>CP025651.1:13062959-13077563 GCA_003576665.1 Ipomoea trifida | reverse complement strand
TGACAAAGCACTAAAATTATATTCTTTAAGTATTATAAATTATTTGCAATGATTCACCTTTGGGCAATCTCATAGCAATATAATTTATAATAATTGTAATTGTCATCAAAGGCATCTCAATGATTTGGACAAATAAATTCTATTTTATTAGTATCTATCACCAACTAGCTAGGTCACTTTGGTGACTAACAAGCTAAAAGAAATATGCATCCTTAAATAAAATAGAATTTTATTGCCATAAGACATATTCATTAAGTCCAAAACATTATATAACAAGGTCACTTTGGTGACTCTCAAGATCCGTAATAAACTAAAAACACAATTCAAGTAAGCAAATATTTAATTTATTTTAATCTAATTGTTACTTGGCCAGGCTACTTTGGTAACTAACAGGCTCTTTACAACAATAGATAAAATAAAATAATAAGATAATAAAATAATAATAACGATTTGAGAACCATAACAATCTAACAAATCTTTTCTTCTCAAACCAACATTCATAATAATAATAATAATAATCATATTATTATTATTATTATTATTATTATTATTATAAAATATAATTTTTTTTTATTAGGTTAGGGCTCTAGCCAAATGGGCTAGAGCCCATCATCCCAAATTCTCCAGCCTTGCGCTGGAGAATCCCTAATTCTCCAGCCTTGCGCTGGAGAAGCAGCAACACAAAAGCTGCTTTCCTTCTCCAACCGCAAGGCTGGAGAAGAAAGGTGGCTACCGACGGCCGGTTTCAAACCGGTCGTCTAACCGATGACGATACAAGACAACACTGTTAATCTTTAACCCGTCAAAAAGATTATAACTTTAATATATGTATATGACCATAAATCCATAATATACATATATGATAACAATACAAAATTTAACGCATATATATATACACAAATTTCGTATTAAAAAATGGTAAATCATTATACCTAACCTTGCTCTGATACCAAATGAAAGATCATTATAAAAGGCATTGAATGATTTAACCAATACTTTCATAGGAAGCGTAAACTACTAACCTGATTCCATGGAGTTTGATGAAGCTCTGAGCCCTTTCCTCTTCACCTCTTCTTTCTCTTAGTATTTGCAGAACCCTTTTTCTCTCTGGTCTTTCACGCTAAGTTTTCCCAAGTGATAGGATAGGAAAATATTCTTGGCCCTTATATATTACCTGCTCAACATAACCTGACATTCCAATATTTAATATTGGAATTATGGTAATAATGGGCCATAAACTCATACAATTAAATAGGCTTAAATAGCCTCATTTGAAAGCCAAAGAGAGGGGAATTATAACCCCTGATCTGTTACAAGTTTTATTCCATTACCTATCAAAATGGAATTTTAATTGTTCAGATCACTTAATACATGGACCACAATAATATTAGAATAAAATATTCTAACAATAAGTACTATCAAGTCGGAAGCCTCTAATCGTACTCTCGTCATGCGATAATCCAAACCTTAAAGATGTTAACAAAACAAGTAGAAAACAAGCCCGTTAGCATAAATGAAACCTGAAAGAGGTTAATAAAACAAGTAGAAACACAAGCCCGTTAGCATAAATGCTAAGTATAAACCACTCAACCTTGTACAATAGTTATATATATATATATATATATATATATATATATATATATATATATATATATATATATATATATATAGAAGGATCATGTGAAACAATTGCCTTTGGTGAGAAATATGATGAAATTATATCTGTAGATTGTGTCTAGATCAAGGGCCAAATTGGAGATTTAAAAAAAAAAAAAATGCGGTGGCATTATTGTAATTTTGTGTAAGTAAGTTAATTTTTTTTTGCCTTCCAGGGCACATTGTTATGCCATCCAGTGCACATTATTCCTTATTCCAGTGCACATTGTTATCCCAAATAGTGCACATTTTTTCTTCTTCTAGTGCACATTGTTATGCCATACAGTGCACATTGTTCCTTCTTCCGGTACACATTGTTCCTTATACCAGAGCACATTGTTGTGCCATACAGTGCACATTTTTATGCCATACAATGCACATTGTTGTGCCTTCCAGATAGGCATGAGCACGGTTCGGTTCGAACCGAACTAGAACTCTAAGGTTCCGGTTCGGAACCGGACTGTTTCGGTTTGGAACCGTGAAATATATATTATATAATATATATATATTACATATTATATATTATATATTATATTAGATATTATATATATTATATATATTGTATATTATATTATGTATACTATATATTATATATTATATATATACTATAAATATAATTAATACTAAATAAAATAAAAAACATACAAACACAGTATCACACAAGTATGAATCTCCAAAAAGCAACAAAATCAAATAAATAAACAAATATAATACTAAACTCTAGAGTAATATATAATAAAATAAAAAAATTTTAAAAAAATAGAGAAGTCCGGTTAGAACTGGAGAAATAAGGTTCTGGTTCCGGCAATCTTGGAACCACGAACCGGCGGTTCCGAACCGGAACCGGAACCGAACCGTGGTTTAGCCTACTTCCAGAATTTTTTTTTTTTTTTTTTTAAATTGTAGATGACAAACTTTGTTTTTTAAAAGATCAATTAATCTTGATCAGTAATTACTAATTTGAGTTGAATATTGTTTGTTTGTTTATTATTTATGGTCGTTTATGATTTGTGTTGAAGATCCTATATTAAATTTAATGTTTTCAATAATTGATTCACATCTTTGTGCCTCTTGTGCGCATTTTTTACATTCTAGTGCACATTTTCCTTTCTTCCAGTGCACATTGTTGAAGTTCGTAGGTGGCGATTTTTTTTTTTTTTTTTTTAATTTAAGGCTGAGATTCTATCTCACTTCTCATCTGCAACATTTATCTCACCCGAACCCTTTCCTATATATATATATATATATATATATATATATATATATATATATATATAAAAGTAAACCCATAAGGTTAAGTAAATAACCACTTTGAAAATATAGACATAAGTAAAGGAGTATTATAGATAGATAGATACTTGAAAATATTATTTAGTATTAGTTCTCTCACCCTCAAGAAAATAATAATACTTTATAATATTATAATAATACTAGAGGAAACATCAATCATATCATCACTGCCATCCGTCATATCGGTCGCATCAATATCATCAATAATATCATTTTCATCAAATAGGGAGGATGAGGTCATTCACAACATGAGATGACTCCGTAGGGGACCTAGTCTCCGAAGACATCTCCCTAAGGGAGGAGGAGAATTCACACGAGGGTGAATGGCTCCGTAGGGGACCCAGTCCCGAAGACATCTCCCTGAACAATAATCTCAAACGTTGGAAACATGACCGCTACCTTTAGTGTGCACACCCCCTAACTTAGATTTCAAGCCTAGCGAGTAATAGCTCAAAGCCCTAAAGTAACTCAGGATTTTTTCAACCTGACCACTTTTCTATTCATCATAACATCCGAAAGGATCAGCCGTCCAGTCAGTATCATCTCATCGTAACATTCGAAAGGATCATCCGTCCAATCGGAATATAGATTTTTCCTCACACTTTAAAAATATAGGTATTATACTTATTTTAGAAACTCTTCTTTCCATAATAGACCTTACATAATATATAACATGCTTTTAAAAATATAATATAGATATAAGTTTTGAAAATAGAGAATATGTATAGATTTAAAACATAATAATGTTAGTACGGATATAAATAAGCATGCAAATTCCTTTTAAATAAATAACTCAGGCACTCCTATATAAATACATAGAATCATGAATATTACTTCTCATTATTCCCTTATTTATAAAAATAATTTTTTTTTCACAGAACATGCTCATTTTACAGCAAAACGGCCAAACAGATATTTAGAGCCGCACCAGTCACTAGACTAGCGGGACATAATAGAACGTGACCGAACCCAAATGTGCAGGACACCAAGCCCCGAATGCCAGGGCCCATGGCCACACGACCACGCGGCAGGGCACAAAGCCCTGCCGCATGAGGCCCGTGTTACCATGGCGTGAGACGACATAGCTCAAAGTCCTGCCATCTCTCGCCTACCACTTAACGCATAGGTCTGGCCGACAGGGCTAGTCTTGCATGTTCACAACAGATTGAGGCAGTAACCCCCCTTCTCCTGCAACATTTAATCAGAAAACTCTATTTTCTCAAACTAGAAATAATCCAACATCATTATAGCATTTAGGCATCACTTCCACAACAATATAAACACATAACAGCATTTATCACATCATTTCTAAACATCTAACAGTAGACAACCAAGCACATAGCACATTTATAAAGTACATATGAAAAATACGATATTTTTGGGTTTCCATGGGTTATACCTCAAGCTAGCCTCAACCTCAAGAAGTCTTCCATTGCTAATCCTCAAGCTAGATCTTCCCTTTCACCACTTCCTAAGACCCCAAAACTCCAAGCAAACTCAACAAAAACATACACACATATATACACACACAACATTAGAAAATGGGAAGAAGAGAATGGAAGAAGGATGAAGAACGGAGGAAAGAGAAAGAAGAGAAAACTTACAGCAGAATGTTGAAATCTCAGAGTTAGCTTAGTGACTCATTGTTTTTGTCTGATGAAATGAAGAAGAAGGGATAGAGTGATGAAGAGGTAAACTACTTTACTATAGTATTTATAGGGGCACAAAACCCTAGGAGGTTTAAGCTTGAGATGAACGGTTAAGCTGAGGGAAAAAATAAAAATTTAACTCTAAACTTTGGGTCATAATTTCAGGTCAAAGATTGGGTCAAGTTTGGATAAAAACATAATATGATTAATACAGAAATACGATAGGTTCTTTTTGAATCAAGTTTGGATTAAAAAATAAGGTTACCAAGTTCATAGGTTCGTCTCAGATAGATTTTTGGATCAAAATTTTAATAAATAAATATATCCTTTAAATAAGGCTTTTTGAGCCATTATAATTATATAAATATTTTGTAATAAATCTTTGGAAATAAAGAGTTTAAAATATTTTGGTCTCTTGACTATAACAAAATTATCAATTTGGTCCCAAGTTAACGAATATCTAATGGAAAAACAAACGGAGTACCGAATTGGTTAAGATTTTTAAAGTCGAGGGACTTAATTATTTCTAATATGAGTTGAACTCAGTATGAGTAAATCCATGATCTTTGTGCTTGACTTGAGATGACGAATGTTGGTCTATGGACAAGTTTTAGTATACTTATATCATAGATGGGGGTGTGTGAGAGAACTTTCACTCGTATTCTTGCATATATATTTATTCCTCTATTTCATCCTAACCAAAACCTATATTTAGTGTACATCTGTTTATCCAACTATGTTTAGAAACCCATATCTATATGTCTATTCCTTCTTCAACTTATACATATATGATTACACTTATCTATATATTCTCAAATAAAATCATGCTACAACCACCTATCCCTACCCTATTATTTTAGAAATCTATATCTATAACCTATTTAAAAGCATATGCATTATGTATGAAGCCTATTTTAGAAATAAAGGTTTTTAAATTCTTATACCACCCTTCTTTACAAAAGTGTGAGGAAAATGTATATTTTTGGAGGACCCGATTGGACTATGGTCTCTTCGGAAGAAATGATGAAAAGAAAGTCCGGTAGAAAGCATCCTGGACAATTATGTGACGAAGTAATTTGGTAGAAAGCATCCTGGGCTATTACGACTTGAGCTATTACTCACTGGACTAGGAATCCCAGTTAGGGGTTGTGCACACTAAAGGTAACGATCCTGATTCCAAACGAGATTTGAAAAGGGAGAAGAATTAGGTTCAGTAGAGAGTTGTTGTTCCCGGATTAGCGTCATTCACACATGGTGATGGCCCTACCTCCCTATGAGTATGATTGAGATTGATGACGATTCCTCCAGTATTACTATAAAAGAAATATTATTTTCTTGAGGGTGAGAGTGATGGTACTAAATGATACATTTGGGAAACTATCTTATTATATGATACTCCATTTACTTATAATTACAATTGAAATGCTGTTATTACTTAACCTTATGGGTTCACTTATCATGGTGCTATAAAGTTTGTACTTTTTACACTTATTTCCTATTTATACTACCCGGTATAAACTATCCCTATTTACTCATCCTCTTTGATTTACATTTGTGCATAAACGTGTACTTAGCGGGTATTTGATAATTGTACAAGCATGACTGTGTGTAATGTCTATGTGTGTGTGTGTAAACCTTTCTACATCTATACTTTAGTAACTACTTGACTTACCTTCTATGATCCTATGTGGTATATGTTGTTTGTTGATGATAAAACTATCTATTTTCCAAATTTAGATATATATGTATATTTACTTTACAGGGTTGATCAGTTTATACTTAGCATTTATACTAACGGGTTAATTTTGTGTGTTTTAATAAACCCCTTTTAGGACTTGATGGTTGATTGCCGAGCGCGCTTAGAAGGAGTTAGATAGTATCGTTAAGCTCAAAATCACGCACCTTAAGTACAAAAATCACACACCTTAAGAAGGAAAATCATGCACCTTACATTTGACCCATATGGAAAATGGTCGAACACTATTAATCCTGAACGTTGACTTTGTTAAGATCAATGGCTCTCCTCTCACCGCACAATCGCACCTAAGCACCCCAACCGCATTTGAACCGTATTATATATATAGAGAGTAGAGTTCAGGTGTGGTCGCGCCTTAACGTGCGATCAATGCAACCGCACCACTAGGTATACAAATATATACCATCCAATGTTAGAAAATGCACAACACAAATATGAACCGTTATGTACGCATCACAAACAAACACACAACTAGGTATGCAAATATACACCAGGCAATGTTCGAAAATGCACAATTAGGGGCAAGTGAGTTATGGTGCATTATTTTAGGTGTGTTGTGTTTTTTCGTGTTTTGTGCATTTTCCTAACACCGACTTCACGGGAAGCCACGCCCGCATTTGAGGATATATATATATATATTTCAGGTAAGAATGGGTTGCACAGGCCGGAGAGAACTAAGAACCACTCACAGCCGTCCACGTGTCCAGATCTAACAGATCAAAAATACTGATGTAAAAAAAATACAGTGACATTTTCATAAATAATTAAACATGGAAGTGCAAGTAAAATGTATTACAAGTGCAACAAATAATGTAAACTGAGTATCAATATTAAGTGCACCTAACGTTATCATTAGTTGTACCAAACGTTATCATTAGTTGCACCAAATGTAAGCATTAAATGCACCTATGTGAAAGACTCTATCATTAGGTACACGAATGTTAAAAGGAAAATTTCTTGCACTATTTAGTGAAAATAGTTCCACTTGTAACTGATTTAACTAGCACTTTTTACTTGCAAACTTGCATTGGTTACTTGTCTTTTTAACACATTTTACTTGCACAAAAGTTTGAGTTATTTACGAAAATGCCACCACATCATTTTTTAAAATTACATCTGATTCGATGAATCTGGACTCGTGGACGGCTACGATTGGTTCTTAGTTCTTCCTGAGCATGCCCATATATATATATATATATATATATATATATATATATAGTAGAATTCAGGTGTGGTCGCACCTTCCCATGCGGTCGGTACGGTATACACCACTAATGTTAGGAAAAAGCACAACACAAATATGCACCATTAGGTACACATCACAAAAAACACACCACTAGGTATGAAAATATATACCACACAGTGTTCAGAAATGCATAATTAGGGATATGAGAATTACGGGTGTTTTTGTGGATTTTCATTGTTGTGCATTTCCCTACCACTAGTCGTGTATTTTGTTAACACTAGTGGTGTATACCGTATTGACCGCATGGGAAGACGTGACCGCATTTGAGCAATATTAAGTGGACCTAACGTTATCATTAGTTGTATCAAACGTTATCATTAAGTGCACCTATGTGAAAAACTTTATCATTAGGTGCACGAATGTTAAGGTAAATTACTTGCACTATTTAGTGAAAATAGTTGCACTTGTAAGTGATTTTACTAGTACTTTTACTTGCAAACTTGCACTGGTTACTTGTCCTTTTAACACATTTTACTTGCACAAAAGTTTGAGTTATTTACGAAAATGCCACAACATCGTTTTTTAAAATTAGATCGGATTCGATGAATCTGGATTCGTGGACGGGAAGACAAAACCACACCTGGACTCTACTATATATATATATATATATATATAATATATATATATATATATATATATATATATATATATATATATATATATATATATATATATATATATATATATAGTAGAGTCCAGGTGTGGTTTTGTCTCCCCGTGCGGTCGGTGCGGTATACACCACTAATGTTAGGAAAAAGCACAACACAAACGCATCACAAAAAACACACCACTAGGTATGCGAATATACACCACACAGGGTTCAAAAATGTACAATTAGGGACATGGGAGTTATGGAGTGTTTTTTGTGCATTTTCATTTTTGTGCATTTCCCTAGCACTAGTGGTGTATTTTGTTAATACTAGTGGTTTATACCACACCAACCGCACGGGAAGGCGCGGCAGCATTTGAGCATATATATACATATACATATATATATATATATATGTATATATACGTATATACATATATATATATATACATATATATATATATATATACACACATATATATATATATATATATGTATGTATGTATATATATATATATGTATGTATATATATATATATATGTAAAAGCAATTCCAGCTTTTGCATCCTTTCTATCAGCTTTGTGAGGAATTTATAATTTGCCTAGTTTCAAATGGGACCTTGGCAAGGGTAAAGCATCCGTGTGGCTTGGCTTGATTTGATTTGGTCTTGGTATATATGCATAGCAAACGCCATCAAACTAGTTTTGTTTTACTACATATAACAAACACATCATGCTCAACTTACCTACGTTATTTTTCTAATTTAGTCATACCAAATACAAATTCAAATGAAATCTTAAAAAGCTATGCTTATTTTTTATTTGTTTTTTTTTTAGTATAATGACTTATGTAAATAATTATTAGAACCGAATAACAAAAGAATGAGATGAAATAGATATGCGAGTGTAAAATTTTGACATATTGATTGCTCAAATGTGATATATAAATATAGTATGTAATTAAAGAGACAACGACACTTTGAAGGGGTCTAATGTGGATTTATCTTACACTGGATGCGTTGTTGGTGATTGAAAGGTTTTATAACGACACTTTAAAGTAGTGTCTATTGATTTCATTTTTAGATCAGTGAATAAGGTTGCCCACGCTGTGGCAAGGGCTGCTCATTCTCAACCTGGTCCTGGGCTATTTAGATGTCTTCTGCTCCTTTTTGTATTTCGCATTTGATTTAATAAATTCTCTGAATTTATCTTAAAAAAAAAAAAGAGACAAGTCGTATACCATTTTATATAACACCTGAGACTTATATAGTACAAATATGAAAGGGTTGGAGCAATGACTTGAGAGGATCCACGATGCTCAACTAACTGGATATTCCAAACATAATACTACCTCCGTCTCATTTTATGTGTCTATTTTGGTTAACGAGACTTGACTGAAGTTATTTTTAATCTATTTTTTAATAATATTAAGTTTAGTATACAAAATGTATATATTTAACAACTACACTAAAAGTACTATTAAATTAACAAATATTAAATTTAAAAATAAGTAAAAAAATATTAAAGAAAATAAACAAGGAAGAAAGAGTTGGTTTGACCAATGAATAATAGATATGACAGATAAAATGTGACGAAAGTATTATTGTTGATTGATTTTTATAGATTGACACCTTCTTAGAGTACTTGTAATTTTTGGAACTAATATGCCAACCCCACATTGAGTTAAGACTACCTTGGCCTACGTCAACCTATTCAGTGTGAACTACTTGAACTTAATTTGGACCGTTTGCACTAATCATTAACCAAAAAAAAAAAGTAAATTTACTTGCAAATTAAATACTAATAACTTAAGTATCAATGTATTTCAATATTTTATATATAAAAACATGTAGCTAAAATAAATACGGAGTACTTACTATTTTAAAGTTAATTACCGAAATGGTCTCTTGACTATAACGAAATTACCAATTTGGTCATTGACTATTTTTTGACCAATTAAGTCCCTCATCTTTAAAAATCTTAACCAATTTGGTCATCGATCCGTTTGTTTTGCCGTTAGACATCCGTTAACTCGGACCAAATTGGTCATTTCGCTATAGTCAAATGTCCATTTCAGTAATTAACTTTTCGGAGAAAATGGTGCATGTGATAACTGAAAGAGTCTCTTGACTATAACAAAATTATCAATTTGGTCCCAAGTTAATGAATATCTAATGGAAAAACAAACGGAGGACCAAATTGGTTAAGATTTTTAAAGTCGAGGGACTTAATTGGTGAAAAAAAATTAGTTAAAGATCAAATCGGTAAATTCGCTATAATGAAGGGACTATTTCAGAGAATAGCCCGAGGAAATCATAATATTTTTCGAACAGAGTGATTACAATTATGCACATATTTTGGTAAAATTGCAATAACATGATGTTGAAACACCTATTACAACACAAACTCCAACTGATGAGGGACAAAATAGAATAAAGAAAAAGAGAAACTTTGATCCTTTTGAAGTAGCAAACCAAAGAGAAAAAAACTCAACGATTTTCCTATTCCTGCCAGACCACCCAGACAAAAACCAAACATACCCCCTGTGACACCCCAACTTTCTTTTCGCTGAGATAGGCATAACTTAAGCATAAAAGCTATAGATCTCAGAAACTACTCATAACATAGCGGAAGCATATAAAAACCTTAAGGGTGTCATGCCACACCTAGGTACAATCTATCCTAGGTACGCAGGCTATAATCCAAAACATCAATCCAACAAGGTAAAGACAAAAGATAAACGTCAAAACATAATCCATCTCTGAGGTTCACAGGCCCAACAAGTCTAATACAAAAACTAGTATAAGCATAGCAAAGGGAGACTAGCTCTATCGCGCTCTCAGCTCAGACTATGGCATACCTGGAAAACAGTTTAGAAAACCATTAGCAAAAGAATGCTAAGCAACCAACCACTCACACTCATGAGAAAATACATAATTTAATAAGGTTTGTAAATAGATTTACACACACGTATAGAATATACGCACCAACAAACTGTTCTTTATTTAAAATAAGAGACTCAACAACAATAAGCTGAATAAGTCACAAACCAAGACTCTTCCAATGAAACCAACATCCAATAACGAATGCATAAGACATCAAATCTATACACAAGATACCAACTAAATCACAACTCCAACAGAATAAACACAAAGGAACCAACCAAACCGACATATCAAGGAATAACAGATACAACTAAGGTACAACCTCAACCAAATGACCACAAGGAAACCAATCAAACCATTATACCAAAGATAAGCATCAAACCACCATCCCCAAATCACAATAATAACTATAAGACCCACCACCATATTCATATCAAAACACGGAGGCAATAAGCCCAACTACAGAGACATACGAGCCCATCATCACAGAGGCACCCAATTCCCAATCACAGAGGCACACGGGCCCAAATACGGAGGCATACAATACCCTCCCAACCAACCAAAAATAGACCATAATTCCACCAACTAAAACCCAAGGTTACCAAAGATTCAACAAGATAAGAAATGCTCATAAGGACTCAAGATCCCCACATACCAACTCAGATTCACCCACACAAATCACCCACCAACAGTGTTCATCTCACAATATGAACACAGTGCATACTCAGGATAGTAATCAAAGAATAAATCAATGATACTAACTCAAGAGATCAAGATAATGTCCAAAGATCATAAATAAATACTCAAGAATCAAGGTGGAATACTCAACAAGATGCTCAGTACACATTCCAGAATCAAAAGGAATCAAACAGAGTTCAAAAGACCTCAAAACAGACACTGATCAGAATACTAGTAGACCTAGCGGAACACAACAACAGATCGTCCTGGTCCGTTAAACTGCACCGCAAGAGCAGACAGAAGAGGTTCACTGAATTCACCTCTCCGCCACACCATTCCACCCTTACACTTGCGGAACACATTGGCGGGACACATTATACCACCAATGTGCACCGTAAGTGCACCCCCAACGCACAGATTCTAGAATCGGAACAAAATACACGATGAATCATTCCAGAATACAAATCATGCTCAAAATACACAGATTACACATCTCAGAAGCCAATAAATCATGGAATCCATAACAAGAGTTACTCATACACATCTAGATACAAAGGATGATGAACACAAGTCAAACAATCCACAAACAAAGGTTAACAGACCATCAAACAAAGCTATAACCCAAGAAAATTACAGGATTCCAACACCAAATCATATACATATAGATCAAGAGTGTAAAATAGGTTTTAGTGCGACATGATGGTTACCTCTTGGAGCCCTTCTCAACCAAGCAATCCTCAAAACACCTCACAAAGCACCACCTCCTTCTTGATCATCTTTTTCCCAAGAACGATCCCCAAAAGAATATGATGAGAACTTATAAAAGACTATGAAAACAAGATGATAAAAGATGCCTTCCTAAGGAGAAACACTTACCCAAGCGCTATAGATCCTAAAAGAGTAATCTTGACTTGAAATCTTGAAGGATGAAGTGCAGGATATGCTTAGGGTTCTTTAGAGGTGAAAGGAGTATGATGAAATGTATTTTGCAGGAAAAAGGAAAGAGAGATAGGGTTGTAAGTACAAGACTTTTATATGAGTAGGGAAAATCATTACATATATCATGTATGTATCATATTAGGTTTTAAAACAAAACATGGGCTTATTTATAAGAAATGGGTCATCCATACCCAATATTAATTTAATGGATATAAATATGGTCCTTATAATGATCGGGTCATTACATAATTAATATGCTTGTAAGGAATAGAAAGGGTCCAATTAAAGAACATCCCTTACAAAATTTCAAGGAAATTGGGCCTTGGAATAAATAAATAATTCCGGAATAAGAAATATATATATATATATATATATATATATATATATATATATATATATATATATATATATATATATATATATATATATATATATATATCAATTAGAAGAACGAAGCCCAAATAAATTACACGGTAGAAATAATTACCGGTCTCAAGGCTTGAACGAAAATACAGGGTGTTACACCCCCTCCAAGGAAAATAAAACTTGTCGAATAGGAAAAAAAACAAAAGAAGAACAAAGTTGGATAGTGAATAAGTTGATAAAGAAATTTAAAAAGAATATGCACACTCTACCCCAAGGACCTGAAGTAAGGAAATGAGAAAAGAAAAAGAAAGAACATAGGAAAACCCCAAAGAAATACACTACTAAAGAAAAGGGAAAGAGAAATGTTGGAACATCTATTTCAACACCAACTGATGACCTCTGTCTAGCTTATAGTGAGAAGTTCTTAACCAAAGAAACTTCTAGACTTTGGATCAAGACAATACCAAAGAAAATCATTAGTAAAAAAAAATTACTTATACTTGAGAAACTGGAAGACAATAATCACATTGTAGAACTACTCATAGAAGGGAACTTTCTTAGCACCATCACCAACATTGAGCTTTATGAAAAAGAAATCATACAAGAGTTCTACTCCAATCTCACACAGGATACATCAACCCCTACATGCCCAATGTATGGAAATATCTATCTAAGAGGTACATTATTTGACTTCACTCATGCTGTGACACCCCAACCTCACATAGGCTGAGATAGCTAAAACTCAACATAAAAGCTGCCAATCTCAACCAACAAACCAAACATAGCGGAAGCAATTTAAACTTAAGGGCGTCATGCCACACCTAGGTATTAACAAAGCCTAGATGCACAGGCTAAACAAGTAACGAGCTAAATGGTCATGTCATAAAACCAAAAGAATAATCCTCAACAACATCCATAAAAATCCAAAGGATCATACTCAAAGTACAGAACAAGAGTATCAAAAGATCTCATGGCTCACAGGCCAACATAACCAAGTCTAATCAGAACTAACTAAGGCTAATGTCCTCATAAGGAAAGCTCTAGCGCGCTCGCGATGTACTACTCCATACCTGGAAAACACGCAAAGAACCATTAGCAAAAGAATGCTAAGCAACCACCATTCACACCCGCAAGGAGATATAGATATACATAAGCTTAGAAATAGGTTTACACACCCATATAGAATATAAACACCAACGAACTGTACAACAGTGCAAATCGATACTCAACAAGGATAAACTGAACGAATCATAAACCAAGACTCAATCCAATAAATCCAAGAACCAATAACGAAAGCATAATGCATAACGAATCATAAATGAGATACCAACTGAACGCAATCCAAATAGGAACACATCCCAATTCAAGAGAAAGACAAGGCAACAACCGAACAATCCAAAGAACTCATAAGGACCAACAAAGAAGGACATCCCAACATCAACCTCCCAACCAACCAAGCCAGCCCTCAACCAAGTCAAACCATATGTCACAAGTCAGAAGTCAGATAGTCAGAAGTCAACGGACCAGTCAACGACATGGACCGAAGCAGTC
>CP025651.1:13012503-13055073 GCA_003576665.1 Ipomoea trifida | reverse complement strand
AGTATCACAAAGAATCCTGTGCTACATTCTAGAACTAAACACATTGATATTCGCCACCATTTTATTCGAGAATTAGTGGAAGATAATGTTGTCTGTTTAGAACATGTGTCTACAGGGAATCAGATTGCAGACATCCTTACTAAGGCACTTGATGGGAACAAGTTTGAGGAGTTACGACACAAACTTGGTTTGTGTACATCGTCGTAATTTTAATTTTTTTACCAAAACAAAAACCAAAAAAAAAAAAAAGGAGAAAACACACAGAAAAAGTCATACTAAAACTCTTTATACCTTTTCCTATAGTTTTTTTTAACTCTTCGTTTTTTTCTTATGGCTTAGTTTTTCTCTTTTTATGTGTTTTTTTTCTTTTTTTTTAATGCCTTTCTCCTAAAATATATATTTGTTTTGTGTTCTGTTTTCGTTTTATATATATATATATATATATATATATATATATATATATATATATATATATATATATATATATATATATATATTCATGCTAACGCTTTTCAGTATTTGTGTATTTTAATATGGTTTTATTTTTTTTGGATGTTTTTTTTTTACTATATTGTTTTTTTTATTTTTTGTATTTTTTTCCGTTGCTCTCCTCTATCTCTCCCCTTCTTTATTAACATGCAATTTTTTTTTTTGCTTATTTCTTACTTTTGTCTGACTGATTCTTTTTTCTTGTTTTTCCATGCTGCTCCATCGCCTCATCTCACTTGCTTTACAGTTTTGTTTCCATCTTCTTCTCCTTTAATTTAGTTTCTTTTTGCTGCTCCTACACCTATATAATGGAGGATGACTTTTGCAGCAACTCACACCAGCACACGTCCTACCACCCCGCCCTCCCTCCTCGCCGTCTCCTTCACAACCGCCGCCGGCCACCTCACTCCTCAGCCACCTCCCAAGGATTCCACGCCGTCGCCACTTCACCTCCCACAGCCTCTACAAGCTCCCTCCGATCACCGCACACCTCCCCATTCCGCCTCGCTTCCTCCCTAACAGCGCCTTCCACCTCCGCTACGCTCCGCAACCGCCGCCCATCTGCTGCCTCACCCCCGGCAGCCATCCACCTCCGCCCTCCATTTCATTTCATCGGCGTTACACTGCACACACGATCACATATGCCACCTCGCCGAACCACCCGTGCCGCCACGCCGCCGCCGGCTGGCAACCGCTCACCGGTCGCCATTCCCACTCCGCAACCGCACATGGCTCCTCGTCGGGCCTCTCCTCGTTCCTCATCTTCATCACCGGCGAAACCTTCCTCCCGTCGCTCCGACTCTGATGACCCGGTTGAACACTTTGCTGAAAGTGTCGGTGATTCCGTCGCCATACATAATACGTCGCACAAGGTGTTTCGTGTTTTCTCTTTCGTCTTCTATTGTTCGTCGTTGAACTTCCTGTTGGAGACGTTCACTGCCAAGAATTTTATCCACCAACGGCGGTTGGATGTTGACAGCTTTAGCTCTCACACTAACTTGGTCGACACCCTTAAGACCGCGAAGTTGTTTAAAACTGTCACCAAAGTGGAACGTTTTGTCCGTGACGTGGTATTTGAGTTTTATACTAACTTGGTGCCTGAATTGACGAATGCTCGATTGGCCTATGTCCGAGGTCGCTTCTATGAATTCAGTCCGCGGGTAATTAATGCGTACTATGGACTACCTGGCTATGCAGACTATTTTGACAAGGACTTGCATGAAATCACAAAACGGTTAACAGGCGGTCATGCCTCGTATTCGATATCGAAAGACTCAATCACGGCGTCTGAGTTGACCTCCTTCTTTGCCTTTCTGCACAAGATTGCCTATTCCAATTGGATGCCCACCACGAATCACAGATACGTCACCAAAAAGATGGCGGCTCTTCTCTTTAAAATTGACACTGGTGTTAGCTTCGATCTCGGTCAACTGCTGTTTGATCAGATTGTTGATGCTCGGAATGGGAAGGCTGGTAAAAAGGACTTGGTGCTGTCGAATTTGATCTACGGGCTTCTAGCCATGCAGGGATTTCAGAAACATTCCTCTGAATACTTTGAAGCTCATCCTGTGCCCATAAAATTTAATCCTCGACTCCTTTCTGGTTCACATTTTGATGACCTGGGTCTGTCCAGGGATGCTGTTGCTGCAGGACCATCGTCTTCGGCAAATAGTAGGGAGCTCGCTATTGAATTTCTGGAAAACGAACTTTGCTTGATATCTGCTCAACGCAAGGATCTGGTTAATCGAGAACTTCAAGTCCGGAGTCTACTATTAAAGTTGAAGGGTTTTGGTACCATAGGAAGTGTTGACTGACCACCAGTTGACAACAATGCTGCTTCCGAGTCTACCGGTTCTTCATCCGATGAGTCCCCGAACTCCTGATCTCTTCGCCTCACGGTAATTTCGTTCTTTAGTAGTAGCATTTGATGTTTGTGAATAATTCATCTAGTGCGTGTGGTATATGGTGTGTAGATTCGATCGGTTATGCTCTACTCACATTACTTATAGCGATGTATCCACTCTTTTCCATCTCCTCAATAAATACATATTGCCTGCTATCGGTCATATTGGCTTATTCTTTGCAACTTTCGAAACTTCGTTTCCCTCAAACACAGTTCTGGTAATTCCAGTATATTATTTATAGTTGCTTATGTCTTCCCAGAACCTGCATACCTAGAAGATGGCTACCCGGTGACTGCTTTGGTTCGAAAAGATCCTTAGAACAGCCCGGCGTGAAAGCTTTCTAGTGTATTTTTATTATGCCTCGCTGGCTACCCAGTACCTCATCGGATCCGAAGGACCTTTGAGTTTTCTGGTGTGAAAGCTTTCCAGTGCGTTTCGATTCTATGGTCTCATCCCTATTAAGTCTCTGTCGTACCCGGCCCGATCTACATTCTGTATATTACATGTTATTGGTTGGTTATTTGTGCTCATATGTGCTTACTACTAATTACGTTATTGCCTTTGGCTATGCTTTCTCAAAAGGGGGAGATTCATATACTGAGGGGGAGAATTTTTTTGAGGGGGAGTACAACAACGTATGTGTTTGATCAACATATGCCAAAGGGGGAGATTGTTCGTACAAATTATTTAATCAACATATGTTAATTTTATTGATTGGCATATTTATCAAACAATAGTTAAATGGAGCAAACATGAAATGAAATGCATTGGATGTGAAATAGAATATGTGGCGCAAAAACAAATGGGAAATGCATGCAAAATTATGTATAGGAAATACATGAAATATTGTGTACGAGTGTGTGTAGTGGAAATGAAATGCATGAGTGAAATGAGGAGATGACATTTACACGTGGAAGCCTAGGAAGAAAACAAAGAAAATTGAGGTTCAAAATTGCAATAAATGGAAGAGTGGCATCATGGATCGTGGGTTAATTCGTACGTATTTCAAGGAAGAAAATGCAAGACGTATACTATAAATAGATTCATTTGCTTTGAAGAAAAATCGAAGTTTCAGTGTTACAAATATATATATATATATATATATATATATATATATATATATATATATATATATATATATATATATATATATATATATATATAGTCAGCAAGGTACTGCGAAGAAACTTCAATACGGGGAAAGATTGGTGTACTATCCGGAGAAATCAGCTCCAAATTTTTCAGTACAAGCTGTGTTAAAATCCAGGTTGGTTACAGTTTGTTTAATTGGTAATATTAGTTCAAACTGTACGTGTAACTTTTTCATAGAGTTGTTTTATAAGGTTAATGTTTAAATAGGTGGTAGACCTAGTTTTGTAATTCATTGAACCTTGTAATTGTAAAAACCAGCGGGTTGAGCTTTAGTGAAAAAGTTTGGGCGTGGCCCCGCAGATTAGGAGGTGTTCTCCAACTGCGTTATCAAATTCAGCTGTGTATTTATTTTGGCACTTCGTTTACTGCTTCATATTATGCTACATTTCTGCATTACATAATTTCAGGTTTATTCTTGGTTGGCATTGGGTGGCCAATCATAGGCATGATCTTGGAATGCTATGGTTTTGTTGTGATATTTAGTTCTTGGCCTAGCCTTTTTAGCTTACCTGAGAAAGTTACATGTGGTTGGTTGGATATCCTGGCAACCATCAGTGGCATCACAGGAACTATTAATGGAAAAACTACCACCTCATACTTGATAAAGTCAATGTATGAAGCAAGGGGCTGAGCACCGAGATGCTTAGCACTGTGGCTTACTACATTGATGGATATAAGACAAGGTCTCTTGGAGATTGTTTCTGTTGCCAAAGATTTTGAACAGAATTGTTTCTGCTGTGAGAATTCAGAAAGCTCAATCACTTCTTTATTCAACCAAAATTGTTTTGCTGCCAAGGTTGTTTATCATGTTGATTCAAAATTTGATGAGCATGATATCCTCTATGATGTTTTGAGGCTTGATGTTGAGCATACAGACTTTACATGGGAAGATGTTCTGCAGTTTTCAGTATATCTCATTGTGCCAATCTCTCTCACTTCCATTCTAAGCTGAACATACAAAAGATTTGCATGTCCAGCTTACCGGGGGGTGTTGGAGGATGATATTAGAAAGAAAGTATCAAAGGGTAGTAGTGTCATTCACATTAGTATTGTTAATCTGTTTCCTCTTTTACTTGTATATATACCACCGTACTGTAAGCTACAAAACACACTGTTCAATACAACTCACCATTTTCCAGTTATCCCTTCCATCTTAATTTGTTCACTACTGTGTATATTCCGTCAAGGAGATGGTTGGCTCAAAGTAAGATTGTCAAAATCTTTGGCAAAAACAATTAAGTGAAGAAAAACCTAATAACAACTACGATTCGAACAATCAAAATCAAACAAATAAAAGAAATCCAACCAAGACTATGATTCATATTCAAAGAAGGTTTGGGGAAAAAGACAAAGCAAGCCTATTTAAAGATTCTCCCTACTCAACCAAACATGCACACAATCCTCTAAACTTCGACTTGGTGAAACAAATATTTCACTGTGTAAAAGTCTTGGTATTGAGTGTTTTAGGAAAAAGTATAAGGAAAAGATCTTATACCGTGCTAGTTCACAAAGGAGTAGTACAAAAGNCGTGGCCCCGCAGATTAGGAGGTGTTCTCCAACTGCGTTATCAAATTCAGCTGTGTATTTATTTTGGCACTTCGTTTACTGCTTCATATTATGCTACATTTCTGCATTACATAATTTCAGGTTTATTCTTGGTTGGCATTGGGTGGCCAATCATAGGCATGATCTTGGAATGCTATGGTTTTGTTGTGATATTTAGTTCTTGGCCTAGCCTTTTTAGCTTACCTGAGAAAGTTACATGTGGTTGGTTGGATATCCTGGCAACCATCAGTGGCATCACAGGAACTATTAATGGAAAAACTACCACCTCATACTTGATAAAGTCAATGTATGAAGCAAGGGGCTGAGCACCGAGATGCTTAGCACTGTGGCTTACTACATTGATGGATATAAGACAAGGTCTCTTGGAGATTGTTTCTGTTGCCAAAGATTTTGAACAGAATTGTTTCTGCTGTGAGAATTCAGAAAGCTCAATCACTTCTTTATTCAACCAAAATTGTTTTGCTGCCAAGGTTGTTTATCATGTTGATTCAAAATTTGATGAGCATGATATCCTCTATGATGTTTTGAGGCTTGATGTTGAGCATACAGACTTTACATGGGAAGATGTTCTGCAGTTTTCAGTATATCTCATTGTGCCAATCTCTCTCACTTCCATTCTAAGCTGAACATACAAAAGATTTGCATGTCCAGCTTACCGGGGGGTGTTGGAGGATGATATTAGAAAGAAAGTATCAAAGGGTAGTAGTGTCATTCACATTAGTATTGTTAATCTGTTTCCTCTTTTACTTGTATATATACCACCGTACTGTAAGCTACAAAACACACTGTTCAATACAACTCACCATTTTCCAGTTATCCCTTCCATCTTAATTTGTTCACTACTGTGTATATTCCGTCAAGGAGATGGTTGGCTCAAAGTAAGATTGTCAAAATCTTTGGCAAAAACAATTAAGTGAAGAAAAACCTAATAACAACTACGATTCGAACAATCAAAATCAAACAAATAAAAGAAATCCAACCAAGACTATGATTCATATTCAAAGAAGGTTTGGGGAAAAAGACAAAGCAAGCCTATTTAAAGATTCTCCCTACTCAACCAAACATGCACACAATCCTCTAAACTTCGACTTGGTGAAACAAATATTTCACTGTGTAAAAGTCTTGGTATTGAGTGTTTTAGGAAAAAGTATAAGGAAAAGATCTTATACCGTGCTAGTTCACAAAGGAGTAGTACAAAAGGTAAGTTTCAATAGATAGATAAAAAATTGAGCCTATCGTGTAAAAATTACTCCAACTATTTTAAAATGTGTTCATAGTGAATTTTGTTTTTTCCTAATAGGAGAATTACCCCACATATTAGGGAATTCCCAAACTGAGTTAAGAAAATATTAGATTCACCAAGTGTCATACTCATCTAGAATAAAGCGAAATTAAATATGGATACCTGGTACTTTGAAAGTGGATGCTCATGACACATGACTAGGGACTCCAACAATCTTGAAAGAATTAGACAACTTGACAAAGGCCATGTCACCTTGGAGATGGAGCCAAAGAAAAAAATAGTTGGAATAGAGACCATGAACATCCATGGACTCCCAAAATTAACTAAATTGTTTCTAGTTGAAGGGCTCAAGACAACCTCATAAGTATTTGCCAACTATGTGATTGAGGATGAGCTTCAATTTAAAATTTCTAATGATCATTGCAATGTCTATGGCAAAGCTTGTGACACCCCGTAATAATTTATTCCGATATTTTCCGTAATTATTTCTAGAAGGGAATTATTCTAAGCTTAATTTCTTCAATTGAGAATAATTCCTAAGAAAACCATATTTTTGTCTTAAGCCAAATTGTTATAAGATTATATATATATATATAGAATATTAATCAAATGTGGCCGTGCTCTTAGGTGTGGCCGTGCGGTCACACACCACTCAATGTTACGAAATACACCACTCAATGTTAAGAAACACACCACAATGAAAATATACAAAAACACCATAAAACACACCACACACCCAAAATAATGCACCATAACTCCCATGTCCCTAATGGTGCATTTGCTAATACTGTGTGGTGTATATTTGCATACCTAGTGGTGTGTTTTTGGGTGATGCGTCCCTAACGATGCATATTTGTGTGGTGCATTTTCTAACACTGAGTGGTGTATATCTGTATACATAGTGGTGAGGCCGCACTGTTCACACCTAAGAGCACGGCCACACTTGAACATGACCCTATATATATATATATATATAGAGAGAGAGAGAGAGAGAGAGAGAGAGAGAGACACGGCAAGGTAAATGTATACATATATTCATATATATGTACATTAGGGTCTTGCTAGGTTTAAATAGTAAGTGGATAAGACAAGGTAAATGTATACATATATTCATATATATGTACATTAGGGTGACATAGAATATAAATGAGCCTTTGAATAATACAAAGCTTATATTATTTCAAATATTAATTTCTATTGGGCTATAAGGTTTAGTCAACAATAAGGGATCAAATTGAAGTCCATAAGGTAGTGGATCAAAAATGCCTTAAGGAGGAATACACACACACACAGCTTATATATATTATATATATATATGTGTGTGTGTGTATTCCTCCTTAAGGCATTTTTGATCCACTACCTTATGGACTTCAATTTGATCCCTTATTGTTGACTAAACCTTATAGCCCAATAGAAATTAATATTTGAAATAATATAAGCTTTGTATTATTCAAAGGCTCATTTATATTCTATGTCACCCTAATGTACATATATATGAATATATGTATACATTTACCTTGTCTTATCCACTTACTATTTAAACCTAGCAAGACCTAAAATATCACAAAGCCATCCACTCCTCTCCTTCTTCATTTCCATGCCACCACCATCATCATCCCTACCAAATAATCACCCCTTCTCACACTCAAGAAACCAAGACCAAGATTCATACATTATGCATTAGAAAGTTGAACCATGGTAAGTATTCACTTTTGAATCTCATTTCCTTTCTCATATGTCTATATTCTTATGTTTTCTTCTACTTTTCCATTATGGGTTTGGGGTCTTAAGATCAAGATATGGAGGATGTGCTAGGATAAGCTTTGAGGAGCCCTTGGTGGATTAGATAGCTTCAAGAGGTAACCCTATGTTTAATAAAATCTATTTTCTACTCTTGTATGATATGGTGTGTAATCCTTGTGATTCTTGAGTATATTGTGGTTGAATATCCTTGCTATTGTGTCTTGATGATTGAGTTTTGGTTGTGTTGTTGACTTGTTGTCATGCCATTTATTATATTCTTGAAGTCATATTGATGTTGAGTATCTATTCTGGAAATTCTGAGCATTGAAGTGTATTAGCCTACTGAAGTGAGTAGTTTTAGTGGTGATGGATGTAGGTGGTAAAACGAGAAAAAGTCCCCGAATGTCGTGTCTCTCAAGGATGACAAATTGGAGCGAATTGGTGTTGACATTTAGGATGTTAAGAGGTAAGAGTTGCAAGAACTAACTAAGAACAAGAGGATGATAAGGCATATGTTTGTACAAGGATTTTAAGGTTTAAAATGGTTGGTTTGGAAAAAGGTAAAGTGGAAATTGGGGCTCGTGGCTAGCCAATGTGGTCTACTATCTAATGATTTTGCAAGCAAATGATTTGGATTCAACTAGTGAGTTCATGGCACTTCACCAAGTGGCGTCACACTTGGACTCCCACATCCTCATTCGGTTGGGGCATTTTATCAAACACCTTGTCTATCACTCCTCTCGGATCTCTTTCTTTCGGACTAAGGGTGGAGATGTGGATGAGTTGGACTCATGAGTGGCCGCTATCGCACATACACTCACTTTCACGGAGTTTGCTACCTAATGTGGCCACACTTAGGCACAAAACATACCAAACATCAACCACACAAGTATTCACATCCAAGAACATAAAGCTCACATTTTTAAAGCAATATCTTCAACAATTCAACCACATAGCTAGTTTCGGGGCCACCAATCCCCTATCTAATCTAAGCTAACATTAAAATAAAGAAACAAGAAGAAGCAATGGAAGTTTCAAAGAAAACAAAATTTCCACCAATCCCCTCCTCTCTAGCTTTCCAAAAAAGGGGTTTAAATAGGCAACCCGAAGCCAAAATTACCTAAATGGCCCCTGTGGCTAGACCACGCCAACGCCACACGTGGTTGAGGGCGTGGATAGCTACTGGAATTGATCCACGCCACCGACACGCGTGTTGGCGGCGTGGACGGTTTTTGCTCGGCGGCTTATTTGCTTTTTGCTCTGTTTTTGCCTTGAATCCCTTTTCAATCTGCGGAGACAACTTCAAAACTATTCCTAAAAATTGTGTTAGAAGTTTTTGATCACATCTGAGTTTAAAATGCACGAGATTGTTATAAACGGGGGGAAAAACTTAACTATTCAATCCTATTTTTGGCCCTTAAATTATACTATTCTTGGTGTTTATCACCTACTGTGTGTTTGTTCTTGAAAGCATACTGTCTCGTTATTATTTTTTAACCTAACGGAACTGAGCCACAGGTTTGGCACCCCCGAGAGGCAGTCCCACAAGGTCAACTTTGGGCTGAGTGGTGGTAGTTGTCCTTCCTCATCCCTTCTGTTTCCTTCGTGTGGAACTATTAGGCGGACCAACTTGTCCCGCCGCCTCCTCCCGTGAGAACATGTTTGTTGTTCTATTCTTGTGTAATTATCCCAGTATGTATATTTTCCTTGTTGATCCAGTTTATTGTGATGGTATGATGTCTTGATAAATCCTTATCTTTGCTTATTGAATACTATTCATTCTTGGGTCTTATCCTTTGATAATCTCTATGATTTGTGAGTGTTGAAAATCCATGTCTCTTTATTGATATTCATGTTCTATTGAGTGTTTCTTATCCATGATGCTTTTGGATACATTCCTTTGAGCCTAGTATGATTTTCTTGGAATTCTTGATCATGATTTGAGTATTGAGTTACCACATTTGTTTTACTTTGTATATGTAATCTCTTGGAAATCCTATATATATGTATTCTTGAATTGAGAGATATATACCTCGTTAATTGAATCCTTTCTTGAGAGTATTCTATTGGTTATGAACCCTGTGGGGCTTATTGTGACACTATTGATATGAGATGTGTGAGCCTTTGGCTTTAGTGGATTTTGGGCACCTGGTAGAAACGTATCCTGGGTGTAAGAAATAGTAACTAATCCGTTGGGCTTAGAATCCCAATAGGGTGTGTATACACTTAAAGTTTTATATCTGTTTTTATTTAGGTAAGGTCCGCTTATTGAACGGAGGTGACGGATGTTGTGGGGGAAACGTCGTTCACTAAGGACGTAGTTGCGGTGAAATCCTACCTTATCTGGCTCACTTGGTACTATTTGTGGTGTCGATTGGTTGGTATTGATTACCTATGATATGGTATTGAGATTTGTTAGTAGCCTTCCACACTGATTCCACGTTCATATTTGATGAATATGTCTATCTTGATGATACCTTACTATGCTATTGAGTGGCTTATGCTATGATTTGGTATGATGTGAATTGTTTATCTCCTTTGCTTATGCCTATATCTCCAAATGATCTTGGTAGAGTTTGTACTCATGAAACTTGGTAAAATGTTGAGGTTGTGCATTCGTTATGTGTCTTTGGGTTGGGTTGAGCCATGTTGTAGTCTTGCATCTCTTCCTTGAGTTGATCTCTTATTTATTGTGATTGTGATGAATAAGTCTTTTGAAAACATTCCATAGAGTTGGCTAGTGGATGTGTATATATGCTATATGTCAGTCTCAAACGTATGTTGGATATCAAATGTATATATTGTAGCTTTACGTGTTAGAGTGGGGTTTAGTTAGCATATTCTCTAATATTTCTAACTTATGATTTCAGGTTTGGAGTAGAGCCTTCACTCGCGAGCACGCTAGATCTGTTATTAGCTCCTTCCCTTTATTAGCTAGTTATGGTTCTCCTTTTGATAGACTTTGGGTCTGTGAGCCTTTCTTAGGCATTTTGGGTTGTAATAATTGACTCCTTAGGGGATGTTTTGGATTGTGATTGTAAGGATTTTAGATTCCGCCTTAGCATTTAGGTTGATGTGGCCTAAATGTGGCATAACACCCCATGAGTTTGACTTTGCTTCCGCTGATGTTTAATAGGATTTAAGAACCTTTTCTATCTATTTCTATCTTTTAATTCCTTGATTATTATCCTAGAATTGGGGTGTTACAAATCTCATCAATGTGTCATGAAAGGAATAAGATCCCTGGCAAATGCTATGTCTAGATATTCCCTCTAGTTTGTAAAAATGCAACCATTAGCGAGGCCACCTATATAGCACTAACGGAGGCGGTACCTAAATTTTTAGGACATGAAAAATGTCATAAAGAAGGAAGCAAACAAGAGAATTCTAAATCTCAAGATTGAATAAGTGAAAATCTATGAAGCTTGCCAAGTGAACAAGGAAACCAAAAAGGTACACAAGTCAAGAGTGGAATAAACATTACTTGGGTTCTAGAACTTCTCCATATAGATCTATTTGGACGACTTCTCTCGATATACTTGGGTTGATTTCCTAATGAAAAAATCTAACACCTTCAAATCCTTTAAGAAATTGGTCACCAGTGTTCATGTCATTGAGAAGAACTTGAAAATTACAAAGATCATTCGGCTAAGAAGTGATCACATGAGAGAGTTTGAAAACTCCTAATTCAATCAATATTATGATGAGTAAAGAATCTTCCATGAATTCTCAGCGTCCAAAATACCACAACAAAATAGTGTTGTGGAAAAGAAAAACTGAACCATTCAATAAACGGCTCAAACTGCTCAACAACAAAAAGATCCCCTAGAGGTTCTATGCTGAGGTGGTAAACATGGTGACGGTAAGTATTATTACCAGTATGTATTTTGTATTATTAATCTGAGTATAATGAGCAGTACAATAGTATTCTGTGTATTAGTTTTTGTGTGTTAGAATGTCCCCCTCCCCTCAGTCTACAACATGCAACCACATAGACTCCAGGTGCAACGACTCTTCTTATGTGAGTTGTAATGGACAGCATAATGGTGAGCCTTCAATTGTATGGTAGTGGAGCCGTTGATAATAACTCTCCTCTTCAATGTGTAGTCTTTGCATAACTGGTGGCCGTTTGTCTTTCTTTGGGTCAATGCTTGTGGTTCGGGTCGGGTGTTGTTGCCCAATTAGTCAATTACTCTGTCACCAGTCCCCCACTCCCTAGCCGACGAGAGTGGTTGAGGTAGCTTGGGAGTAATCTTTCTGCTTTTTACTGCCTCCTTCGATCCTGCATCCACTTTGTGCTCCCTCTTCAAGTTTTTTTTCGAAAGGTAAGAATTGTGGCCGAGGCGAGGCTGAGGCCACAGGGCGCGGGACCTCGGCCGAACTTTAGCCGAAGCATGACCTCGGCCATATGATTTTTTTTCTGTAATGAATCTAACTAGGACGGGCCATCAGCGAATAACATGTTTTCTATGTTGTGCGGGCTCCTCCTCTAATTCATTGTCTCTTACTTTTATGCCCTGGTCGTACCTTCTCTTCTTGGTGTTGGACGCTGAAGGCTCAGGGTCCTCTTCCTTTTGCCACTCTTTAGTGTCGTGACCAACCTATAGGTGGAACCAGCAGTATTTGGTTTGGTCCTCGCTCGGAGAAACTGTCATGCATTTTGAGGGAAAATGCATCATTCCCATTTCTTCAGCGTGACTTAAAATCACGCTAACCGGATGAGTAAGCGGTGTTAAATGTCACGGCGGGACGAGACGAGGCCACTCGTAATCTCTCTCCTTCGTTGTGGATGACTTGTTTGGGTGCGGTGTCTGGTTGGTCGAACCAACTTTATCAGATCGCCCACTACCCCTGCCTTCCTTCTCATCCCTCTTCTTTCTATCAGCCCCCTCTGCCTCGACATAGCGCTTTGCTGTCTTCATTAGCTCCTCATAGGAGCGCGGATGATGAGTGCTCAGCTGTCTATGAAAATCTCCTGACCTCAATGCCTTGATAAATATGAATCAAAATCGTACACATTGTTGACCTCTTTCTTCCATTTACTCAAGGAATTTCTTAAGCTTTCGCCTCTGTCCTACTTTACTCCGTAGAGATATGAAAACGGTTTCTTGTGTTGTATATGTCCGGAGAAATAAGGCAGGAAAATCTTGGACAGTTCTGCAAAGTTCTGGATCGAACTATCTGGAATCGTGTTGAACCAATCTTGGGCAGTTTCATCCAACGGAGACAAGAACGCCCTACACATTATGGTGTCACCTGTCCAAGTCATTACCATGGCTGCTTTGTACTTTGTCATGTGGACACGCAGGTCAGAAGTCTCGGTGTATGCTTTGATAGCGGGCAACCTAAAATATCTTGGGAGGGGCGCATCCATTATACTGGGAGAAAATGGAGCAGCCATCCTCACCTCAAATTATGGTGATTGTTCCCTTGCCTCTACCTTCTTCTCTAGCTTTTTAATTTGGTTTTGGAGTTTCTCAATCGCTTCCTCCTACATATATGGAGTTTCTCAATTGCTTCCTCTTGCACATCCGGGGCTTGCTTGAGCACTTTGGATTGACGCGGAGCCGGCCCCCAGGACTCACCCATCCCTTCTAACTACTGTGACTTTTTATCTTGGTGTGGACCCTTGGTGGGTGACCCCTTGGCTTCCGGCTGTGCCCACAACCTTGGATAGATAGCAATCCTCTCACCCCATCGTCCCATGGCGGGCATAGAAACGGCCGCCCGATGAGTTGCACTACGACACAGACGCTAGGTCCTCTTTTCCTCTACTTCATCCTTCCGCGCTGATGCCTGGGATATTTGACCTTGAATCTCCGCCCCTAACTGGGCTAGAGCTGTTGCTGCCTGTTGAATGACCCGGGTCGCCGCTTGGGGGTTCATAGACAATACCCATACTTTGGGCGTCTGCTTCCCTCCACTGTGAATGGTGTTGTGCCGCTAGCGGAGACTACCATTGTGACCACCAACGGTGTTGCCACGATTTACGTGATGAGAATTGTGGGAACCGCTAGATCCTGATCCAGCCATCTCCACTGATAAGCTGATATTTTGTTATATGTAGAGCCTGCTTGAGATGTGGCCTCAGCTCTCAACAAGAGCACCAATGATGGTAAGTATTGTTACCGGTATGTATTTTGTATTATATATTGATCTGAGTATAATGAGCAGTACAATAGTATTCTGTGTATTAGTTTTTGTGTGTTAGAATGTCCCCCCTCAGTATACAACATGTCCCCCGCAGGTGCAACGACTCTTCTTCTGTGAGTTGTAACAGACAACATAATGGTGAGCCTTCAATTGTATAGTAGTGGACCCGTTGATAATAACTCTCATATTCAATGTGTAATTTTTGCATAACTGGTGGTCGTTTGTCTTCCTTTGGATCAATGTTTGTGGTTCGGATCGGGTGTTGTTGCCCAATTACTCTGTCACATGGCACTTCATCTCATAACATGTGTTTACTTAAGACCAGAAACAGACAACACCCCTTATTAGATATTGAAGGAAAAGTCACCAAATCAATCTTATGTATCTTTACATCCTTAGAAGCACATGCTACACCTTAAGATAAGCAGGGAATAACTGAGAAAATTCGATACCAAAAGTGATGAAGACATTTTTCTAGAATATTTTCCTGAACAACGGGCTTATAGGTTCTACAACAACAACAGCAATAGCAATAATCATTAAAAAAAACTAACAATAATAACAGCAATAATAATATATCACTGAACACCACCACAACAATAATAAAGTAGCTAACGTAGAACATTTAGGGGAAGCTGAAAGCGATCGAGACACTCAAAGCACACTACTTTAATAACCAGAACTCAGCAATAATTATGGCTTGCCAGTTGCTATGTTCGGTTGTGTTGATCAATCTTGATTTCTAAGGGAAAAAAAGAATTTATGAATGTAATATTCAACAATGTTTCACTTTATTAACTACTTTTTCATTCTATATAAATTTTAAAAAATAAAAAAGTTATTTTACAATTAAGGGTGTGTTTGGTTCATGGGTTTACATATTAAGAATGAGAATCAAAATCATAGTTACAACTGTGGGATTTGATTACCCTTTCAATTAAAAATCTCATTCCCTAATGAAAAATGAGTATCATTCCATTTGATTGTCAATCTAATTTTAAGTCTAGATTAGTACTTTTAGATTTTTGTTTTGATTTCTTTTTGTTCATATAGATGTCATTATCTTATAATGAATTGCCTTAATTTTTTGTTTTTATATTTGTAAAATATTTATTCCCATTATAGAATCATACACAACCAAACATTAATACTAATAATCGTTCCCCAATTCTACCCTATTACCAAACATTGAAAATACTTTTACCAAAACTCATTACCATTATTAAGAATTTGATTCTCATACCAATTCTGATACAATTTCCATGTGCGAACCAAAATCATGTTAAGTAAATTCATGAAGTATAATGCGCCATGTTTGACTATAGCCAACATCTCCACACAAAATGTATAATCCCACTTTTATATCCAACTAATTGTTCAATTCATCTCAAATGAACATACATTTAATTAAATTCAAATATTATTCAAAATAAGCATTCTTTCTAAGTAAATATAATCCTAAAATTTGAAATAATAAACTCTTTAGGCTCTCACATTATCGAAATTAACATTTTAAAAATCTCACATTATTTAAGGATATGTTTAATTTACTTTATGTGCTAAAAAAATCTGATTATTAATTTACCTGAAAAATTTATATGCTCTTATTTGGTTTTTGGGAATGTGGAATATTCCAAGGCAATTTGAGATTAATAGTTTTGTAATTCATTTTATGTTTAACTTACGTGATACCAGTTATGGTGGACTAATCCTAAGTCCATAGGACCTCGTTCCTAGAGCCACTACAAAAGTAAATCACGAGTTGTGCAATAAGATCAGATCGAAACAATCTAACTTCATCATACATCTGTAATAGTGGCCTGGCAATGGTATTATTGAAATTAGCTCCCTTTGGTATTCTACGTGCACTCTTACATGGGTCGAGTTAAAATGGAAATGTAATATTTATAATGAAATATATAATAATTATGAGAAAAAATGTGATACTTTTAATGAAAATGTAATACGTTTAAATCAAAATGTAATATTAGGTATTGAAAAGTTACTTATATAAAAAATTAAAATATTTTATGCGAGAAAGTGTGATATTTATTTTTTAAAAAAATTGACCCATTTAATAAATTAGGATCCATAAGACGGTCTTATATATAGGAAATTTTTGTCAACAAACGTACATAGGATTCAACTAATCACAGTATTGGAGTTATGATATATAACTTAAATCAAACGCTCCTTAAAAAATAGAGACATTTTCAAGCATATGATAAAAAATGAACTTAGGGGGTGTATTCAATCATGACATTTTGTAGACTTTTATAAAAAAACTTTTAAAATGATAGATTTTAATAAACTTTTATTGACTTTCATAGGGTCTCTCAAAACTTTTAAAAACATTATAAGACTCGTTTCAAAAAAAAAAAAAAAAAAAACCTTATAAGACTCTATAAAAGTCTTTATAAACAACATTCATGAACTTTTATCAACTTTTTTATTTTAAAAATCTACAAAAATCATTGAAATTCTAAATTGAATACATCTTTACGAACTTTCAAAGATTTCGATTCTTATATTTTTATTTTTCTTACAAAACATATTATAATATATCATAAAATTCTTCTTATTATATAGTTCTTCACCCACACCAACATTATTATTTTTATCTATAGTATGGTGAGACTTATATGCTAATTACTTATATAGTATTAATAAAAATTCATAACAATATTGAACATTAAAATTTATACTAATAGAATAAAAACTGCACATCAAAACAAAAGTTCCATTTATCCCATGAATATTCGATAGTACACATTCCACATAACAAAAAACCAACCTCCATTGATCGATTGTTAATAAAGTGAGCTTGAGGGTGGGTAGAAAAGACCTTGCTCTTCCCCAAGACTGCACATTTCACACCTTAAACGAAGAAACGAACAATGTAATTTTTATTAAAAAAAAATAGAAACCCAAACACCAAAAACCAATAGAAACGGATCGGAATTTGGGTTTACATAATACTCAAAAAAAAAAAAAAAGAATTTTGCAAACTAAGAGTCTTTAAAAATCTTTTTTTTTTTGGTAAATTTACAGGGTCTTTCTCTCCGTCCGCTTCGGGAACTAGCCCAGGGGAATCGTCACTTGCGGGAACGGTCCGGGGTCCACCCACGTTCGCTTCAGGAGGGAGGCACGGGAACTAGCCCAGGGGAATCGTTCGCTTCGGGAGTGATATAGCTAAATACGGGCACCAAATAAACCGGAAAATACGATCGTATATAGCAAGGATCAAAAACCCGGTTACAATGCAAGAAGTGCTCAAAGGGCTCGGCGGGTCGGCATCATGGCCCACTTCACTAGACGTCCCGACGAAGTGGAGGTCCGGAGGATGGCCCCAATCGGCTGGTCTGTCAGCACTCGGACATTCCGACCTTGAAAGTACGGCGTTAATCGTTTTGCGGCAATGGCAAGCGCGAACACCACTTTCTCCAGCCGAGTGTACCTGAACTCCGGTCCTTGCAAAGCATGGCTGACATAATACACCGGGCGTTGTACTCCCTCGTCATCGAGTCGGCACAAAACGGCACTGACAGCCCGATCAGAAACAGCAAGGTAAACCTCCAGATCCTCCCCGGGCTCAGGCTTTGACAGAACAATCGGGGATGCCAGATAAGCTTTTAGATCTTCAAAGGCCGCCCGACTCTCCTCGTCCCAAACGAATCCGTTTGACTTTTTCAAAATCTTGAAGAATGGATGGGCTCGGTCGGCCAGCTTGGAAAGGAAACGGCTGAGCGCGGCCAGCCGGCCGGTAAGTTGCTGCACTTCCCTGATATTGGTTGGGGGCCTCATATCCAAAATGGCTTGGATTTTCGCCGGGTTCGGCTCTATCCCGCGCCGGGTCATCATATAACCAAGAAACTTCCCGGTCTGTACAGCAAAGGTGCACTTCTTGGGGTTCAACCTTAACCGATGCTCGCGCATGACTTCAAAACAAGCTCGGAGATGGCCCGGGTGGTCGGTCCGCACAGTGCTCTTGACGAGCATATCGTCGATGTAAGCCTCCATAGAACGTCCGAGCAAGCCCCCAAACACCGAATTGATCATCCGTTGATACGTAGCCCCGGCATTTCTCAATCCGAATGGCATCACTCGGTAGCAGTACAGCCCATCCGGGGTTACGAAGGCGGTCTTTTCTTCGTCGGCTTCGGCCATCATGATCTGGTGGTATCCTTTGAAAGCGTCCATGAAGCTCATGAGCTCGGCTCCTGCTGTCTCATCGACCATCTGGTGGATGCTCGGAAGCGGATATGGGTCAAGGGGACATGCACGGTTGAGGTCGGTATAATCAATACACATTCGCCAAGCCGGGGGCTTGGGAACCAAGACCACGTTCGCGACCCATTCCGGGTAAGTAACTTCTCGGATATGTCCCGCCGAGAGCAGGGCCTTTACTTCTCCTTTAACAAACTCGCGTCGATCCACGGACAAATGCCTTTGCTTCTGCTTGACGGGCCTGGAGGTCGGGCTGACGGACAGCCGGTGACAAATAACATCGCGGTCGATCCCAGGCATGTCTTCTGGGCCCCAAGCAAAGATATCGACAAATTCTCGCAACACCTCGAGGATCGAGCGCCTCAGGTCTGGGCTGAGGGTCGTCCCGATTCTGATGCAACGGTCGGGTCGCTCCAACTCCAGCGGCACTTCTTCTACGGGCTCCGAGGGCCCAGGCTGCTCCTTCTTTTCTTCATCCTTGCGCCGAGCGATGGTGTTGACGCGGGAAGTGCTTGCGGCCTGCTTCTCCACCGCTCGGACGTAACACAATCTTGCTGACCTCGGATCTCCCCGGACTGTTCCGACGCCTTCCGGAGTCGGGAATTTCATGCACAAGTGGGGCATGGAAATGATTGCCCGCATCTTAGCTATTCCCGGGCGTCCCAAGATCACATTATGCACACATGCCAAGTTGACAACGATAAACTCCATCTCTACCTTCAGAATTTTTGGGTAAACTCCGACTTCGACCGGGAGGACGACCATTCCCTTCGGGTGGACCATATCACCAGTGAATCCCGACAATGGGGTTCGGACCGGCGTCAATGCCGACCTCTCGATCTTCAGCTTTTGAAAGGCCTCCAGGTATAGCACGTTCACGCTGCTGCCCGTGTCCACCATCACCCGCCGAACCTCAGCCCCGCAAATGTCAACCGTGATGACCAGGGCCTCGGCGGATTGATCTCCTCCTTGGGGGAGGTCACGGTCGGTGAAGATTATCGGCTCCTCTTTCACTCTCTTGTCAGGTTGGTCGGTACTGATAGAACAGACGGGCAAGTCCCTCGACCATGCTCGTCGGCGCTCTGAACTGTCGCCCCCCTCCGGCCCGCCAAAGATGACGTGGATGATCTGCTTCGACCCTGCGGCCGGAGGGTCGTGGTCGGGTTCCGGCTCCTTGTCCTTCTTCTCCTTATCAGACCTCTTGAAATACTTCTTCCACCCCCTGCGTCGATTCTTCTTCTTCTCGGCCGCGAACTGCGCTAATTCCCCCGAACGCAAGAGGTCCTCGATCAGCCCCTTGAGGACATGGCATTCGTCGGTCTCATGCCCCCGATTCCGGTGATACGCGCAGTATTTATCCTTATCAGGTCCATCTCTTGCCGGAGCTGGAAGCTGGATCATATTGCGGGACCGTGCATATTCCAGTATTTCCCCGACCGGCCGCGACAAGGGAGTGTAGATCGGGTTGCCATCTTGATCCTTTCGTCTGGGATCAGGCTGCCGTCTCATGTCTCTCCGACCTTGCCCGCCGGTCTCCATCAGGCGCTTGGCTGCATTGGCCTCTTCGGCCAACGCATGATCGGCCATCCTCTGTAAGGCCTCCTGGTAAGTGTTCGGCTGGTGGACGACGAGATCCTGATACAAAGGCCCTGCTCGCAACGCAGAGAGCAGCAGATTGATCGCGGTGCGATCATCCACCGGCTCGATCTCCGCTACGGCGGCCTTCCACCTCTTGCTAAAAAGGTTCAAGGGCTCGCCTTCTAATTGTTTCGCCTTTTCCAGGGTTGTGAAATGCTTCTTAGCAGCCCGAGAAATCGCAAAGCGGTGGATGAACTTTCTTGCCAGCTCGGCAAAATCCGCGATAGATCCGGGTTCAAGCGAGGCGAACCACTCGGTCGCCCGACCAGTCAAGGTAGAATAGAATGCTCGGCACATTACCGCATCAGATACCCCCATCATCAACATGTTGCCATGGTAGGAGCTAATATGTTCCTCCGGGTCCGTTCGCCCAGAATAATCCTTGTTCCCCGGGACGCGAAGATCCATCGGGTACGGCTGGTCCATGATATCTTGGGTGAACGGGGCCCGGAAAAGGTTCCTCTCCATCGCTCCAGGGCCGACCTCAGACTGTTCCTTTTTCCACTTGTTAAACTCGGCGCGCACTTGGTCCAGAACCCCCCGGGCCAAGCCCCGGCTCGTTCCCGCGTGGCGGCCCTTCTTCGACCTCGCATACGACGAGCTCGTCTCGCTAGAGTGGCTGGTCGAAGAGATGCTCATGGACTGAGGCCCTCGGGCTACGCGTCCTCGGGGTCGGAGGTAATCCCCGTCCATCCTATCAAAAACGGTGGTTCGCGTTCGCGAGGTATCCGTCTCTTCCGTCTCTTCCTGCGGCACCAGTGGCACCCCCCTAGGCTAGTCTGACGTGCTGAGCCGAGACAATGCTGGCCTCCGAGCCGGTGCCGCGGGGTTATTGTCTGCCCCGCGGGATCGTCGCTCGGATTGGGAACGATGTAGTACAGGCGGAACAACAGGAATCGTCTCAGCAGTTGTCGCGTCCGGCCTAACGGGCATGGTCGGGTACATAGGCTGCATGGGCAGGTAACCATACGGCTGCGGGTAAAACCTCGGACTATTGGGCCACCACTGCATGGTCGGGTCAATCGGGTACTGGTACGGCATCGGCCCACCGGGCATAGGGTACGGATAGGGACCCGAGCCCCCAGCCATAGGAAAAGGAACGTCCTGGTGGATAGCATTTACCGCCTCGGGGGGCGGCACCCCGGCCATGTTGTTGGGCTCCACTCGGGAACTCAGGTGGGAGCGAAGATCGTAGTTTCCTTCGGCTTCTTGGTCGTTATAGTTGTTGAAGAAATCCATATTTGGATACATGATGGATCGGCTGTCACTAAAATATAGCTTTTCAGTCGCGATCCCCAAAGACGGCGCCAAAATGATATAGCTAAATACGGGCACCAAATAAACCGGAAAATACGATCGTATATAGCAAGGATCAAAAACCCGGTTACAATGCAAGAAGTGCTCAAAGGGCTCGGCGGGTCGGCAGTGGGCTTTCCTACTGTCCGAGCTCTCTTTAAGTCTTAGTCTAAACACGGCTGAAAGATCCTCTCTCTCCTCATAAATGCGCTATTTATAGGAGAGTAAAGTGCGCTTGCCGGCCCTCCGGCATGACGGGAACGTGGCGGACATGCGTTCACCTCCTTCTACGCCCAAGCGGGGAAAGGTACGTGGCGGTCGCTGGTGCGTTGCGTCGGGGCCCATCGGGGTACTGTTCGGTCCGTGACGTCCAGCTTTCCAGCCGACTGCTCTCCGAGGGTCCGACCTCCCGACCGTAAGCTTTTGGACCGAGCCTGAGGTGTAGCCGACCGGTTCCGGAGTATATACACTATCAGGGAGGGAGGCACGTGAACTAGCCCAGGGGAATCGTGTCCGGGGTCCACCCACGTTCGCTTCAGGAGGGAGGCACGGGAACTAGCCCAGGGGAATCGTTCGCTTCGGGAGGGAGGCACGTGAACTAGCCCAGGGGAATCGTCACTTGCGGGAACGGTCCGGGGTCCACCCACGTTCGCTTCAGGAGGCACGGGAACTAGCCCAGGGGAATCGTCACTTGCGGGAATTGAACTCGGGTTCTCCCGAAATTCCTCCCCACAAAGAGAGCTCACACTAGTACAGAATTGACTATCTGCGTCCGGAGTAATGGACTATCTGCGTCCGGAGTACTACGGACGCATATGCCGGAGACGCAGCTGCCTTCGACTATCTGCGTCCGGAACTGCGCAGTTCCGGACGCAGGTTTATTTATTTATTTTTTTTATTATATACCAGCTGCGTCCGGAACTGCCCAGTTCCGGACGCAGTTGGTTTTTGTTTTTTTTTTAATAAATAGCAACTGCGTCCGGAACTGCCCAGTTCCGGACGCAGTTGAATTTTTAAAAAAAAAAAAATTTAATATGCTCTTTATTTGCTGTGCACCCCCAACAATTTTCTGTAGCAATTACAATATAATTCCTGTCCAATTCTCAATACATACACATCAAAACATACCAATTCCAACGTAACATCTATCTATCCAACAAGTTCAACATCAAAACATACCAATACATCAAAATCATACACCAAACATCAAACCACACTTATCGGACGCAGCTGGCCAATTTCAAAAAAAAAATAAATTAAAATTCGGACAATTTAATTACAAAAATGCCACCGCGTCACTTTGCGCGTCCGGAGTTTTAACTTCGGACGCAGATGGTCCTATATTTTTGGTCAATTCTGTACTAGTGTCACTTGCCACTTGAGCTACCCCACTGGGTTAGAGTCTTTAAAAATCTTGATTGAATACCATCTAACTTTTAAAGACTCCATAAAAGTTCGAATTGAATACCTCCAAATTTTTAAAGTTCATAAAAGTATTTAAAAATCTATGAAAGTCATGATTGAATACACCCCTAACATTCTTAAGAAATTTACATTATTTAATGGGATGTCATGTTTAGAAATCAAATTAAGGTGTATAGAACATCTTAATATATACTCACATAAGTCTAACTATGTGATATAAGCTTAAATCAAAGGTAAATATGCAATATAGAAAGGGAAAATCATAATTTATGCCCCTCACAAATATAATAATAATTATCAATGTCACCCCTAAATTATTAGTGGTGCGAATGTTGTAGCTCAATTTTCAAAACATGACATATATTGTACTCTACTGAATTATTAGTGGTGTAAATGTGGTTATTCACCGTTTTCTCTATTTGAAGACCACGTTTTTTTTTCCTTCATTTTTCTTTCTTCGTTTGTTCTCCTTCCGCCGACAACAATGTTTTTCCTTCTTTTTATTCGGGGAGGACAATATATGTTACATTTTGAGAATTAAGGAGTAACATTTACAACACTAATAATTTAAGGGTGACATTAATAATTAGCATATTTGTGAAGGATATATAAATTACAATTTGAGCAAATATCATTTTTAGTCCCTCAACTTTAATATATGTATCAATTTTGGTCTTTGACTATTAAAAATTTCAAATTAGGTGCATGACTATTCAATTTGTATCACATTTGGTCCTTGACTATTAACATTTTCAAATTAGGTGCATGACTATTCATTTTATATCACATTTGATCTTTCCGTTTAATTTTCCGGCCAAATTTTCGGCGAAGTCACCGGTGACCGACTAATTTATTTAATTTTTATTTTAAAAATTATTTTAATACTTCGTAACTTTTAAATAAAAAAACTTAAAAACAAAAAAAAATAATTAAAAAAATAGAAAACGCCGGTCACCCCCGATGACTTCGCCGAAAATTTGGCTGGAAAATTTAACGGTAGGACCAAATATGATACAAAATAAATAGTCATGCACCTAATTTGAAAATGTTAATAGTCAAGGACCAAAAGTGATACAAATTGAATAGTCATGGACCTAATTTGAAATTTTTAATAGTCAATGACCAAAATTGATGATGTATTACAGTTGAGGGACTAAAAATGATATTTTCTCTTACAATTTTTCATTTAGAAATGAACAATTGGAAATGAAGGAATACCATACTTGTAATCTCAGTAAACATCCAATAAATAATTCACTACTGTAAATTCCATTTCCATCTTGAAACCAGAAGTAAAGAATAACATACCAGAACCCCCCACCCCTAAACTTGCCCAAAATTTCAAGCTCAAAAGCAAAAGCCTTTTGCTTTGAGAATTTGCATTGGAGACTGCAAACACACCCCTGGCCCCCCCTTTAATATTTCTCTGTCCACACAGCCCTTTTTTTCTCTTTTCATTTCAAAAATATTTTTAAAAATTTTTTTGTACTTTGCATCAGTTGCATGTCTTGATCATCACAACCCAGTATTTATTACCCCAAACCCACATGGGTTTGGAGTGTGAAACTCTAAAAAAACACACACACTGTCCAAGATTTAGATGCTCAGGGAATTAAGAAATTGAAAGAAGAATGGATTCTTCAGTTCTTCACCCTCCATGTTCTTGATCAGCGTTTGTAGAAGCTTCGGGAACAGCAGAAGAATTAATGATAATTTTTGTGCTGTTTACTAGAGGAGTTGAAGAAACACAAGAAGCTAAACTAGGCTAGGCTACAAAGTTGTTCACATATGATGGCTTCTATGCTTTCTGTTTTTGTCTGGTCTCTGCTCTTTATCTTCTCTGTTTCTCCGGCGTGCTCAACGGCGGCACACGGTCTCCGGCCACCCAATAATCAGACTTTCCGGTCCGGCTATGAGGCGAGGAAGATGAGAATGGTTAGAGCTCATCTTAACACCATCAATAAGCCTGCTGTCAAGACAATACAGGCATTTCCCATCTCTTATCTCACTTGTATTTTCTTCATTTGCATTTTCGAGAGTCAAAGTGCTGAGCTTGATGTACCAGCCTCCGTCCAACAATTTCCTTTTCAACTTGCATTTTCGAGAGTCAGAGTGCTGGGCTTGATGTACCAGCCTCCGTCCAACAATCTCATTTTCAACTCCTGCTTCTGTACAACAATTCCCTTCTTCGTACTAATTTTTGTTGGAATTTAAATTTGTGATTTTGCTTGGACCAAACGGGTTACTACTATGTCAAAACCGAACACTTACTAATATACCAAAAACTATAGCTAGTAGTTAAGGGGCAACTTAATTTTCTTAAACCGCTACAAATTTTAGAAAGTTAAAGAGTTGGATTTGATCTGTACCAATTTTCGTCTAATAATTTTTCTAACCACGGGATGTGAGACTTGATCTTTCCTGACCTCTGCTTAACAATTTGGTTGAAATCTAACTTCTTTTTATATGCAGAGTCCTGATGGTGATACAATAGATTGCGTTTTAACTCACAAGCAGCCAGCATTCGATCATCCACTATTAAAGGGTCAGAAACCATTGGTAATTAAATCAATAAATTAAATTACTAATAAGCATTATAAATATCATATCAGAGAAAGTTGCGTTGTTCTTTTCTTGGTATGGATTACCAGAAATAATATATTGTTCTTCTGATCCAAATTCATATAGGATCCGCCAGAACTTCCAAAAGGGCACAATTACTCGGATCAAGAATTCGAAGATTTTCAGGTTTGGAAGCTGTCTGGAGAATCATGCCCAGAAGGAACAATCCCTATAAGAAGAACAAGTGAACAAGATATGTTGAGGGCTAGTTCTATCCGAAGATTCGGCAGAAAGAGAGCAATTCATCCGCCTATTCGAAGAGACACCTCCACCTACCATGAGGTTAGTATTTTAAACTAATTTTAATTTATTCAAAGCATCTCTCAGTCTCAACTAAAAGTTTAAGTTAGTAGTTAGATTGCACATCTATATTTATATATTATATGTTCAATTATCTTATCCAATTGTTGTACTATGAATCATGGTCTTCTTTGCATTGTAGACTCTGGTCCAAAATAATCTTTAGATTGTGTGCTAGCAGTTGGTACATTTTGTACATGCAGTTAATCGTTTTATGTACTAAATAAATTGAAAAACATAAACGATTAATTGCAGGTACAGAATATATCAACTTCAAACATATAATTTTTGGATTAGGGTCCATAATGCAAGATGGACCATGGTTCATGGAATAATTTGTCACGCTCCTCACGTGTGCCGAGGCTGGTTACTTTTAACGCGTTCCAAACAATACGTGGATCATAGTCTCTATTTTATTGAGTGGTGTAAAAATTGATACCAAATTAAAAGATGTGTTCCATTTCAACTAAAAGACTAAACTGATTATTGAATTACACATTTATATATGAGTCATTGACGGCAGCATAAAATGACAAATATACCCCTCTATTTGACGGCCTTTGGACGGATTATCTAACGATGGACCAAAAGTGGCAATGCCTAAAAAAGATTGGCTATAATGTGGCAAAAATTAATGAAGTGGACTAAAATTGGCAATGCCCTAATAACAGTAGGACCAAAAATGGTAATGAATCTTTATATATTTATATATTATATGCTCAAGAATATAGATTCCTTTGTAATGTTTTTGAAGCCGAAATAGTTTCTTAGAACTGATATTCGCTTCGTTTCATTTTGACTTTAAAGTCTTTTATTGATTTTTTTTTTTGGTTGGGTTTTGTGGGTGGGGGGTGGGACAGCATGCAGTTGGGTATGTAAATGGAGATAAATATTATGGGGCAAAAGCAAGTATAAATGTGTGGGCACCTAACGTGGCCAATCGACAAGAATTTAGCTTATCACAAATGTGGATCATCTCTGGTTCATTTGGTAGAGATCTCAACAGCATTGAAGCTGGTTGGCAGGCATGCATCTTCTTCCTTACTTTTTACTCTCTTTTATTTCGATTTAAAATGCAACACCATCATTAGGGCATCTCCCATGGGTGGAGAAAGAATGGAGATTATGGGTGAAAGGAGAGATTATGAGTTGGAGGGTAGGGAAGCATGTTGCTCCGGAGAGAGTTATCTCCGGAGCAACATTAACAGAACGTTTGGTTGGAAAGAAAGAATTAAAAGGGAAAAGAATTGTAATTTTGTGCGAAAAGAATAAATTGAGAATAAAGTAGGAATTCAAATTACATTGTTTGGTAGGGATAAACAGAATTACGGGGGATGGAAAGAGAAGAAATGGTATAAAGAATAAAATGTCTTTGTGTAGTAATAATAATACTAATAACCAAGGGTAATTGTGTCATTTTCATCTTTTTTTCCTTTCCACCTATTGTTGAGTTGCAATTCATGAGGGGGACATCCGGACATATGAATTGCAATTCTATAACAGGAGGATTGGAATTGCAATTCCCTCCGACCAAACAATATAATTTTGATGGGTGTTGGATTTCATTGGAAAAGAATTTCAATTATACCCACCAAACACCTCGTAAATGTTGAAGGTGTGAACATCATTATCACTTTTTTTTTTTTTGAAAAAAAAAATGAATTACATCAGCCTCAAAAAGGTAAAGAAAATGGAGAAAGATCGGAGAGAAATTAAGAGGGGAGATTATAGATGATGGGGATGAGATGGCCCCACAAAATAAGGGATAAGGGGAGAAGGGTTGGTGATTCCCTTATTATTAGGGAAAATGACATTTTTTTTCCTGAATTATATGCATATATAGTGTTTTCATTTCCTTAATTATTTATGTATTTACATTTGTGCGCTCAATTATTTTAAAAGTGACGATTTTTTCCCTTTCATGTTAAATAGGTTGTTGGATGGTTAAAATTAAGGACAAAATAGGTATTTCAAATCGTTTTTCATTTTCAAATGCAAAAAAGAACATACATCATTTGCAATATATTATAGTTATAATTTTAAACCATACTAGTAACTAAATTAAGACTTAAACACAAATTTGACAATAATAATGAATTATTTGTGTTTAAGTCTTAATTCCGTTGCTAACATTAGGTTAAAATTATACTTATAATATTTGTAAATAATGTTTATTCTTTTTTCGTGTTTATTTTCCCTTAATTTTAACAATTCAAAACCCTATTTAACAATGAGAGAAAAAAAATACGCTTTTAAAATAATTAGACCGACAAAAGTGGATACATGAACAATTCATCGAAAAAAAACTGTTATACATATATAATTGAGGAAGAAAAAATGATCATTTTCCTATATAAAAAAATTTATAATATCGTGTACTTAATTGGTTGGATATGATGTAACAATAGACCATTTATTTAAGGGAATTGACTTTTATTTCATTTTCTGACAAGTAAGCATACAATTGGGCGCCGCATGAAGCATCATTACTCTAGCTAAATGATCACTATCATTATGAACAATTACAGAAATAATATCATTAATGAAACATTATTAACATGTACTGCCCATCCATATTTTCGATCATTTAGATGTTACTGCTGTCTGAGTGTCTGACTCAGTACTGAGATATTCAATTGAAGAAGCATTATGTATTTAAAGCACCTATTACATCTTCAGCTACCTCTCAATATCAAATTTCTGGCAATTTATAAATTTCTTCTTTTTTTTTTTTTTTTAATTATTATAGAGAAATTACTGATTTGGTTCTCGACTATCATTTTTACCAAATTAAGTCCTCAACTTTAAAAATCTTACCTAATTTCGTACTCCCGCCAATTTGAGCCGTTGGATGATAACGGAAGACGAAATTGTGTACGATTTTTAAAGTTGAGGACTTAATTTGATAAGGATGATAGTTGGTAATCAAATCGATAATTTTACTATAATCGAGGGACCAATTAAATCAGTCATTTAACTCTTTATATATATATATATATATATATATATATATATATATATTAATGAATATAAGCTAATTCTTTTAATTTCAATACAGGTTAGTCCAGAGATTTACGGAGACAGCCGTCCAAGATTCTTCACGTATTGGACGGTATAAGTGATTTGACTTTCCTTATTCTTTTTCAGAAAATCAACATTTTGTTTTCAAATTGAGGGTTCAAATTAGAGTATTTTCTAGGTCATTACACCAAACTTAACTTTTCGATCACTGAGTTATGTCACGGGGGCGATATTTCTAATAATATCTTGAAATGAATGTGGAAATAATTTTTAAAGAAATTTCTATTTTACATCTATAAATTAAACATAATAATCTTCATTATATTAGCAATATTGATTAAATTAATTGTTTTAACAAGAAAATGAGTACTAAATTTTGTATTGATTGGTTTTGTAGAGTGATGCATACCATACAACTGGGTGCTACAATTTGTTGTGTTCTGGCTTTGTTCAGACTAATCGTAGGATAGCCATTGGAGCTGCCATATCCCCAACATCTTCCTATAATGGACGCCAATTTGATATCAGCATCCTAATTTGGAAGGTAAATATTACACTTATTGCTGTGATTGATCTTCCTTTTTGGAAGGTAAATCTTCCTCTAATAATTGACTTTTAGTGTTTGTTTTTTGTTTTATTGTTGTTGTTGTTGTTATTATTATTATTTAGAGTTATCAAATTTAGTCCTGGAGTATTGAATTACTTCCAATTGCAATCCACGGTAAGCTTTTCACTATATGAATTTTTAATATTGAGTGTAAAGTCAGGACTTCTATAATAAGAAAATCAGGCCGGGTTTTGTTTCCGCCTGTGAGAAACAATTGGCTCAATAGGCATGACTTTATAATTTTATCCTCAATGTTAACGATTCATACACGGAAAAGCTAACAGTGGATTACAATATGAAATTAATCAATACTTCATGATTAAAATACAATCTTTCAAAAAAAAAATGATTAAAATACAAATTGGTAGCTTTAAAGGTCAATGACTAAAATTAGAAATGAGTGATAGTCAAAAGACTAAATTTGGAATAAACTCTATCTACTATTTAATAATCGAACAAATTTTTCTTTTTTCATCACTTATTTTTAATATTTTTTAAAATATTTTTAGAATTTGATAATTTATTTTTTTTTAGAATAGAATTTGATAATTTATGTTTAATAGAATTTTAATATAGCTTATACATATATAAATTTGATTCACTAATATTATATTAAATAACATAAAAATTTTATATTGTAAATATGGGTTAATTCTCCTTAACTAAACCAAAAAACCTCATACACACACAAAGTATCAATTATTATACCATGGATCATGGTCCACCTTACGAGATGGGCCATTGATATAAGGTTCGTTATTAATATACTGAAAGTTCATTTTTAGTACGTTAAATGTTCATTTTCTCAAAGTTTATTTTTTGATATATTACCAAAATAGAACTTTCATTCATTAAAAATAATTTTTTTTTATTCATAATCCACTTTGCAATCTAGACTATGGTCCATATGATAATTTGCCCATTATTATAGGTCAAATTATATCATGAATTCTAAGATCCATATTGTAAAATGCGGGCGTCTAAGAAAGGTTAACTTTTAGTATGTATACTACAAGTTCATTATATTTTAATCACTGTAAATTTGTTCTTTTCAATTTATTTTTGAGTACTACTGACTCTATGAGGGAGTCAGTACATGTCATCTGAACACAAGGCCCTTGATATTTTTAATTTATTGAATTTATTGATTTTGGTGTATTTTAAAGGACCCGAAACATGGACACTGGTGGCTACAATTTGGGTCAAGGGTGTTGGTAGGATATTGGCCATCTTTCTTGTTTACACACCTGAGGGGGGCAGGAAGCATGGTACAATATGGAGGGGAGGTTGTGAACAAGAGGCCCTCAGGCTTTCACACCTCAACACAGATGGGGAGTGGGCATTTTGCAGGAGAGGGTTTTGGGAAGGCTTCTTATTTTAGAAATCTGCAAGTGGTTGATTGGGACAATTCCTTAATTCCATTGTCTAACCTTAAACTCACTGCTGACCATTCCAACTGCTACGACATACGAGGAGGGATCAATCGAGCTTGGGGAAATTACTTCTTTTATGGAGGACCAGGAAGAAATTCAAGATGTCCCTAATTAATTTAAAGGTTTTTTTTTTTTTTTTTTTTGAGCAAGTATTGATTTTGGTCCGATGAGTATTAACAAAATGACAGCTTTGGTTTATTTACATGTTTAATTACTACTAATTTTCATCTGGGACTATTGTTTTCGTGCCAAAATTGATCATGTCGGTCACTCCTAACTAAAATATGCTGAAATGTGTAATTTCTAAGGGTATTTTTGTCCATTCATTTATTAACAATGGTTAGTATAGACAAAAATATCCTTATAAATTACTCAATCCGGCATGTTTTAGCCAGAGGAAGAGACCAGTGTGATCAATTTTGACAGAAAAATTATAATCGTGGATGAAAATTGGTATTAATTAAACATGTGGACTAAAACTATCATCTTGCTAATATTCGTAGGACCGAAATTGATATTTGCTCTTTTTTTTTTTTTTTTTTTTTTTTGGTTCCAAGTTTTGGGTGTGAATGAGCTTAGGATATTCTTTGTATTGTCGGATTTTCGCTCTGGCCAGTGATCCATTAATCACGAGCATACAAAATGTAGTTAAATGTGTAAAATTCGTTATTATTATATGAAGAAAACAGTGAATATAATATGATCTGGTAGCTAGGACTGATTTATTTGTTAAACTTTTGTTTGGTTAAAAAATATGCAAGGACCAGATTAACATTGAATTCATTTAGGCCTTATTTAGTAACTAGTTTTATACGCGTATTGCGCGAATGAGTTAATGCCCAATGTTTATATTTAAATAAATATTTGAAAGTATATCAATGCTGCAAGATTATATAGAAGAAGTTTATACATGGGTAATTGAAAGTCGAATTTTTTTATTTAAATATCTAACTCAAAGTATATGAATCCAAGATAATAAAGAAAATTCATTATAATTATTACTAAAATAAATGTTTGCAACCTTGTAAAATCGATAGTATAAATATTTGGTCTAAAAATGATAGTCTAAATAAATACTACTTTTAATTTGAATTTTTCTAAGTGTTCTTAATTCTCTTTTGAGTAACATTGTCATTGTCTTCATCTTTACTATTTGTTCTCTTCCTTTTTGTTGGTAGTGTGTTATTTGCAATTCGGATATTATTGGTAGCATAGATGACAACGTCATTCGATGAGATTATGATATAGGAGCTATGGACTTTCTTTGTGTTCTGCTTGGGGTTCATTTGGTTCAATCATTATTGTTGAATGAGTTATTGTGGATAAAGAAATCCCTAGTTTAAGAAAAAAGATTAAATTAATTAATAAAAATTTAAAAATTTAAAAATTTAAAATATTATGTATTCCAAAGATATTAAAAGGTAGTTTCTCGCTTCAATTTGCTGGGTAATGGGTTATTTGACTACTTTTTTTTTTTTATATTCATTGGAAGGGGGATACCCATAACATCTGTACATCATTCAATTGTATACATTGCGCCAGCAGACACACCTGATATATCATATTCTAAGCTTCCAATTAACTCTGTTGGTGGAGGCTGAAATACATGCATGCCTCTAAGGAGTCAAAGTAACTGTTTCAACAAGCTTTTTGAGAAAATAAATTATTTTTCTCCAAAACACCCCTCAATAATTTTTTAAAAAAATAACAAGACTATTTAGACGGGTTCAGCAGTCTCGTCTTCCCGTTCGGTTACTCTCAATCTCTCATTGTCCCTTCACGGTACTATGTAAGGGTGCTTGATCTGAGCCCGTCAACGGGGCTTATAAGCGCATTGCCTAGTACCGTGAAGGTAATTACCAACGGGATATGTGATTGCTAATTAGCGTTGATGGGCTTCCTAATCCCGTGAATATATATTATTTTTAAAATATAAATTCTATAATAATAATAATAATAATAATAATAATATTAATATTATTATTATTATTATTATTATTATTATTATTATTATTATTATTATTACAATAACATAATACATTCATACCCTTAAAAGTCATTTTGCATGTAATCAACCACTACGGGAAATTATCATTTTTCCGACCACATTTCCGACCACCCAAAAAACTGGTCACAAAAAAGTGATTTTTTTCACTTTTCCGTCGAATGGTAATAGGGGTCGGAAAGTGGTCGGAAATTCCGACCACTTTCAGTAAGTGGTCGGAACTTCCGACCACTATTTACAAAGTGGTCGGAAAACTTTCGTCAAATTTAATTTTTTTAATTAATAGTAGTTTCCGACTACCGTCGTGGTCGAAAATACCGACCACCAAGTAAAAGTGGACGGAAAACCCCTCTTTTTTTTATTTTGTTTTTTTTTGTTTTTGTTTTTTTTGGTGATTTCAACTTGCATTTCTTCAATCGACCACGATGTAGAGAGTTTACTAGGCTCATGTTGTGATGTTCAATATAAACAACTAAATTAGCCCAGCGTAACAACCATTTCACCATTCTTGTTATGAAAATAAAACTGTGTCGCCTTTTCGGCCATATAGATATATGAAATCATTTTCTAACTTCAAATCCTTAAAACCTTTATTGTTGTTAGGGCTTTACAATCCTAGATCTATTGAGAATCATAATTCTATTGAGTTTCACAATCCCACGTAATGTATTGTTATAGGGAATATACCCGGGGCTTACCGACTTGTGTATTGAGCCCAAATCGGATCAAGCTCTACGTATATGGAGGATCATTTTCTAATCACTTTCGACATCTCGAGGGTACTCACTCGACCCCGACCTGAAACTTAGGCTCTTTCTCAGCTTAGTAAGTTGCTGCTTAAACACCTTTCGCTTCGGTCCCAACCCCGTTGTTCACCCTAGACCCCCAAACCCACGCGATAAGTACTAGAAGATAAATTTTGATAATAACGTCCAAACTATCCATTAATATAAACAACCACTTTAACATACCTTTGGGCAAATTATGATCAAAGATGATATTCTTTGAAATAATCCATTAATAGTACACTTTTAGTGTAGTATATAGGGTTAGTTCAGGTTACAGCCTCTTTACCTAGTTTGCTTGTTGGTTTAAGTTATGGAGCTCAAAATACGTGATTGTGGATCATAGGTTCCCGAACATATAAGTAGCGTACAGTAGTAGCCAAAAGTCTCCACTCAGCAATAAATGCAGTATTTATAGGAAAGAGGAGGGAACATATTCCGTTCAAGTCTTCAACTCCATACAACCTCTACTCTAACTTAATAAAAGTTTTTTTTCTTCTATCTCTCTCTCTCTATATGTGTGTGTGTGTGTGTTTGGCAAATGAATGTTAGTTAATAGCTAATAGCTTATTGTGTTAGTTGATTTGACTAACTGATTGTATTAGCTACATATAAAAATGCATTTGGTAAATTAGCGGTTTACTATTAACTTGTTGCATGTAAAATAACTAATAATGACTTTATTATTATTTAAAGTTTAATATAATTTATTTTTATAATAATAATAGTCATCATCATAAATTATTTTTAATTATGAACTTATAAATTTTAAAATAATTTTATTTTAAAGTTGACATTATTATTATTATGTTATAATAAAAACATTGTGCTAAAATTTCATCCCAAATAATTAAAATTGGCGCCATTCTCTCTCAAATAAAAAATAAAAAATAAAAATGGCGCCATTATCAGATTTAACCCTAAAATTTAGCCAATATTCCACTCTCCCTCCTTAGCTCCCCAAAATTTCGCCAATACTCCGTAAAACAAAACCCTACCTCCCAAATCAGACCTCAGATCCGCTCCTCTCTCTCAGTCTCTTACTCTTCGAATCTCCGATCCCTTCTCACCCTCTCACTCAGACGACGCCAGCCTCAACCACACTCCCTTCGCACTCTCTCAGATGTAGCTCCACCACGAACCTCCTCCACCGCCACAGCCGCCGACCCCACCGCTGATTGCTTCGTCGTTTCTTCCGATCCGACGCCACTATCGACGCTGCGCTGCCACCGCCTCTGCCCCAGCCCTCAACGTCCACTGCCGCGTGCAAGCAGGTTCGTTTTTTTTTTAAAATTTTTTTTATAGTTAATAATATATGTGTGTTTTATTGTTGTCTTGACAAGATTTATCCAGCCCTGACGACATACTGCCGGTGCCATCTTCTCCCCCATCTGCAGGTTTGTTGTTTTATTTTTAATTTTATTTTTATGGTTAATGATACATGTGTGTTTTATTATTAATTTGATAAATGTGGTATTTTATGATTTGTAGAAATTTTATTTTGCCTTTTCTTGATTTTTTCCCATTTATTTGTTGAAATACTTCTATGACACTTCTAGTTAATTGTTTGATTTATAATTTATGCCAGAGATTAATCAGAGATTATGCTCCCAGTTAATATTGAATTACTCTGTGAATAATTGTAGTACTATATTTGGTTCTGGATTACCAGTCACTTGCAGTATAAAGCTGGGCTACATAGGATTCATAATTGCTTTTAACTTCCTGCTAAAAAAATTGGGTCTTTGTGTAGTTGAGTATGTATAGGCATAAAAGAAAAATATTGAGGCAGAATTTTGTTCACTGTATGGAAATGGAAAGATGTGATCTAGATGAACAAGGTCATTTGGCTTTGCAAAGTTGTAGAGGATGATGATAGTGTGCTCCTTTTTGTCTTAGCATGCAGATTGAGCTCAGGTATATATATTTGTTTGTATAGTACGTCCACTATATTATGATTTGTTTATTGATTTTTTGTTGGATTTAATTGTGCATTACTTGCCTTTAGAGCAGTCTGTTAACCGTACCAGCTGCAGGAAGATCATTGGAGCAATCCCAACATTTCAATTCAGTTGCCAATGTTAGTTTCTTGTTTGCCCATTCATTTACCTAAATTTTTTTAACATTTTAACATGTGTTTAATTTTGAGTTCATCTATGTTTTCATAGTCTTTTTTGTGTTCTAATACTGTCATCTTTTTTGTGCTATGTACGATGAACTACTTAAGTCAAGAGTTACTATCTAAAACTTATTATTTTTTGTGATTATTTGCAGCTTGATTGCACACTTCCTCCTGTGGTCCAATGTTGGTAGCAGTATAGAGAGATGTATTAGTTTGGAGATTGAATCAGAAGTTCAATTCCAGAATGTTATAATTTTCAATTATATATTCATATTCATAAATGAATTCTCTTTCATAAACTATTCAAGAATCTTTTAAATTTGTTGTATATACTTGCAACAAAAAATATATATATATATTCACTACGGAGGGATTCTCTGTAGTGAAATGATTTTTTTTATTTGTTGCCTCTAATTTTCCGACCACCAAAGTGGTCGGAAAATTTGATCACCGATTTTTACTGGTCGTTTTTTCCCCGACCACATTAGAAAGTGGTCGGAATTAGCGACGATGGTTTTTCCGGATACCCAATTTGGTCGGAAAAGTGGTCGGAAAGGCCGTTTCCGACCTAATTAAGGCTATTTCCGACCATTTTAGGGTGGTCGGAAATCAACAGATTTCCAGCAGTGAACAAACAATTAATTGTTTAAAAAAAAAAAAAAACTAACAATCAATTAATTTACCAAATATCCATTTACAACCCGTTAATGTAATCAGTTAGTCAAACTCGCTAACTCAATCCGCTAATAGCTATCAGATAAGTTAATCCGCTATATGTTATTAGTTATCCTTTTTGAATATACAATATATCGATTTTTTGTCTCACTACGAAGAATGCGAATTCACATTATCCTGATCAAAATTGAAAGTGAACCATACATATATTTGTACCACAAAATAATTACTTACAATGTTATTTTATACAAAAAAATAAAAGAAAAAATAAAAAAATTCCGACATCTTAGAAAATTGATGCTTTGACAATTATAACACCCTTAACGGACTACTTAAATAACTGCAATTGTGCATGGTAGCTAGTGTGGTAGCCTCTTAATAGGAGTCACCAAATGCGCCTCCCCTCTCGACCTCTCATATGATGACTTACAAATTTACAATCATACTTATATGTCAGCCACCGACACTTGCCGGCCCGCCCACCTTACCAATCCTTATACGATCAAGGTGAACCCTGATTTATGTATATGTTTCTTGCGTTATAAAATTCTGTAACTTAAAAACATGAATTTTGTACTTAAAATGATTAGTAATTGTATTTTATGTTATGAATTTTTGTATCTTGTATTATGAAATTTAATTTTGTACTTATGAACACGAATTACGAACTAACTCAGATTTTAAAGATAAGTAAATATATAATATGCATATATATGTGTCTTGTGCTATGATTTTTTGTGTCTTGTGTTATGAAATTTTGTACCTTACGAGTACGAATTATGTACCTCGTCTTTTCAATCCAACTGGGTCCATAATGTTATGCTATGTGTCTTGTGTTGTACGGAATAATTTTTCGTATTTTGTGTTATGAAATTATGTACCTTACGAGTATGAATTATGTACCTCGTCTTTTCAATCCAGCTGGGTCCATAATGTTATGCTATGTGTCTCGTGTTGTAATTTTTTGTATTTTATGTTATAAAATTTTGTACTTTACGAATATGAATTTTGTACTTTATTATTTCATTTGGGCCTATAAATTGCCAAACCTTACTGAGTCCGAAGATATCATTAACTCATAGTAACAACATTAATTTCCGCAACTGCACTACAATAAGTGTTTGGGGATGTAAATGCATATGCAGCTGGGGACATTAACGCATCTAATTTTAGTTCTTATTTTTATTTTTATTTATACTTGTGTAATCTCATTTTGTCGGACTAATGTTAAATCTACATAACTCCGCCCTTAAAGTCATTACAGAGATAAATAACAGGTTGCACGATCAACTCGTCAATTAGATCTTAGCTTATTAATTTTTATGAGTGTACAATGTATCCAATTTACACATTTCAAACTCCTATATATACACGTACTGTCACTTTTAATCATAACATCAAGTCAAGCGATGAATCACTATACTAAACCACTGGAGCCTCATTTATTTTTATTATTAATATATATGGCCTATGATATTGACGACATTATATAGAGTGGAGGCCGGCCAGCAGGTAGGGGTTGATGATATGTCCATATCGTCATATCTCTAGGTGTTGTCCAATCTGAATAGGAGAATACTAGGAGGACATGTTAAGAATATTTTATCCATTGATTTGATTGCTCCTACGTGCAAAACTTCACTATGCGAATAAACATTGCAAAGGCGCGCATGCTTCCTAACCTTATTTCCAAATTTAAGATAATTTTCCAGTATGTCACATGGTTAATTTTTAATTTTATCACATTTTGACCCATAATATCAATAATATTGTTATTTTTTTTTTTGAGAAAATCAATAATATATATTGTTATATTTTGTTATTTCATACCAGAGTTAATTTTAATTTATTTTTGGTCTTAAATTTATAACTAACAATTCACTTTAAATCATTTTTTTATCATAACATTCACTTTTGGTCCTAGTATTATTGTGGCATGACAATTTTTTGTCCTGTATCAGCAAAACAGTTTAAATATTGTTAAATACAAGGACAATTCAGTCTTCAATTATGATTTTTTTTTCAAAAAAAAAAACATAAAAATTATAGCAATTCAACCTACTTTGTATAAAAAAGATTGAAATGTAATTGTATTTAACGACATTTCAATGATTTTGTTAACGAAGGATTACAAATAGTAAGACCACTAGTCATGTCACAATAATACTAGGACCAAATATCAATTTCTTAATAAAAAATGACTAAAAGTGGACTGTCACCTATATATCTATGACAAAAAATGGAATTAATTTTTTCTTACAACTTTTATTAAATATACATTAATTTTTGCGGCAATTCAGTATTTTTATAACCTTTCTCTTTTTGTTGAAAAGATTTTCATAATCGATATAATAAACAATAATTTGACAGACTTTTAAAATAAAAATTAGTTTTCTTTTAAAAAAATATTATACGTACTATCATTTACTATGTTACTTATGAACATTTTTTGGGGTAAGAGTAAAAGATTAAAATTGTCAAAGTATCAAGTTTTGTCATAAATTTAAGTCAATTGGATAAAAATTATAATAGATGATCAAATGTGGCAATGCCTATAAAGTCATGAGACTAAAAATATACTCCCTCCGTCCCATTTTACCTGTCTTACTTTCCTTTTTAGTTTGTCCCAAAATAGTGTTATGTTTCTAAAATTGAACATAACTATCCTTCTACATTTCCCAATTTACCCTTTTGACTTTTCAACTTTTTAGGCCATTAATGAGGTAAGTACAATTGTACTTTGTACAAATAACACCTACTTTTGAAGGGCAAAATTGGAAAGTTAGTATCATTTGTCATGTTGTATTAAAAACCGTGCAAAAAGTAAATGAGACAAACAATTAGGGACGGAGGGAGTAATTTACAGCTAGCATCGGAGCTCAAATCTATAATCACCAATTTTGGAATGGTAGCAGGAATGCCATCATATTACATGATAGTTGGCAAATATGATGTTATTTTGTATAACTAAAATTTACCAATAAACTGACATCTAATTTATCCTCAATGAAAGATAGTCTGGGCAGTATTATCTCTCAGTCTCAGAGTGCCTTTGTTCCGAATAGGCTTCTTACGGATAATGTGATTGTAGCGGGGGAGATAGGGCACTATCTGCGCAGGAAGAATAATGGTTCTGTGGGTTGGGCTGCCTTAAAACTAGATATGGCTAAGGCGATCGAATGGAATGGGATTTCCTAGAGGGAATGCTGATTGCTTTGGGCTATGATCGTAGGTGGGTTAATCTTATGATGCTTTGTGTGACTTCGGTGCGTTACTCGATTTTGGTTAATGGCGAATCAGTGGTTCGGTTACTCCAACTCGTGGGATTCGTCAGGGGGATCCGTTATCCCCTTATTTGTTTATTCTTTGTGCCGAAGGTTTATCCATTCTGCTGCGAAAGGCTGAAGCCCGGGGAGATATTCATGGCATTAGAATTGCTCAGGGGCACCTCATGTGTCTCACCTTTTCTTCGTCGATGATAGCTTACTTTTTTTCAAAGCTACCCAAGAACAAGCGCAAAAGATCAAAGAATGTTTGAATATGTACAGTGAGGCTTCGGGACAAACAATTAATTATGACAAGTCCAGTGTACTGTATAGTGCTAACGTGAGTGACGATACAAGAGTAGCAGTGGCTAATTGTGTTGGGGTACATGTGACCTCTGATTTCGGACGTTACCTCGGATTGCCATCGATTTTGGGGCGTAACAAGAAGGCTATTTTTCGATATGCTGAGCAAAGAATTCGCGAGCGGATTGGAAACTGGCAGCACAAATTTATTTCGAGAGCAGGTAGAGAGATTCTGATCAAGAGGTAGTATTGCTCAAGCTCTCCCGATATTCACGATGTCTGTGTTTTTGTTGCCCAATCAAATGTGTGATTCTATTGAAAAGTTGCTCAATAGATATTGGTGGACTGGTGGAGCGGATCAACATAATGGTATCCATTGGATGAATTGGACTCGGTTAAGTTTACCAAAGAAGTTCGAAGGCATGGGGTTTAAGAGATTCCAAGAGTTTAATATTGCTCTCTTGGCAAAACAGGGTTGGCGTTTGCAAATTATTGAAGGCCCGTTATTTCCCAAGCTGTGATTTTTTGGAGGCTCAATTGGGAAGCAACCCTAACTATATTTGGAGGAGTATTCTAGCTGGTCAACCTCTTTTACTGGCAAGCACAACTCGTACCATAGGTGATGGTGTTGACACTACCATTTGGGGTTGGCCTTGGCTTGGTGATTCCAGTGACCCTCACCTTCATACTCCTTGCATAGAGGAATTAAAGGATGCTAAGATTAATGGTTTAATGGATGCAGATGGTGGATGGAATTTGGAGATTCTTGAAGATTTGTTTGATGATTCGGATGTTCCTAGAATCCTAGCAACGCCAATTTCTCTTCATCATCTTAAGGATATATACTTGGCGTTGGAAAGATGACTCACGCGGTTTATACTCTGTGAAGAATGGATATCGTCTTCTTACAGCTCATTCCATGGTTGCTGAATCTCAATTTATGTTTACTGCATGGGACCTATTGTGGAAGCTTTCTGTACCACCCAGAGTTCGTAATCTGTTATGGCGGTGTGCATGCTCGGAACATTATTCCGGTCAAAGAAGTCCTTAAAACAAGGAATGTATGGATTGGGGGCGGGTGTCCATTCTGCAACCATGAGGTAGAGTCAGCAGCCCATGTTTTGTGAGTGTAATGTTGCATGCTGCCTTTGGGGTGATAACAATGTGCTGCAAGGGAGATCACTGCCTGATGAATTGATGAATGAAGTCAGGGCCGGATTTTAGGGCGTGCAAGATGGGCAACAACACAGGGTTCCAAAATTTTGGGGCCCTTAGTCCAGTCATGGCCCAATAGTTAGTATATGTATTTGTGATTATATTGGTTCAAAATTAGGTTTTCATAACTGATCTAAATTCTACTACTTATTATTCAAAAAAAAAAAATTCTACTCCCCAATATTCTGACGAATCACTTTTCTTCAATTCGCAGTTTATTTATATTTTGATAGGCCTCACTTATTTACCAACACAGGGCCACGCAAATAAAAAAACCGGCCCAGAATGAAGTGCTACTAGCATCTAATGGTGATAAGGCAATTTTCATGGCAGCAGTATTTTGGATTCTTTGGTCGACACGTAATGACATTGTTTGGCGCAATGCTATTTGGTCAATTAATGGTCTACGTAATCAAGTCCAAACTTTAATTGAGAGCTGGAGTGGATTTTTGCGTCCTCCAAGTATTATATCCACGATTAATACTCCTGTTGTTTGGTCATGTCCTCCTCAGGGTATGCTTAAATGCAATATTGACGCTGCAATTTTAGATAATGATGCAGGGTTCGGGGCAGTTGTTCGTGATCATTTGGGTATGTTTGTGGCAGCTAAGAGTGACCGTCTAGGGTGTGTTCTTGACCCTTTCCTTGCGGAGGCGTAGTTGGCAGTCAAAGAAGCTATGTCATGGCTTAAGGATCTTGGCTATAACAATATTTTAGTTGAAACCGATTGTTTGAATTTTTGTTTAGCTTTCAATTCTTGTACTATAGATTTTTCGTATATTGGTTCTGTTGTTAAGCAATGTCTTCTCATTGCTAGTGACATTGGGAACATTTCTGTTCACCATGTCAAGCGGTCAGCGAATCATGTAGCTCATGCTCTTGCAAGGGCTGGTTCTTTGTCTGTCAGGGTTCTTGGTTTTCCACTCCTCCATCCTGTATTGCTGAGTTTTTGAGTTTTTAATGAAGATTATTATGCTTTGATTTCAAAAAAAAAAAAAAAAAATTTCACCCCGAAAAACTCTTAGCACTCTTAACATTGTGAAATCTTCATTTGCACTGGACTGATCCAATTAAAAGACAAGTGCTTATCATATTGATTGTTCCATATGAGAGGAGAGTATTCAGGTGTATAAACATTGTATTATCTGAGTATTATTGCCGAACGCCCACAAGTATTATCAGGAAGAATTCAAAGTATTATCACTACAATAAGCTAGGCTGATTCAAGCTCTGCAAAGAATATGCAAACAAGTTGTTGTGGGCTCCAGCTAAGGAAGAAGAACGGTTGGGTGATCGAAGTAAAGGTCGGAGTGTGGTGGTGCAAAGTCTCGCCACTCCAAGGATGGAGATAAGAGTTAGACGCCACTTAGGAGGGAAAGT
>CP025651.1:12981772-12992564 GCA_003576665.1 Ipomoea trifida | reverse complement strand
TTTCTAGTAAGAAGTGTCCCCCCTCACTATGTGGTTGTGAGCCTTTTTATTCCTTTCACCTGAGTAACGGAGCATTGATGAGGAGTTGACCGTTGGACATCGATACCTGAGGTGTTGAATGCTGAGGAGCTGAACGTCTGTCATCAATGCTGAGGAGCTGAACGTTGGCCATCAATGCTGAGGAGTTGGACCGTTGCGCATTGATGCTGAGGAGTGAGGTGTCTTGGGTAGTTTGAACGGCAACTGTCTTGGTCACCAATGATGGTTCCGGGTCGGGTACCCAATTACCCTGTCACCAGCCACCCACTCCCTAGCTAGCGAGAATGGCGGAGGTAGTTAGGGAGTATCAGCCTGGCACTTGTGCTAAAAATTTGGTATGTTGGATTCTGGAAGGAAATTTTACCAGATGGAATTTTTTTTTTCCTACCTCGGCGCAGGGCCGAAGTCGCGTAACCTCGGCCAGCGCCGAAGTCACGCTACTTCGGCGCGGGGCCGAGGTCGCGTGACCTCGGTGCTGGGCCGAGGTCACGGTACGTGACCGTGCGTTGTTTTTTTTTTTTTTTTTTTTTTTTTTTTTTTTTTTTTTCGCTCTGTGTGTGAGTTCACTTCGATCAGCTGTAGGCTGGGTCAAAGGTCAGCTCTCCCGTCAGGTAGCTAGCGAGATCGGATCTCGTGCCAGCCCTAAGGGACCTCGGGCTGAGGACAGTCTTTTTTTTTTTTCTGAGCGCGAGATTGGCCGAGGATTGACTTCGGCCAAATTGGAGAGTTTTTGACCGACCATCAGCGAATTACATGTTTTTTGCGTTGCACGGAATTTTCCTCTAGCTCACTGTTTCTTGCTTCCTCGCCCAGGTCGCACCTCCTCTTTTTGGTGTTGGAAGCTGAAGGCTCAGGATCTTCTTCCTTTCGCCACACATTGTCGGGTAGGCTTTGTTGATGCTGGTACTGTCCCGGACACTCAACGAATGCTAGTGCTGAGGGAAAATGCACCATTCCCATTTCCTCAGCGTGACTTAGAATCACGCTAACCGGGTGAGTGAACGGTGTTAAGTGCCGCGGTGGGGCGAGACGAGGTCGCTCATCTCTTCCCTTCATTGAGGGTGGTTGGTTTGGTCATGGTGCCTGGCTGGGCGGATCAGCTTTTTCAGGTCGCTCACTCTTTCGTCCTTCCTCATCATCCTTCTTTCTCCTGTCAGCCTCTTCTACGTCTGCGTACCGGTTGGCCGTTCTCATGAGTTCTTCATAAGAGCGTGGGTGGTGGGTGTTCAGTTGTTTGTGGAAATCGCCTGACCTCAGTGCTTGGATGAAGATGAGAATTGCTGCCTTCGAATCGAAGTCATATACGTTGTTGACTTCTTTTTTCCATTTGCTTAAGAAGTCTCGCAGGCTTTCTCCCTTATCCTGCTTTACCCCACCGAGATGTGAGAATGGTTTCTTATGTTGTATACTCCCGGAGAAATAAGACAAGAAACTTTTGGATAGCTCTGCAAAAGTCTGAACTGATCCGTCTGGGATTGTGTTAAACCAATCTTGAGCAGTCCCGTCCAAAGTGGACAAGAACGCTCTGCACATTATGGCATCGCTTGCCCAATCATGACCATGGCTGCCTTGTATCTTGTCATATGGGTACGCGGATCTGAAGTGCCAGTGTAGGCCTTGATGGTGGGTAGTCGAAAGTCTTTTGGAAGAGGAACTTCCATTATGTCAGGAGAGAATGGAGCGGCCATTCTTACCTCCGGTTCTGGTGAGTGTTCTCTTGCTTCTACTTTCTTTTCCAAATCATCTATCTGCCTTTGGAGTCTTTCCACCAGGCCTTCCTGTGGTGTTTTGTGTCTAGTGGTGACGCGGAGCCAATCCACCAGATTCGCCCATCCTTTCTCCGGATGGTCGTTTGGTTACTGCCTTTCCTGCTTGGGCACGGGACCTCTATTGGAGGATCCTTGCACCCCAGCCGATCTCGGATAGATCTAGAAGCCGCCGGTCGTTCTCGAACAGATCTGGAAACTGGTTGAGTTCCACCTTCCTGTCGTTGAGTTCTATTTTGCCTCGGAGATTGCACTTCTTCCTCTAGAGGGGGTGGTGGCGGTAAGATCTGGCCTTGCATGCCTGCGACTAGTTGGGCCATCGTCGCCGCCGCTTGTTGGATGACCTGCACTGCTGCCTGAAGGTCCACCACCTGGGCGGAGCAGCAGTTGCCGGGAGGGGAGTACGACACCACCATGGTTGTTGTTGAGTTGGCTAGTGCGCCACCACCATGGTTGTTGTTGAGTTGGGTATCACGAAGATCACCCGAAGGGTGACCCTTGTTCACCTGACTAGGTGTGTGCGAGCTGCTGGATCCGATGCCATTGATAGTGATGAGATGAACTGAGTGGTTTTTTAATTTTGTGATTTTAGCCTGAGATCTATCTCGGCTCTCAATGAAGCACCAATGACGGTAATAATGGTTACCGGATATTATTTGAATATTATTGAGTGTTATCAAATATTTGAATACAATATTGAGCGTAGTGCTCAATGTACAGATGAATTCAGTGTTGTTTTTTCTAGTAAGAAGTGTCCCCCCTCACTATGTAGTTGTGAGCCTTTTTATTCCTTTCAGCTGAGTAACGAAGCATTGATAAGGAGTTGACCGTTGGACATCATACCTGAGGTGTTGAATGCTGAGGAGCTGAACGTCTGTCATCAATGCTGAGGAGCTGAACGTTGGCCATCAATGCTGAGGAGTTGGGCCGTTGCGTATTGATGCTGAGGAGTGAGGTGTCTTGGGTAGTTTGAACGGCAACTGTCTTGGTCACCAATGACGGTTCCGGGTCGGGTACCCAATTACCCTGTCACCAACCTACTAGTTTCTCTCTTTAGACCCATACATATATATGCCATATACATAATAATAAGATAATTTGTCATTATTAAAATCTATGCATATTTTTAAAGTTAATTTTTGTTATTGTTTTAGACTACTTGTTTGGTTATTTTTGTTTCATATTTTATTGTTTATTTTAAATAGTGGTTTTGCTTGATTCTAAATAATGTATATCAAGGTGCATTTGTTTGGTTAATTATTCAGATTTTGGTTATGTGATAAATTTTTATTTAATTTAACATGCATAATAATGTAAAAATTGTGTAGTATTTGTATTTGGAAATACAATTGCTATTATGTTATGTTGTGAAGATGGTAGTTTTCAAGAAATAATCAATATTCTTTTAGGTCTTCTTCATGCAGATGAGATGGACATTTCTGTCCAAAGATGAGATAGTTACCCTTCGGGGTCTTCGAAATTTCAAATGTACCACAATTAATAAAAAAAAGAAGAATAAAAAAATAATCAATAGACTTTTAAAACGTAAATGTTTTCATTCTTTCAATCGTACAAAGCGATGTACATTAAAAAGCATATTGCAAAATAATTTAATATAGATTCAATTATAAATTATTTATTCTACACTTTATTAAATTTGTAATGTAATGATTATTTTAAAATATATTAAATGAATATCGTGTATTTGATTTAGTACTTTAACGTAGTTGGCCCGCAATATGTAATCCTGGCTCCTCCCTGATTCAAATCCCCTTGCATATCACGCATCAATTCATCTAGCCGGTCATTGTCTATATCGTTTCCAACATTATCTTCTTTACTTTGATCTTTCTCTATATCTAATTTGACATCATCTATACTAACAGTTACATTTTCACCTGCCATATCCACCAGTCATATCCTTAAAACCACGACGTATCAAATGACTCTTAATTTGTTCAGTCCGACAAAACTTTTTTAGATTCCTACAATCAAAAGGGTACATTAATATAATTTTCACCAATTTGATTTGCATATTCCTTGACAATTTTTACAAACTCTAGAACCCCATTGACATATTCAAGTGTATTGCGTTTCTTATACATCCAACTCCGATCCATATCTCCTATTGTCATACAACATTTATAAATATGAAAATGATTTAGTTTATTTGAGCTACAACTTAAAGGCTCAAGTTGAATAATTTAAAATTTAAAATTTAAAATACTACCAAAAACTAATTAAATATTTTACTACCTAAAACTAACTAAATAATATAAAATTTAAAATACTACTTAAAACTAGCTATTTAATTATATACTTTAATTTGAATTTTATGTTTATTGATAATTATATTACTTTTTATAATTTTTCACTTTCATTTTTTATATACATAACACATAATACACAATACACAATTTTTCTAACACACAAATAACAAGTATATATATATAATATATATATATATATATATATATATATATATATATATATATATATATATATATATATTCATATACACAAATTTTTTTTTATTAAAATATCACAACATTAATACCCAATATATACAATAACAAACAATTAATCAAAACTAAAATAAACAATAACCAAAATTTCTAAAATATTAAACAAATAAATAAAATAAAATTAAAAACAAATAAAAATGAAGCAAACGTACTTGGAGACGCGACGAAGCAGCAGGCCGGGGTGATGCCGACGGCGAGGGAAGCAGGGGGCGACTGTAACACCCCAATTTTCACATCTTTATTTATTTACAAAATCATAATAATACAATACATTGCGGAAGCGCCTAACCAGCAGAAAACTGGGTGTTACCGCCACGCTTAGGTATCTCTCCTATACCCAAACGCTAAGGCTAAACTTACAACCTCAAATAACCATATCAATGTCCAAATCTGTACATATGCTAGGGTTTTCCGTGAGAGTAAGGTGGTAGTGGTTAGTGAGTGATCCGTTGTTTGGTTTCCCTTTCGTTCTAAGTTTGTTAGAGTATTCTATGAATATGTTCACCTTGTTCTGAGTATTTATTCATACCTCTTAGTCCACTTGTTTGAGTCTATTATTTGATTGGTGGATTCCTTGATTATATTATTTGGAAGTAGGTTGGTGTTCATATCTGAGATGAACACTCTGAGTGATGGTTCTTGGGCTGAGTTGAGTATGAGTATGTGGTAGTGGATCTTTGAGTATCTCTTGGTGGTTGTTGGTATCATTGGAGTTGTTGGGTGGACTATCTGTGCTATTGTTTGTATTGGTTGATTACCCTGTGATTGGGTTCATTACCCCGTGATTGGGTTGATTACACCCCTGTGATTGGACTGTCGGTCCCTGTGATTGGGCTATTGCCCCTGTGATTGGGTTCGCTACCCCTGTGATTGGGTTCATTACCCGTGATTGGGTCGATTCACCCCTGTGATTGGACTTCGGTCCCTGTGATTGGACTACGGTCCCTGTGATTGGGTTCATCACCCCTGTGATTGGGTTCATTACCCCTGTACTTGGTTTTGAGTTGGATTGGGTTCGATATGTTGCTTGGTGGTTAGTGTTGAGATTTCCTTTCGTTCTTTGGTTATGAGTCCTTGTTTATTCTGTTGATATCTCGTTGTTCTTGATTCTGATTGATTGTTCCTTATGATTATGTTCAGTTGGTATCTTGGTTATGGTTCGTTGTTGTCTTATGCCTTCCTTGTTAATCATTGGCTTTGGTTGGATGAGTCTTGGTTTATGATTCCTTCAGTTTATCCTTGTTGAGTATCCGATTTGAACTACTGAACAGTTTGTTGGTGTTTATATTCTATATGGGTGCGTAAACCTATTTACAACTTATATGTATATCTATACTTCCTTGCGGGTGTGAATGGTGGTTACTTAGCAGTCTTTTGCTAATGGTTCCTTGTGTGTTTTCCAGGTTTGCCTTAAAGCCTTTGCGCGAGCGCGATAGAGATACACCCGTATGAGGAGGCTTAGATAGTGGTTATGTTTTAGATTTATGCTTTGGCCTGTGAGCCATTTGAGACTTTATATACCCTAGTCTAGTACTTTGAATATTGTTAAACCTGCTTTAAGGATTATCGTTTATACAGTTCCGTGTTTTATGGTTAGCCTGTGCATCTAGGTTGTGTTATCTTCCTAGATGTGGCATGACGCCCCTTAGGTTTTATATACGCTTCCGCTATGTTTGGTTTGTTGGTTGAGATCGGCAGCTTTTATGTTAAGTTTTTAGCTATCTCAGCCTGTGTGAGGTTGGGGTGTCACAGTTGGTATCAGAGCCTGTGTTGAGGTCTGAGTAGAGATCCTAGGGTTGAACTTTTGAGACTCTAGGACCTGATCGGTAGAAGTTAAGATGTTTTGAGAACCCTAGGATGTGTGAATTCTAGGAATCGCGGTGAGGACGCGCCCTATCTGTTTAAGTTATATGTGCTTTGTTAATCTCGTTGTTTTGCAGCTTGCGGCTCGTCTTCTCGGGTAAGTCTTAATCGCTTTTAATTACGTTGCTTCGTTTTAGTTTTGCTTAGGAGCCTGCCTTAGATTAGGAACGAGTAGTTAGTTGGTACGAGACGATGGATAGCACCGTGTGCATCTCAGCAATCAGAAGGATTGGCGGCTCGTTGAAGAAGACTAGTCCCTCGCGGTTTGGAGTCAACGACAATGGCTTGCGTTCTTCGGGAATGGCGACCTCGCGCGTGCAGCCTTGTCTACAAAGTCTTCTCCAAACTCAAGAGTTGAAGAACACGTTTCATATAGCTGAAGTTCAACGCAAGACGAAGAACACAATAGGACCTTGAAGCCTGAAGACTCGAAGACCCTCGGCTACGAGGGAACGACAATAGCGGGTGCTGACGCGTCAAGAAAGAGTTAAAACACGCCAAGTAGGAATTGTCAAAGCGGCCATAAGGAGTCTCGTGTAAACACTCGAAGGAACAGTGGCAAGAAAGAATTAAGGAATAGCGAGACAAGCTAGTAGGAGATCAATCGTCAAAAGATCAAGATCAACGGAAGTGAACCTAAAGGCTAGTTTAATCCTCGGGTATTCCAAGGAAGAGTTATCTATACTCGCGTTTCGTTAAAAGCAAGAGTTAAAGCACGCCAAACAGGAGCTTTCGGGATTAGTGATGAAGAGTCTCGTGCAAGCTAAACTCGGAGTTAACATTACATGAAGAATACAATCCGAGGTCGGGATTCGCAGACCTTAAGGTAGTCTTACCTACCCCTGAAGCAGTTATGAAGGAACAAGTTAGAAGTTGCAACCTTCAAAGCAAAGAAGACTAAGTCAAATAGAAAGGGAAGCTTGGACGCTTAAGATCCCCGAAGGTAAGAAGAAACGCCGAAAGCAAGTGGTGTGTGGCTCAGTGAAGCGGACCTCGTATAACCTTCTGGGTGCACCTTGAACGTGATTTCTCGTACAAGAGCTTCAAGGAAGTAACCTCGGTTTCTAAAGATCGCTAGTTACCCATAAGCAGATCTCCTTTCAAAATCGGGCGATACCCTTCTAGTTGAACCTATCTTTTCATAAAGCTTCCTCAGAATTCTCTCATTCTGCACCAACCAGTCATTAGCAATTCATCACCTTCAGCCTCTTTTGGAGAGATAAGGTTATGCGAACCGTAGTCTGCGTGGGGAGCTTATTCGAATCTCAGATTCATGTTGCGTGGGAAGCAAGGCAAGATCTATCAATCAGTCAGAGTGTCGCAATCGAATCGTCAACCCGAATGGTGGGTGCGTAAACCTATTTACAACTTATATGTATATCTATACTTCCTTGCGGGTGTGAATGGTGGTTACTTAGCAGTCTTTTGCTAATGGTTCCTTGTGTGTTTTCCAGGTTTGCCTTAAAGCCTTTGCGCGAGCGCGATAGAGATACACCCGTATGAGGAGGCTTAGATAGTGGTTATGTTTTAGATTTATGCTTTGGCCTGTGAGCCATTTGAGACTTTATATACCCTAGTCTAGTACTATGAATATTGTTAAACCTGCTTTAAGGATTATCGTTTATACAGTTCCGTGTTTTATGGTTAGCCTGTGCATCTAGGTTGTGTTATCTTCCCTAGATGTGGCATGACGCCCCTTAGGTTTTATATACGCTTCCGCTATGTTTGGTTTGTTGGTTGAGATCGGCAGCTTTTATGTTAAGTTTTTAGCTATCTCAGCCTGTGTGAGGTTGGGGTGTCACAGGATCTCGGATAGATCTAGAAGCCGCCGGTCGTTCTCGAACAGATCTGGAAACTGGTTGAGTTCCACCTTCCTGTCGTTGAGTTCTATTTTGCCTCGGAGATTGCACTTCTTCCTCTAGAGGGGGTGGTGGCGGTAAGATCTGGCCTTGCATGCCTGCGACTAGTTGGGCCATCGTCGCCGCCGCTTGTTGGATGACCTGCACTGCTGCCTGAAGGTCCACCACCTGGGCGGGAGCAGCAGTTGCCGGGAGGGGAGTACGACCACCACCATGGTTGTTGTTGAGTTGGCTAGTGCGGCCACCACCATGGTTGTTGTTGAGTTGGGTATCACGAAGATCACCCGAAGGGTGACCCTTGCTCACCTGACTAGGTGTGTGCGAGCTGCTGGATCCGGATGCCATTGATAGTGATGAGATGAACTGAGTGGTTTTTTAATTTTGTGATTTTAGCCTGAGATCTTATCTCGGCTCTCAATGAATGCACCAATGACGGTAATAATGCGTTACCGGATATTATTTGAATATTATTGAGTGTTATCAAATATTTGAATACAATATTGAGCGTAGTGCTCAATGTACAGATGAATTCAGTGTTGTTTTTTCTAGTAAGAAGTGTCCCCCCTCACTATGTAGTTGTGAGCCTTTTTATTCCTTTCAGCTGAGTAACGAAGCATTGATAAGGAGTTGACCGTTGGACATCGATACCTGAGGTGTTGAATGCTGAGGAGCTGAACGTCTGTCATCAATGCTGAGGAGCTGAACGTTGGCCATCAATGCTGAGGAGTTGGGCCGTTGCGTATTGATGCTGAGGAGTGAGGTGTCTTGGGTAGTTTGAACGGCAACTGTCTTGGTCACCAATGACGGTTCCGGGTCGGGTACCCAATTACCCTGTCACCAACCTACTAGTTTCTCTCTTTAGACCCATACATATATATGCCATATACATAATAATAAGATAATTTGTCATTATTAAAATCTATGCATATTTTTAAAGTTAATTTTTGTTATTGTTTTAGACTACTTGTTTGGTTATTTTTGTTTCATATTTTATTGTTTATTTTAAATAGTGGTTTTGCTTGATTCTAAATAATGTATATCAAGGTGCATTTGTTTGGTTAATTATTCAGATTTTGGTTATGTGATAAATTTTTTATTTAATTTAACATGCATAATAATGTAAAAATTGTGTAGTATTTGTATTTGGAAATACAATTGCTATTATGTTATGTTGTGAAGATGGTAGTTTTCAAGAAATAATCAATATTCTTTTAGGTCTTCTTCATGCAGATGAGATGGACATTTCTGTCCAAAGAGTGAGATAGTTACCCTTCGGGGTCTTCGAAATTTCAATGTACCACAATTAATAAAAAAAAGAAGAATAAAAAAATAATCAATAGACTTTTAAAACGTAAATGTTTTCATTCTTTCAATCGTGCAAAGCGATGTACATTAAAAAGCATATTGCAAAATAATTTAATATAGATTCAATTATAAATTATTTATTCTACACTTTATTAAATTTGTAATGTAATGATTATTTTAAAATATATTAAATGAATATCAGTGTATTTGATTTAGTACTTTAAACGTAGTTGGCCCGCAATATGTAATCCTGGCTCCTCCCCTGATTCAAATCCCCTTGCATATCACGCATCAATTCATCTAGCCGGTCATTGTCTATATCGTTTCCAACATTATCTTCTTTACTTTGATCTTTCTCTATATCTAATTTGACATCATCTATACTAACAGTTACATTTTCACCCTGCCATATCCACCAGTCATATCCTTAAAACCACGACGTATCAAATGACTCTTAATTTGTTCAGTCCGACAAAACTTTTTTAGATTCCTACAATCAAAAGGGTACATTATATAATTTTCACCAATTTGATTTGCATATTCCTTGACAATTTTTACAAACTCTAGAACCCCATTGACATATTCAAGTGTATTGCGTTTCTTATACATCCAACTCCGATCCATATCTCCTATTGTCATACAACATTTATAATATGAAAAATGATTTAGTTTATTTGAGCTACAACTTAAAGGCTCAAGTTGAATAATTTAAAATTTAAAATTTAAAATACTACCAAAAACTAATTAAATATTTTACTACCTAAAACTAACTAAATAATATAAAATTTAAAATACTACTTAAAACTAGCTATTTAATTATATACTTTAATTTGAATTTTATGTTTATTGATAATTATATTACTTTTTATAATTTTTCACTTTCATTTTTTATATACATAACACATAATACACAATACACAATTTTTCTAACACACAATAACAAGTATATATATATATATATATATATATATATATATATATATATATATATATATATATATATATATATATATATATATTCATAATACACAATTTTTTTTTATTAAAATATCACAACATTAATACCCAATATATACAATAACAAACAATTAATCAAAACTAAAATAAACAATAACCAAAATTTCTAAAATATTAAACAAATAAATAAAATAAAATTAAAAACAAATAAAAAAATGAAGCAAACGTACTTGGAGACGCGACGAAGCAGCAGGCCGGGGTGATGCCGACGGCGAGGGAAGCAGGGGCGACTGTAACACCCCAATTTTCACATCTTTGATTTATTACAAAATCATAATAATACAATACATTGCGGAAGCGCCTAACCAGCAGAAAACTGGGTGTTACCGCCACGCTTAGGTATCTCTCCTATACCCAAACGCTAAGGCTAAACTTACAACCTCAAATAACCATATCAATGTCCAAATCTGTACATATG
>CP025651.1:12961495-12979803 GCA_003576665.1 Ipomoea trifida | reverse complement strand
TTTCCACTAAACGGAGTTGGAAGTTCACGCTTAATTGTATCATACTCAATAATCCATTTCCTAGGAAAATTCGAATTGTATATACGTCCTTAAAAATATTTTCGAACCTTAACTTTGTCGGAAAAACCAAGGGGTTACAGCGACGCCGATGGCTAGTCAAGAGCACTGGAGACTGGCGGCGAGGGCGTTCGGTGACCAGATAGCGGCGACGGGGGATGATGCTATGGACGATTGCGGTGGTTGTGTCAATAGGAAGTGATGGTGGATGGTGCTGTTGTGGCGGCGATGGTGTGCGAAAGGTGGTGCGGCGATGGTGTGGGGAAGATGGTGTAGCGATGGTGTGCGAAAGATGGTGAGCGTTTGAGATCCATATCTAATTTCAATACATTTTAATTAAAAAATAATTAAAAATAATAATAATAAACAACCAACTGCGTCCGAAGTGGGTAGTTCGGATGCAGATGGTCCATCATTAAAAAAAATAATAATAATTAAATAGTGAACATTTTAATTACAAAAATGCCACAACATCACTTTACACGTCTATCAGACGCAAATTGTCATATATTTATGATCAGTTTTGTACTAGTGAAGGAGGTTCTTGGAACCACTCCGATACCAAGTGAAATTTAGCGTATGTAGTAACTCAATACAAAGTTAAGTGCTAAGAACCAAACTGTAACGATGTGTGATAGACTTATTTGACGCAGTCGATGAACTAGTTCAAAACGTGGTGTAGGGAGATTTTAACATGCAAAGATAAAATCAAGAAGAGAGTTTGCACGCACAAGAACACAACATGTTTGGTAACCCAGTTCGGAATAGTCATTCCTACATCTGGGGGCACCACAATATGGTTAGCCCAACTCTTCATTCATCAATCAATTGAACGATATTACCAAACAATCAATAAGGAGCGAACACTTCAAACTTCCAGTGCGCCTTCGTATAGTGTTTTTCTTGAAGAGATGGTGCAAAATTTTCCAATCTTACAAGTCGAGGCTCCCTCTCAACTGCTGCTCTCCCGAGTTCCTATTGTGGTTGACGACTCGAAATCGTCAAGCATTAAGTCAACTTGAATTGAGTCAGATTCATCAAGTTACTTTGTTTAATCTAAAAAATTATTCCCTTGAAAGAATATTGGATATGCAGAGTAATATCTTGAAAAAAAATCAATCATATCTGCATGACTGCATGTAGACGGAGGACATTTATAAGAATCCTTCCGGATTATGCTCTAACTATATATATATAACTGTCTTGAACTTCATCTTGAATTATATTAGTCTTCTTATCTGGTTCACGTTTGATTTTCGGTCTTTGTCTTTCGATACTGAACTAAGTCTATTATATAGTATAGACTCATCAATATAATACAAATACAATTTTTATAGAATGGTCTTGTGAACTAGATCTTGAACTACTGCATTGTTCCATAAATCAAAACAACTAGGAGGAGTGAAAAAATACTTTGATTGTAAAAATCCTTTTTCTCAATGCACTTTATTAACAATGAGTAATTAATAAATATTAAAGAAATATTATACTTAATACAATTTAGATATATCGTAAAGTTGTAAATAATTTCAGGTACGAAGCATTTTCCTTAAAAAAACTAGTAGCACGTATTCTTAATTCTTTTCCTCTTTGAATATTCCATCTTGAAAGTGGCTCAAGTTACAAACTTGTACAAAATTCCAAAAAAAAAAAAAAATCGGAAAGAAATAAAAAGAAGAGAATGGAGTTTTTATCAAGAGGTTTTAGATTGTCTTCTTTCTCACTGATTTTGTTCCTTACCTAAAATTTACCTAATCTAATCTCTGGGTTTCTAGGTGAAGCAAACATATTATTATTTATGCTCATAGGTATCAACGGTTTTGGATAATGAATTTTTTTTGAAAACTTGGATAATGAATTTAATTTGAGAGACTATTCCTTTTCATATTGATGAGTTGGAAGATTGATGTTTCATTTTGTTCCCAATAAAGTTTGTTTTGAAACTTGGCTGCATGTTGAGGGTGAAAATGAAGAAATGGTGGATAACATGTCTGCAACTTGCTGAGCTTTTCGTGAGTTCTATGGTTCATTTGGGATATGGTTTCTACATATTCAGCACAGCTGTGGCTGGTGACCTCTCTCAGATCTTGACCGATTATTTTGTCCTTGGGAAAACTGGGCTTAGAGTAGAGGATTCAAAGGGCACAACCAGCGCCATCAATCTGCCTCCCATTGTGTTGGTTCATGGAATCTTTGGTTTCGGAAAAGGGGTATGTGATTTCCAGGCCATTTTTTTTCTTTTCAAATGAAAGATACCTTAGCTTCCATCTCAATTAAAAGTTTAATATTGATAGAGATAGTGTAAATGGCCCAAGAATAGAGACCTGAGTCCAGAAGCACATAGCTTGGACGACAAAGAGCAAAGACCCACAAGACCGGCCTCTGAAGCTGGCCCCGGGCCACTAGCCATCCATGCCTCGGAGCCCGTCTCTGAGCCTGGAGTGTTGGGCCTTGACTTAGCTACACAGCTCACTGTGTGGGCCTCCACTTAGTCTTGTGGCCCACTATGATTCCAAGGGAATTTGTTCGGTCATTTATAAATATTTGCATTGTCTAGATGTTACAGGTCATGTTCAATCTTACTACAATATATTCTTGTAGCACATTCGGCAAATTATAACGATTGAGCACATTCAAGCATTAATCCATGATTATTGCCACATTTATATTGTCTTCATTATTATTTTACCCTTTATAATCTATGCGAACTTAGTTGATCTGTACATAATTATATACCCGAGTCAATTAGTTCCATCAAATATATTGAGATTGCACATTTATAATTCAAGCTTTTTTTTGGTTCTGGGATTTGTCATGTGTTGTAGAGAATGGGAGGGCTATCTTATTTTGGTGGAGCTGAGAAGAAGGATGGTAGCATCCTTGTGCCTGATTTGGGGTCATTGACTAGTATTTGTTGTAATAATAGTAATATATTATTATTAATATAAACCAAGTAGATCATAATTCCCTAAAACATGGATGAGTGGAAATTTAATAATTAAAGTGTGTGCCTAAAACATGGAATGTTTTATGGGATGTGGGGTAGGAAAAAGCACAAAACATGGATTAGTGGATGGTTGTTGATTATGACATTATGTTTGTCATCTTGTTTGCTATGTTTATATATATGTTGTTGTATTGCCGTAGGAAATGGTGGTGAGTGACTGTAATGGTGTGAAGAAATAAAAGCAAAAAATTTTAGAAAGCTTTCATAGCTATATCCATTCGTCCTTTCCCCTCTTTCTCTCAATTAAATACATAGATATATTTTGATTAAATATATCTAACAGTATTTATGATAGGTGGGTGTTTGAGGCTCAAGAGTGGCTTTTATCTATCAATTGTTTCATTTTGAGGATGTCTTTTAGTTGTAGTTTCTACAATGTTTGATGGATTTTAGGCTGCAGGGCTCGTGAACTGTTCTACTATTTGAAAGGAGGTCAGGTTGATTATGGGGAAGAACACAGCAAGGCTTGCGGGCATGCACAATTTGGAAGAATTTATGAAAAAGGTTTCAACTTTTAATTTGCTAGTCATCTTGTTAGGATCAAACACTTGTAATTATGTCAAAAAATATAACTCATAGCTTCGAAAGGTAGGGGGCCTTTAGAGCATCTATATTAGTTGTGATTTTTGAGAAGTTTTTGCAAGTACGGTTAGGAAAGAGAATATGGGAGAAGAGGAAAAAATGAAAAATACAAAACAAAACTATCAGCAGGAAAAAAACTTTAAAAAATGAGATTTACGCGCCAAAGGGTGCATGTAGTACACGCGCCCTCTGGGCACCCAATTTGCGCTCAATGCAAACAAACCACAAGTTTTTAAATTATTTCTCTGTCCTCTTGGCCCCACGAAAAACCAATTCTATGCAAATTCATTTTCTCATCTCTCCTCCAAATCACCCTCCCTCACCTCCATGTCATTCAAAAAACCATTGATATTGATGCTTTTAGGCCTTTGCCCAAGAATCTTCTAACCACCTGGTGCTAGGTATTGACTCTTCACTAGCCTCCGCCTAACAATTCTTCTAGCACCTACTACCCTTTGGATCATGTGCTTATTACTAAGCCAAAAATTATAACTCGTAGCGAAAACGCAATTTTATTTCTTTATACAGCCAACCAAATTTTTAAGAGGTATAGTGCTGGACCAGGAATTGGCCCTTCTGGCTTGGCTGTTGGCCTCCCCTAACAATTGCCCTAGCACTTACCAGCCTTAACTGCACAGTTTTTACCGAATCAAACGCTTACCACTACACCAAAAACTATAGCTTGCAACTTTATTTCTTTATACCCTAGACACATTTTCGAGAGGAGCCTCCAACCAACAATCTTTTAGGCACATGGTGTTGGACTTGACCCTTCACCGACCTTCACCTAACAATCCCCTAGCTACTTAATACTGGATTAGAGCCTACCCGCCTCCGCCCAACAGATCCGATATTACATCAATTTAATTTACACACATTAATTGTAGGGCATTACCCTGAGTGGGATGAGGATCACCCTATTCCCTTCGTCGGCCATTCGGCTGGAGCACAGGTAGTCCGAGTTTTGCAGCAAATGCTTGCTGAAAAGGTCTGTCTGCATATATATAATCAGTTCATAATTAATGAGGTTTAGCACAACTGTCTCATCATGGTCAAAACTGAGAAAGTAATCTAATTGTTGTAGGCATTCAAGGGTTATGAAAACACGTCTGAGGATTGGGTCTCAAGTTTAACTTCTTTGTCTGGAGCACTCAATGGGACCACAAGAGCTTACCTAGATGGAATTCAGTAAGTTTGCAAGTGATTTTATTAATAATTCTGCATTAAATCATGTTAACAAGAGGTATGGTTTTGGGCATTAAATAACAGTCAATTGTTTTCATGGACTGGAATTCATCTTGCGTTATGAATCTTAGTACAAAAGTTATGTGTCTGTAATTGTTTGGGGAATTAAATAACAGTCAATTGTTATATCATAGGCTAGAATCTATTTGTGAACTTTGGTTAAAAAATTATGTGTTTGTTGATAACATATTATGTCTCTATAAATAAATTGAAGACACGTAATATGTTAATTAACTGCATATTATGTACATGCACTTAACACATTATATGTATGTAGTTAATATATATGTTACTTCAATTTATTTGCAAACACATAATCTGTTAATTGGTAGACACATAATCGGAACTGAGATAAACATTTTAGTCCCTCAATTGTTTCCCAATTATTAATGTAGTCCCTAATTTTCAATTTCAACCAATTTGATCTTCGAATTGTTTAAAATTTCGTCAATTAAACCCCTTCCAGGGACCAAATAGACGAAATTTTAAAAGCGTGGAAATCACTGTTTCGGTCCCTGAAAGGGTTTAATTGACGAAATTGTAAACAAATCGATGATCAAATTTATTGAAATTGAAAATTAGAGACTACATTGATAGTTGAAAAATAATTGAAAGACCAAAAATGATGAATAACTCATTTGAATATCATTTTGGACCAAGTCCACAATGAACCTGGTCCACAGTATAATTTGCTAATAAAAGTACAATTGGCTGCCCAAACCAGTTACTGTGCATTACAGGCCTGAAGATGGGAGGTCCTTGAAGCCCATCTCTCTGCTTCAGATTTGCCGCATTGGAGTCATAATTTATGATTGGTTAGACATTCCCTGGCTAAAGGCCTACTACAACTTTGGGTTTGATCATTTCAACATCTCTTGGAAGAAAATCGGCGTTAGAGGTCTTCTTGATTGTCTCTTGGACAATGGTGGTCCCTTTGCTTCTGGAGATTGGATTCTCCCAGACCTTACAATCCAAGGCTCTGTCAAATTGAACACCCACTTGTGTACATTCCCAAATACATACTACTTCAGTTACGCCACAAATTGCACTAGGAAAATCATGGACGTTACGATTCCTTCTTCTTTACTTGGAGTACATCCCTTGCTATTTATTAGAGTCATACAAATGACCCAATGGCAACATCCTTCTCATGTTCCTCTCCCTTGCAAAGGTTACAAGTATGCATTTCTTTAAACTTAGTCTCACTATTAGTTTAAACACTTTTAATTTTTAAATGAAAAATGCTGTTTTAACTCGAATGCTACAAATGCAGGGACGAAGACTGGTGGGACAACGATGGAGCGTTGAACACGATATCCATGACCCGTCCTTTTTTACCAGTCGAGCATCTAAGTCAGTTTGTCGCAGAAGGTTCTGAATGCCAACATCTGCAACCAGGCATCTGGTATGTAAATAGTATGGCAAAATCTCATGATTCGTGAGACGGGTCAGGTCTTTTCACAAGTATTAAAATTTTAGTCATAAGTAACAATTAATTAATTTATTCATGACTAGCATTACATTTTTTCTCATAAATAATTATTTAACCCCTAAATATTACATTTTTATTTAAAATATTACATTTTTCTTTAAAAAATATTGCACTTTCCATTATAAATAACAAACAACATATTCTTGATTAGCATGGAGTGTTACATATTTCAAGATAAGTATTACATTTCTATCATCACCCGACATGTCTCATGGATAAGGATCCTCACAAGAGACTCACTCAAATAGTATTTATCCATTTTGTTGAGATCCTTTCTCATGTGTTCTGATATGGTACAAAGATGACTGACTATTCAGCATTCTGAACCGGCAAATTAATTTCTTGGCTGATTTGTTTTTTGTATGGATCCAGGTACTATAAGATCGTGGAAGGTGATCATATTATTTTCATTCTCAACCGGGAGCGAGCTGGATTGCAATTTGATTTGATATATGACAACATTATTGAGCGCTGTCGGAAACATGTTTTTAGGAGGATCCCAATTGTTGAGTACGTCTCATATAAGGAATAGGAGCATAGTTGAATTGGTCGAACTTGTGGTATAATGATGTTTTTGTACACATACATGTCTAGAGATGTCTATAAATACGTTGTTTGCATCTCAAGATGTTTTATCACCATCACAATTAATAAAAGAATGGTTTTGAAGGGTAAGACTTTTTGTGTTGGTGATGTGCTACGACAGGCTGTTTATTTTCGTGATTTATGGTATTCGACTTACTTCTGGAACACTGCTGTTGTGGATGTTAATTCGAGAGTTACTAGCTGGGCTCCTCCTCCGATTCATAGTTTCAAATGCAACATCGATGATGCTGTTTTTGAGGATGGTGCCAGGTTGGGCGCGATTGTAAGGGACTACACAGGGAAATTTATCTCAGCATATAGTGCTCGTCTTGGTTGTGGTCGTGACCCATACTTGGCTGAAGCTATGGTGGTCAAGGAAGCGTTGTCGTGGCTCAAGTTCAATGGTTTTAACAATTTTATTTTAGAGTCAGACAGTTTAAATTTTTGTCTAGTTTTAATTTTAGTTTACCGGACTTTTCTTTTGTGGGTTTAATAGTTAAGCAATGTCGTTGTATTGCTAATGACATTGGGAACGTGTCTGTTCACTGATAAGCACCAAGAATGGCACTTAAAAGGGGTCTTAATTAGATTAAAAGTGCATCGTTTGACATCCGATTACAACAATTGCATGCATTTTAGCTCAGATGTGATCAAAATCTTCTAACATCATTTCTAGGAGGAGTTTTGAGGTATTTTACAGGTTGGAGAGGGATTTGAGGCTAAAATAGAGCAAAAGACAAACAAGCCGCAATGCAGTATCATCCCACGCAGCCTCACACGCGTGTGGTTGGGCGTGGAATAATTCCAGTAAGCCCCCACGCCCACCACCAAGCGTGGAAGCAAGCGTGGTCGGGCCAAGGGCCATTTTGGGAAATTTGTTCCCTTTTTGTCACCTATATAAATCCCTTTTGTCCTAAACCTAAGACAACTAGAATAGATCAGAAAATTCATAGAATAGGGTAGAATAGATCTAGAGGGTTTTCTCCCCTCTTGGGGAAAAATTTCTTTTTCTCATAATTTAGATTAGATCCAAGGGCAAGATTGAAGATTGGGATTTCAAGATCAAGATTGTAACCATTTTCTTCAATTTCTAATTCAATACTTGTTTCTTTGAATTCTCCTTTCTTTTTCTTGTTTCTTTAGCATGATAGAGTAGAATAGATAGGGGATTGGTGGCCCCATGGTAGATCTATGTGGATGTTTAATATTATTTCTTGAATTGTGAGTTGCTTGGTTGTTAGATGATGAACTTGTGTGGTTGATGTTTTTCAAGCTTTGTACCTTGTGTGGCCACATTAGGTAACAAACCCAAAGGAAGTGAGTGTGTGCGCGATAGCGGCCACTCACGAGTCTAACTCACCCACATCTCCGCTCTTAGTCCGAAAGGACAAGATCCGAGAGGAGTGGTAGACAAAGTGTTCCATGAAATGCCCCAACCGAATGAGGATGTGGGAGTCCAAAGTGTGACGCCACTTGGTAAAGTGCCACGGAATCCCTCGTCTATTCCACATCTCGTGCTCACAAAACCATCCAAAGATAGACCACATAGAAAAGTCTAAAGCCCCAATCTCCACTTTACTTTTCTTTTATTTATTTTACACTACCACTATCAACCTTTCCCCCTCTTACAAATGAATCCAACCTTAGCAAGCCCCGAAACTCTTTTCCTTCAACCTCTAAGATGCCAACACACCTATTCGGTTCTCATTCGCCATCCTTGAGAGACACGACACTGGGGGAGTCTCGACTCTTCGTTTTACCACCTTCACATTCACTCACCACATATACACCAACATCAAAATGGCGCCGTTGCCGGGGATGGCAAACGGTTTCGAATTGTGTTGACATTTTAGAAGTAGAATTTAAAGAGTTCTCGAATTGCTTTCTTTTTGTTTGTTTTATTTTCTTGTTTTTGTTACTTGTTTGAGAAGTGAGCTATTTGTTATTATATATCTTGTGCTCACTTGCAACTACTTTTAGTTGCAAAGTAATTGTTGTTGGCTAAGCTTTGTGCAGGAAATTTTCTTTATCAAACCACTTGAAGCTTGCCAATGAGTGCTAAAATGAATCCCCATGGTTACCCACATCATGGAGGACAATCCTATGCAAATCTTCAACCCCTACCATATTCACATTATCCCCATTCCAACTATACTTACCCTCCACCCATCTACCACTATCCACCTCCATACCATTACCCAATCCCACCAACATATCATTTACCACCTCCATATCACTATCCAATCCATACACACAATCATCACCCATACCCATTTGAAACACCACCTCCACCTTTCCAAGAAAATTACCCTTCACAATCACCATATTTTCAAGAAATTGACTTATTAAGCTCCAAAGAAATATCCCAAAGCATAGAGAGTAAGCTTGCACAAATGATGAGAACAATCGACCCAAGCTATACTCCCGAGTCAAATTCATTCCCTACTTCCCACCTAAACACCTACTACCCACCCCCATCACAAATTCATCTAGAAAATGATACTACCTATTCCTCTGAAACACCACCCTCTTTCCCATATAATACCCATACAAATCCTTGTGATTATATCCCACCGGCCTCGAACGAAATTGAAATTCTAAAAGCAAAAATAGAAGCATTTGCGAAGATGGCCAAGGAGGATACGGCTAAACTAAAGGCCGAAATCAAGAGCGAACTAAAGGACTATCTCGCTACCCTCCGGGAGGAAGGACTTCCATTAGAAGAGGTTGAAACGAAGATGCTATCCATGATGGAGGAGCTCATGAAAATGAATTGGTCCCGAGCTAACTCCACCATCATAGATGACATCCCCACTTTGGAAGCCCATCCAAGGATTGTACAAGAGGATAAAAAAGCGCAAAATGCTAGCGAAGAGGTGGATGTTGAAGAAAAGGAGGATTGTTATGCCCCGGTGCTTGAAGAAGTTCCAATTTTCGAATTGGAAGATCAAAAGAAGGTAGAGATGGAGAGTGAGGATGATGACATTGAGCTAGTGTGGGAAGATGAAGAGCCAAAACATGGTAAAATTCCTAATCTTTCTTGCGCTAAAATTCTTGAAAATTCTTGTGCTCTTTTTGAAAACACCCTTGACACTTGTGTGGATGACTCCCTTTGCATTAATATTTCCATTACATGTGATTATGATTGCTTTAAATTTTGGGAGGATGATTCCATGGAAAATTTTGATATATTGATTAATGATTATAAGGATTCTCTTTTGTTTAAATATGAATATGATTGCTTTAACTTTTTAGAAGAGGAATCCTTTGTCTTGGGTGAAAGTGAGTGAAGGGGATGATGCTTCATTTTATTCGTGTGAGAGTGTGAGTGATTATTCCAATAAGATAGAGTGGAGTGATGAAGAGAATGAGTGTAAGGAAGAGATGGTGGGAAATAATAGGTCTTTCACGTTTGATCTTATGGAAAAGGATGAGTGGAGAGAGTTGACCACACTCGAAATTGATGAAGGGTGTGAGGAGATATGGTTTGAAACAAATGAAAAAATCTTTAGGGGGAGAAGAGAGGAAAAAGATAAGGAAGTAGACACCATCCTAGAAGAGCTAAGGAGGGTGTTTGAGTCTAGAATTCTTCCAACCATGAATTTTATCCTTCCTTTATCTTTGTGGGAATTCAAGGATGTTACCCACCTTGGGACATTCTTTGAAGCTAAAGTTCACGGGATGCTTGGTAAGGTTCCAAAATATGTGTGCCTTGAAGGATATGCCACATTACGTCTGGCCAGGAGGCGTAAAACCATGGCGCACTTGGGAGGTAGTCCCAATGTTATCTTACTTTTTTTTAAAGCTTTTCTTGTTATCTATAATATGTTTTCCTTTAGCTTTATTTCAATAATGTTTCTATAACCTCGGTTAAGCTAACAAGTACAGATCATACACCCGAGAGTTATAAATTGCCTGCAATCAATCGACACACATCATCACCAGCAAAGGAAGGAAGGGAAACCAAGGTAAGCTTTTGCACAGCACGCCTTCCACGCCACCACCACGCGTGTGGCTAGGCGTGGAAAATTTTCAGAGAGGTGCCACGCCGCTCACACGCGTGTGAGCAGGCGTGGGAATAAACCAGAGAGCTCCCACGCCCACCACCACGCGTGGTAGCGTGCGTGGACGGATACCAGACTTTTCGCGGACTTTTCGCGCGAAGTGGTTTAAAACCCTTTCCTTGCTTCATTTCTTCCCCACCACGAGCAAAAACTCTCCCAAGCTGAAAATATACACCTTATAAGCATTTCCTTCTAAGTTTCTCAACTTTCTTAAGGATCTTAAGTCATTTCCAAGGTAATAACATACTCTTCTTTTGCTATTTACTTGTTTAATGAAGAACTTGTTCTATTTTGAAGGATATCTCCATGAGTTTTTCTTGTGTGACATTTTTATTGAGATACATTGTTTTGGGATGACTTGATAGACTTGTATTGAGCCTACATTGCTTCTATACACTAGAAATTCCATGTTTTAACATCTCCTTGTGACTAGATCTTGAAATTGCTTGATTTGGGTATTCTCTTGTCATGATGAGATCCTTGTCGATATAGTGAGCATGGTGGGCAAAGTTTGCAACTTTCCTACTCTATAGGCACTACATTGCTATATCCCATTAGTTATTCGGTCCAATTTTAACTTTCATGTTGCTTCCATTTTTCAACCTTGAGCTAGTTTAGAGGAAGAAGATGAAGTTGACCATATGTTGACCTTTTGACTATGAAATGAGTATGGAATAGAATGAACTAGTTCTTGCATGTATAGGATAGAATTGTTGATGGATATTAAAAGGATGATTGCATGCAACGAATTCTTAAGATTTTTTTTCTTTAAGATGTGCAATATTGTTCATAATCAATGTTTAAATTGGCAATTGTTTTTCCTTGTGTTGCTTTGATTGCCCATGTTATAGGAAAAGTGTCTTCGCCACATGACCTTGCACAACAAATTGCTCAAAGGCTCCAAAGAGGGAAAGCCCACTACTACAGAAATCGCATACAACGTCGGCTATTTAACGTCGGCTAAGTACTTAGCCGACGTTATATTTGCTTTGAAACCTTTAACGTCGGTTATTATGAAACAACCGACGTTAAAAGTTCCAACTTAATGCTACACCGTGATACTACGACGGCTCCGGCATTAGCCGTCGTCGTATCTCCAATGGGAGCGCAATACGACGTCGGCAACGTGGTAGCCGACGTCGTATCGCAAATATCCACCGGCGACGGGGGGATACGACGATGGCTACGGCATTAGCCGTCGTCGTATCTCCAATCGGAGCATAATACGACGTCGGCGACTTGGTAGCCGACGTCGTAGCGCAATTATCAACCGGCGACGGGGGGAAACGACGACGGCTACGCGTTAGCCATCGTTGTATCTCCAATCGGAGGACCTTTAACGTCGGTTATGTAACATAACCGACGTTTTAGGGTTTAAAAATACAACCCGTCGGCCCAAATATTACGATGTGGCCCCAATCCCTAAATTAAACCAATATTCCGTAATTCTGATCTGATCTGCGCCCCCAAGCCTACGTCCCCGTCGTCCCTAACCAAAACAAAAATCCCATTCGTCCCATTCGTCCCCGTCGTCCCCGTCGTCCCCGTTGCCGACCGCCATCGCCCACCTATCCCGCGCAAGTCGTCGGAGTCGCTATTGGTCGCCCGCCGAACCGCAGCCGCGAAGGACGCCCGGTGAACCGCAGCCGCGAAGGATCCCGCCGAGCTCGAAGCCGCGCCGCCGCACCGCTGCACCGCCGCGGGAGGTCGGCAGTCGCTCGAAGGCTCTTATCTGGTAACATTGAGTGATTCTATTTCAAGCGGAGTTGAAATTACACACCATAGCGGCGACCCACTCTACTCATCACCCGTCGCTCCCAACCAGTTTGACTCCAAGGTCTTTCACTCTAACCCTTTTTAAGATTTCATCTTCATCATTATCTTATGCATCTTAATGTGTGAAGCTTTTTCTTTCCGGTTACTATTCTCTTGGATTCAAATTTTTTGATAAATTTTTAGTTTTGATCTATCTGTTTGTCAATTTCTGTAAATCTGTGTGTCTTTTGAGTTGGTTCTTGTGTAAATTGTTTCAGAAAAGAACCCACACCCAGCATTGGGGAGTCGGTCTAAGCTCGATTTTACCTAGATTTCACAACAAAGGGGGGAATTTGGCCGTAGGGTTTTATTTGATTTGTTAATTAGTCAATTAATTGCAAATACCTCAACCTGGCTCCTGTACAGCATTTGTTGCAATTTGTAAATTCTAGGATAGAAATCAATTCGTCTTAATTTTATGTTCATGTGCTGGTTTAGATCCGTATTTGGGGAATGGCTTCATGTAAAAATGGCTGGTTCTGGGATGATATTGTGGGTTATGGTGAGTCAAGCAAATCAAATGGATAGTCATGTAGAATAATGTGTGTTTAACCATTTTACTGAATGGTTTCGTTTAATTAGTTTTTGAACTAATTAAATCCCAGTTCAACGACTGATGCCATGCACAATAGACTAACTTTATGAGATTGAATTTTTGTTTCTCTGGATCTGCTCCTAGTTGTAGTTTTGAACATGAGTACTACTTGACATGATGGGCCAAAAGAGTAGTAACTCATAATTGTCATGATGCTTTAAACAATTAAACTGCCCATAATGTTGACCAGATAAGAGTTGAAACCATTTAATTCTAATAAATTGTCCAGGTTTTGAATGTGATTGTGATTGTTATATATATTTGAGCAGGTTTTGGGTGTAAATAGAAAAATAAAATTAATATTTAAAAACAAAAAAAATTACCCTACAACGTCGGCTAGTCTTATTAGCCGACGTTGTAGGGTAAATTTTTTGGTTCAATAATACCTACAACGTCGGCTATTTGTAAATAGCCGACGTCGTAGGTACCCTACGACGTCGGCTGTTTGTAATTAGCCGACGTTGTAGGGTATTTTAGTAGCTTCCAAATTACCTACAATGTCGGCTATTTGTAATTAGCCGACGTTGTAGGGTACCTACAACGTCGGCTGTTTGTAATTAGCCGACGTTGTAGGGTATTTTAGTAGCCTCCAAATTACCTACAATGTCGGCTATTTGTAATTAGCCGACGTTGTAGGGTACCTACAACGTCGGTTGTTTGTAATTAGCCGACGTTGTAGGGTATTTTAGTAGCATTCAAATTACCTACAACGTCGGCTATTTTTAATTAGCCGACGTTGTAGGGTATTTTAGTAGCTTCCAAATTACCTACAACGTCGGCTATTTGTAACTAGCTGACGTTGTAGCGGCTAACTCGTATCCGACGTTGTATGTGTACACTTACAACGTCGGCCAGATCAACGTCGGCTTTTAGCCGACGTTAAAGGGTCTACTTAGCCGACGTTAAAGGGTCTACTTAGCCGACGTTAAAAGGGTTTACAAGGCGTGTCCTCACCGCGATTCCTAGAATTCACACAATCCTAGGATTCTCAAACATCTTAATTTCTACTGATCAAGTCCTAGAGTCTCAGATTACAACCCTAGGATCTCTACTCAGATCTCAACACAGGCTCTGATACCAACTGTGACACCCCAACCTTACACAAGCTGAGATAGATAAAAACTCAACACAACAGCTGCCTATCTCAACTAAAAACATAACATAGCGGAAGCGAATTTAAAACCTAAGGGGCATCATGCCACATCTAGGTAAGAAAACACAGCCTAGATGCACAGGCTAACCATAAAAGCTGAACTGTATAAACGATAATCCTTAAATCAAGTCTCAAAACATCCAAACTAGTCAAGAGTATATAAAGATCTCAAATGGCGCACAGGCCCAAAAACTAAAGTCTAAACAAGGTAAACTAAGTCTAAGCATCGTCACAAGGTAGGCTCTAACGCGCTCGCGCTCAGACTTACTCCATACCTGGAAAAACACACAAAGAACCATTAGCAAAAGACTGCTAAGCAACCACCATTCACACCCACAAGGAAGTATAGATATACATAAGCTTGTAAATAGGTTTACACACCCGTATAGAATATAAACGCCAACAAACTATTCAATAGTTCAAAACGGATACTCAACAAGGATAAACTGAACGAATCACAAACCAAGACTCATCCAAACGAAGCCAATATTCAACAATGAAAGTATAAGACAACGAATCCATAACGAGATACCAACTGAACAACAACCATACAGAATCAACCAACCATAACCAAGAACCATAAGATATCAATCGAGTATACACAAGGGACTCACAAGTATATAAACCAAGGAAAGAATCCCCACTCCAACCTCCAAACCCTCATGCCAACCATCGTACCAAAACCCAACCACAGTCAGAAGTCAGAAGTCAGAAACCCGGAAATCCGGTACACAGGGGTGATGAGCCCAATCACAGGGACCGAAGTCCAATCACAGGGACCGTAGTCCAATCACAGGGACCGAAGTCCAATCACAGGGACCGTAGTCCAATCACAGGGGTAATGAACCCAATCACAGGGGTAATGAACCCAATCACAGGGACCGAAGTCCAATCACAGGGACCTAAGTCCAATCACAGGGGTAATCAACCCAATCACAGGGGTAATCAACCCGATCACAGAAGCCAATAGTCAATAGTAGCACAGTCAATGCACCCAACAACCACCAAGAGATACTCAAAGATCCACCACCACATACTGATGTGTAGCAAAAATGAGTGATGGTGAGTGTACGGGTGTGAAATGTCGTTCCGCTGAGGATTGGGGGTTATGGCACGCAATATGCAATCACAAAACTAGGCACTAGCACAAGGAAATCAACAAGAAGCTAAGCAAACAATAACAAGGTAGAACAAACACATATAAACAATAGATAATTGCAACATAAAGAAATAGGACTCAAGTTAGGGGAATTACCATCTAGATGCTTTAACACTTAAGTTTGGGGGAAGAACATTTTACCTAGGTTCTAGAGGCTAGCACTAATAAATCCAAGTTTCCACAAGGATTAGAACAAAGATTTCCCCATTCCCATGGTGTATCAGCCTAAGTTCTTGAAGGACAAAAGCTATTTAAGCCCCAAATCTACCCCTATTTCCATAGAAGAGAAAATGGGTTTGAGATTGGGTTGGCTCAAGTCTCCCATCCAATTCCCATTGAGATGAAAGACTTTCCAAAGACAAACAACAATCATTGGCCACTAATCATTGAAAGATAGAAATAAACCCAATTCAAACTCAAGAACCCTAGGTTGGGGTTCTTCCCCTTTTTCACAATAATCACAACTTAAGCATCAAAATAGATAATACAACCCTAACTCAAGCCCATAAACTAACTACTCATGATTAAATAGCATAAAGAACACAAAAACACAAGTAATAAACATAAATCTTGCAAAAGAAAAGAGATAAAGGAAAGAGAACTTCTCTATTGAAAATGGGAGGAAGAATCTTGAAATCCAAGCTTCAAATCCAATATTACAAGCTCCAAAAGTGTTAAAATACATAGATCTAAGTCTAATCTAACCTAAAAATATGAAAGGGAGTGAATGGGAGTGTTTAGGGTTCAACCATGGGGAAAAACCGTGTTCAAAACGCTCAAAACGAGCTTAAATAGTGAGCAGAGCAGGTCCCAAACGGCCCCCCAAACGGCCGTGTCAGTGGCCATTTGCCCCCTCTTCAAAAACTACATTTTGGCACTGGAATTCTGCATAAATCAAACGGCCATGGTGTGACACCCCAACCTCACACAGGCTGAGATAGCTAAAACTTAACATAAAAGCTGCCAATCTCAACCAACAAACCAAACATAGCGGAAGCGAATTTAAAACCTAAGGGATGGACCGAAGTCCGCACATGGACCGGAAGTCCGGAGTCCGCACATGGACCGAAGTCCGCACATGCGAAGTCCGCACAGTCCGAAGTCAAAAGTCAATAGTAACCAATACCCACCATCACAACCATACTCCAACATCCCCAAAACAACCAACCAAGACTGGTTCATCTCATCTATGAACACCAACAAACTCCCAGAATTATGAATATCAAGAGATCAATAGACCAAGTAACAAAAGAGGGAAACTAAAGACATGAATAAATACTCCAAACTAAGGAATGAATATCCAACAAATGACATGATAAATACTCCAAAGACATGGTAAATACCCACAAACACATCCAACAATATCAGAAACAAAGAGAAAACAGACAACAATCAACAGAGAAACTCTCCTGGGAATCATTCCCAGAACTGCGGAACATCTCAACGGAGCTACGTCTCCGCCCATCTCCTCCGCAAGAAGGAGGACGGCCTCCTCGCGGACACCTCCCGCCTAAGCCTCACCGCGCCTTGACCTTGCGGAAGCACCCTCACGGGTACATTGTGCCGTCTGCAGTCATCCGCAAGGCCAACCCAATCCCAGTTCCAGAACAGTACACAGACACGAAACAATGTCCCTTCCAGAGAGTATCAAGTCAGACCAATTACATCACATTTCATCCAATTTAGAGGCCAAAGACATGGAAATCCAAACCATCAATGATCATACAACACAAGAAAAGATCAAGATGAAATCCAACAAAAATTCAACAAAATAGGCTATCAACAAGGAATTTTCAGGATTTCCAACACCAAGAATCATTAATATAGATTAGGGGAGTAAAATAGTTTGATGGACATGGATGGTTACCTTTGAAGCGTAATTAATCCAAAAGCGTACCAACTCAAAGCCACGAACTCTAAGCTCGGTTCATAACCACGAACCTGAAGATTAATATAACCTAATATCGTTACTAAGACTATTAATAACAATATTAATATTGATATTCCTAACCGGTCCTTTATAACTTATAATCCTATAATCCATGCTCAAAGCTAACATAATATGACCATAAGAATTACACTTAATCTAAATACTAGAACAAGGGTATATCCACTAATACTAACCTATACATATGATATAATACCATAACTATCATCAAACCATAAGCTTATTAATAACATACTATTACCTAAATAATTATGCTTAGCCTCGGATTCGAACCCGCGCCCTAAGGCTCAACACCTCATTGCTCTACCATTCCACCGCCTCGCCCTTGTTGTTACATTACACGACCATAGGCTCAATGTCCTTGTTGCGAGTCTCCGGTTCTCATACTGGAACGAGAGAGAGCTACCGAACGGAGAGGATCGGGAAACCGCCGCTGCGGTCATTATTCCGATTGTTGCAACGATCGTCGAGAAGGGAGGACTTCCACCGCTACTGCGCTACTCGCACTAGACGGAGAGGGGACCTCCGTTGCCGAGCTCCCGTCGTCAACCGCTGCTCCAACTTGCCGAGGGGAAAAGCCGTCGCTCCTACCCGCCGCTTGTACCG
>CP025651.1:12935468-12951943 GCA_003576665.1 Ipomoea trifida | reverse complement strand
TAGGGTTCAACCATGGGGAAAAACCGTGTTCAAAACGCTCAAAACGAGCTTAAATAGTGAGCAGAGCAGGTCCCAAACGGCCCCCCAAACGGCCGTGTCAGTGGCCATTTGCCCCCTCTTCAAAAACTGCATTTTGGCACTGGAATTCTGCATAAATCAAACGGTCATGGACACGGCCGTGTCACGGGCCGTTTTCCTCCTCTCCAGATATTGCATTTCCGAACTCTGTGCAGCTGCTTTGATTTCTAGGCTGTTTTTCACCATTTTCTGTTCAGAATTACGAAATGCGTATTTCTAGCAAAGTTGTAGCCCTTGAAGTCTTCTTTCCAATGGTCCAAAGATCACATAATTTGGACATTTCTAGGCTGAGATATGATCCAATTACTAAGATGTCGACGTGCAGAAACTTCAACACCTTGATCTTTTGCTTCTCTTTTGTTTTAGTTTGTCCAAATGACCAATACCATTGCAAATACAAGTCTTAGGCTCCATTGGAAGTGTTTCACTCATCTCCATAGCTTTTCCTTGACTCCCATTGACTCCAAATGCATCCAAAATGCATGAAAATCACCGTCTTTGCTTCCAATGCTTTCCAACTCATACTCCTTGCAAAATAACACAAATAAGCACTAATTCTCATGAAAATTGGAATGATCTATAAACAAAAAGACTTAGTGAAAGGGATAAAAATATAGACAAATGAGCACTTATCACATACTCATACTCAACTCAGCCCAAGAACCATCACTCAGAGTGCTCATCTCAGAAATGAACACCAACCAACTCCCAAATAATATAATCAAGGATTCAACCAACCAAATAACAGACTCATATCATGGACTAAGAGGTATGAATAAATATTCAGAATCAAGGTGAAATATCCAATAGAATACTCCAACAAACTCCAGAACAAAGGAGGAAACAAACAATGGATCACTCACCTCCACTACCACCTTACTCTCACGGAAGACCCCAGCGGTTACATTATCCCGCTAGAGAACCCCGCAAGAGCAATTCCCACATACCGAATCAGACTCAGCTAAGAATACAAAGAGATACTCCAGAATACAAAGATCATATCACAATACACCAATATTCATCTAACAGAGGCCAAATAACATGGAAATCCAAACCAACAAATGATCATATGCATCAATAGACAAAGGACCAAGACACAAGTCCATGAATCCAACAACCGCAATCGACAATAGGCTAATAATCAAGGAATTTCAGGATTTCCAACACCAAGTGATATCATATAGAGTGAGAGTGTAAAAATAGATTTTGATGGACATAGTGGTTACCTTTGAAGCGTAATTTAATCCAAAAGCGTAACACCACACTCAAAGCTCATCCCATAAGCTAGTTCATAATTGTGAACATGAAGAATTAATATAATTCTAACATCGTCACTAACTATTACTAATAACAAGAATATTAATAATCCTAGTTGGTCCATTATAAATATTACCTATAGTCCAAGCCTAAGGCTAATGTGACATGACTATCCGAGCCATACTACTCTAATTACTAACTAGTATCAAAACAAGTTTAAGACCAATAGTACTAACCTATAGTTAAGATATAATATTATAACGAATTACTAAACCATAAGCTTATTAATGTGAACTAATAACTACTAATGCATTATAACCTATAATAACTCAAAGCTTAAAACAATAATTACCTCACTACCAAGCCTCAGGCTCGAACCCAAGCCACCCGCCTCAACACTTGAGAATTATACCACTGCACCACTGCGTCTCTTGTTGCCATTAGATCGCACCGAAGGTAGAAGTTAGTTCCTGGAATCCGCTGCTGCTTCCCATGCGAAGAACGACGCTACGTCGTGAATTGGTTCTGAAGGTACGTCGGGGAAGATGACGGAGAAGAAGCCACCCATGCCAACCGGTCTTGCCAATGCTACCCGCCATCAACACACAAAAACCCTTCGCTGCCGTAGTCGGGGAAGAAGAGGATCCGGCCGATCGTCGCATGCCGTCGTTGCAAAGCTCGCCGAACCCGCCACCACGCCTGAGCTACCGCTACTACGTCGAAGGTCCCGGCTGGAGGAGCCCAACCACCTCAAGATCACGCTTTGCCACCATTGCATCGTCGGCGCCGCCGAGAACGTCACCGTTGCTGCCCGAGGCAGGGGAGGAGGACACGGGTTGATGACGGAGGAGGGGACTCTGCTGGGCTTCACCGCTTCTGCTTCCTTGCGCCGTAACGGAGAGGGGAACGCATTTCAGTCCCTCCGCTGCTGCTGCTGCTTGGCCGAACGGAAGAGGGTGACGGGGGTGTCGGGGCCGCCAGGGTGCTCCGCCACCTTGAACGCCGCTACTCTGTTCTGCCGTTGCCGTCGATCGTGCGAGGAGGTAATTGCGGAGGCTGCCGCAACAGTGTCGCTACCCTGCCGTCGGCTTAGCTCTGCTTCGTTGTTGGAGGCAAAAGCCGCCGTGAGCTCCGTTATCACTATCATGCATCGCCGAGAGCTCCATTGTCGCCACTGCCCAACCTTTGTTTCCATCGACGAAGCCGGAAGCCACCACCACTGCCGCTACCTAAGCCAGACAGGGAATGGGGAGAAGGAGCTACCGGGAGGGAACACACCGTCGGGCTCCACCGCCGGAGTTGAAGGTCACCGCCGCTGCATTGCTCCATCGCAGGCGCTGCTGCATATCTCCCTTGCACGGGATCATTCCATCGAGAGAGATATGAGAGGCAGAGGTGAGAGGGGAAGATTATGGCTGAGAAATAAACCTTCCTTATATAGCTAGGTCAAGACTACTATTTTGGGCTATTCCACTTATAGAAAGGTTATATAATTGGACTACACTAATTGGGTCAAGATTAAAAGAGTTGGATCACAACCATAGCTTATAATATATATATATATATATATATATATATATATATATATATATATATATATATATAGAAATATTGGGCTATAGACTTTAGTATTGATCATATTAATAAATTAAATATATAGTCCCAAGCCCATAGGAAAGTAACTATACTTATAGTTATTTAAATAATTACTTAATAAGAAAATAACCCCTCATTTTAAATATTTATATTTAAAATAATAATAGGAAAATGCGGGGTGTTACACCACCACCCCGAGAACCTGGACCATCTATACCTCCACCACAACCCGAAGAGCAAAATCCCAACTCCGCTAGCTTCAACATCCCGAGCTGGTTCACCCTAGTCACTGATTGGAGATCTCTCCAAAATTTCCAATATCAATTGCACCTGGAGTGCGACACCCCAACTTTTTCACAAGTCGAGATAGCTAAACTTTAACGCAAAAGCTGCCTATCTCAACTATCAAACATACATAGCGGAAGCGATTTAAACCTAAAGGGGTATCATGCCACATCTAGGTAAGAAAAGCATGGCCTAGATGCACAGGCTAACAAAAAACTGAACCAACTGTATAGATATAATCCTCAAGTACTGTCAAAACATCGAAAGCTAAACAAGAGTACATATAGTCTCATATTGGCACACAGGCAAACATAAGTCTAAAGCAACAAAACTATGTCTAAGCTGCCCAGATAGATAAGCTCTAGCGCGCTCTCGCTTAGACTTATTGCATTCCTGGAAAACATATAAGAAACCATTAGCAAAAGACTGCTAAGCAACCACCACTCACACCCGCAAGGAAATATAGATATATAATAAGTTTGGAAATAGGTTTACACACCCATATAGAATATAAACACCAACGAACTGTTCAATACTTGAAATCGGATACTCAACAATAACATGCTGAATAAAGGATAAACCAAGACTTCTCAACAATACAAATACTCAACATAATTGCACAAGGCAACGAGATATCAACAGAATATTAACCGAATCAAGAATACAATAGAATACTCAAAGAAACGATCAACAAGAATATATCCAAGAATAACCAACAACAAGGTATGATATAACTCAAGAATCAAGTAAAGAGACCAAATAGACCTCAACCTAAGGATAAGTACTAACCCTTACCCTCCAACCAACACCAATCCTCATACCAAACATCAAGCCCAACTCAATTCGCGGAGGTAAGTAATACCCGAATCATAAAGGTAAATGGTGCTCAAATACACGAAGGCAAATCGTGCCCGAATACATAGAGGCAAATATTCCTCAACTACTGAAGTGGCAAATAGTGTCGATATGCACGAATGGCAAATAATGCTCATATATACAAATGGCAAGTGATGCCCATATACACAAATGACAATTAAAGCCTCAAGAATACACAAAGATACTCAAAGATTCACCAACCATATCCAACCTCAACTTCAGCCCAAGAACAACCACTTAGAGTGTTTATCTCAAATATGAACACAAACCAACTCCCAGATAATATAATCAAGGATTCAACAAAGCAAGAGATTCAAAAGATGGACCAAGAGGTAGGAATAAATACTCCAAAGACATGGTAAAATACCCAACAAAATACTCCAACAAGATTCAGAACAAAAGGGGAAACAACCAAACAAACAGATCACAGAATAGGTTACTGGAACCAGAATGCCAGTAGACCAGACGGAATACCCCAGCGGGTCCCCTAGCTCTGCCGCACTCCTCCGCAAGAAGGAGGCGGATTGCCCCGGCGGAAGACCCTCCTCTGCCATCCTCCACCGCTACACACTTGCGGAAGACACCAACGGGGCACATTATTCCGTTGAGTTCCTCCGTAAGTGAGATCCAACCCCTCCCAGAACAGATCAGACATAATACGCAAATGCTCAGATCAGAATACAAAAATAGGATTACATTGCTCAGATTACAACTCCTAGAGGCCAAATAAACAAGGAATCCATACCAATAAATATCCATAAACATCAATAACAAAGGATCAAGAACACAAGTTCATAAATCCATCAAAATAACTCACAGGCAACAAAGAATAGGCTAAGCAGCAAAGAAATACTCATGATTCCAATACACCAAATAATATCATAGATTGAGAGTGTAAAAATAGGTTTTAGTGGACATAGTGGTTACCTCTTGAAGCGTACTAATCCAAAGCAACACCAACCAAAAGCAAGTCCACAACTTATGAACCTGAGAATTAATGTAATCTAATACCATCATTATTGGCTATCAACAATTAATTCCATATGACATTAGGATCCCTAACTAACCCATGCCTAAAAATATAAGCTAACTAATCCATGCTTTACTGGAATCACTCTAGCTACTGATTACCACAATTAAAGCTTAAGTAAGGGGATTTACCATAAAAATTACTTAACTAGGGTTCGAACCTAAGCACTCCAACCAAACGCACCAAAGCTATACCACCACGCCACTACATCTCCTTCTGTTATGCTATGTAAACACCGAACCATCACCGTCCATCTGAACTCTCGGCTACCATTCGGAAAGGAGGGAGAGAGGAGACATGCTGCTGCTGAGAAGGGGAAGAAGATGCCACTTCCAAGCTGGAACGTCGACGATTGAGTTGGGAAGCCATAGACGTCGGAGCTTTGTCACCACATCTTTGCCGTTGGAGAAACAGAGGAGGTCTCCGGAGGCACCGTCTCTGCCACGGCCCAGTTCGTCGCCGAAAACGAAGACTGTGGATGTTGCATGCTTCTTGCACCGGACGGGGGAAGGAGCTCATCGCTGCTACCCGCCGCGATTACCGCTGCACCTCTGCTGTTATCGCATCGCCACCGCCGCCGCCGAGCTTAACCATTGATGCTCGTTGCTCACGCCTCCGTCGAGAATGCCGCTGCTGCATTCTTGCGTGAACCATCACAAACTTCTCATTCGAGGGACAGAGATAAAGGCGAGAGAGAGAGAGAAAATGTGGAAGCCGTCGGTTTCCATTGCCGAAGCTTGCCGTTGCTACGCACGTCGTCTGCTCGTCGCGGAAGAGCTCACTGTCGGAGTTGCAAATGGAAAAGAAGGGGGAGATGCAATCTCTCTGGTGCTGTCGTGGTTCTCCATGGCCGTTGGCTGCTAGGTGAAGGAAAATGAGAGGCAGAGATGAAAGACGAGGGAGAGGTAGGAGGGGTCCTTGGCTGCTGATCGTGTATACACTAGCTATATTTAGTAAATTAGGTTTCCTCTTTGGGGTTTGGATTATTTTAGAATAGTTGGGTCAAGTACACATTTTGGGCTTATATAATTTGGATACAAGACTAATCATAGTCTATAAAATACATATACATAGTTATGGGCTTATAATATTTGGATTCTAAAATAATAGTTTATAAGAATGGCTCATCTATAGTCCATTATGAAATAAATATGTATGAAATTATTTTAATAATCACTTAATAAGAAAATAACCCCTTATTTATTTCTAAAGTAGTAGTAGGAAAACACGGGGTGTTACATGGAGCAAATGCAGAAACTGGACGAGATTTCCAGAGAGATTAAGGAAATCAAGAGAGCATGAAGAAAGGAAGAAACTGAAGAAAGAAAAGAAAAATTTGATGATGATGAGTTGTGACTTGATAATTCTGAACAAATGATTGTGGACAATCTCTTTTACTTTTGTTTATATTTTTTTTAGCTATATTTCTGTTTATGTTTTATCTTGCACGTTTCGTCTAGCCAAAGACGTTAAACGTGGCGCTTATGGGAGGTAACCCACAAATAAGGAGAAGAAGGGACCACTCTAACATCACCAAAGAAAGACCAATCTTGAAAGGTATAATTTCAATTCCTAATTTATTTCCTTACCGTTACTCTGACCATGTTTTGAAGGGCGAGCATAGATTGCAAAACATCGATAGGGATACAAATTGTAAGTATTTCTTTTATCCTAATTCGACGCCCTGCTTGACTTAATTGCTTTATCTTCTTGAATCGCAAATGAAGAGCTGCATAACATTGTTGTGTTGGATGTAGTCTGTTTACTTAGAATTGTTTTAGCCCAGTTCACACTTTTAAGTGTGGAAAAGGGGCGTGTGTAGAACCGTTAAACATATATCCTTTTTCCTCCGTTCTTTATGGAAACATCGAGAACGATGTTTACTCTTAAGTGTGGAAAGGGTGTATGCTTCTTGAAACAGTTGATTGATTAAGTGATAAGGTATAGGAACCTAGAGGGTGTGTTATCGCCGATACTACCTAGGAGGGCTCCTAACCTTGTGCCAAAAGTTGAATGTCTTAAATATGCTTTGGAAGTTTCACCTTGCACCAATTTGCACATTCCGACCCAAATTGAAAATCTTTGATGAGTGCTTGCATGCTTTCACCTTGTATTTTGTTTGGACCTCAGTCAAGGATCTCTCGAAGTGGGAGTGTGAATCCTTTGAATTTTAGAAAGATAAGAATTGCGAAGCCTGGAAACTGAATTAATCTTAGCAGGACATGGGGCAAAAGGTGAGCCTAAGTGAGCTTTGAGTGAGCCATCTTGTCTGGATAAGGGGTAACCATTGCACCGTTTGAATGTGAGTCTTGGTATTCACTCCAAAATCCACTTTTCTTCATTTTCTTTGCTTATTTGGTCCCCAAGTCATGCCATGATATTTTGCAACTCACTCTTTTTTATTTTCTTGACCTCCCACGACTTCAGAACACACCTTTGTGCCAATATGACTTCAAATACATCCAATTAAGTTCCAATTTACATGATTTTACAATCAATGCCTCAAAATAACCTAAATGACACAAGGGATCAAATAAGAACATATTTAGCTTCTAATTAACACAAAATCATATGTGTTTGATGTAAAATATGCACATAAAAGTAGTACAAATTGAAACTTATCAAACCTTTCCACACTTTAGAACTTACTTGTTCTAAAGCAAGGTAAGGATTGATCAAGAAAGTCACAAAATGCAACAACTCAAGTAAATTTCACATTTTCTAATGGATCATATGAAGGTGGTTTGTACATGAAATTCATGCCATTCATGTCATTCTCATCCTTACATTGATTGTGGACCGGAATAACCATTAACATCCTTCATAAATTCTACATTGTAACAGAGTCAGTAGTACTAAAAAAACATCCTTCATGAATCAAAACTCAAGGGAATAACATCGGGATACACTCAAATTTTTCAACATGGTTTAACATGCCCAAGGTTTCATCTCTCAAACACAACCATTCATGCAATCATATCAACTCAATTAGTCAATCTAAAGGGCTTCCTTAACTTGAACCAAAGATGTAAAAAAGAGCAAATTACCAAAATGGTCCCTCGTTTTGGCCCTACTCATTTTGACTTGCTAATAGCATCCTTCGACTATCAAAATTTTAACCATTTTAGTCCTCAGGTGACTTAGACGGCATATTTTGAGGGATATTATTCGTACTTCACTGTAGCACTGGCTGTGTGTTATATCACTGGTTGTATGTTCTGTTATAAATCCCTAATCGATACATCATGAACGCCAAACAATGAAGGTAGTTCTTTGATCCTCTCCCCGTCTCTGATCGTCTCCACGTCGCAGAGCAACCAAGCTACTTCTTCATGACTAACATGGGTGATAGGTTGTCTTCTTCCTAGCAATCAGACCATATAGTGCATCATTATGGTGAGTTCATATAAGTTCTTTATTGTAATTGTGGGCAAGTGTTGAATCTTAAAACTTCGTGGACAAATGATAATCCAGGGAGAAGATATTGGGAATGCTCACGTTCAAATATAATTTTTTTTAACCATGATAGTGTGAAAAAAGGAGTCAATTTTATTATAATTCAAATATGAAAATTTGTCAATTTTGTCAAATTTATGTACATGGCAGTGTATTTGGATGTGGATTTATTAAATGGTTCGATCCTCCAATGTGCTCAAGGTTGAAGAAAATCATTCCAGGACTATTAAGAATAATAAATCTAAATGAAGAAGAAATTGAGACATTGAGAAGGAAGATAAAAAGAGTTGGCAATACTGGCATGAATATTAGCAAATCAAGTGTTAATTGGATATTTACTGTTAAAGTAGTCTTGGTTTGGACAATAATATTAGTACTGGCAATGTGTTTTTTTTTGTGTTCTATATCAATTGTTGAAGTTATGAAAAATAGGGTTAAAAGGTTGTCTTGATATCTTGTTAAAATGTTGTAAGGTTTGGTGAATGAAATGAATACTTATGTTTTATATACAGTTTGCTAGAAATGCTATCATGTTTAATATTTAATGAGTGAAATTGTTGATATGGTTTATTTAGTGCTTGCCAGTAATGGTATTAATTTTACTTGAATGAATGAAATGGTTGGTATGGTGTATACAACGCTTGCCTAAAACTGCTCACAAGTGACAAGAAAATACCAATTGATCGCTATAAAAACATAATTACAACAAAGAGCAGTTTTTTGGCATTACAGAAACTTGTTTAGTAGTTCACAACTTCATAGCATACAAAATGCAAGAGATACCACATGTTTTTATCACCGAAACATAATCTACCACATTAATCAATTTCTATTGGCTCCTTAGAATTTCCATGGAACTTTATCTTGAACCTAGATCTAGTTGCATACTTCCTGGTGACTTGAGATCTAGCATATGTTAACCCCAATGATTTCTCCTTTCTTGTTCCCCTCTCAGACAATGCCGCAAGCTGACTTTCTTCCCTAACCATTTTTTTCTTCTTTTTTTGGAGGGAGTCCATAACTAAGCTTGACTCCATGGTCATTAACTTGTAGTCCTTGCTCTTTAGCATTACCACATGATGTTTCCTCCCTTGTCTGTGTGTTATCACAAGGTGGTTCTTGTGTGTTATAAAAAACCTCCCATGCGATTTGAATTGCATCCCATGTCTCCAACAATGGATCATCTACATAAAACAAATGAAGCAACAAGACAAGTAGTTATATTAACCTAAGTACTGGACTTTTATTAACGAAAGTATTGGACTGTTGTTACCTAAATTGCTACATTAATCCTCTTGAATTCCATTCAGACCATCAAGACCACCATAAATTTCATTCACAGCTTCATGGCCACCATCACTTCCATTCAGACCTCCATTCACAGCTTCAATTCCAGTCAGACCTCCAAGACCACCTTCAAGTGCATTCACAGGTTCATTCCTAGCTTCATTTCCAGTCTGACATTCAATACCAGCTTCAATTCCATTCGCAGCTTCATTCTCACCTTCAATAAATAATAAAACAATTAATACGTAAATTGTTTCTTTCATTCTGTTCAACTCCATTCACATGGGAAAAAAAACTATTAAGCATAAGCAAGCCAAGTTGATGTAAAAATAAGCAATGAAAACAAATATTACCTATATTAGGGATGTCATTGTCAACTTCATTAACACCTTTATTCCCAACCTCAGTATTATGTGAAAATAGGCCAATAATTAGTTCTGGAATATAAATCACATACTACTAAAACATATAGGTCAAGGGTTACCTGCTTTTTCTTTGTCAAAGAACAAATCCTGCTATTATGGCATGCTTTCTTGCAAAGTGCATAATGAAGCCTCACAAAAATCCTAGAAACATGCACACCATCTTTAGTTAACTTGACATGTTTTTGTCAACTTTTTTCTTCTTTGTAGCTTTATCATTTTTCATCTCTTGTGCAGATTTCTTCCTCAACTTCTTAGGCTTCCCAACTGTTGTTTTGTATAAGGGTGGCAATGGTAGCTTCTTTTCACTGATAGGCCATTCTTCAATTCCAACTAAAGGATGTATACAACCTTCATAAGCTTTGTTATAATACTGGATTGAATAACATAGATGCACATAAGCATATATTGGTCATTTGCCATACATCACCCAAATTGCAAACACTGCATGTCTACAAGGAATCCCTGTTAGTTCCCACTTTCAACAAGAGCAACTCTGTTTTCCCAAATCAACTTGATGCTAATCTACTGGCCCTGCTACTTCAAACAAAGTCTCATTGCTTTGATAACACCAAAATGCCCTAGCTTGTTTCTCAATAACATTGATCTTGTTAACAGTGCATTTTGACCATTTATTCTTACGCTCAAATATCCTAACCATGAATTGTTTTCTTAAAATATCTAAGCAATTTATCAAAGGATTCTCTCTTGCTTCTAGGATCATGGAGTTGAAACTTTCACATATGTTATTCACAAGCATATCTGAATGAGACCTAGTATTGAAATGTAACCTAGACCATTCTGTTGGATGTTTATCCACCAACCACTCAAATGTCTTCACATCAAGTTCCCTTAACTCTGTCATTGCAATTGTAAAGGTATTCACAATGGTTGCTCTAGCAGCTTTCCACAATCCATCCTTAATTAGTTGTGCAATAAAACCTGCCACCTTCATATTGCCATGTAAATGCCTAACACAGAATCTGTGACTTGCCCAAGGAAAAACTTCATGAAAAGTTGGTATCAAATCCTTTTGCTTGTCTGACATAAATGTTAGATTCTCTTGATTGGATTCATTAATCTGCAGGTCTCTCTTCAACAACTCAAGAAACCAACTCCAACTATCTTTAGTCTCGCCTTCTACAAAAGCATATGCAATTGAAAATATTCCATCATTACCATAAATTGAAATTGTAATCAGTAAGATACATGCTCTCCCCTTGAGATGACAACCATAAACCCCAATGATGAGCCTACAAAACTTGAAACCTTCCTTACAAGCTGCTCAACACATGTATAGTCTCATCAGTATTTTCTTGCCTCCATCAATCACATCATCACTTAACTTAACAAGAAAAGTTGAAGTGGGATTTGTTTTCTGGATTTCAGCATAGTAACACCAGATTTTTTTGAAGTTCTCTTCAGCTTCTCCTTTAATATCTCTCTTAGCAAAGATCATTGCCTTATAGGTTTGTCTCTTACTCAAATTGTATTTCTCTGTAGTCCAAATATTTTCCTTGAATTCATGCATTGTCATTTTTGAATTGTCTTGATGTTCTTTCTTCCACCTATTTGCTACTTTTGAAGAAGTTACTAGTCTATTCTTCTCACTCCATGTGCAACCTTCATGGTTATCATTGAAACTGAGTACCCTCCAACAAAACTCATCCTCCACTCTTCTTAATGTGATCTTCCAATTACAACTTTCATGACTACAAACTGCTACAACTCTAATGTGACACCCCAACCTTTCACAAGCTGAGATAGATAAAACTTAACACAACAGCTGCCTATCTCAACTATAAAACATAACATATCGGAAGCGAATTAAAACTTAAGGGGCATCATGCCACATCTAGGTAAGAAAATACAGCCTAGATGCACAGGCTAACCAAAAGAAGATAACTGCATAGATAAAATCCTCAAGTCATGTCTCAAAACATCCAACATCTAAACCAGAGTATACAACATCTCAATGTGGCACACAGGCCCGAAACACAAGTCTAAAAACATAACATCTAGTCTACGCATCCTTAGATAGGTGTATACTATCGCGCTCGCGCATAGACTTTAAGGCAAACCTGGAAAACACACAAAGAACCATTAGCAAAAGACTGCTAAGCAACCACCAATCACACCCGCAAGGAAGTATAGATATACATAAGCTTGTAAATAGGTTTACACACCCATATAGAATATAAACACCAACAAACTGTTCTTTAATTCAAAACGGATACTCAACAACAATAAACTGAACGAATCATAAACCAAGACTCATCCAAACGAAACCAATATTAAAAAACGAGAGTATAAGACAACGAGTCAATAAACGAGATACCAACTGAACAACCACCATAAAGGAACCAACCAACCATAACAAGGAACAACAAGATATAAACCGAAGAAACACAAGGAACTCACGAATACATAAACCAAGAAAGAACTCCCAACTCCAACCTCCAAACCACCATACCAACCATCATACCGAGACCCAACCACAGTCAGAAGTCAGAAGTCAGATGCACAGGGGTAAAAACCCAATCATAGGGACCGAAGTCCAATCACAGGGGCAAAAGCCCAATCACAGGGACCGAAGTCCAATCACAGGGACCGAAGTCCAATCACAGGGACCGAAGTCTAATCACAGGGATCGAAGTCCAATCACAGGGACCGAAGTCCAATCACAGGGACCTAAGTCCAATCACAGGGACCGAAGTCTAATCACAGGGACCTAAGTCCAATCACAGGGACCGAAGTCCAACCACAGGGACCGAAGTCCAAATATAGTCAATATAGTCAATAGTCAATAGTCAATAGTAGCACAGTTAGTTCACCCATCAACCTCCAAAAGATACCCAAGGATCCACCACCACATACTCGTACTCCAACTCAGCCCAAAACAACCAAACAAAGTGTTCATCTCAACTATGAACACAAACCAACTCCTAGATAATGAATTCAAGGATTCAACCAACCAAATGATAGACTCATATAATGGACTAAGAGGTATGAATAAATACTCCAGAATCATGGTAAAATATCCAATAGAATACTCCAACAAACTCCAGAACAAAGGAGGGAACAAACAACGGATCACTCACCTCCACCAACCACTACCGCCTTACTCTTACGGAAGACTCCAACGGGTTACATTATGCTGCTAGAGTGCCCCGCAAGAGCAATTCCCACACACCGAATCAGACTCAGCTCAGAATACAAAGAAATGTTCCAGAATACACAAATCAGATCATACTACACCAAGATTTCATCTAACAGAGGCCAAATAACATGGAAATCCAAACCAACAAATGATCATATACATCAATAGACAAAGGATCAAGACACAAGTCCAGGAATCCATCAAACACAATCAATAATAGGCTAATAATCAAGGAATTTCAGGATTTCCAACACCAAATAATATCATATAGATTGAGAGTGTAAAAATAGATTTTGATGGACATAGTGGTTACCTTTGAAGCGTATTTAATCCAAAAGCGTATCAATCCAAAGCAACACCAATCCTAAGCTCAGTTCATAAGCTAGGTCCATAACCGCGGACCTGAAGATTAATATAATCTAATACCATCACTATTTACTATTAATAACGATACTAATATTCCTACTCGGCCCATTATAACCATCACCCGGGATCTATAATTAATCCATACTTATTCCTAAGCATGATAAAGGTCACCATTACTTAAGCTATAAAATTAAGCATTAAGATCACTAGCTACTAAGACCATAATAACCCGATCATTAATAACCTCAAGGGCTAAAACATAAACTGATTATATAAAGGCTTAAAGGAATATTACCTTAAACATTATGCCAAGACCAGGAGTTGATCCCAAGTCGTCCACCTCAACACTCAAAGGCCATACCACTACACCATTCTGCCTATTAGTGCCATGATACGTGACTGCCGAACTTAGCTCTTCATACGGACCTTCCGGCCACCATCGACGGAACGGGAGAGAGACGAGACCTGCCGACGTTGCTGCTGCTGGCTGAACGGAACACGGCACACCGCCAAAGCTCTCCGCCGAGACGCTCCGCTACCCTTTGCTTCTTCGAACGGGGGAAGATGACGGACAGGTCCTGTAACACCCCGAAAATTCCTACTACTCTTTTGTATATACTAAGGGGTTAATTTCCTATTAAATAATTATGAGAATGATTTCTTAAATATAATCATTTTTATTTTGGGCTTGGAATAATGTAATTTCGGGATCACTTATTATTATTATTATTAGTATTGCTATGTTATTAAATACTCTTAGACCACTATATATATATATAGTATACAATTGAGCCCATATAATTTGTATCTTCCTTAAGATTATATTAAAGGCCCATAATTATGCATAAGTATTATAATCTATGGTTTTGACCCAACCTCTCTAATTTAGCCCAAACTAAATAAGCCTTCCTAAAATGACCTAGCCCAAAAGGGAAACTTCTAATTATGGTAACCTAGGTGTAGGATCTGCAGCCAAGCATTTCCTCCTCTCTCACGTTCGTCTCCTCCAACCGCTCGCTTCCTCTCTCTCTTTCGTTACAGACGTCGGTCTCTCCCTCCGGCAGCCCAGTAGTCACAGCAACAATGAACGGAGCAGCGGCACGGCTCCGGCAGTGAGCCTTCCTCGCGACGAGCTGACGACGATCGACTTCAGCCGGTGGTCTTCCAGCGAGCTGCATGCGACCTCCAACGGCGACGACGGGAAGCTCTCATCATCTCTTCCCTCCCTCTTCTTCGACGGCGACGACGAGATCGTGGCCGGCGACCTCTAGGGCAGCAGCGCGACGGTCTTCTCTCGATCGCCCAGGGTAGACGAGCAGCGACGGGCAACAGAGGGCGCGACTTCTCCTTCTCCATTCTCAGCGACGACGTCTTCCTCTTCCTTGCGACGTAGCAGTAGTGGCCGTCATCTTCTATGGTGGCGCGACGGGGGGACGAACCAACAGTAGAAGACGAGCAAGGCGGCGTCTTTTTCCCCCCCTTCCTTCTCCGACGCTTCAACTAGCGTGAAGGTGGCGGGGTACCGGCAGAACAGCGATCAACCTACGGTGATGGTGGCGAGGCCGTAGCAACGGTGCAACTGGACTTCTCCTCCAACGTTCTCCAAGCAGCGGCAGTGACGGTCCTCCTCGGCGGTGGTGGCTAGCGGAGGTCTCCCTTCCGTAGGGCTATAACGGTGGCAGACGGCGGTGACGACGGGTCCGTGAGCTCATGCCGTGTCCTCGGCCTTCGACGTTCGCGGAGCTCCCGGTGCTTTTGGCGACCGAAGACATGCAACCAGAGTAATAAACCTATGATCACGCAGTATGGCAACAAGGGATGCAGTAGCTCGGTGGTACGGTGCGTGAGTGTGGAGCTAGAGGGCTCGGGTTCGAATCCAGGGCTAAGCATTATGTCTTAAGGTAATATTATGTTATTATTAAGCTTATGGTTTAGTTTTAGTAATTAGTTATAATACTATAGTTCAAGTTTAGATTGGTATTATTGGTCATAGCTTGTTTTAGTATTAGTTAGTAATTAGATTAAGTATATGGTCATATTATATTAGCCTTGAGCATGGATTATAGGATTATAGGTTATAATGGCCCGACTAGGAATGTTAGTATCCTTGTTAGTAATAGTTAGTGACGGTGTTAGAATTATATTAATCTTCAGGTTCACGATTATGGACCTAGCTTATGAGCTTAGGATTGACGTTGCTTTGGATTAAAATGCTTTTGGATTAATTACGCTTCAAAGGTAACCACTATGTCCATCAAAATCTATTTTTACACTCACTCTATACGTTATTAATTGGTGATTTGGAAATCCTGAAATTCCTTGATTATTAGCCCATTATTGATTGCGTTTATTGGATTCTTGGACTTGTGTCTTGATCCTTTGCCTAGTGTTGTTATGATTATTTGATTGGTTGGATTTCCATGTTATTTGACCTCTGTTGGATGGAATGTTGGTGTATTGTGATCTGGTCTTTGTATTCTGGAACCTTTCTTTGTATTCTGAGCTGAGTCTGATTCGGTGTGTGAGAATTGCTCTTGCGGAAAGCTCTGGCGGGAAAATGTAACCGTTGGGGTCTTCTGTGAGAGTAAGGGTAGTGTTTGGTAGAAGTGAGTGATCCGTTGTTTGTTTCCTTCTTTGTTTTGAAGTTGTTGGAATATTCTAT
>CP025651.1:12892064-12910671 GCA_003576665.1 Ipomoea trifida | reverse complement strand
TGAAAAGCTGTACTCATCTTCAGTCTCGTGCCCAAAGCTGCTTGTAGAGACTTCCAAAACTGTGATAGGAACCTCGAGTCGCGGTCAGACACGATGTCGCGAGGCACTCCGTGGTATTTCACCACCTGTTGTATGTAAGCCCTAGCCAACTGATCCATAGTCCACGTCTCCTTCATGGCGATGAAACGGGCTGTCTTGGTGAGGCGATCCACTATCACCCAAATCTTGTGTGACACCCCAACCTCACACAGGCTGAGATAGCTAGACTTAGCATAAAAACTGCCAATCTCAACCAACAAACCAAACATAGCGGAAGCGAATTAAAACCTAAGGGCGTCATGCCACATCTAGGTATAATCACAGCCTAGATGCACAGGCTAAACACAAGGATAAACTAAGCTGTCATATCATAGAAACTGAAATGATAATCCTCAAAGACAAACCATAATCATGAGTACTCAAATCTCTAATCAAAAGGAACATAATGTCTCAACGGCGCACAGGCCCAAATAAAACCAAGTCTAAACAATCCCAAACTAAGGCTATCATCCTCATATAGAGAAAGCTCTAACGCGCTCGCGAGTAACTACTCCATACCTGGAAAACACACAAAGAACCATTAGCAAAAGAATGCTAAGCAACCACCATTCACACCCGCAAGGAAATATAGATATACATAAGCTTGTAAATAGGTTTACACACCCATATAGAATATAAACACCAACGAACTGTACAATAGTGCAAATCGATACTCAATCCTGCCACCGATGGACAGACTGAGCGCACCATTCAGACTTTGGAGGATATGCTGAGGGCTTGCATGCTTGATTTGCAAGGGTCGTGGGAAGAACATCTCGATTTGATTGAATTCTCCTACAACAACAGCTATCACTCCAGTATTCAGATGGCCCCATATGAGGCGCTCTATGGGCAAAAGTGCAGAAGCCCGCTGTGTTGGGAAGACTTGGTAGATCCAGTGACTTTGGGACCTCAGTATCTGCAAGAAGCCACAGAAAAAGTCAAGCTGATTCAAAGTAGAATGAAAGCTGCTCAAGACCGCCAGAAATCCTATGCTGACTTGGGAAGGAAATTCGTGGAATTTCAGGCAGGCGAAAAGGTGTGGTTGAAGATTTCCCCGACTCGTGGAGTGATGAGATTTGGGAAGAAAGGGAAGTTGAGTCCCCGCTTCATCGGACCTTATGAGATATTAGAGAGAGTTGGACCGGTGGCGTATCGCTTAGCCCTGCCAGCAGAGTTGGATCGAGTGCACAACGTGTTTCATGTCTCCCAGCTGAAGAAGTACGTGCACGACGCCTCGCATGTATTAGCTCCCGAGACGTTAGAGTTGGACGAGGCGCTGTCTTATGAAGAAAAGCCCGTGAAGATCTTGGACTCCAAGACACGTGAGACCCGACGCAAGGCGATCAAGCTAGTGAAGGTGCTTTGGTCCAACCATGGAGTCGAGGAGGCCACTTGGGAGATGGAGGATGACATGAGGCGGCGCTACCCGGCTTTGTTTGCTCTAGGTGAGTAGTTTAGCTTATGTCTGTTTTGCATGATAGTTTTGGGTTGGGTAAGTTAGGAGTATAGTTGCATATTAGTGTGTTCTTGAAGTTAGGAATAGTTGAGCAATCGTTTCTTTTCAAGCTTTCGTTAAATCTTCGTTTCCTTTGAACTCGTTTCGTTTCGTTTCGTTTCATTTCGTTTCTAGTTCCCGTTAGCTTTGAGCTTCGGGGACGAAGCTCCTTTTAAGGGGGGTAGAGTGTAACACCCCGTAAATTCGTTCAAGCCTTTCGATCGTTAATTAATTCTTTGGGCAATTTAATTAATTCTAATTGGGCTAATTCTTTCAATTTAATATATATACACTTATATATATATATTCATGAGCCTAATTTAATTATTCTAATCAAGAGCCCAATTAATTGAATTATTCTTGTAAGGGATTTTTATTCAATTTGGACCCTTACAACATTTGTAATTAAATATTCCTACAAGCCCAACTTATTGATCTTATGTGACACCCCAACCTCACACAGGCTGAGATAGCTAAAAACTTAACATAAAAGCTGCCAATCTCAACCAACAAACCAAACATAGCGGAAGCGAATTTAAACCTAAGGGCGTCATGCCACATCTAGGTATAATCACAGCCTAGATGCACAGGCTAAACACAAGAATAAGCTAAGCTGTCATATCATAAAAACTGAGAATAAATCCTCAAACATAATCCATAGTCATAAGTACTCAAATCTCTAACAAAAGGAACATAATGTCTCAACGGCACACAGGCCCAATAAAACCGAGTCTAAACAATCCCAAACTAAGGCTATCATCCTCATATAGAGAAAGCTCTAACGCGCTCGCGAGTAACTACTCCATACCTGGAAAACACACAAAGAACCATTAGCAAAAGAATGCTAAGCAACCACCATTCACACCCGCAAGGAAACATAGATATACATAAGCTTGTAAATAGGTTTACACACCCATATAGAATATAAACACCAACGAACTGTTCAACAGTGCAAATCGATACTCAACAAGGATAAACTGAACGAATCAACAACCAAGACTCAGTCAATCACAGCCAATAACCAATAACGAAAGCATAATGCACAACGAATCATAACGAGATACCGACTGAACACAATCCGAAAGGAATCAACCAACTCAACGAGAATGACAAGATATCAACCGAATAACACAAGGACTAATAAAGCCAACCAAGAAGGAATCCCGACACCAACCTCCCAACCAAAACCAAGTCAACCACCAACCAAGTCAATCCACATGTCACGAGTCAGAAGTCAGATAGTCACGAGTCAAACAGGGGTGATGAGCCCAATCACAGGGACCGAAGTCCAATCACAGGGGTCATGAGCCCAATCACAGGGACCGACAGTCCAATCACAGGGACCGAAGTCCAATCACAGGGGTAATCAACCCAATCACAGGGACCGAAGTCCAAAGTCAGAAGTCAATAGTAACCAATAGTCCACAGTCAATAGTAACTCAATAGTCCACCATCACAACCATACTCCAACACCAACACAACCAACCAAGACATGGGTTCATCTCAAATATGAACACCAACCAACTCCCAGATTATGAATCAAAGGATCAATAGATCAAGGACACCAAAAAGATGGAACCAAAGACATGAATCAATACTCCAAACTATGGTATCAAATACCCAACAAAAGACATGAATAAATACTCCAATAACATGGTAAAATACCCAACAAAACAATCCAACAATAATCTGAAACCAAAGACCAACAACAGACAACAACAGCAGAGAAGTCGCTCACTGGAAATCAATTCCCAGTGAACTAACGGAACCCCCCAGCGGAACACACCTCTCCGCCGACCTCCTCCGCAAAGAGGAGACGGTCCCCCTCAACGGGCCTCTCTCCTCCGCCCAACTATTCCGTCGCCACCTTGCGGATCGCCCTCGCGGGTTACATTATACCGCTTGGGTCTTCCGCAAGGCCAAACCCTATCCCAGATTTCCAGAGCCGAAGCAGACATGAACAAATACCATTTCCAGAATACAAAATCCAACCAAATACACTCACATTTCATCCCATTTAGAGTCCAAGAATAAGGAAATCCATAACATCATTGATCATACAACACAAGACAAAGATCAAGATGAAATCCAACAAGGAACATCCAAGAAATAGGCTATACAACAATAATTTTCAGGATTTCCAACACCAAGATCAATACATATAGAATAGGGGAATAAAATAGTTTTGATGGACATGGATGGTTACCTCAAAGAGCTTTTCTCCAACCAATTAAGCCTCAAGATAGTCCTCTAAGCCCCACCTTCACCTTGATCATCTTTTCCCAAAGAACCCCAAAAGAACTTTATAAGAATAAGCATAAAGACTACTAAAAACACAAAATGCAAGATGGATTCTAGGATAGATGCACTTACCCACTCCCAACAAAGCTTAAAAGAGCAACCTTTACTTGAAATCTTGTAGGGAAGATGAAGATGAATTTTAGGGAAATATGAGAGGAAAATGGCGCATGGAGAGTGTAGGGTAGGAGGAAGAAGGAGTGAAAGTCTTAGGGTAATTTGATCTTCAAATTATATACCAAGAATACTTACACTATTTAGGGTGTAAGACATAAAATGATGTGGGCTTAAGTAATCTTATAGAATAATGGATGTAGGAATAAATATAATCAAGACTAGTAAGTTGGGCTTATTAAATTCACCCTTACAAATTAAATACAAGAATTAGCCCATAAGAATGTCTTAGGATCAATATATATTTATATATAATGTATGATCAAGAATGTGGGCTTGTAAGAATATTTAATAACAAACATTGTAAGGGTCCAAATTGAATAAAATCCCTTACAAGAATAAATTCAATTAATTGGGCTCTTGGCTAGAATAATTAAATTAGGCATCAAATATATACAAGTGTATATATGTATTTTCGAAATTGAGAGAGAGACTAGCCCAATTAAATTAATAAATCGCCCAAGGAATTAATTAGCGATCGAAAGGCTTGAAATGAATTTACGGGGTGTTACATCTTATATTATATAATGTATATATAATGTTCCTAAGACATTTCTATGGGCTTCCTTATTCTAATTCCATTATTAATTATAAGGGATGATTTCATTAGCCCATTTTGCTAGTCTTGTATATATACAATTAATTCTTGTAGCCATCATATTATATATTTAAGCCCAACTCATATTAAAGTCTTACACCCTAAATATTGTATGTATTCTTAGTATATATTTTAGAAGATCAAAACCCCTAAAAGTTTTCACTCCTCTTCCTCCCTACACTCTCATTGTCACGCCATTTCCTTTCTTCATTGTCCAAAATTTGATCTCCATTTCCCTACAAGTTTTCAAGTAAAGATTGCTCTTTTATGTTTGCTTAGGAGTGGGTAAGTTCATCTAGCTAAGAATCCATCTTGTATTTTGTGTTTTTGATAGTCTTTTAGCATATTCTTATAATGTTCTTTTTGGGTTCTTTGGGTAAAAGATGATCAAGATGAAGGTGGGGCATTGTGATCTTGCTTAGGGCTTGTTGGAGTTGAAGAAAGCTATTCAAGGTAACCACTATGTCCATCAAAACTATTTTTATTCACTCCTAATTTATATGATGTTCTTGGTGTTGGAAATCCTGAAAATTCCTTGTGATTAGCCTATTTTGTTGAATCTATTTGTTGGATTTCATCTTGATCTTTTGATTAGTGTTGTATGATCATTGATGGTTTGGATTTCCATGTTTTTGGCCTCTAAATTGGATGAAATGTTGGTGTATTTAATCTGATTTTGCTCTCTGGAAACATTTCTTTCGTGTGTGATGTTGAGGTTCTGGAACTGGGGTTGTATTTGACCTTGCGGAGGTCCTCGGCGGCACAATGTAACCCGCCGAGGAGTTCCGCAAGGCCAAGGCGGTAGGGTTGGCCGGATGATGGTGATCCGTTGAGGCAGTCTGCCTCCTTCCTGCGGAGGAGTGCGGCGGAGGACGGTGTTCCGTCTGAGTGTTCCGCAAGTACTCTGGGAATCTGCTCCCAGAGGCTGTTTCTGTGATGTTGTTGTCTGTTGTTTCTCCTTTGTTTCTGATTATTGTTGGATTGTTTTGTGGAGTATTTTGCCATGTCTTTGGAGTATTTATCCATGCCTTTTGTTGGGTATTTATTACCTTGTCTTGGAGATTTATTCATGTCTTTGGTTCCCCTTTTTGTACTCTTGGTCTATTGATTCTTGATATTCATTTACCTGGGAGTTTGTTTGTGTTCATAGATGAGATGAACACTTTGTTTGGTTGTTTTGGGATGATGTTGGAGTATGAGTATATGATGTTGGTTGATGGTATCTTTGGAGTTTGTTGGTGAACTAGTTGTGCGATTATTGTTGTATTCGGGTTCATTACCCCTGTGATTGGGTTCATTACCCCTGTGATTGGGTCGATGACCCCTGTGATTGGACTTAGGTCCCTGTGATTGGACTACGGTCCCTGTGATTGGGCTCATTACCCCGTGATTGGGTTCATTACCCCCGTGATTGGGTCGATTCACCCCTGTGATTGGACTTCGGTCCCCGTGATTGGGTTTTTACCCCTGTGCACTTGGTTTTTGTTTGGGGTCGGGTTCGATATGATGCTTGGTGTGGGGTTTGGTGGTTGGTGTTGGGTTTTCTTTCGGTTCTTTGGTTGTGAGTCCTTGTTTATTTGGTTGATACCTCGTTGTTCTCGGTTATGGTTGATTGTTCCTTATGCTCGTGTTCAATTGGTATCTTGGTTATGACTCGTTTGGTGTCTTATGCTTTCATCGTTGGACTTTGGCTTTATTCGAATGAGTTTTGGCTTATGATTTGTTCAGCTTATTGTTATTGAGTATCCGTTTTGAACTATTGTACAGTTCGTTGGTGTTTATATTCTATATGGGTGTGTAAACCTATTTACAAGCTTATTATATATCTATATCTCCTTGCGGGTGTGAATGGTGGTTGCTTAGCATTCTTTTTCTAATGGTTCTTTGCGTGTTTTCCAGGTATGGAGTAGTCTATGCGAGAGCGCGCTAGAGTTTCTCTTTCTGAGGATGCGTAGACTTAGCTTACCTTGTTTAGACTTTGGTTTTGGGCCTGTGTGCCTTGAGATATTATGATATACTCTTGATTAGTCTTTTGGGTACTTTTGGATGATTTGGATTATGACTTGAGGATTTTATCTCGTTTATATATATGATGACATCTTAGTTCGTTCTTATGTTTAGCCTGTGCATCTAGGCTGTGTTTATACCTAGATGTGGCATGACGCCCTTAAGTTTTAATTCGCTTCCGCTTTGTTATGGTTTTTGGTTGAGATAGGCAGCTGTTGTGTTAAGTTTTATCTATCTCAGCCTGTGTAAGGTTGGGGTGTCACACCTACCGTCGAGAAACTTGTTCTACATTTTCAATCTCGTGCTTATCTGTTCTCGAAGCCAAGTTCTTCTCGTTCCTTCTCTTTTGTTGAAAGAACTTGATACTCCCTTAAATTTACGAAATTCTTTTGACCTCTTTGAACCTAGTCTTTATTTTCTTTCGAAGCCGTGTTCTTTTCTTCTCTTTAAAGAACTTGACACTTCAGTAATCATTCCCATCCTCTCGAACGTTGATCTTGTGTGTTTCTTTAAGATCTCTTGTGCAAGGCAACAACCTTATTCTCTAAATTGTACTCTTGATAACCCTCGAGTCTGTTCTTAACCTATGTTACCGTGAATCTTGAACCGTAACCCTCTCCTTTCCCTTCCCGTTGGGTCAAATTTTCTAACCGGGCATATATAGGCTATATAAATATTTTTTCTATATGTATTATCGTACTAGTTTATAACTCTCTGTCCCCAAAACGTTTTTCTGAGCTTCGGGGACGAAGCTCCTTTTAAGGGGGGTAGAGTGTAACACCCCGAAATTTCCTGCTACTCTATTAAATATAAAGGGGTTATTTTAATTAGTAAGTAATTATTTAAGTAATTATAAGTATAATTATTTCCTATGGGCTTGGGATTATATATTCTTGTATATATAGTTTATTGATATGATTATTAATAATAGGCTATGGCCCAATATTTCTATAGTTGTATATATTTCCTACATAAATATTATTATTGAGCCCACATGAATTATATTTCTCAAGGATTATATTATAAGCCCATAGTTATGATTATATAAATATATGTATTATAAACTATGGTCTTGACCCAACTACTCTAAGCCCATAAGTTATGGAAATGGAGTTTCATTTGGACCATACTTGGTCTTGAACCCCCCCCCCCCCCCCTGATCTTTTGCCTAGTGTTGTATGATCAATGATGTTATGGATTTCCCTATTTTTGGACTCTCAATCGGATGAAATGTGAGTGTATTTGGTCTGATTTTGTATTCTGGAAGTTGGATTTGTTGATCTGGGTTGAACTGTCTCTGGAAGGGTTTCGGGTTGGCCTTGCAGATCACTTGAGCGGCACAATGTAACCCGTTCATATGCTCCGCAAGGTGGCGACGGTAGGCTTAGGCGGAGGAGGGTGATCCACCGAGGGAGGCCGTCTCCTTCTTGCGGAGGAGACTGGCGGAAGGGTGAGCTCCGTGAGAGTGTTCCGCATGTCTCCTGGGAATTGGTTTCCAGTGAGCAGTTTCTCTGTTGTTGTTGTCTGTTGTTCTCCTTTGTTTCTGATTATTGTTGGATTGTTTTGTTGGGTATTTTACCAAGTCTTTGGAGTATTTATTCATGTCATTTATTGGGTATTTTATACCATAGCTTGGAGTATTGATTCATGTCTTTGGTTTCCATTTTTTGGTATCCTTGATCTATTGATTCTTTGATTCATTATCTGGGAGTTGGTTTGTGTTCATATTTGAGATGAACACTTTGTTTTGGTTGCTTTGAGTTGATGTTGGAGTATGAGGTTGTGATGGTGGTTTGGTTGAGGTTGTTGGTGGTTGTTGGTTGGATTTGACTGTGCTACTATTGACTTCTGACTTTGGACTTCGGTCCCTATGATTGGGTTGATATCCCTGTGATTGGACTGTGCTCTTATGTTTAGCCTGTGCATCTAGGTTGTGTTTATACCTAGATGTGGCATGACGCCCTTAAGTTTAAATTCGCTTCCGCTATGTTTGGTTTGTTGGTTGAGATAGGCAGCTGTTGTGTTGAGATTTTATCTATCTTAGCTTGTGTGAGGTTGGGGTGTCACAAGTCTTTTGACCTCTTTGAACCTAGTCCTTATTGTCTTTCGGAGCCGTGTCTCCTCTCTCCTTTAAAGAACTTGACATCCCTTTTATTGCAAAAATCATTTCCAACCTCTCGAACGTTGTTATTATTCGCCTCTTGAAAATATCTTGTGGAAGGTGACAACCTTACTTTCTAAGTGTAACCTTGATAACTCTTGATTCAATTCTTAACCAATGTCGTTCTTGAACCTTACACCTTAAACCTCTCCTTCCTCTTTCCGTTGGGTCAATTTTCAAACCGGGCATATACGATATATAATATTTTCTCGATATGTACTATCGTACTAGTTTTAGCTCTCTGTCCCCAAAACGATTTTTTTTCTGAGATTCGGGGACGAAGCTCCTTTTAAGAGGGGTAGAGTGTAACACCCCGAAAATTCCTACTACTCTTTTGTATATACTAAGGGGTTAATTTCCTATTAAATAATTATGAGAATGATTTCTTAAATATAATCATTTTTATTTTGGGCTTGAAATAATGTAATTTCGGGATCACTTATTATTATTATTATTAGTATTGCTATGTTATTAAATACTCTTAGCCCACTATATATATATAGTATACAATTGAGCCCATATAATTTGTATCTTCCTTAAGATTATATTAAAGGCCCATAATTATGCATAAGTATTATAATCTAGGGCTGTCAAAATGGGCCGAAGCCCGCGGGTTGGCCCGCACCCGCCCCGCAATGGGGCGGGTTAGGGTTATAGAAAAATAGGCCCGCGAAAATGCGGGCCTAACGGGCTTGACCCGCTAAGGCCCGCAGCCCGCGCGGGCCGCGGGCCAACCCGCGAGCCCACCCTATTAAAAAAAAAATAAAAATTTATATATGTTAGAATGTTACACAGCAAGGCAGTACGCTGCCTTGCTGTGTAACATTATATATATATATATCATATATATATATGATATATATGATATATATATATATATATATAATGTTAGCGTACTGCTTGCTGTGTATATATAATATATATAATATATATATATATATATATATATATATATATATATATATATATATATATATATATAAAAATAATGTAATTTTTAACATAAAAAATATAATTTGTAGAGTTTATTTATTTTTTAATTTTGAATTAATATTAACTTTTGTTAGGTTTAATGTTTAAAATTTGGATTGTAAATTCGCAATGTTAGTATTTGTAAACTTTAGTTATTTTTTAAACATTGAAATAATTTTTTTTTTTTTAAAAAAAAAAAAAAAAAAAACCTGCGGGGCCCGCGAACCCGCGTGGGGCGGGTTAGGGTTACATGAATCCAAGCCCGTGGGCCTAATGGGCAGGCCCGCAAAAGCCCGCTAGAAATTAGGCCCGCGGTGGGGCGGGCCTAATGGGGCGGGCCGGCCCGCTTTGACAGTACTATTATAATCTATGGTTTTGACCCAACCTCTCTAATTTAGCCCAAACTAAATAAGCCTTCCTAAAATGACCTAGCCCAAAAGGGAAACTTCTAATTATGGTAACCTAGGTGTAGGATCAGCAGCCAAGCATTTCCTCCTCTCTCACGTTCGTCTCCTCCAACCGCTCGCTTCCTCTCTCTCTTTCGTTACAGACGTCGGTCTCTCCCTCCGGCAGCCCAGCAGTCACAGCAACAATGAACGGAGCAGCGGCACGGCTCCGACAGTGAGCCTTCCTCGCGACGAGCTGACGACGATCGACTTCAGCCAGTGGTCTTCCAGCGAGCTGCATGCGACCTCCAACGGCGACGACGGGAAGCTCTCATCAGCTCTTCCCTCCCTCTTCTTTGACGGCGACGACGGGATCGTGGCCGGCGACCTCCAGGGCAGCAGCGCGACGGTCATCTCTCGATCGCCCAGGGTAGACGAGCAGCGACGGGCAACAGAGGGCGCGACTTCTCCTTCTCCATTCTCAGCGACGACGTCTTCCTCTTCCTTGCGACGTAGCAGCAGTGGCCGTCATCTTCTATGGTGGCGCGGCGAGGGGACGAACCAGCAGTAGAAGACGAGCAAGGCGGCGTCTTTTTCCCCCCCCCCCTTCCTTCTCCGACGCTTCAACTAGCGTGAAGGTGGCGGGGTACCGACAGAACAGCGATCAACCTACGGCGATGGTGGCGAAGCCGTAGCAACGGTGCAACTGGACTTCTCCTCCAACGTTCTCCAAGCAGCGGCAGTGACGGTCTTCCTCGGCGGTGGTGGCTAGCGGAGGTCTCCCTTCCGTAGGGCTATAACGGTGGCAGACGGCGGTGACGACGGGTCCGTGAGCTCATGCCGTGTCCTCGGCCTTCGACGTTCGCGGAGCTCCCGGTGCTTTTGGTGACCGAAGACATGCAACCAGAGTAATAAACCTATGATCACGCAGTATGGTAACAAGGGATGCAGTAGCTCGGTGGTACGGTGCGTGAGTGTGGAGCTAGAGGGCTCGGGTTTGAATCCAGGGCTAAGCATTATGTCTTAAGGTAATATTATGTTATTATTAAGCTTATGGTTTAGTTTTAGTAATTAGTTATAATACTATAGTTCAAGTTTAGATTGGTATTATTGGTCATAGCTTGTTTTTGTATTAGTTAGTAATTAGATTAAGTATATGGTCATATTATATTAGCCTTGAGCATGGATTATAGGATTATAGGTTATAATGGCCCGACTAGGAATGTTAGTATCCTTGTTAGTAATAGTTAGTGACGGTGTTAGAATTATATTAATCTTCAGGTTCACGGTTATGGACCTAGCTTATGAGCTTAGGATTGACGTTTCTTTGGATTAAAATGCGTTTGGATTAATTACGCTTCAAAGGTAACCACTATGTCCATCAAAATCTATTTTTACACTCACTCTATATGTTATTAATTGGTGATTTGGAAATCCTGAAATTCCTTGATTATTAGCCCATTATTGATTGCGTTTATTGGATTCTTGGACTTGTGTCTTGATCCTTTGCCTAGTGTTGTTATGATTATTTGATTGGTTGGATTTCCATGTTATTTGACCTCTGTTGGATGGAATGTTGGTGTATTGTGATCTAATCTTTGTATTCTGGAACCTTTCTTTGTATTTTGAGCTGAGTCTGATTCGGTGTGTGAGAATTGCTCTTGCGGAAAGCTCTGGCGGGAAAATGTAACCGTTGGGGTCTTCTGTGAGAGTAAGGGTAGTGTTTGGTAGAAGTGAGTGATCCGTTGTTTGTTTCCTTCTTTGTTTTGAAGTTGTTGGAATATTCTATTAGATATTTTATCGTGATTCTGAGTATTTATTCATACCTCTTAGTTCTTTATATGAGTCTATTCTTTGGAAGTTGGTTGGTGTTCATATTTGAGATGAACACTCTGAGTGATGGTTCTTGGGCTGAGTTGAGTATGAGATTGGGTTGTGGATCCTTGAGTATGTTCTGGAGGTTGATGGGTGATCTGACTGTGCTACTACTGACTTCTGACTATTGGACTTCGGTCCCTGTGATTGGGTTGATTACCCCTGTGATTGGACTTCGGTCCCTGTGATTGGACTGTCGGTCCCTGTGATTGGACTACGGTCCCTGTGATTGGACTTCGGTCCCTGTGATTGGGCTCATCACCCTTGTGTACCGGTTTTCCGGGATTGACTTCTGACTTCTGACTTCTGACTTCTGACTGTGGGTTTGACTTGGCATGATGGTTGGTATGAGGGTTTGGAGGTTGGAGTTGGGATTCCTTTCTTGATTGGTATATATTCGTGAGTTCCTTTGTTTATTCGGTTGGTATCTTATTATTCTTGGTTATGATTGGTTGGATTCTTTATGATTGTTGTTCAGTTGGTATCTTGTTATGGATTCGTTGTATTGTGCTTTCGTTGTTGGATATTGGCTTTGGTTGACTGAGTCTTGGTTTACGATTCGTTCAGCTTATTGTTGTTGAGTATCCGTTTTGAACCATTGAACAGTTTGTTGGTGTTTATATTCTATATGGGTGTGTAAACCTATTTACAAACTTATATGTATATCTATACTTCCTTGTGTTGGTCCCAAGGGGATGGGTACAAGTCTAGAGGGGGGGGGTGAATAGACTTGTATAAGATTTTGCAAATCTTTTCGACCTCTCGTGTGTATTGAACTTAGGATGTTTAGGTTCGATACCTCACAAGATGAAGACAAAGTTTTATGCGCAGCGGAAATAAGTTATCCCCTTTTTAATTAGCACGAGTTTGAGTTAGTTCGAGAAGTGATTATATGTAGTGCAGTTCGAGAGTTAGATAGCGAGAGATAAAAGACAGAAAGTAAATGCGAGAGAGAGATTTTTAAGTGGTTCGGCCAACCCGCCTACGTCCACTCTTCTTCTAGAAACTCCCTAGAAGGATTGCACTAAAACTTCCCTTTTTAGTACAATATCGACGCTTGAGCTTTGATCACGAAGCCGCCTCAAGCCTCAGGTTTTTCGCCCCGCCTCTTGTTACTCCACCTCTCGAGCACTTGAGCTTTGATCACCAAGCCCGCCTCAAGCCTCAGGATCTTCACAAGACAGACTCCCAGGTTACTCCGCCTTCCTCAGGTTTTTCTCCCCGCTTCCAGCTACTCCACCTCTCGAGCACTTGAGCTTTGATCACCAAGCCCGCCTCAAGCCTCAGGATCTTCACTAGACAGCTGCCAGGTTACTCCGCCTCTTCTTGCTTAATCCAAAGCAAGGACCTTTGGTTGTCACAGGTTAATGTAACAAACTCCAATCTGACCGCAAGCTATCGTTGAAATAGATTCGATGTAGAGCTGCTCCGGTCACCTTCTGGATGTATATATGTTTAAGCTTTGTAACTCTCTCTCAAACACTAAGATGTGTTTGTCTCGCTGTGTTGAATATCAAGAATGATATTCCAGATTTAGCACTTGCACTTTGAACTTTTGTTTAGCTTTGAACTCAGCTTCACTTTCACTCTTTCTTTGTGTCTTCACGTCCTTATATATGAGAGTTCGAATAATTCCGTTGGAGGGAAATATTCCGTTTGAAATTGTCTCCCATGCTGATCATGGACTTGAGTATTTTCAGCATATTCCATGGAGTGGTGGTCTTGCAACTTGTGCCTTTTGTCTTGTAGTGAATATTCTTTAATCCACTTTCTAGAGTCCATACTCCACTTACTCTTTTAGGCAAAAGTTCTTTTTATATTCCCATGATCCTTGATTTAGGGAATAAGACCGCTTTGATTGGTGCGCTTTTTATCCGTTTGTTGTGCATTTCTGACGTGGCATCCACTTCCGGTAGATCCATAACGTTCTGTACGCTCCTTCCTTTATCTCCATGATATTCTTCTTCTCCAAACTTAGATTAAATTAATCCAAGCTACTTTTAATTTCCGTTCAGCCTTATGGAGAAGTATCGAGACCTGCTATGATGTCTCGCATGATCGAGCTGAATCCATGTCTCGAACTGGATTGATGTCTCGAGAGATCCCATCTCTCGAACTCTGCCTATGTCTCGAGACTTAGTTGATGTCTCGCAGACCCTTATTCCTCCAGTCTTGTCTCGTGCCTTCTTCTGATCTGACTATGAACTTACAACACGAAGACTTCTAAAATGTTCAATAAGTTTACCTTAAGCTTAAATATTTCCGAGTTGAGCTCAAAGTTACCCGTTATATTTTCGCTCTTAGTTTACTTGTCGAACTTACATTGATTCCTATCTTTCGAGACTTAGGGGATTCTGATTTACATTTGGTATCATCAAAACCTATTACATAAGGTTCCTAACAATTTCCCCCTTTTTGATGATGCCAACACTTATACTTACTTATATGGCTGATTTTAGCAAATAAAGAGCTTTGATTTTATTTTCAGCGCATATGGTAAGTTTGACAGGTGAGCTAATATGGATATGCATATAAAACTCACTCAACACCCCCAGCAAAAGATATGTATATATTAAGCATAAAGGGAATGTTTTACAATGCATAAGAAGAAAAGATTACAGAAAGATAAAGAACAACACAAGGAGAGAATGCTTGTAGACATCGAGAGCTTACTACTTGTTCTCCTTTCTCTTTTCGTTTATGGCTGCTCGTGTCTTGACTGGGTCTTCAGAATCCACCTTCCTTGATAATCTTCTGAGACGTCAAGGTGAATGTAATTGAGGAAGGCTTCATTTACGAAGTTTCCTTCAATTACCCATCTCTCCACCATTCGATGCATTCCCTAGCAGTTAGGCCACTATGCATGATAAGTCAGTTTGGCAAGAAGACTTACTATGATTTCTTGTAAATATTCTGTCTTGTCTTCTTTGATTCCCATTCTGTAGCCTCTTATCAATTGCTCATCTTTCTTTTCTTTGGCCGTTTGTGTTCTTGTCTTTTCTTCTTTCTCTCTTCATCTTCTTGTCTCCTTTTCTCCATTTCCACAAGCGCTGAATCCTTGCAGCTTCCTCCACTTGCCAGCTTGGTTTTTGCTCTTTTCATGGAAGCTAGCTGGTTCATGCTGCTTTTCTTTCCTCTTCGTATATTTTCCCCTTGTTGGCATCAGCACCACGGAAAGAGAGTGGACACCCCTTCGAAGAGTGACTCAAGCTGGGCAGGCACTTGGTTCGACAGGTGCTCAAGCATGGCCCTTATTTCGTCCTGTCGAAGCTCGCTGGAATTCTGATAGGCTTTAAACTCGGCTCGTAGCTCGGCTAGTTCATCTCTCGTCTTCTCAGCCTCTGAACGAGCTACAGCAGCATCATCAGCAGCCTTTCTCGCTGCATCCTCAGCCCATGCTGTCTGTTCGAGAAGTTCTTCGTGGCGAGCTTGAGAAGTACTTGTGCCAGCCACGGGCATTGCATGGTTTCGAACAACAGCCATGATGCGCTCGAGTTGAGCCATCCTCTGAGTTTGATCAGCCATAAATTGACGCACCTCGCCAATGAACATCTTCTCGGCCTGTGGATCAAAATCAGAAGTAGGAGAGGAGAATTAGTGGTACCTTTCGGAGGGGACTTGGGTGCTTCCTGATTTCCACCCATAACTTGCAACTGCGAGTCCTCCTCTCGAACTTGTTCTGAGGTTGCAGGAGCACTGGGATCAGAGCTTGAAGGTAGCTCCATGTCAGGCGCTTCCCGGTTTCCACCTGAGGGATGGATCACTTCTCGCTCGTCACCTCTCGAACCTGGAGCCTCAGCTTCAGCAACTGGTTGGATTGGTTCGGCCAAGGAGGGTACTTCTGTGTTGGATGCTTCCCGGTTTCCATCCAAGGGAACTTCCCTCTCAGCTTCACCTCTCGAACCTGTGCTGGTAGCTTGGTCAACTGCTGGTGGTGGTGGAGATGAAGGATCGATAGGTGCTTCCCGGTTTCCACCTTCGATACTACCATCAAACTCCTTAGCACTTCTCGAACCAGCAGGACTTGTATCATTCTGCTCTCGTTGCTCATTTTGCACCTCAGTTTCCTCGGATGAGTCTGGAATTGCGATTGGTGTAGGAGGAACTGGTGCACTCCATCTTTCTCGATCAATCATCCTAGCTGCAAAGGTTGTTGCGTCGTCAGTGGGCAGCAGGAATGGTGATGGCAATTCCATGTCAATCGGAAAGCCAGGGAGTTGGAGCAACGGGATTTCACCCTCTCGAACAGTTTGTGCTTCATCTTCATCTGTCGAGGGTGTGGACTCATGCGGTGGCAGAAATGGATCTGAATTTTGTGCCACTCCTTGTGCTTCAGGGATCTCATCATTATCTCTCGAAGCACTGGCATGAAGTTCCAGAACAGAGTCAGCAACTTGGGACACGGGGATTGCGGCTATTGCGATGGGATGATCAGTGCTATTTTTCGCAACCCCAGAGGTTTCTCCTGGACCTCTCGACATTTCTACTTGATGTCCCAAGGATAAGGCAGTAGCTAGTCTGAGATCTTCGTGAAATCGCTCCTCTTCAACTGGATCTAACTCAGACTCAGCTTCCTCATCTTGTGCATCAGCTATGCCCTTTCCTTTATCTGTGCGACCAAGATTCCTCTTAGTTACATTCATCTCATGGGCAATGTTGAGCAGTTCAGTGGCTGGAATTTCTGTCAGGTTCAACCAATTAAGAGCGAAGTCTTCCTCAGCCACCATACTTGCAGCTCTCATTATCAGTTGATCAATGGGGCCAGTTCTCCATTCAATCCATCGAAGAACCCTGGAGAAGTCATCCAATGCAGTCTCGTTTTCAGCACTTTGATTCAACTGAGAGCACACTTCTGCATCAATCATCTCTGCTGGTGATGCACAGCTCACTGCCTGTTCACTGATCTCTCGATGGCTATCAGAGAGATCACCAATCAGCCCAACATCTGCCAATGCTTGTGTGATAGCTCTTTCGACTTGTGCAGATTCTGTAGGCGTCAAGATTACATTCTCAGCATCTTGCACTGGGTCCCTGACCATAGTGCCCTGATCATCAGCAGCCCCTTGAGTTGAAACATTATCACCTGCTGCTGGAATAACTATCTCTCGAACCACCTCTCGTGGTTCCTCTGTTTCTGCTCGCACTGGATCACTGATCCCAGTGCCTTCAACTTCTCGAACCTCCTCTCGAGGTCCAACCTCAGACTCAGCAGCCCCCTCAGCACCATCAACAGCAACATTTAAATCAACAAATAGAGCGCCAGATAGAGACCTAGTAGGGGGCACTCTCTCAATCTCAGCAACCAGTGTAGCCTGAGATTCCCCCTGGGCCTGTGCCCTATTCTCAAATGGTACTTGTATCATTGCAGGAGCCATTTCTCGAATCTGACTTACAGAGACTTTCTTGGCCCTCTTGGCCCTTTTTGGCTGTTGAACCCTTTTAATCAAGTTGCCCAAGGGTTCATCATCAGAGTTCGAACACTCTGGCTGGGCTTTCCTTTTGCCCTTAGCTTTCGGCTTAGAGGGAGATGGTGCATCCTTAGCACCTTTACCCTTCGGAGCTTGAGATTTCGTCCTACCCATATAGGTATTTCGATGAATCTCTCGCCCCTCCCTTAGTTCTAAGCCCTTCAAGGATAGCAAATATTGAACAACAAAGCCAAAACCAACCTTTTTACTGATCAACTGGTTGGCGCTGGAAACTGAGCTTTGCACTTGTTGTGATAATGAGTCGAAGATAATCTGAGCCCAGTTCATTTTGACGTTGTTCCAGATGGCATGGAGAACTTTGAGGATGTCTAGGTTGATCTCATCAGTCCCAGACACCTTGCCGAGGATGAATTTCATAATCAAATCGGCAGCGAGAGCATACCTCTCCTGTAGATGAAATTTTCGGAGGGCAGAGGTTGCTCGTGGCGGTGCAGTCTCCAATCGGATTTTCTCCCAGAATGTCTGCTTATCTAGCTCGTAATCCGAGAGGTGCTGGACTGCGTCCTCCATAGCCTGAAAGTCAAATGCCGCCCTTAGGTCACCCACCGTGGTTGTGATGTGGATTTCGTTGACGCGGCTCTCTATTGCGCCTTTTGTGACCTTGGCATTTGCGAACCACTCGGTGAAGTCCAAGGTATGGATGGTTCGGTAGTCATGCTCCATGTACTTGAGAAGCCCTGCCTTCTCGAATTTCTTGAGGACCTTCTCTGTCCTCTTTGGGTTCTCCGAGTGTTTGACGAACCCATTCTTGTCAAGGATACTGCCCGCCTTGACTTGCTTTATCTGGGTGCGAATATGCTGCACCTCTTTCTGGTATGCGTCGGTAGAAGAGGTTGAAGATGATGAATTGGACGCCATTGTTGAAAGCTTGAAGTTTTGGAGGGAATGTGAATAGTATTCGGATTTTGGGAATTTGGATATATGGTTGTGAGCTTGAATCCGGGTAAAGAAGATGGATATAACTTTTATAGTGCCGGATTTGGGTCGGGTTTTCTGGGTAGGGTTGAGAAACTGGGTCACGGCTGTGATCCGGCTCATTTAAAAATAAGCGAAAGGTCAAGAATACCCTTT
>CP025651.1:12848497-12882471 GCA_003576665.1 Ipomoea trifida | reverse complement strand
TTGAGTTAGGCAGCTGTTGTGTTAAGTTTTTCTATCTCAGCCTGTGTGAGGTTGGGGTGTCACAGGTCCGTGCCGCCGAGACGCTCCGCAACCGTCGAACTCACCGTTCACCACTATCGCCGCTGCTCTGTGCTTCCCATTTTTGACGTCGTCTAAGCTGCTACGTCGCCGGAGAACAGAGCATTCCAACAGCCATCGTGGAGGTCGCCGTCCACGATCCTGCCACTGCCGCCGTCACCTTGCACCGTCGGAACCACACCAACGCCGCACGTTGCTCTCTACTGCTCAACGCCGGTCCATGGAGTTCGCCACTGTTCTGTTCTGCTGTGCGTCGGAGAACAGAGGGGGAGAACACCATCGTCGAGCTCCGCCGCCGCCACCGCACCTCATCACCGAGCACGGGAGGGAGAAGGGAGCCGCTGCTTCGTCACGGAGAGGAAGGTCGCCATTACCGCTCACTGCACGGAGGACGACGCCGAAGGTGGAGATCGTAGCTGCTCGTCACTCGCCGAAGGATCAAACGGAGAGGGCGACGTCGTGGGTCTACTGCTGGGGAGCTGCCATGACACTTCCGCTGGAGAACAAGGACACCGAGGATGCTATTAAACCCCAGCTAGCTTACCATCGGAATCCACCTTGAACTCCGCCGCAAACCTCCATTGTTGTTGCTCAAAGCATGTTGGCCGAGGCTCTCCGCTGTTGACGTCGGCTGGTGGTTTATCGAGAGGGAGAGAGGGATGAGAGGCAGAGGTGAGGGGAGAGTAAATCAGCAGAGAAGGAAAGATTATGGCTGTGAACGAAACCTTCCTTATATAGCTAGGGCAAAACTACTATTTTGGGCTATTCCACTTATAGAAAGATTATATAATTGGACTAACTAGTTGGGTCAAGAGCCATTACAATATACATATAATTGACTTAGGAAAAATTCCTTGGGTCCATAGCCCTATAATAAAAATAATATAGTATGAGCATATATATATATAGATATATTGGGCTTAGACTATTTAAATGTACAAATAGTAATTTGTCGAAATACTTGTCCCTAGCCCATAGTGAAATAATTATATTTAAGAATTCATTTTAATAATTGTTTAATAAGAAAATAACCCCTTTATATTTAATAGAGTAATCGGAAATTTCGGGGTGTTACATCTAACCTTGTCATTCTGTATGTACTTCAACTCTTTCCCATTTCTTATTGCATACTCCATAACTGCTTCTTTAAATTGTTTTTTTATTTGTAAAGGTCCTACCAATCCATAAGACTGGAGTATTATTCTGACCTCTAGGCCTACGTGTCTGCCCCATATCTTCTTGGACTTCACTATCACTGTCCATAATGTCCATATCATCAGATAAGCTCACATTTTCACCCATAATACCTTCTTGTCTCCTTTCTTCAGTTTCTTCATTATTACTTCCAACCCCAGCCCTAATCCCTGCATACTCAACATTAGCATCAATGAATTTATCAACCTATAAATCATCGTCAAAATCACTATCATCACTATTGCCCTCATCATACTCTTCACTACTTATCTCAAATTCCTCTTCATCCCCACCAATAGCTGCCCTAATTGTTCAAACCTCTACTTCTTTTAGGCCTAACCACATAATTTACCAAGCAACAAGTCTGAAAGTCATCTACTAACTCCACTAAAGTTGTGTTATTCATTGTAAAAAAACCTAATGGATCATCCTTACTATATCCCAATTCTTGATACTTTTCTTGCAATGTTATGAAACCCCATTCATCTACATCTATATTTTTAAATATTTGTACTTTCCAAGCCACATATTTTGGAGGCAAGCCTTGTTTTATATAACCTCCATGCCTTAGTTTTAATGTGAAAGTATAAAAACCTACATATAATATAATAAACACACAATAAAACTAGTAAAAACAAAGCAGTTAGGCTGCTTTAATACTAGTGTAACACATCGTAAATTCGTTCAAGCCTTGAGACCGGTAAATATTTCCACCGGGCAATTTATTTGATTTAATTGGGCTAATCTTTCCAATTGATATATATATATATATATATATATATATATATATATATATATATATATATATATATTCTTGAAGGATTAATTCCTTACAAACTAGTAGTATAATAAATAATGTGTGACCCATTTTATAAGGGCCCATTATTTCATGTCTTACCCTAGTTGATACATACATAATATATGTAATGATCTTTCCCTACTAATATAAAAGTCTTGAACTTACAACCCTATTCCTCTTTTCATTTCCTGCAAATATAATCCATCCTACTCCTTTCACCTCTAAAGAACCCTAAGTGAATCCTACACGTTCATCTTCAAGATTCAAGGCCAAGATTGCTCTTTTAGGATTGTTAAGGCTTGGGTAAGTGTCTATATTTAGGAATATACCTTGCATCATGTTATTTTCATAATCTGTATATAAGTTCTTATGGTGTTCTTTTGGGGATCTTTTGGGAAAAAGATGATCAAGATGGAGGTGGTGCCTTGTGAGGTGTTTTGAGGTTTTCTTGGGTGAAGTGTGCTTCAAGAGGTAACCATCATGTCCACTAAAATCTATTTTTACACTCTCAATCTATGATATTATTTGGTGTATTGGAATCCTATGGAAATCTTTGCTGCTTAGCCTATTCTTTGTTGGTCTGTGAGTTATTTTGATGGATTATGAACTTGTGTTCTTGATCCCTTTGCATATAGATGTTTATGGATATTTATTGGTATGGATTTCATATTTATTTGGCTTTTGGGAGTTGTAATCTGAGCAATATAATCCTATTTTTATATTCTGGAAATGAACTTTGCGTATTCTGTCTGATCTGTTCTTGGAAGGGTTGGATCACACTTACGGAGGAACCTAACGAAATAATGTGCCCCGTTTGTGCCTTCCGCAAGTGTGTAACGGTGGGGGATGGTGGAGGGAGGTCTTCCGCCAAGGTTGTCCGCATCCTTCTTGCGGAGGAGTGTGGCGGAGCTAGGTGTTCCGTTGGTGTGTTCCGCTAGTTCTGATGGCATTCTGGTTCCAGTAATCTGTTCTGTGATCTGTTGTCTGATTGTTTCCCTTTTTATTCTGGTTATTGTTGGAGTATTTTTTTGGGTATTCTACCATGTCTTTGGAGTATTTATTCATATCTCTTGGTCCATCTTTTGAGTCTCTTGGTTAGTTGAATCCTTGATTATACTACATGGGAGTTGGTTTGTGTTCATAATCTGAGATGAACACTTTGAGTGGTTGTTCTTGGGCTGAGGTTGAGGTTGAATGTGGATGGTGGATCTTTGAGTATCTTTGGGGTTATTGGGCACTATTTGCCTTTGTGTATTTGGGCACTATTTGCCGTTGTGTATTTGGGCACTATTTGCCTTTGTGTATTTGGGCACTATTTGCCTCTATGTATATGGGCACCATTTGCCTCCGTGTATTTGAGGACTATTTGCCTCTATGTATTCGGGCACGATTTGCCTCCGTGTATATTTTGGGCACGATTTGCCTCCGTGTATATTTCTGACACGATTTGCCTTTGTGTATTTGGGCACCATTTGCCTCTGTGATTCAGACACTATTTGCCTCTGTGAACTGAGTTTGGATTTGATGATTGGTATGAGGATTGGTAAGTTGGTTGGAGGGTAAGGGTTGGTGTTATCCTTACGTTGAGATCTGTTTGGTCTCTTACTTGATTCTTGAGTTATATCGTATCTCGTTGGTTGTTGGTTATTCTTGGATGTATTCTTGTTTGGCTGTTTCTCATGAGTATTTCATTGTATTCATGATTCAGTTGGATATTGGTATTGTTGGAAAGTCTTGGTTTATCCTTTATTCAGCGTGTTGTTGTTGAGTATCCGATTTAAATACTGAACAATTCGTTGGTGTATATATTCTATATGGGTGTGTAAACCTATTTACAAACTTACTATATATATGTATTTCCTTGCGGGTGTGAGTGGTGTTGCTTAGCAGTCTTTTGCTAATGATTTCTTGTATGTTTTCCAGGTATGGAATAAGTCTAAGCGAGAGCGCGTTAGAGCTTATCTTTATGAGGCGGCTTAGTCATAGTTGATGTTGTTTAGACGTTATGTTTTGGGCCTGTGTGCCAATGTTGAGATCATATACTCTTGTTTAGATTTTGGATGTTTTGGATATGTTTTGAGGATTTATATCTATACAGTTGATTCAGTTTTTGGTTAGCCTGTGCATCTAGGCCGTGTTTTCTTACTTGGATGTGGCATGATACCCCTTAGGTTATAAATCGCTTCCGCTATGTATGTTGATAGCTGAGATAGACAGCTTTTGTGTTAAAGTTTAGCTATCTCGGCTTGTGAAAGGTTGGGGTGTCACAGTTGGCATCAGAGTCTGTGTTGTGGTCTGAATAGAGATCCTAAGGCTTGAAATCTAAGACTCTAGAACCTAATCAGTAGAAATTAAGATGTTTGAGAATCCTAGAATGTGTGAATTCTAGGAATCGCGGTGAGGACACGCCTTATCTGTTTATATTATATGTGCCTTGTTAACCTTGTTGTTTGCAACTTGCGGGCGCGTCTTCTAGGTAAGTTCTTAATCGGTTTTAGATACGTTGCTTCATTTTAGAATTGCCTAGGAACCTGCTTTAGATTAGGAAAAAGTAGTTTGTTGATACGAAACGATGGATATCACCGTATGCATCTAAGCAATCAGAAGATTGGCGGCTCGTTGAAGAAGACAATCTACTCGCAACTCGAAGTCAACGACAACAATCTACGTTCTTCGGGAATAGCGTCTTCGCGCGTGTAGCATTGTCTGCGAGACCTTTGCTAACCTCAAGACTTGAAGAACAAGTTCGTGTCGTTGAAGTGCGATAAGAAGACGAAAAAAAAGAGAGTGGAGCTCGAAGACTAAAGACTCGAAGGCCCTCGGCTACGAGGGAACGACAAGAGCAGACGTTGACGCGCCAAGAAAGAGCTAAAACACGCCAAGTAAAAGCTTCTGGATCGACGATGAAGAATCCCGTGCAAGCTAAGCTTGTTAACCACGAAGCCCGAAGAATTATAATTCGAGGTCGTGATTCGCGGACCTTAAAATAGTCCTACCTACCTCTGAATCAGCCATGAAAGAACAAGCTAGAGGTTGCAACCTTCACAGCAAAGAAGACTAAGTCAAGTAGAAACGAAAACTTGGACGTTTAAGATCCCCGAAGATAAGAAGAAACGCCATTAGCAAGTTGTCCGATCTCATGAAGTGCGAAAGAACTAAGAAGTGAATTGCGAAATAAGGACCTCGTGTAATATATTCGGTGCACCTTGGGAGTACCTCCTTGTGCAAGAGCTTAAGGAAGGAACCTCGGTGACAAGAAAGAAATAAGGAGTAGTTAAGCAAGCTACTAGAAGACCGAATCGTCAAAAGATCAAGACCAACCAAAGTGAACCTAAAGGCTAGCTCAATCCAAGGGGTTGATCCTAAGAGAAGTTTAGCTTATATACCCTGCATTCAGAAGGTACCATTGATCGTGCTAAACGCAACGATGAAAGTTGAGAGCTGCATTCCACTACCCCGAATGACTAACAAGAAGAACCATTGAAGACTGAAAGGACGAGTTGATACATATTCGCGCTATTAACCTGCAAAGCGCCCACGATGAATAACAAGACTCCCTTGAATTGTTCTACATCAGTGCCTACCACTCGAGTAAACAAAAGACTCCTCGTAAAATCTTGAACGATCAAAAGAACAAGAATTCTTGATGGTAAAGAAGGTATAAGCAGTACGTCGGCTTTAAGACCTCGATGTTTCCAAGTACAAGGAAGTGAACTCAGTTTCTCAAAACACCGTTAATGATAGACGAATCCCCTTTCAAGATCAGGCGACAAATTCCTAATTGAACCTACCTTTTCATAAAGTTCCCCGGAAATCTCTCGCTGTGCACCAATCAGTCATCAGCGATTCATCGCCTTCGGCTTTTCCTTGAGTGATAAGGTTATGCGGGTCGTATCTTATGAAGTAGAGCTTATCCGAACCTTAGATTCGCATTGCGTGGGAAGCAAGTCAAGATTTGTCAATCAGTCAGAGTGTCGCGATCAAATCGTCAAGCTGTGGAAATCGTTTAAGAGTTGAGAGACTTCCTATCATTCTTAAAGCCAAACCCTTCTTTGTTCCTTGAAATTCCAACTATCCTCCCATTGAGAAATCCCTTCTATCTATTCTAATCATTATTCACATCTCTTCTTGGAAACTAAATTCTTCTTTGTTTCTTGAGACTCCAAATGCCTTTTGTTGAAACATCCCTCCTATTGATTCTAGACCTCATTGCTATCGTCCCTTGAAACCGAATTTCTCTCATTCCCTTGGAAATTGTATATCCTTTCGTTGAGACATCCCTTCAGTTTATTTTAAATCTCATTCTTATCTCCTTTCAAGATTGAATTTCTTTCTTTCCTTTGGAGAATTGCATACCCTATCGTTGAAGACTCATTTCTGTATTTTCATACTTCATTTCTTAAATCCTCTTGGAACGTAATGCCTTTCTCTTCTTTGGAAATCTGAATGCCCTATTGTTGCAAAACTCTTTTCGTGCTTTCAATCTCGTTCCTACATTTTCTCAAGCCAAGTTCTTTTCATTTTTCTTCTTTTGTTGAAAGAACTTGATACTTCCTTGGTTGTAAAATCCTTTCTATTATTTCCAACGTTGTTCTTGTTTGCCTCCTAAAATGATTCTGTGCAAGGTGACAGCCTTATTTTCTAAGTTGTAACCTTGATAACTCTTGATTTTATTCCTTACCGACGTTATCATTGAACCTCGAGCTATAAACCTTTCATCCTCTTTTCCTTGTTTGGTCAACGTTTTTCTTAATAAGCATACCTTCTATAAATGTTTTCCTCTATCCACTACCGTAGAAGTTTTAACTTTCTGTCCCCAAAACGAATTTGCCTTATGGAATGGTTCTGAGTTGGATCTTTCAAGAAAAGAGAGTTCACCTAAGTTGTCAGAAGGTGAAAGCAAAGAAGTGTAGCAGCTTGTTCAGTTGGGAAGATTTTGTAAATCGGGTAACCCTAAGACTGTAGTGTCTGCAAGTGTCTCGGAAAAGTTGAGTTGATTCAAGAAAGAATGAAAGCTGCCCATGACCGATAGAAGACATATGCTGACCAAGTTAGACCAGATGCGTGATGCGTTTCACGTTTGCTGCTGAAGATATATGTGCATGATGCGCTTCATGATATCCAGCTTGAAGTCGTAACCTTTGAAGATGCTCTATCTTATGAAGAGAAGCCAACAAGAGTTTTGGTCACCCAGTCAAGAGAAGCGCACCGGTAAGCAACGAAGTCCGTACGTGAAGGCGGTGTGATCTAACCACGTGGCCAAAGGAGCAACCTTGGATATGAGGGATGTGATGAGGAATAAGTTCCAGCGTTGTGTGATCAAGGTAGGCAAGTTTCAGCTTTAGGTAGAGTTCTTTTTAGGTTGTGTATTCTCTCGCTTGGGTTGGGTAAGTTAGGAGGTTAAGAGTTAGTGGTGTAGAGTGCTTTTAAGTTAAGTTGGTTGAGCAATCCTTTTTTTCTTTAACCTTCGATCGATTCCTATATTTCCTTGAACCGTTTCGTTTCATGTTCCCGTGAGCTATAAGCTTCGGGGACGAAGTTCCTTTTGAGGGAGTAGAGTGTAACACCCCGTAAATTCGTTCAAGCCTTGAGACCGGTAATTATTTCCACCGGGCAATTTATTTGATTTAATTGGGCTAATCTTTCCAATTGATATACATATATATATATATATACATACATATATATATATATACATACATATATATATATATATATGTATGTATATATATATGTATGTATGTATATATATATATATATATATATAGGATTTGGATCCAGTGAGATCACCTTAGTTAGACGAGATTGTGAGATTCAATCTTGGTCATTCATTTTTTTGATTTAACGCTTCATATTGGATGTGTGTATTTTAACTTATTTTACGCTGAAGTTTAATATAGTGAGGGCTGTTATGTCTTTTTTATTGTTTATTATTTTATTACCATTTTTAATTCGATTTTGCAGTAGTACGGTGTGCGTTTAGTATTCTTGCCTTCTCGATCACCGGGAGACCCAAATCGTAGTTTCCGCGGTTGATGTCCATGGTTAAAATCTACAGAATTTATTACCCGAGATTATAATCTGTTTTGTTTCGATCATATTGATGGTTTTGTTTCGAGCCGGAAAAAGATTGGATTTTGATTTGATTAATTAATTACCTTGCCGTCTTCTGGAAGAGCGAGGGCGATGGCGAGGAGAGAGTAGCCAGTGAAAATGCCAATCTCCATGGTGTTCTTGGCATTGATTAGCTTGAGAAGCATGTTCAAGAATTGCCCTTCATCAGCTGAGGTTGTCATGATGTTCCTGAAATCCATTAATTTATTAGAAACTATAAGGTTACAAGTTTGATGTTGTTTATTGATTTTCTTGATTTGAAACTTCTTTGACGGCTAGAGTCACAAGAAGTGGTTTATCTTTTTGTGGTTAGAGCCACCAGGTGATGAGGTGTATTTGATATACACATTTGGATAGTGGTTGCGAGTTTTCTTGATCACTCAAATTTAAAAAATAAAGAATAAAAAATAGTGATATGATGATTACCATGGGTGTTTTGCTGTAATCTCTATGAGCTCCTTCATGGCTTCTGGCTCTCTTGGGTACACACTTGTTTCAAGAATATACAACAACAAAACAAACACACATTCATTCATCCATTATGCACACGCTACCACTCACGCACGCACACACCACGTCAACATGAATTTTATATTACAACGCTGTAAATTGGGACCTTTCCACCCGCTATAACATTAACGCAAACTCTTACCAATCAAATACCAAAATCATACATGAAAAACTCCATATGGAGACCGAAAAATGGCATAATGTAATTCGCATAAAAGAACCTCCGAACAAGCATAAACTACCCAGTCATTTTGCACACGCCTAAATGAATTCATGTACCCCCCATGCACACACCGACTTTCCAACGTCAACTGGGTAGTGGGATTTGCAGCTATTGTTGGCTGACAAACTAGTGTAGTTACATTTTTTTTTAGTTCAGTTTTCACTTCTCAGATCTAGGTTGGGTATATTCTTTTTTTTTTTTAATGGATGTTCACTTTTAAATATTCAAGTAATAAGTTCATATTGCTGCATTGTCTAATTTCATGGTTTATTTATTAACTTTGTCGTTCTATTAGCTCAGAATAACGCACACCTCTACCACCGACACTACACATGAACGTTCATTACACTTCTTTTATTTCATCAGTTTTTTTCTAATTGTATAGGTTTTGGACAGTATAACACACACATCTCCCACCATTATTGCAAACATCATCCGTACAATATAATGCACACATCTACCACCATTCTTTCAGAACACGATCATTACATTACTTGCTCAATAAAATGCACACTCCGTAAACCTCCCATGCACACATGTTCATGCTAGAACCACTAAATACTAACTATTCAATGTTGGTTCTCTTGTTACAAACGTAAAACAAACTATGTCTCTGTTTACGTTCGGTGAAACGCAGACAACTTCACTAGCGTCTGCACACACATGTGGTAGGAGCCTTGTTAATAATTGAATAGGCAAAAAAATAGTTACTACTATGCGACTACCTATCTCAGTAATTGTAATCACATTCATGAAATTCTAAAACGTATTATGCACCTACCTAACAGACTTATGCACCCACCCAAAACCTACCTAACAGACTTATGCACTCACCCGGAATTACGAATGCACACACCTACGAATCAAATTACATTCAAAAGTACCATGCGTAATAAACATTGCAACGGTTTTTTGCACACGCCTATCCACATGAACGCACACATGTGATATCCTTTTTTCCTTTTGTCTCACAGTCTTGCTATTAACAGCACACAAATAAACAAAAATATATATAATAGATTACCATGATTAGAATCCCTTAATATATGGAAATTATTATATTTTATTATTTCCATTTTCAAAGGACAATAATCAAATTACAATTCCATCCTTTTGAATTATTTTTGTCCTAATATAATTCATGTTTTAATATCAATCATAACCATTCATTCCAATTTTATAGAGGGCTGAGATGGGATCTCATGGTCTCGTCTTATAGGGTGATCTCATGGGATCCAGCCCCTATATATATATATATATATATATATATATATATATATATATATATATATATATATATATACTCTTACTTATAAGAATTGTAAGGATATATATAAGTTGCAAGAATCCACTATGGGTCATCTTGATAATAAGTTGGGGGTTGTAAGAACAAGACTTAAACTAAACAATTCAAAAGGGAAAGAAGGGGGTGCGTGCCACAGCTAAACAAATCGATTGATTATCCAATGGGGATTTGAAAATGAGTTTCGAGATTGAATTAGGGAGTCACGGTATTTATACCGAGTGGCGTCACACTCAGACTCTCAATCCTCATTCGGTTGAGGCATTTTATCAAACACATTGCCTAGCTACCACTCCTCCCGGACCTCGTCCTTTCGGACTAAGGGCAGGGATGTAGATGAGTTGGACTCGTGAGTGGCCGCTATCGCGCACACACTCACTTACACCTAGTTCACTTGTTAGGAACCCCAGATTGTTAATTTTGATGATACCTAACTATACGAGGAGACCCCTAATTTTCGTAAATGTTTTAGAATAGTTTATGTCTTTATCTTAGTAACCGAATCCTTAGCTATCCTTGACTTACTAAGGATATGAGTCTTACATACTGAAGACATGAAGGCTTCGACAGAAGAGTGTTCCATCCGAAGAGCTGAAAACGCGAGGACACGAAGGCTCGAAGAACCGAAGACTAGGATCTTAGGTTGAAACTTGGAAGGACCAAACAGTTATAACCGAGCGATCAAAAATGAGATTGACTCGAGGAGTTTAAGAGAAATGATAAGGTCAATCATTCTCTCTCACAACCAAGGCAAAGACATTCTCTGATAAGTTGTCTTATCTATTGCCTTGATAATGGGTATAACTGAATGTCATTTTGGGTCCTATGCAACGATCCCAAGGAGCATTTAATGATTGTCACCTTTTTGAGGGACAAAAGGCAATTTGTCCCTGCACAAAAGTGGACAAACGGCTAGAAAGTACTGACATTCTGAAAAAGGAGAAAACACTACCCATTGGACATTACACACTGGACAATAGGTTTTGAATTTTAATCTCCCTCCAACTGATCTGAAATTCCACCTATAAATACCCCATTCAAGTGAAAAAACTTTCAGTGTGATATTCATAAGCTTATTAAGTTATATTCAGATTTGTTTGGAAGTTCTTGTGAAATTACGAAGTTGATCAAGGAAGCAAACCACAAGAATTTCAAGTTGGAGAATCATCACCTCTATTCAACCATCTCTACAAGTGAAGTAGAAAGAGGCGGAGTAAACTTGGAAGAAGTTGAAAAACCTACGACAACAAGGCTGCCGGGCTTAGTGATCAAAGGAGCTTGTTGTAACGGAGATTGTACTATAACGGGAAATATATTGCAAACCTTCACGCGTTGTGAAGAAGAGTGGAGTAGGCTTTGTTAACAGCCGAACCACTATAAAAATCCTCTCTCTCTCTTCCTCTCTTTATTTACCTTATGCATAGCATTGCATACATCACTCAACCTAACAACCTTTACAAGAAAAACTTAAGTGCAAAGTAAAGATAAAATTTTGATATACTCTTTCCGCTGCGTATATCTCTTCATTAAAAAGTTTTTAAAAAAAATCCCCTGTGAGTCTATTCAACCCCCCCCCCCCCCCCCCCCCCTTCTAGACTCACATCGCTACCACCGGGACCAACAAGTGGTATCAGAGCCTGTTGCCTTGAACGGTGAACACTCTGTGTATACTGCCTGGTGTTTCTCTTTGAAAATCTTATCAAAATATTTTGAAACTTTGCACCATGTCTAAAATGGAACATCATAGGCATTTTCTTATGTTTAACTTGGACAAGTTTGATGATTGGAAAGTGCGCATGCAGGCTCACTTGTCTGCCATGCATGATGAGATGTGGGACGTAATAACTGATGGACCCATCCAGATACTACAAGTGAACCCCAATCGTGTTGCTATTGATCCAAGGTCACCAGAGATGATTCCAAAGGAGAAATCCTTACTTACTACCGATGAGAGAACTCGAGTAAATCTCGACAACATAGCCAAGGATATACTCTACAAGGCGCTGGACGAATCCCTGTTTCCGAGAGTAAGAAAGTGCAAGAATGCTAAGGAAATCTGGGATGTGCTCATGCTAATTGGTGATGGAGACGAGCAAGAGATGGAGAACAAGCTAACCATTGCCATGAAGAAGTTTGAAGATTTCAAACTAAACCCGAAGGAGTCCATAACTGAAATGGAAGCTCGATTTATAAAGCTATTGATGGAGATAAATGATCTTGATGAGAAAAAGCTAACACAAAAGGAGATAAGCTTGAAGATTCTCCGAGGACTACCCAAAAGCTGGGAAATGAAAGTTGTAGCCATGCGGGATCATAGAGACCTCAAGACAACGAGTACAACACAAATCTTCAGTGATCTAAAGGCCTACGAGTTCGAGAAAGAGGCACAGAATGATGAAGAAACTGAAACAAGAAATATAGCTCTAGTTGCGAACCATCAACCTTCATCATCAACACCAAGGTCTAACACTAATCCCTCTTCTGATTTTTTTCACTGACGATCAGATGGCTTTGTTTGTAAGAAGGTTCAAAAGATTCACGCGAAAGAATCAATCATATGACAATTTAGATAAGACGAGAAGAACGAAGTATCAAGGAAATGACAAGGCTAGCGGATCCAGAACTCATGAGAAGGATGAGTTGCAAATATTATGTTACAACTGCCGAAAGCCTGGACACTTCAAGGCCGAATGTCCATATCCCATCGTCAAGAAGCATCAGGACGAGCACAACTACAAGAAGAATTCAGGAAAATATCATCACCCGAAGAGTACATCAAATGATGCTGATGAAGAGTCAAGCAAAAACCAAAAGAATGACAGACGAAGGAAAGCTCTGGCAGTAGAAGAGAAGTCAGGAGGAAAGAACGAAGAATCATGCACTTCCAGCTCAAGCTCAGAAAGTGACAGCTCGGAAGATGAGAAAGGACTTCTTTGTCTTTTCAGTCAAGAGGACTCAGACGAAGAGATGTGTCTCATGGCTGATGAAGAAGAGGTAACCTCACAAAACCACTCTTCTAATTACAGTTCCGAATCCACATATCATGAAAACCCTAGGCAAGCATTTGAGAAAATGATGAAGAGTTTTTATGGTATTGAGGATTCACACATCAGACTTAAAGAAGAGAATGCCAAGCTATTGGCAGAAAGACAAGATCTCGAGGACTTAAAGTCCAAAAATGCTGAGATGCTTGAGTCTATAAGCCATCTTGAGAAGCAAGTTCATCTTCTTGAGGAAGAGTGTAAAGCAAAGGATGATAGAGAGCAAAACTTGCGTGCAGTACTTGCGACATTTACAAATTCATCCAGACTAATGGATCGAATGGTAGATGATCAACGACCATCAGGGAGTAGAACCGGACTTGGTTACAACTCCAGCTCTTATCAACATGTTCTCTTAACACGACCAACTGACCCTTCTACTAGTGGAGGTTTAAGTTCGGTGTTTGTCCAAGGACAAACTGAAAATCTTGAGCCAGTGATTAATGCCACAAATGGAACAGAACCACAATCAACGAGTCGATCTAATAATTCGACTAAAACACGTATTGTGGAACCTACGAGAGGAAATTTCCAAAACGGTAACCCGAGAAGTCATCAGACCCCTCGGTATAGACCTCGTGTACCGAACCTTCATGGTCGAATCGCAAATGGTCAACCACTTGGAAATAACCGATCTAAAGGAAAACTCCAAGGCAACAAGAGGCAACATTGCTCACAGAGGCAACGCAAGGGTATATGCCTCAGGGAAGACCGAACTCTTACCCGAGTAGTGTCAAGAATTTCAAAAAGTTCCCGAGCAAGCATAGAGGTGGGGAAGGTACTTTATATCCTAGTGTGAGGATTGGATTATGGACTATGAACCAATGACAAGAGCAAAATTTTTGCTCCATCATAAACATAAACAAACCTCATACACTAGAGTCAACACGAATAAACCTACACCTCCTCTTCAGAAGGTTTATTCACCGAAGTCATCCCAATCTTACTATGCTATTCCTTATGATTATCGCGTGTTTAACGGGTATCGCGGACCAAGGATGAACCTTATGTAACACCCCGAAATTTCCTACTACTCTGTTAAATATAAAGGGGTTATTTTTCTTATTAAGTATTTATTAAAATAATTATATGTAGAATTATTTCCTCAAGGGCTTGGAATAATGTATCTTTGGGTTACATATTATTATTATTATTATTATGATTACTACAAAATGTTCTTAGCCCAATACACCTATAGAGATATATATTTATTTTATAGTATATGATTTTATTATGGGCTATGGACCCAAGGAATTATTTTACACTAGATTATAAATATAGTTTATAATACTACTCTAAGCCCATAATTATATAGATTTTATAGACCATGATTGGTCTTGAATCCAAAGCCAAAAATAATTTGACCCAACCTTCTTAAACTAACTTAGCCCAAAATGGAAACATACCCTAGACATAAATAGAAACTTCCAAATAGGGTAGGCTAAGGTGATCAGCAGCAAGAAAAGGTCTTTCCTCCATCTCGTTATTCCCTTTCACGTCCCTCTCTCCCTCGACTAGACCGGCGGCCGGCAGCAATGACGAACAATTCCAGCCAGTAGCATTCCGGCGAGTGACTCCAGCGGCGACACGCGATCTCCCCCAATCTCCCCTCCTCGTTGTTCCTCGTCGTCAGTAGGGTGGCATCGTAAAGCAGCGGAGGACCATGGGTTCTGGCGGTGGCTTGCGACGGTGGTAGCAGGTGTGGGTGATCGGCGGCGTGTTGACTGCGTCGAAGTGTGGCAATAGCGACCTTCCTCTCCGTGACGAAGCAGCGGCTCCCTTCTCCCTCCCGTGCTCGATGATGAGGTGCGGTGGCGGCGGCGGAGCTCGATGATGGTGCTCTCCCCCTCTGTTCTCCCACGCACAGCAGAACAGAGCAGTGGCGAACTCCATGGACCGGGGTTGAGCAGTAGAGAGCAACGTGCGGCGTTGGTGTGGTTCCGGCGGTGCAAGGTGACGACGGCAGTGGCGGAATCGTGTTCGACGGCGGTCTTCGATCCCCCTCCTCCGGCGATCTCCTCCCTGGTCTTCACTTCTCTCCGCGATGTAGCAGCAGCAGGGCGTAGCAGTTTCGCGAACCTGCGGTGGAAGCTCACGGAGGTCTCTCTTCCGTTCACAGCGAGCGTGGCGGGGCGGTGCGGAGCAGCGGGCGGCTTCGGCGGTGCACCTTTCTCCGTTACAGCGTGGAGGTGGCAGCAACGGCGTGGGTTGAACTCCTCTTCCGGTGGCTCAACGGCGAGGCTCGGATCGCGTGAGCGGCTTCTTCTCCGTCTTCTTCCCCGACGTACCTTCGAAACCGATTCTTGAGGTAGCGTCGTTCGTTGCATGAGAAGCAGCAGCGGATCTCGGGTGGTGACTTCTCCCTTCGGTGCGACGCAATAACAACAAGAGACCGTGTGGCGTGGTGGTATAGCTTTCATGTGTTGAGTCAAAAGGCGCGGGTTTGAATCCCTTTGAGGTAATAGCTCCTTTTATCTTTTGTAATTAACCAATTCGGTAGTCAGTTCAGGCTTAGGATAGTGATCTTTGTTAAATCATTAGGTTATTAGTATTATGTAATAATCGTACCTTTAAGATTAATTATAAGTCCCGATGATCATGGTTGATAAGGGTGAGTCCAATTAGTGTTTGGTTATAGACTATAGGCGATTATTGTTATTAGTAGTAGTTAGTGACCATATTAGATTACATTAATTCTTCAGGTTCATGATTATGGACCTAGCTTGTGCGATGAGCTTAGGTTTGGTGTTGCTTTGGATTAATACGCTTTTGGATTAAATACGCTTCAAAGGTAACCACTATGTCCATCAAAATCTATTTTTTACACTCTCAATCTATATGATATTATTTGGTGTTGGAAATCCTGAAATTCCTTGATTATTAGCCTATTATTGATTGTGTTTGATGGATTCATGGACTTGTGTCTTGATCCTTTGCCTATTGATGGATATGATCATTTGTTGGTTTGGATTTCCATGTTATTTGGCCTCTGTTAGATGAAATCTTGTTGTAGTATGATCTGATTTGTATATTCTGGAACATTTCTTTGTATTCTGAGCTGAGTCTGATTCGATGTGTGGGATTTGCTCTTGCGGTGCACTCTAGCGGCATAATGTAACCCGCTGGAGTCTTCCGTAAGAGTAAGGCGGTAGTGGTTGGTGGAGGTGAGTGGCGGAGGGCAGTGTTCCGTCTGTGTGTTCCGAAGGTTCTCCTGGAATTCCTATTCCAGCGAGTGTTATGTGATCTGTTGTTTGTTTGTTTCCTCATTTGTTCTGGAGTTTGTTGGAGTATTCTATTGGATATGTTACCATGATTCTGGAGTATTTATTCATACCTCTTAGTCCATTATATGAGTCTATTATTTGGTTGGTTGAATCCTTGATTATATTATCTGGGAGTTGGTTTGTGTTCATATCTGAGATGAGCACTCTGAGTGATGGTTCTTGGGCTGAGTTGAGTATGAGTATGGAGTGGTGGATCTTTGAGTATCTTTTGGAGGTTGATGGGTGAACTGACTGTGCTACTATTGACTATTGGACTTCGGTCCCTGTGATTGGACTTCGGTCCCTGTGATTGGGTTTTTACCCCTGTGCATCTGACTTCTGACTTCTTACTTCTGACTGTGGTTGGGTTTTGGTATGGTGGTTGGTATGAGGGTTTGGAGGTTGGAGTTGGGAGTTCTTTCTTGGTTTATGTATTCGTGAGTTCCTTGTGATTATTCGGTTGATTCGTATTTCGGTTGATATCCCGTTGTTCTTTGTTATGGTTGGTTGGTTCCATTATGGTTGTCGTTCAGTTGGTATCTTGTTTATGGACTTGTTGTCTTATACTCTCGTTGTTGAATAGTGATTCGTTTGGATGAGTCTTGGTTTACGATTCGTTCAGTTTATTATTGTTAAGTATCCGTTTTGAATTAGTGAACAGTTTGTTGGTGTTTATATTCTATATGGGTGTGTAAACCTATTTACAAGCTTATGTATATCTATACTTCCTTGCGGGTGTGAATGGTGGTTACTTAGCAGTCTTTTGCTAATGGTTATTTGTGTGTTTTCGAGGTTTGCCTTAAAGTCTATGCGCGAGCGCGATAGTGTACACCTATCTGAGGATGCGTAGACTAGATATTATGTTTTTAGACTTGTGTTTCGGGCCTGTGTGCCACTTTGAGATTTCATATACTCTGGTTTAGATGTTGGATGTTTTGAGACATGACTTGAGGATTTTATCTATGCAGTTATCTTCTTTTGGTTAGCCTGTGCATCTAGGCTGTATTTTCTTACCTAGATGTGGCATGATGCCCCTTAAGTTTTAAATTCGCTTCCGCTATGTTATGTTTTTGGTTGAGATAGGCAGCTGCTGTGTTAAGTTTTATCTATCTCAGCTTGTGTAAGGTTGGGGTGTCACACCTTACGATTTCTAGGTATGCATGGATGCCCAAGCTGACCGCTAACCGATAAGGACCCAAGAAGGTATGGGTACCTAAAAATACTTAATCTTTGACTGCAGGGAAACAGGACCATCTGGTATGTAGATAGCGGTTGCTCGAGACATATGACTGGAGATAGATCAGAACTGAGCAATTACAAAGCGAAGAATGGTCCTAAAGTAGTCTTCGGTGGGAACTCAAGTGGACGTACCATGGGCACTGGAGATATTATGAAGAATGGGTTAATCATCCAAGAAGTCTCTAATGTTGAAGGATTAAAGTTCAATTTGTTGAGCACAAGTCAGTTTTGTGACAAAGGATATAAAGTTACTTTCTCACGGGATGTATGTCAAGTTATCTCAGAACTATCTCATGAAGTTGTCTTAACAGCAAAACGAAGGAAAAATATGTATGTTGTCACATGGGAAACAGCAAGAACGATTACTTGTTTGATCGCCAAAAGCAAGCAAGATCTAAGTTGGGAGTGGCATCATAAACTCAACCATCTCAACTTTAAGGCTATCAACAAACTTGCAAGAAAGGAACTGGTTGAAGGTTTACCGAATGTAATCTATGACAAAGATAAAGCATGTGAAGCATGTCAAAAAGGAAAGCAGATCAAGTCTTCGTTCAAAACGAAATATCTCAACACAAATGCAAGGCCATTAGGTCTACTTCATATGGACTTATTTGGACCAGTTGATCCAGTCAGTCTAAGTGGGAGAAAGTACACTTTTGTGATAGTAGATGACTACACAAGATACACATGGACATCTTTTCTAAGGAAGAAGAATGAAACTGAGAAAGTTCTTCCAGACTTGCTCTGAAGACTTCAAACCGAAAAGGAGCTAAGTATTGTCAAAATACGATCTGATCAAGGAACTGAGTTCGTAAACAAAGTCATCCAGGACTTCTGTGGACTACACGGTATACTGCATCAGCTTTCAGCGGCAAGAACTCCTCAACAAAATGGTGTAGCTGAAAGACGCAACAGAACTCTCAAGGAAGCAGCAAGATCCATGATTGCTTTCTCAGGCCTACCGAAACGTTTTTGGGCCGAAGCAATAAACACAACATGCTATACTCAAAACCGATCTCTTCTTCATAAAGATCATGGTGTTACACCTTACGAACTCTGGAAAGGGAGAAAACCCGTTGTAAAATACTTCCATATATTTGGAAGTAAATGCTTCATACATAACAATGGGAAATCACATCTAAAAGCTTTTGATGAACGTGCTGATGAAGGAATATTCATGGGATATTCCGAAAAGAGTAAAGCTTTCCGAGTACTAAACAAGCGAACCATGGTGATTGAAGAATCAATACACGTAGTCTTTGACGAACCATCGAAAGAGGACGTAGTGATCTCTGAGAAGCAAGCTGATGAAAAGACAAAAGATGGAGAAATTGAAGAACTATCCGAAGGATCAGATTCAGAAGACGATGATTATCTACTCTTTCCTAATCTTTTGTCGAATACTTCACCACCAACCAAAGTGTTACCGAATGATGGAAATGAGCTAGAACAATCAATAGTTCAGCAAGATGGAAGCAATCAAGGCGAACCCTCCGTCGATGAAGGAGCACCTCCTACCACTTTTCAACCAGATCTAAAATGGTTGAGAAATCATCCTCAAGATCAAATTATCGGCGATATACATGATTGTGACACCCCAACTTTTCACAAGCTGAGATAGCTAAAACTTAACACAAAAACTGCTCATCTCAACCATAAACATAACATAGCGGAAGAGAATTAAAACCTAAGGGGTATCATGCCACATCTAGGTAAAATAAACACGGCCTAGATGCACAGGCTAACCAAAAATTGAAACCAAATAGTATATAAATCCTCAAACATATCCAAAACATCCAAGATCTAAAACGAGAGTATATAGAATCTCATAGTGGCACACAGGCCCAAAACATAAGTCTAAAAGCATAACAGCTAGTCTAGCCTCATCATACGGATATATCTCTATCGCGCTCACGCTTAGACTTTATTGCACACCTGGAAAACACACAAGGAACCATTAGCAAAAGACTGCTAAGCAACCACCATTCACACCCGCAAGGAAATATAAATATACATAAGTTTGTAAGTAGGTTTACACACCCATATAGAATATACACACCAACAAACTGTTCAGTATTAAAATCGGATACTCAACAATAACACGCTGAATGAATATAAACCAAGGACTTCTCATCAATTCCAATATCCAATAACGAATGCATAAGACAACAAGTGTATAAGCGAGATACCAAGTGAATCATAACTCTAACAGATTAATCACAAAGGAACCAACCAAACCGCAACATAACAAGGAACAACAAGATGTCAACTGAGATACAACATAACTGAAATATTACAAAGGAAACTAACGAATACACAATACCAAGAAAGAACTCCCAATTCCAACCTCCAAACCACCATACTATCCCTCATACCAAACACCAAACCAACAGTTAGCTCACAGGGGTAGGAACCCAATCACAGAGGCCATAAATGCCCAAACACAGGGGTATAAACCCAATCACATGCACCAAAGTCCAATCACAGGGACGAAAGTCCAATCACAGAGACCAAAGTCCAATCACAGGGGTAAGGACCCAATCACAGGGACGAAAGTCCAATCACAGAGGCAAATATAACACCCCACTTTTTCCACAAGAAAATACGGGTAATTTTTTTTTATTTACAATTCAACTATACAACAGCGGAAGCCTTCAACTACTAACAAAAAAGAAAAAAGGGGCGTTATGCCACGCTCGAGTATCTTACTTATACTCAAACGCACAGGCTAAAACCAACTAATAACTATCACAACTTTCTAATTAATACAGCGGTAAATTCTAATGGATTATAATATCTACATGATATTAAGCCGATTCGCTCTCATGCTCAATGCCATGTAATTCGTGCCTGCAAAATAACTAAAGAAGGGAAAACAATGTCAGCGCGACGGCTGGTAAGACTTACTCCACCCCGTAAAACGTTTTGCACATAGCACATAGCACTTTGGAGCATATAATTCCATATTAACCCCATATGATCTCTTTATACTCATCCACATAAATCAGTTTTTTTTTTATCCATTAGAACATGCTTATCTCAATTCAACCACATAGTAAATAATCATGGATTATAATTTTGCATAACGTTTCATAAGAATCATACAATCATTGAATTCCTCATAAAGTACTATACTTTCACAACTTATCATTTTCATAAGTAATAAGAATCAAATACCAATTCACTCACATAAATAATTATTTAACTCCACATAAAATTCCATAATATCCACATTTTTTTCCATTTTCATAAATAATAGGATTTAATCCTTTATTTACCATAGTATACTTTTCAAAAGTCATATTTTCAAATTTCTTAAAAACTTTGCTTTGTGTAATACTTGCACACCACAAAATACATATGGAAGCACATCAATCACACATAAATGGGACAGGGTCTTGATGTTAAACCATCCTCATAAAAGGATATATTGAAATAATACCAATATGTTACTCTTTTCCTTGAAAGCATCCTTAGAAAAAAAATTCATGCCACATTAAATAAAATAGAACTCACATTATAGTCAAATTGTACAAATTTGACACTGACACAATTCTTATAAAAATATATCTCACAACTCAATTAGGGAAATACATCATAGAAATGCTATCTTTAAAATGACAACATGATACATTCTTGTCTTTACATTTCTATCTTAGAGAAGCTCATATCAACTAAACCATTCAAACATCCATATTATAGTCAAATTGAACAACTTTGTCGTTTTCACACTTTGTACTCAAATAGGTCAGAACAATCTAACATACACAACCTAAGAAGAATATACCGCAATAATACTAATATATGTATAAAGTCACGTAGGACACATTACATAAAATAACTAACAAAAATTATATTATATATATTTTTATAAAACAAACGTACGTGAAATAATGTACATACCTTATAACTAAGTATATATATTAATACACACACGGCACATTGCATATTTAAAAGAAAATATATATATTTTTTCTTTTCTTTTATACGTACTGTAAATTTAATTGATCAAATTTACACTTTATAAATTGCTATCACAAAAACTTTCAAGAATCAAATAATTATTCCATACCATGGATCAATTGGTTCAATGAACTTAGCACTTCTTGATAGAAAAGGTTTATCACAACAACATATATACTAAATCATCTCTTGACAGATAACAATTCTAAATAATGCATACAAACAATTTCATTTGAACGTACACTTACTTGCACAATACTCTCAACACATACAAATATATTCAATAATACGTACACATCCAATCAATACTCATACATATATCTATAAATGAAATACACACATTATTATTTTAATTTTAACACACTGTTATATTGCTACAAAATTATTAACCCAAAATAGTAATTTATTTTGTATTTATATAAGCATAAATATGTACAACATATTACTTATCTATATAAATAAATTATATTTTCTTTTATAGATCCGTAGATATCACCAAGTAGTATAGTTAGACTATATATATATGTGCAAATAGGATTCTACGTACATAATCATATATCTATATTTTATATATTTATTTATTAAAATACCGTACCACACACAAATAGCTTAAATATAATATTTTTGTTCATTTAAAACATCATACATACGTACGTAATCACATAGCATATATATACATATCATATTTTTTTTCTTTTTGAATATAAACCACCGTACACACACAATATATATATATATATATATATATATATATATATATATATATATATTATACAATACACGCACGTACACTGTAATTTATATATATATCCAGAATACACACATATATACGTATCTAATAATTATATATAAAAAAAAATTTTATAGCATAGAATTTCATACAATTAGGCTCATATACTTTCAGGGTAACAATTTCTTGGAATTAAATATGATTCACAACTACTCATGTAATCAAATCAAATTTGGAATTTCTCATAAGAACACATTTGTTCATCCATCAAAATATAATCTACCATTTAAAATATTACCCAAGATTTGAGGGCAAGCAAGGAAGACAAATTCCACTTACTAATATCCAATATATAATAATAATAATAATAATAATAATAATAATAATAATAATAATAATAATAATAATAATAATAATAGTATAATATCACATAAGCACATATTAAATAATTTAATTGGGGTAAATAAGTTTTGAATGGACATAAATCTTACCTCAATATCCCAAAATCAAACTCATGAACCACCTACAATTGAAGGGTCATAATATATACGTATAATAATAAAGGAGTATACATATATATACGTACCAAAATAATAATAATTAATGATGATGATAATAATAAAGACTCATATGGATTTCAAAGGATCAAGAGGTTCTAATGGCTTAATGGTTAAGATCTTTAAATTCCAAAATCAAGGTTTAGGGTTCGAAACATCACATGAACATGTTGGTATCAATTTTTTTTTTCCAATCAGATAATTATTTTCCTTAGCAAAAATCAGGGTCTTACACAAAAGCCCAAACATAACCAATAATACCACAATTAGTTCACCCATCAACAACCAAAAGATACTCCATGATCCACCACTCCATACTCATACTCAAACTCAGCCCCAAGAACCATCACTCAGAGTGTTCATCTCAGATATGAACACAAACCAACTCTCAGATAATATAATCAAGGATCCAACCAACCAAATAATAGACTCATATAATGAACTAATAGATATGAATACATACTCCAGAAACATGGTAAAATATCCCATAGAATACTCCAAAAAAATCCAGAACAAAAGAGGAAACAAACAGACAAAAGATCACAGAACACTCACTGGAAATAGAATTCCAGGAGAACTAGCGGAACTCCCAGACGGAGCACTGCCCTCCGCCACACACCTCCGCAAGAAGGACACGGATCCCCTCAACGGATCACTCTCCTCCGCCAACCTCTACCGCCTTGCTCTTGCGGAAAGCCCTAGCGGGTTACATTATGCCGCTAGGGTGCACCGCAAGGACAAAACCCAAACCCCACTCCCAGACTCTGCTTAGACACGAATATTGATTCCAGAATAAGAAAATGAGATCAGATTACACATATTGCACCTAACAGAGGCTAAATAAACATGGAATCCATACCAACAAATGCTCATAAACATCAATATGCAAAGGATCAAGAACACGAGTTCATAAATCCATCAAACACAATTTCATAGGCAACAACAAGGCTAATATCCAAGAAATTTCAGGATTCCAACACACCAAAGAGTAGCATAGATTGAGAGTGAAAAAATAGATTTTGATGGACATAGTGGTTACCTCTTGAAGCGTATTAATCCAAAGCAACACAAACTCTACTCATAAGCTAGGTCCATAATCACGAACCTGAGAATTAATATAATCTAATACCATCACTATAGGCTACTAATAATAAAATTAATAGTCCTGATTGACTGATTATAATCATCACCTATAGTCCATGCCTAAAGGCTACTATAACATGATCATCATTATGAACTAATAACAACTAATGCACTAAACCATAACCACCTAAAAGCTTAAAGACAACAAATACCTTACTGCAATGCTAATCCCGGAATCGAACCCACGCCCTCCAACCTACCACATGGGCAGCAGCACCGGCGATGACCGTGGGTAACAATAAGCTACGAACCTCCTTCCTCGGCGAGCTACGAGCAACCAGCAAAGACGACGAAGCAGTTTCCTCTGTTCGGCGGTGACGACTCTCGGCAGTGAAGGCAACACCGTGCTCAAGGACGTCCGGCAGGAACTCCTCGACTGATTCCTTGCATGGTCGACGGCAGCGGTAGAACAGAGCATCGGATTCCCCTCCCCGTCCGGCGACGTGCGGTAGCACAGAGCTGTAGTGGCGGTAGGTTCCAACTCCATCGACGGCAACGAGCTAGGCTGCGGCGGCGATGGTTTCCTCCGACGACCACGATCCTCCCTTGTGCGCAATCTCTCGACGACGGAGGCAGCAGCGGTAGGAGTGGACGGCTTCCCCTTCTCCGTGCGGTGTGCGAACAGAGCAGCAGCAACTGGAGCCTCTCCTTCCCGATAGAAGCGGCGACATCAGCTACACCCTCATCTCTCCCTCTCTTGTTCGACAACCAACGAACGGATAGCAGCAACGGCTCCTTCTCTATTCTCTGGCAGCTTCGCAATGGCAGTATAACGACGGCTTGTATCTCTCTCTTGTCCGTTTATGATGACCGGAAGTTCGTTGGAAGGGTGTTGGTTCGGTGGTCGCACGGCATAGCACCAAGAGTGAGGTGGTTTAGCGGTATGGTGCTTTGGTGTTGGGATAGAGGGTAGGGGTTCGAATCCTCTAGCATACTAGTTTTAAAGGTAATTCCTTGTTAAGTCTTAAATTGGCTATTAGTACATAATTGCAGATGATTAGGATCATTGTCGATAAACATATTATGCTTAACATTATAGCTTAGGTAACACGATCCTTGTTATGCCTTGGGATGAGTATGGTCATATTAGTTATTAGCTATGGATTATAGGCGATAATATTATGATGGGCTAAGTAGGAACCTTGATGTCATTATTAGTATTCATAGTCCGTAAGTGATGGTATTAGCTTGCATTAATCTTCAGGTTCGTGATTATGAACCGAGCTTAGAGTTGGTGTTGCTTTGGATTAGTACGCTTCAAGAGGTAACCACTATGTCCATCAAAATCTATTTTTACACTCTCAATCTATATGATATTATTTGGTGTTGGAATCCTGAAATTTCTTGAATGTTAGCCTTGTTCTTGATTATGGGATTTGTGTTTGATGGATTCATGAAATTGTGTCTTGATCCTTTGCCTATTGATGTTTATGAGCAATTGTTGGTATGGATTCCATGTTTATTTGACCTCTGTTGGATGAAATCTGGGTATTATAATCTGATTTTCGTATTCTGGAACATTTCTTCGTGTCTGAGCCGAAGTCTGGGAGTGAGGGGTGAGTTTTGGCCTTGAGGAGCACCCTAGCGGCACAATGTAATCCGCTAGGGTCATCCGCAAGAACAAAAAGGAGAGGGATGGCGGAAGGGGGTGTTCCGCTGAGGTGACCCGCCTTCTTCTTGCGGAGGAGTGCGGCGGAGGTCTGTGATCCGTTACAGTGTTCCGCTAGGTTTTCTGGAAAACTGTTTCCAGAGGCTGTTCTGTGATTTGTTGTCTGATTGTTTCCTTTTTGGTTCTGAACATTGTTGGAGTATTTTGTTGGGTGTTTTACCATGTCTTTGGAGTATTTATTCATGCCTTTTGTTGGGTGTTTTACCATGTCTTTGGAGTATTTATTCATGCCTTTTGTTGGGTATTTTACCATGTCTTTGGAGTATTTATTCATGTCTCTTGGTCCCTCTTTTGAACTCTTGCTTTGTTGATTCCTTGAGTATATTATCTGGGAGTTGGTTTGTGTTCATAGTTGAGATGAACACTCTGATTGGTTGTTCTTGGGCTGAGTTGGAGTATGAATATGGAGTGGTGGATCTTTGAGTATATCTTGGTGGTTGATGGGTGAACTAACTATGTTATTATTGATTATATTTGGGTTATTACCCCTGTGATTGGACTTTGGTCCCTGTGATTGGGTTTCTACCCCTGTGATTGGACTTTGGTCCCTGTGATTGGGTTTCTACCCCTGTGATTGGACTTTGGTCCCTGTGATTGGGTTTCTACCCCTGTGATTGGACTTTCGTCCCTGTGATCGGGTTGTTACCCCTGTGATTGGACTTTGGTCCCTGTGATTGGACTTTGGTCCATGTGATTGGGTTTCTACCCCTGTGAACTAACTTTTGGGTTGGTGTTTGGCATGAGGGTTGGTATGGTGGTTTGGAGGTTGGAGGTTGGAGTTGGGAGTTCTTTCTTGGTATTATGTATTCGTGAGTTTCCTTGTGATTATTCAGTTAAGTTGTATTTCAGTTGATATCTTGTTGTTCCTTGTTATGGTTTGGTTGGTTCCTTTATGATTGTCTTATTGGAGTTATGGTTCAGTTGGTATCTTGTTTATGGACTTGTTGTCTTATACATTCGTTATTGAATATTGGTTTCGTTTGGAGGAGTCTTGGTTTGTGATTCATTCAGTTTATCATTGTTGAGTATCCGATTTTAATTAAAGAGCAGTTTGTTGGTGTGTATATTCTATATGGGTGTGTAATCTTATTTACAACCTTATGTATATCTATACTTCCTTGCGGGTGCGAATGGTGGTTACTTAGCAGTCTTTTGCTAATGGTTCCTTGTGTGTTTTGCCATGCCAGGTTCGCGATAAAGTCTAAGCGTGAGCGCGATAGAGATATACCCGTATGAGGAGGCTTAGATAGTCGTTATGTTTTTAGACTTATGCTTTGGGCCTGTGTGCCGCTATGAGATTTTACATACTCTCCTTTAGTTCTTGATGTTTTGATATTACTTGAGGATTACGTTTTTACAGTTGGATCAGTTTATGGTTAGCCTGTGCATCTAGGCCGTGCTTTCTTACCTAGATGTGGCATGATGTCCCTTAGGTTTAAATTCGCTTCCGCTATGTTATGCTTTATGGTTGAGATAGGCCGCTCTTGTGTTAAGTTTTAACTATCTCAGCTCGTGAAAAAGTTGGGGTGTCACAGGGAGATGAGAGGAGAACTATGGCGGACTATATGACACCGGACTTTAGCGACCACAACTCCATTTACATCCCCCGGTTGAAGCCAACAACTTCCAAATCAACTCCGCCGTCATTACAATAGTACAAAATCAACCTTTTGGAGGATTGCCGGCGGAAGATCCACATGTACATATCACCCGATTCATACGATCGTGTGGCATGTACCGTCAAAATGGAGTGACCGAGGAGGTTGTAAGACTTAAAATGTTCCCTTTTTCCTTGATAGGAGAAGCCGCAAGGTGGCTTGATTCCCATGTGGATAACCATTTTAGATCTTGGGAACAACTCCACCGAGAATTCATGCAAGAGTTCTTTCCCTTGAGAAAGACATTGAAGATAAGAAAGCAAATCCAAGACTTCAAACAAGGGTCATTGGAATCGTTAGCGGATGCATGGAGGCGGTTTAAGACGCTTAAACATCAATGCCCACCCGATGTTCTACATCCATGGGACGTCATTAGTTCATTCTATGCCAGCCTCACCGACGAGTGTAAATTACTCTTGGACTCGGCCTCTAGAGGATCTTTTGTTTCTACAAGTCCCAAGGATGCAGAAGAGTTGATAGGAACTATTTCATTGACCACCGAGAATTGGTACAATCAAAGAGAGTCAAAGGGAGGATTGTATGAAGTAAGCACCGATACCGCTTCCCAAGCCAAAATGGAAGCCTTGGGACTTGAGGTAAAGCGTTTGCAAGCTCAAATGGAAAAGATGAATAAAAATCAAAGAGGAAATCCGTGTATGACCTTGGCACTCTATTGTGATAAGTGTGGGGGTGCACACGGGGCTCATGAGTGTACATCTAACTATGAAGATGGTGGTTATGAACAAGTCGACGCCGTGGGTTATCAAAGACCCAATGATTACAATACCTATGGAAACAACAACAATCAAAATTGGCGTCAAGGGCAAGGATGGAATAATCAACCATCCCAAAACCAATTCAATCCGAGGCCTAGTCAAAGTGGGCCGAGTTACAATGCGCCTTACAATAGAGGTTTTCAAGAGAACCGGGGGTATCAATACAATCAAAACAATCAAAGACCGACTCAAGGAGCATATAGGCCACCAACTTATCAAGGCAACAATTAACCGAGAGAAGAAGCTCCAAAAGAAAGGTTCGAAGATAAAGTGATTAGAATGTTTGGAGAACTCAAGCATGACATGGTGACTATGAAAAATGAAATCCGACAAGAATGGAAACAAGATTTGAGACAAGAAATGTCAACCATAAGACAAGATGTATCGAACTTGAGACAAGAGCATCACACTTCACTAAGGAATTTGGAGATTCAAGTGGCACAAAATTCCAAAGCATTGACCGAGAGACCACAAGGCTCACTCCCAAGTACCACGGTGAACAACCCAAGAGAGCGGGCACAAGCCGTGACCCTTAGGAGTGGCAAAGAACTCCCGGAGCCAATCTTAAAGAAAAGCACAAATCCTAAAAGTCCAATTGAAGAAGAAATAGTTGAAGAAATTCTTGAAGACGACAAGGAGCAAGAGAAGGAAGAACCATCGCTACCTTTGAGTTCTAAGGCCACCCAAGCTCAAGACAAAGGGAAGGAAAAAGTTGACTTACCGATGTATCAACCACCGCTCCCATTTCCCGGGAGAGTGAGGAAGAACATTGACACCACACAATACTGTAAATTTCTTGAACTTTTGAAACAATTACACATTAACTTGCCTTTTCTTGATGCTCTAGGTCAAATGCCGAGGTATGCTAAGTTCTTAAAGGAGTTGCTCACCAACAAGAAGAAACTAGAGGAGTCGACTACGATCTTGCTAGGAGAGGGATGTTCCGCGTTCGTGCGCCGTCAACCACAGAAGCTCATGGACCCCAGAAATTTCACCATCCCATGTCAAATAGGCGATGCCGAGTTTAGCCGAGCTCTAGCAGATTCTGGGGCAAGTATAAATATAATGCCTTTTTGTCTCTTTAAGAAGTTGGACTTGGGCATTCTTAAGCCCACTCGTATTTGCATTCAATTGGCCGATAGGTCAATCAAACAACCCAAGGGAGTTGTTGCATGATACTCTTGATGATGATGATGTGAATGATAATGATGGCTTATGTGATTTGAATGATATTGAGTTTGTGAATTTCTTTGACGATTGTATTGATGATGCTTTATATGTTCATGAAATTCTTGGCTAAGTTGAGGAGGAAAGGGAGGAATGTGAAAGGGATGATTTGTTAAGTTGTGAGAAAGAAGTAGAGAAAGAAAGTATAATGGAAGAGAAGCAAAAGAAAAGTGAGCTTAAAGCTTTGCCGGATAGTCTCCAATATGTCTTTCTAGGACAAGATTCGACTTTACCGGTAGTAATCTCCTCAAAATTAGATGGAATTCAACAAGACAAGCTTGTGTACTTGTTAAGTAAATATAAATGAGCAATAGGTTGGAAACTACAAGACTTGAAGGGAATAAGCCCTAGTATGTGCACACATAAAATCTTGCTAGAGGAAAATGTTAAGCCCGTAGCTCAACCCCAACGAAGATTAAACCCCAACATGGCCGAAGTGGTCAAGAATGAAGTGATTAGGCTTATGGATGTAGGCATGATCTACCCTATATCGGATAGTGCTTGGGTGAGTCCTACTCACGTCGTGCCTAAGAAAGGGGGGATAATAGTAGTAAAGAATGATAAAGATGAGTTAATTCCTACACGAAGTGTGACGGGGTGGCGGGTGTGCATTGACTACAGAAGATTAAATGATGTCACTAGGAAAGACCACTTCCCATTGCCCTTTATTGATCAAATGGTTGAAAAGGTGAGTGGGCACGCTTATTATTGCTTTTTAGATGGTATGAGCGGATACTTTCAAATACCCGTAGCGTTAGAGGACCAAGAGAAAACCACATTTACTTGTCCTATGGGTACCTTCACCTACCGGCGCATGCCTTTCGGTTTGTGCAATGCGCCGGCAACTTTCATGAGGTGCATGCTAGCAATCTTTGAGGAGTATATAGGCGAGTTCATGGAGGTGTTCATGGACGACTTTACCATTTGGGGAGGAACTTATGACGAGTGCTTAAATAACCTAGAGAAAGTCCTCAAGCGATGTTTAGAAGTAAACCTAGCACTTAGTTGGGAAAAGTGCTACTATATGGTAGACGAGGGCATCGTGTTGGGTCATAAGGTATCAAATAAAGGGATAGAGGTAGACAAAGCCAAAACGTCCTAGATTGACACCCTACCACCTCCAAACTCCGTAACTAGTTTAAGAAGCTTTCTAGGTCATGTCGGTTTCTACCGACGATTCATCAAGGACTTTTCAAAAATAGCTAGACCTTTAACCAAGCTTCTAGAAAAAGACATAGAGTTTGAGTTCGAAGATGAATGCCTAGTTGCTTTTAATACCCTCAAAGAAAAGTTAGTGAGTGCTCTTATTTTAGTTGGACCAAATTGGGAATTGCCCTTTGAGATGATGTGTGATGCTAGCGGTTATTCAGTAGGGGTAGTGTTAGGGCAAAGAAAGGAGAAACACTTTCAACCCATAGCCTTTGCAAGCAAAACCTTGGATAATACCCAACAAAATTACACTACCACAGAAAAAGAGTTGCTAGCGGTGATCTTTGGACTTGATAAGTTTAGATCCTATCTTCTGTTGTCAAAGGTAATAGTTTACACGGATCATGCGGCTCTTAGGTATTTGATGTCTAAGGCCGAAGCTAAACCAAGATTGATAAGATGGGTCCTCTTACTTCAAGAATTCGATATAGAGATCAAAGATAAAAGAGGGAAAGAAAATGAGGCGACGGATCATCTCTCCCGAATTGAGAATCCTAACTTAGGAGAAAAGAGTGCTACAATAGCGGACCTTTTTCCGGAAGAAAAGTTGTTTAAAGTGGATGAGGTGCCGTGGTATGCGGACATTGCCAACTATATCGTAGGAGGAGTTATTCGGAGTTACTTCGACGTGCACCAAAGGAGAAAATTTATAGCGGAGAGTAGACACTATTTTTGGGATGATCCCTACTTGTTCCGAGTATGCGCGGACCAAGTTATTAGGAGATGTGTAGCAGGGCAAGAGGGATTGGCAATTATGGGTCATTGTCATGCTGGACCGACCGGAGGTCATTACTCGAGCAATAGAACCGCTAGGAAAGTTCTTGAAGCGGGTTTCTATTGGCCCACGTTGTTTAGAGATGCTCAAATTTGTGTTTCAAATTGCGATAGGTGTCAAAGAGTTGGAAACATCATCGCGAGAAATGAGATGCCTCAAACATACATCTTGGCATGTGAGGTTTTCGACATCTGGGGCATCGATTTCGTGGGACCATTCCCGAGTGCAAAAGGATTCAAGTGTATCTTAGTTGCAATAGACTATTTGTCAAAATGGATGGAGGCGCAAGCCTTGAGGAACAACGATGCGAGGACTGTTATCGGATTTCTTAAGAAGTTGTTCACTAGATTTGGAGTACCAAGAGTTTTAATTAGTGATCGTGGAACGCATTTTAGGAATTCACCCATGGAAAAGATTTTGGCCAAGTACGGAGTCCAACATCGGGGGGGGGGGGAGTACCATACCACCCCCAAACGAGTGGTCAAGTAGAAAATGCCAACCGGGATATTAAGGCAATCTTAGAAAAGACGGTTGGAATTCACCGTAAAGATTGGCCCGATCGGTTGGATGATGCGCTATGGGTGTTTAGAACGGCCTATAAAACTCCAATCGGAACCACCCTATTTTAGATTAGTCTACGGGAAAGCATGCCACCTACCGGTGGAGATAGAGCACAAGGCGTATTGACCTAGGCGATAAAGAAACTAAATAGTGATATGGACCTAGCCGGTCGAGAAAGGTTGACGTAACTAGATGAATTGGAAGAGTGGAGATTGATGTCATATGAGAATTCACGGGCTTATAAAGAGCGAACAAAGCTATATCATGAAAGGCCAAAGAATTCAAAGAAGGAGACCAAGTTCTCTTTTTTAATTCGAGGTTAAAGCTTTTTCCGGGAAAACTAAAGTCAAGATGGACTATGAATTTGTAGTCGATATCTTGAATAAGATTGTTGAGAGCAAAAAATCTGGGACTGATGATATATCTGACAAAAAGATGCGGATGTTGTGTGCACTTCTGGATAATATTCAAACGGGTGTTAATCCTACATCCGGATGGATTGTCAAAGTTCTTGGCTATGGGTTCATGATCGGTGCCATTCTGAAGGATAAGATGGTAAAGTTGCGCACTGGAACGGCCTCTCATCGCACTCACTATCACATGATCTCTAATCCTCCAAATTATCTCAAGCTAAAGGCAGATGAACTGGAAGCTGCCTTGAGAAAGGAACAGAAGAAATCAAAATCAAAGTCGTTCAACCTGTATAAAAAAACACATTTCTGGAATCATTGTTAGTGAAGGCAAATATTGTCGGCCAAATCCCAAAGAGCAAGGCTTTTAGAATGTGTGATGTTACTTATTTACTACTTGGAATATGGAATGATGCAGCATGCGGAAAGCAGCAGCATGGAAGGATATCTGACATTGTACCCAGAATATTCCATATTCTAAGTGAATGGAAACAACTAACTGATATTCTTCCTACGACGATGAAAGATGGCAGAATATCACCTATGGGTTCTACGAAGGATAATAGACGTAGACGCTGAGAGACGTAGAGAGCAAGAGTGTTCGAACCTGGGTTGGTAAACTGCATGACTTGAGAGTAGTTGCAAAGTGTAGAAAGTTTGAAAAGGCATAACTTTTGACTCGGTTGTCCGTTTTGGACAAATTTTTTTTTTAAATCGCGTATTTTTTCGAGATCTACGCGGTACAAACTGCCGTAGGCGGTTTGCCCCCCTAATTTCTCAAAAAAATGCTTCTTTTGCTCTTAATTTTAGTTTTTTATTTATTTAGATAGTTTCGGGCAAGTTTTGGATATTTTTAAACAAAGTTACGTAAATAGTTTGCAAGAAAAAACTACGGGAACATAGAGTTTAATTATTCCATTTCATTATTACGCAATCAATTGAAAATAAACTATATTGTTGTTCAGTTGGCGATATAATATGGATTCAAAGCGGGTGTGTTTATTGTTTCGAATGTCATGGGTTCCATCCCCAATAAACTAACCAACTATTATTTTTGTTATGTTATAGTTGTTGTCTCACCTTAATATGTAATTTAGTTGTTGGATAAATATGATATGTTTGTCACTGTCACCTATTACACCTATTGTTATGTCATCACCTATTGTCACCTATTACACTTATTGTTATGCCATCATATGTCATTCAACATCATATCAAGTTCATCTATGTTATCTAAAGTTCTAAACTTACTTATAATCATATCAACATCATATCAAGTTCACCTATTACACCCATGTTATTATCTACAAGTTTGAAGTTACATATATATTAAGTTCATCCATGCGATATATATATCTTACATATACATTAGTAACTTATTGTTACTTTAAAATAATGACTTTAAACTTTTATAATATATTTATTTACTTTGATAACTTATTGACCATTGTACATATACTATGATGCCATAGTACTGACGCCATAATAGTAATTATGTGTAGTTAGACAAATGGTAGATATGGTGGGTAATT
>CP025651.1:12840680-12845732 GCA_003576665.1 Ipomoea trifida | reverse complement strand
GCGGTGAGGACACGCCTTATCTATTTATATTGTATGTACTTTGTTAATCTTGTTGTTTTGCAGCTTGCGGCTCGCCTTCCCGGGTAAGTCTTAATCGCTTTTAGTTACGTTGCTTCGTTTCAGTTTTGCCTAGGAGCTTGCCTTAGATTAGGAATGAGTAGTTAGTGGGTACGAAACGATGGATAGCTCCGTGTGCATCTCGGCAATCAGAAGATCTGGCGGCTCGTCAAAGAAGACTTATCCCTCGTGGTTCGGAGTCAACGACAACGGCCTACGTTCTTCGGGAATGGCGTCTTCGTGCGTGAAGCATCGTCTACAAGATCTACGTTGACAAGCCTCAAGACTTGAAGAACGGGTTCGTGCAGATGAAGTTCGACACCAGTTGAAGAAAGCAACCGGAGCTCGAAGACTGAAGACTCGAAGACCCTCGGCTACGAGGGAATGACAATAGCAGGTGCTGACGCATCAAGAAAGAGTTAAAGCACGCCAAGTAGAAGCTGTCAGATCGGCCATAAAAGTCTCATGCGAGCTAAACTCGGAGTTAACGTTACACGAAGAATGCAACCCGAGGTCGTGATTCGCGAGCCTTAAGGTAGTTCTACCTACCCCTGAAGCGGCTACGAAGGAACAAGTTAGGAGTTGCACCCTTCGAGACAAAGAAGATCAAGTCGAATAGAAAGGGAAGCTTGAACGCTCAAGATCCCCGAAGATGAGAGGAAACGCCATAAGCAAGTGGTGTATGGCTCCGTGAAGTGGACCTCGTGTAATCTTTTCAGTGCACCTAGAACGTGGTTCCTCGTGCAAAGGCTTAAGGAAGTAACCTCGGTTTCTAAAGATCGTTATTACCCATAAGAGAATCCCCTTTTAAGATTGGGCGATGCCTTTCTAAGTTGAACCTATCTCTCCACAAAGAATTCTTGCGTTCTGCACCAGTCAGTTATCAGCGATCCAGCACCTTCAGTCTCTTTTGGAGTGATAAGGTTAGACGAACCGTAGTGGAGCTTATTCGGACCTCAAGTCCATGTGGTGTGGGAAGCAAGACAAGATCTATCAATCAGTCAGAGTGCCGTAATCAAATCGTCTACCCAAAGAAACCGCTTAGGACAGAGAGACTTCCTTATCCTTCTTAAAACCAAACCCTTCACAATTCTTCGCAAATCCTGAGTACCATACCCGTTGAGAAATCTCCTCTATCTGTTGTAATCTTCATTCCTATATCCTTGTGGAAACCGAATTCTCCTCGGTTCCTTGAAACCCTAATTACCTTTCCATTAGGAAATCCCTTCTCTTTATTCTAATCATTATTCCTATCTATTCTTGGAAACTAAATCCTCCTTGATTCTTGAAACCCTGAACGCCTTCTTGTTAAAGCATTCCTCCTACCTATTCTAAATCTCTATCCCATCTTAGCTTGGAACTGAATTTGTCTTCTCCTTTTTAGAAGTGCATACCCTATCATTAAAGGAACCTTCCTATCTTTCGGGACCCCATTACTATCGACTCTTGAAACCGAATCTCCCTCTCATTTCCTTGGGGATTGCACACTCTCTTCTATTAAGGCATCCCTTTTCTATTCATTCTAAACCTCCTTCTCACCTTCGTTTGAAAATGAACTTCCCTCTCTTCTTTGGGAAATTGAACACTCTATCATAGAGAAAGCGTTTCTGCCTTACTAAGACCTCGTTCTTAACTTCTCTAGGAACCTGATTCTCCTCTTTCCTTGAGCAAGTTGAATAATCTACCGTTGAGAAACTCGTCTTTGCATTTTCAATCTCGTTCTTATCTTCTTTCAAATTGAATTTTCTTTCTTACCTTGAAGAGCTGAATAGCTTATCACTGACAAACTGTTTCTATCTTTCGAAACCTTATTCTTAATCCCTTTTGGAATCTAAACTCTTTCTTTTCCCCGAATAAGACAATACCCTATCGTTAGAAAACTCTACCGGTGTTTTCAATCTTGCGCTTATCTGTTCTCGAAGCCAAGTTCTCTTCGTTCACTCCCTTTTGTTCTAAGAACTTGATACTCCCTTAAATTGAGAAATTCGTGTGACCACGCCGAACCTCGTTCTCATTTCTTTCAAAGCCAAGTTCTTCTCTTTCCCTTAGGAAACGTGGCTTTTTCCTTTTATTGAAAAATCATTCTCATCCTCTCGAACGTTGTTCTTGTTTACTTCTTGAAAACATCTTGTGCAAAGTGACAACCGTATTTCCTAAGTTGCAACCCTGATAACCTTTAATTCAATTCTTAACCGATGTTGTTCTTGAACCTTACACCTTAAACCTCTCCTTTCTCTTCCCGATGGGTCAGATTTTCTAGCCGGGCATATATTATATAAATATTTCCCCTATATGTACAATCGTACTAGTTCTAACTCTCTGTCCCCAAACGTTTTCCGAGCTTCGGGGACGAAGCTCCTTTTAAGGGGGGTAGAGTGTAACACCCCGAAAATTCCTACTACTCTTTTGAATATTATAAGGGGTTACTTTCTTATTAAATAATTATTTAAATAATTATAAGTATAATTATTTCCTATGGGCTTGGATTATATACTCTTGTATATATATATATAGTTTATTAATATGATTATTAATAATAGGCTATGGCCCAATATTTCTATAGTTATATTTCCTACATAAATAATACTAATGAGCCCACATGAATTATATTTTAAAGGATTATATTATAAGCCCATAGCTATGAATTATATATATATATTATAAGCTATGGTTTGACCCAACCCCTATACTAGCCCATACTATATTATGTTTACTATTAAGTATGGACCCAATGGATTAGCCCATTCCAACCTAATAGCCTATTCTAAAGTGACCTAGCCCAAACCCAAGAGGAGGAAACCTACCCTAAATGGCAGGTTCCCAATTTAGTAACTTGTTACTCAGCAGCCATGCGTGATGCGTCGAACCTTCATCTCTGCTTCGTGAATTCCTTGTCTGCCTCGTCCCTCTCTCTTCCGATCGCCTCCTCCAGCAGCAATGGAGGATCTTCCGGCCAACAACCACGACGACGTCGGCAAGCAGGAGCCACCAGCCTCCTCCACCTCTCGCTGTTCCGGACGTCGACGGCATGCAAGGCACCGACGGTGGCGACGTAGACGAAGCTCTGTTCCGGCGGGCGTAGCTTGCGGCGGTGATAGTCCCGGTGGCGGTCTTTCCTCTTCGACCAGCGTGGACAGCCGCGGTGGAGGCTTCCTCTTCCCCTCTCGACGAAGCAGCATGCGACGACAATGGCGAAGCAGGGCAATGGCCTTCATCGGCAGCGGAGTGTCGCGACGGCATGGACCTCCCCGTCACCCTCCTCCGTTCGACGGCAAGCTTGGCAGTGCACCACGACGGCTCTCTCTCCTCTCCGTTACCCCCCCCCCCTTCCGCAACGCAGCAGCGGAGGAGACTAGCGGATCACCTCTCTCCGTCGAACGCAAGTAACGGCAATAGTAGACGGCAGCGGCGTCGGGCCGTAACACGGCTGGAACTTCCGGCGGCAGTCCAATGTAAAGGCAGCGGCTACGTCTCCCCTTCCCAACTCCGGCATCAACAATGGCAGAACGGAGCAGCCGGCAACAGCAGGCCAACGGCGACGGGTCCTCTCCCTCTGTTTTGTCGATGGTGGCCGGCAGACCGAATGAGATCTTATTTCGGCGATCGCGGATCTTAAACCAAAAGGCGCAGTGGCATAGCGGTATGGTGCGGTGGCGTTGAGCAAAAGGGCACGAGTTCGAATCCGGGTCTGAGCGCTGCGTTTTAAGGTAATATTAGGTTGTTATTAATAGGCTTATGGTTTAGTAATTAGCTATATTATTATTGTAGTTGAGTTGAGGTAGTTGAGGTAGTAATATTAGTCTGTTTTTGTATTGGTTAGTAACTAGTCACAAGCATGGTTCTAGTCACAAGCATGGTTCATATGGTCATGTTATATTAACCTTGAGCATGGATTATAGGATTTATAGGTTATAACGGACCGATCAGGAATGTCAATATTAGTATCGTTGTTAATAGCAATAGTTAGTGATGGTAGTAGCTTATATTAATTCTTCAGGTTCGTGGTTATGAACCGAGCTTTGAGCTTAGGATTGACGTTGCTTTGGACTAAAATGCTTTTGGAATTGAAATACGCTCCAAAGGTAACCATCCATGTCCATCAAAACTATTTCATTCCCTAATCTATATATATTGATTTTGGTGATCTGGAAATCCTGGAAATTCTTTGTGGTTAGCCTATTTTGTTGATCTATTTGTTGGATTTCATCTTGATCTTTGTCTTGTGTTGTATGATCATGATGTTATGGATTTCCTTATTTTTTGGACTCTAAATTGAATGTGATGTGAGTGGTTTTAGTCTGATCTTGTATTCTGGAAATGGTATTGTTCATGTCTGATTTTGGTCTCTGGAATCTGGGATTGGGAATGGCCTTGCGGAAGACCCAAGCGGCACAATGTAACCGCGAGGGCGCTCCGCAAGGTGGCGAGGAGGTGTTGGGCGGAGGGGAGTAGCCCCGTTGAGGAGCCCGCTCCTCCTTGCGGAGGGGTTCGGCGGAAGACAGAGGTCCGTTGCTGAGTTCCGTTAGTTCACTGGGAATGGATTTCCAGTGAGCGATCTTCTGCTGTTGTTGTCTGTTGTTGGTCCCTTGTTTCAGATTATTGTTGGATTGTTTTGTTGGGTATTTTACCATGTTATTGGAGTATGTATTCGTGTTATTCATTGAGCATTTGATGCCTTAGTTTGGAGTCTTGATTCATGTCTTTGATTTCCTCTTGTTGGTGTCCTTGGGTTGTTGATTCTTTGATTCATGATCTGGGAGTTGGTTGGTGTTCATATTTGAGATGAACCCACGTCTTGGTTGGTTGTGATGGTGTTGGAGTGTGGTTGTGATGGTGGATTATTGGTTACTATTGACTCTGACTGTTTGACTTCTGACTTCGGGCTGCGGCCTTGGTACGGACTGAGGTCCATGTCGTTTACTATCTGACTTCGGGCTGCGGCCTTGGTCGGACTGAGGTCCATGTCGTTTACTATCTGACTAGGTACGGACGGTC
>CP025651.1:12825680-12833180 GCA_003576665.1 Ipomoea trifida | reverse complement strand
TATTTCGAACTATCTGCTGATCTAAAAGAATTGTCCTAGAAACTTTGTTACAAAAAAGAGAGGAGAAAAGAATTTTTCTTCCATTGTAATTTTATTAACAATCTCCCCCTTTGTAACAAGTTTCTTGGCAACACATTACAATCTTCCTAAATCATCAGAGATAGTCAAAAACACTTGGTCTTATAAAACGACTGATACATGACAACTAGCAAAACAAAGTTCAAGGATGATCATATCATCTAACTGTAGCATAACAATGTTCAAAGATGATCATATCATCCAATAAGAAATACAATAGAAGAAACTAACAGGAGACCCTATTACAAAAGATAGTGATTATCAACTTAGCATAAGAGGGTCAACAAAGAGAACGCCAATGCCATCAAACTTGATCAGAAAACAAAAAGGAGCAAAAAGAGATATGCCCAAGTAACAGTAACCCAAGTACCCAAGTAACAGTAACCGATGATTAGAAGGTTGTCCTACTCCCCCTATTGCCGAGAACTTGTGAATCTGTAGCCACAAGATTCTGTAGCAGGACCAAGTAGAAAAATACAACCCAAGTTTTTAAAAGCTTTTGGAGGACTCATCGTCCTGACTGTCAGCAATAGATTCTGCATCAGAGGATTCAGTTCCAGTTGAAGGTTCAACTTCAGGTGTGGATGGCTCAGCATCAGGTGCTGCATCAGTTGCAGAGGAAGGAGCAACAGTTGGATCAGCAACATTGACAGACATCTCCTGGTCCCTTAGCCTGAGCTGTTCTCGTAACTCCATTTCAACAGTTCTTTTCTCAACAAGAATTTGGATTATTGTGTTTAGATCTTGGATGCTTTTATCAAGGTGTTTTGCTGTGAGCTTGCTGGTATAAGGGACATCAAGGTTTAGAGCTGGGGCTGAGCTGCTTGTATGTTCCGGAAAAATGTCAAGGACATGACTCCCTTGTTTCAGTCTGGCATCAATAGTTCTGACAAGGGGTGCCTCCATAGGTTCATTTGGTTGTGGCTTGAAGCCTTGTGTGCGGAGGACACCATAGATTGTACAAGGGAAGGGAAGTTTTACCTTTTTCTCTTTAGACTCTGGTTTCCGGAAGGATGCAATGTGTTTGAAGATTATGTCTCCCAAATCAACAGGAATGCCTCGGCCAATTCTATAGATTAAAGATGCCATATTGAAGTTCAGACTGCCTCGATGTTCATTTGGCAACCAATTTGTCATAGCAATTTTATGCAGGACAGCATACTTGGTAGTGAGAGATTTTGCTGGTAGTTTGTTTGTTTCACCTGGCCAGTAGCTGTAGGTTCCTCCAGTGATAACCTTCGTGATACCATTTGCACCCAGAATCGAATCTTCAATGTCGCTTGAATCTATCCCAAGATACATATTGATGGATCGAGTATCAAAAGCATATTCTTTTCCTCTTAGCCAAATGCGTCCATAGACTTGAGATCCTGTATCGTTGATGGTTGTGAGGAGATTGGCATAAAACTCTTTGATTGCAATGGGAGGATAGCTTGTCTGGGTTGTGACTGACTTGATCAGATTCAACTTTTCAAAGATGGGCATAAGCTGACATTGAGATCTGAACTTCTCTACATCAAGATATCTTTCACTCAGAATTTTCCTGTTGTTGGTAGATTCCCATCTTGTTGCATACTCATCTGAAACAAATTGAGGTGTGATTGCTGTAAGGGGAGCTACTGCTGAGACATCAGGTTGCTCTTCTGGTTTCTGGGAATCAGAGACAGTTTTCTTTTTCTTTTTACTGGTGGTGGTTTCCACAGTATCATATGGTTCTGCCATTGGTTGTTTCCGTTTTGATTTTCTTGCTGGTGAGGGAGTTTCCTTTTGTGACTGAGCTGTGGATGACCTGGTTTTTCGTCTGGTGATAGGAGCAGGGAAGACTTGTATTTTGGCAACAGGATTTTTATCCACCTGATCTTCTTGAACCTTTCTCTTTCCTTTTGCTTTTGCTTGGTTTTTCTTTACTTGAGCCAAGGGTACGTCATCTTCTTCATCAATTTGTTCTGTAGCTGTTTCAGCTTGTTCAGCAACTGGTTCAGGTTGTTCTGCAACTGGTAGGGCTGGTGGATTTCCTGTTTCACACTGAAAATCTAGTGGAGAATCATCAAAGGGAATTGTGGGGGTTATTTCTGGATTTTGTTCACTCTGTGGTTCAATCATAGTTTCATCAGTGTGGGAGTTTTGTGACTGTGTGGGGAGTGTTTTTTCTGGAAGAGGCAGAGGTTTGTGTTGATCAATATTTTCTGACTGTGGAATTTGAGGTGATGGAAGGGGCAGAGGTTTATCCTGTGTAGGTTCTATGTTGTGTGGGACATTTAGTGGAAGAGGCAATCTGTTTATGAGAGAGGATGTTCTCCTATGTCCATCTAAAATATTGAAAAGATCAATTTTAGTGAAGAGAGAAGCAGGAGGTTCAAGTTGGTGAGGCCCATATACTATAGTGGGTTCAGATGTGTTTTTCTCAGATATGGGTAAGGTTTTCTCAACAACAGGTGTTTTTTCAGGGTCATCGTCTAATGGTTCTTGTTTGACAGACACTACAGGTAAGGGTTTTTCAACATTAACATTTTCTGGATTAGCATCATCCTCAGTATCTGATAGAACAATTATATCCTGAAAATATTTAAGGCAGAGACTATGCTGTTCATATGTAAACATAAATGAAAGAAAGGAGAAGATAATAAGAATGTAAGAAAATAAACCTCAGGGGCTTTAGCCGTAGTTGTTTCTCCTTTTTCAACAGCAATCGGTTTGAGAAACCCTTTCAGATAATCCAGTTGCTCTGCTCTAGAATACCACGACCAGATTGGTTCGCCTCCAGGAGGTTTCATCTTGTTGTTGATTATCATCACCATTTCTCGAGATGCTTGATGTTGAACTTCAGATGGATATCTGTTTGTGAGTCTGGAGAAATCGAAGTATTGAGTCTCATCTTGATCCATTTGGATTCTGTTTGTGTTCTCGAATTTTTTGAGAGAGGGTTTTGAAGGGTTTGCATATGAGAGAGATTGTTTTGAAGGATTATGATCAATACTGCAGCTGGTTTTCAAGGATTGAAGAGACTTCCCAAAAGTGACCGGCTTTTTCGGGTCACGTGATGAGGCATGGGTTGAGTGGGAGTCGTGATGATGGGACGGTTGTCCTTTCCGTAATTAAAGCTCTGGCAGTTATGGTCAGATGAGTACACTATCCTTCAGATATTATATGCTTTTTCAAAGATAAAACATTAGTAGAGTATAGGCAGAAAGCAGAAAATGGCAAAAGATACCTTTTCGTGATAATGATGCGAGAAGAAATATCTAAAAATAAAACTGAGCTAAAAAAAAAAATAAATAAAATAAACCTGATCATCTTACTGTACTAACTCTGTGGCCCATAACACATTCCAAGTTCGGATTTGAGAGTGTTGAATCTGGTCAGATCCAATGCCTTAGTGAATATATCTCCAAGTTGTTTGTCTGTTGGGATATAGTGCATTCTTATGTCTCCACTTTCTACAAGTTCTCTGATGAAATGGTGTCTGATGTCTATATGTTTGGTACGGGAATGCTGTACGGGATTTTTAGCTATGTTGATGGCACTGGTATTGTCACAATGAAGGTCAGCACTGCTGATCTTTAAACCATAGTCGTTCAGCATCTGTTTCATCCATAGGAGTTCAGTACAGCAGCTCCCAGCAGCTATATATTCTGCCTCTGCCGTGGATAATGAGATAGAATTCTGTTTTTTACTGAACCAAGAGACAAGATTTTTACCAAGGAAGAAGCAACCCCCTGATGTACTTTTCCTGTCTTCCAAGTTTCCTGCCCAATCTGCATCACTAAAGCCCAGTAGTTCAGTTCCTGAGTCACGAGAGTACCACAGACCATGATTCACAGTTCCTTTGACATATTTGATTATTCTTTTAACAGCATTTAGGTGAGCTTCTTTTGGATTTGCTTGGAAACGAGCACATAGACCCACACTGAACATGATATCAGGTCTGCTTGCTGTCAGATAAAGCAAACTGCCGATCATACTTCGATAAAGTTTGCCTTCAACTGGCTTTGAATCAGAGTCTTTTGTCAATCTCAAGGTTGTTGAAAGAGGCGTTTTGGCCTCTTTAGCAGTGTCAAGACCAAATCTTTTGATCAAGATGAGTGCGTATTTAGTTTGAGAGAGAAATAGACCAGTTTCCATTTGTTTCACTTGAAGACCCAAGAAGCATGTTAGTTCCCCTATCATGCTCATTTCAAATTCCTTTTCCATAACTTGGATGAAGTCCTTGACGTTTGCTGGAGATGTAGATCCGAAAATTATATCATCTACATAGACTTGAGCTACAGTTATGTGTTTTGTGGTCTTTTTCACGAACAGTGTTTTGTCAGCCCCACCACGAGTGTACCCATTTTGTATGAGATATTGCGTGAGTCGTTCGTACCAAGCTCTTGGCGCCTGCTTCAGACCATAAAGGGCCTTTTTCAGCTTATAGACATAGTCCGGATATTGAGGATTTTCAAATCCTTTTGGTTGAGCCACGAATATTTCCTCATGAAGTAGTCCATTTAAGAAGGCGGTCTTTACATCCATCTGGTTCAGCTGAAAGTTCAGAATACAGGAGACAGCCAGAAGTAGTCTTACCGATTCAAGTCTGGCAACAGGTGCAAATGTTTCTTCATAATCTTTTACCTCCCAGGCTTTCAACCTGTGTTGGACCTATTAGGTCCATATGCAGAAGATCTAGACATGAAGATGTTCCTATGTAATTGAAGTGTTTGTGTGGAGATCGAGTTTGCTTTCCTAGCTGACATGGACCACACACACCAGTTTCCTTTATCTTGAATTTTGGTACACCTCTTACACACTCATGTTGTATGAGTTGATTCATATCCTGATAATTCATGTGCCCAAGTCGTTGATGCCAGAGTTCTGTTTTGTCTGTTGCAGTATTGAGGCACAAAAGGTTAAAAGACAAGGTATAGCAATTATCTGAAGATCTTATACCTTCCAAAATGACTTGGTTTAAATTGTCTTTGACGATGCATCGATCTTTGGTGAAGCTCACATTCAGCTTTTGATCACATAGTTGGCTGATACTGATCAGATTGGCCTTTAAACCTTGAACAAGCAGAACTTTGGATAATGGAGGTAGACCAGTTACGTTCAGAGTCCCGATACCCATGATGTCACCTTTAATCCCATCACCAAAAGTCACTTGTCCAGTATATGGATTTACATCTTTAAGAAATTCTTCAGTACCAGTCATGTGCCTCGAGCACCCGCTGTCAAAATACCATTTTCCCTGTTCTTTGCCATGTAATATGGAATAACAGACCAAATCAGACTTTCTTACCCAGATTTGACGACTGACAGGAGTGATCCATTTTTTCTGAAATTTTTCAGTTCTCTGATCACTGTAAAACCTGTAACATTCAGGTCTTGTGTGGCCTTTCTTGGAACAGTAGTGGCAAATTGGACTATATTTCCTCAGAGTCTTCTGTGAAGTTTCACCATTATTCCATGTGCCAGTACCTGCAGAAACAAACTTAGTAGTGAGAGGGTTATGAGAGTTATGAATGTACCCCAATCCGTTTCGTATGCTTGGTGATCTTCCAGAGTCGAGGATTTGATTCAAGGTTGACGTAGTATTCATCATTTGAATTTGCTTCTTGAAGGCCTCCAGTTCTGTTGATAGTTTCATGACTTTTGAGTTGGATTCAGATAGTTCAGCAGTTTTGTCAGCAATTTGTTTCTTAAGAGATTCGACATTCTTTTCAAGAAACTCATTCTTTGAATTTGTTGTTGTGTGTGTCTTCAGTAGAATATCCCATTTCTTGTAAAGTTTGATGTAGGATTGTTCAAGTTCTTCATAAGGTATTTTGTCCACATCTTCATGATCTGAATCACTGCCTGAGTTTAGATTTGGTTCAGTGACTATTGCAGCAAACGCTACAAAATTTCCAGATATCTCCTCATCTTCATCTTGAATTTCCTCAGTGCATTCCTCGTCACTCCAGGTCGTGACCTTCATGGACTTCTTTCTTTTGAGATATGTGGCACATTCAACTTGGATGTGTCCGAATCCCTCACACTTGCGACATTGAATTCCTTTTTTGTTTCGAGCATCTCCTTGCTGCCATTGATTCTGTCGAGATAAATTCTGATTTTGTCCGTATTGATTGTTTTGACTGATGTTTCTCTGTTGATTCGGATTTGAAGTTCTTCCAGTGGTCCGCGATGGATTTGATGAGGTTGAGGCAGCGTTATTGAATCTGGTTTGCTGATTTTTGCCTCCTCTGTTTCTTTGATTTATTTGTTTGAGAATTTTGGAAAAGTTTCTTGTGATCATTGCCACTGATTCATCATCGAGATCATCACATTCTTCTTCAGATTCACATTCTTCTGCAATAAACGCAACATTTTTGCCCCTTTTCGAGCTGTTGTCTTGTGACAGAATATCCATCTCATATGTTCTTAGATTGCTCATGAGTTCAGCTACTGATTTTGTTTCCCAGCCTATGCTTTCTTGAATTGCAGTCACCTTCATTCTAAATCGCACGGGAAGGGATCGCAGAATCTTTCTGACGAGTTTATCCGAGGAAAACGGTTCTCCCAAAACAGCTGCTTCATTCTTCAATTCCTGAACCCTAGCGTTAAATTCGACAATAGTTTCTTCATCCTTCATCCGTAATTCTTCAAACCTCGTTAGGACCTGCTGCATCTTAGTTTGTTTTACAGAAGCATCTCCTTCATAAAGTTTTTCAAGAATTTCCCAGGCGTCTTTGGCTGAGCTACATCCAGCGATTAATCCGAATTGTCCCTCATCAAGCGAACCGGTAATTGTGTTCAATGCCTTGTTGTTATTTTCACTACTGCTGATGTCCTCGGGTGTCCATTGATCGACTGGAGTGAGAGTTTCAGATTTATCGTCATGAGTGGTTTTGGGATGTGTCGAGCCATGAGTAACTGCCTTCCATACATTCACTCCTTGGGCTTGAAGATAGATCCGAGTTCTTGCCTTCCAATAGGCATAATTTGTGCCAATCAATTGAGGTGGTCTAGCCTGTCCTTCCATAGCTAATTTCAGACAAGACAAACTCAAAGCAGATAGATCAGAAAATACAGAAAGAGAGAAAGAGAGGAGATCAACAGAGTTCCAAAAGATTGTACTCAAGGGAAAGACCTTGAGACCTGCTCTGATACCAAGTGATATTTACTTGGAATATTCAGATATTCAATCAATTGATTTACAGAGCCTTCTAACTATTTGACCTAATTACTAGACCAGATTAGAAGGCTATGTGAACAAATATCTGAACTAGTGAATGAAGCAATATCCGAAAGATAAGTATGAACATATATGAACAATAAAAACAATAAAGCAGTAAGGACACTTAGACTTGGTCACCCAGTTCGGAATTACCATTCCTACATTTGGGGGGCATCACTCTGAACGCCCAACTCTTCATTGATCAAACTGAAATGTCAACAGTTTACAGT
>CP025651.1:12679986-12801440 GCA_003576665.1 Ipomoea trifida | reverse complement strand
TATATTATATATATTATTATATAAATAATTGTTATTACAGTAATATTATTTACTGCTTTTTATTCCTGTATTACTAACAATCTAAAAGTTTCTTATATATAAAGAGGATGTCTTTTACTGTGATGGAGATGGCCACCAACTTTCAAAAGTTGGACCAGTTTGAAGGTGTATGCTTCAGAAGATGGCAAAAGAAGATGCACTTTCTTCTTGCAACTCTCAAGGTGGTTTATGTGTTGAGCACACCAAAACCAATCGAGGAAGAGAATGAATCTCTTGAGATGACTCGTAGGAGGCTGAAATGGGAGAACGATGACTATATCTGTCGTGGGCACATTCTGAATGGTATGACTGATAATCTCTTTGATGTATATCAGTATGTTGAATCATCTAAAGAATTGTGGGACTCACTTGAGTCAAAATACATGACCGAAGATGCTTCTAGCAAGAAGTTCTTGGTTAGTGATTTTAATAATTACATGATGGTGGAGTCTAGGCCGGTTATGGAACAATTCCATGAACTTGTTCGGATGGTAGGCCAAATTAGACAGAATAAAATTAGTATTGATGATACTTTTGCTATTACCTCCATAGTCGATAAATTACCACCAAGTTGGGGAGACGTGACTGACTCCTTGAAAAGTAAAAAAGAGGAACTTACCTTGACTCAATTGGGTGGCCGTCTTCATGTTGAAGAAGGTATCCGATTGCGTAAGAAAGGAGGTGTGAAGGAACAAAGTGCTAAAAACACTAATGTTCCGGTTTCTTCCGTAAATGTTATGGAAGAAGGACAAACTAGTGGGACAAAGTATGTAAAGAAACGTCCAGGAAAATTCTCCAAAGCTCCCAAGTTCAAAAAGCAGACTATGAACAAGTCAGTTGGTTGTTGGGAGTGTGGTGGTCCTCATTTCAAAAAGGACTGCAAGGTTTGGAAGAAGAAAAGGGCTTATAGCCAAAAGCAACACAAGAACGCACAAAACCAACAAAACAATGGTAAGGGTGTGTTGTTAGTTACTGATTTGGAAACAAATTTTGTGGCTATGATTACTGAAATTTGTGTTGTGCAGGATGATTATTCTTGGTGGATTGATACTGGGGCAACTAGACATGTATGTAAGGATAGGCATCTTTTTAAGACTTTTAAAGAATTAAATGACGGCCCTATCGTATACATGGGTAATGACTCTGCTGCCAAAGTTCAAGGCATAGGTCAAGTTGAGTTGTGCTTTACTTCTGGCAAGAAGTTGACTCTAATGGAAGTGCTATATGTCCCAGTACTTAGAAAAAATCTTGTTTCTGGCAGTGTGTTAAATAAATTTGGTTTCAAAATGATATTTGAAGCTGATAAGTTTGTTCTTTCTAAAAGTGGTGTGTTTGTTGGGCTTGGTTTCCTTTGTAATGGCATGTTTAAGTTAAACTTGAATGAAGTTGTTGTTTCTGCTTATATGCTTGAGTTATCCACTTTATGGCATTCTAGATTATGTCATGTTCACTACAAAAGAATTTTTGATATGTCTAAAAATGGATTAATTCCACCACTTGACATAAAAAATGAAAAGTGCAACACTTGCATGCTAAATAAAATTACAAGGAGCCCATTCCCTAAAGTTCATAGGGAAACTAAGTTACTTGAATTAATTCATAGTGACTTGTGTGATTTTCACAGTTATACATCTTTGGGAAATAAAAATTATATGATTACATTTATTGATGATTGTACTAGATATTGTTATTTATATCTCTTACATGCCAAAGATGAAGCCTTGGATAAATTCAAGATTTACAAGGCTGAAGTTGAGTTGCAAACCAATCAACGCATCAAAAAGCTCAGGACTGATAGAGGAGGTGAGTATTATAATCCTCTATTTTTTGAATCTATAGGATTGATTCATGAAATTACAGCACCTTATACTCCACAGCAAAATGGAGTGGCTGAAAGAAAAAATAGAATACTTAAGGAAATGGTTAATTGTATGCTTTCCAATTCTGGTTTAAGTAATGGCTTCTGGGGTGAGGCTATGTTAACAGCATGTTATGTGCTTAATAGGGTTCCTAATAAAAGGAACAAGATCACCCCATATGAGTTATGGTTTAAAAGAAAGCCCCAATTAAATTACCTTAAGGTATGGGGCTGTAGAGCAATAGTTAGATTACCTGAACCTAAAAGGAAAACTTTAGGTGAAAGAGGCATTGATTGCATCTTTATTGGCTATGCTTTACATAGCAAGGCATATAGATTTTATGTTATTGAATCAAATGATTCAATTTCAGTTAACACTATTATTGAATCTAGAGATGCAATTTTTGATGAAACAAGATTTTCATCGATGATAAGGCCTAAAGACTTGACATCTAGTTCAAGTGTACTGTTAAATAATGAAACTAATAAGTTTCTTGAGGAGAATGAAAATCCTGAAATTAGGAAAAGTAAAAGAATGAGAAAAGTAAAAACTTTTGGACCTAACTTTCAACTCTATCTAGTAGAGGGTACCAGGGATCATATAGTGACTGAATCTGTATTTATATATAGTATTGAGGAAGATCCTAAGACTTTTGATGAGGCTATGATTTCTCATGATGCTGCCTATTGGAAAGAGGCTGTGCATGATGAAATGGATTCAATATTAGGGAATAATACTTGGGTATTATCAAACCTACCCCCTGGTTGTAAACCTATTGGTTGTAAGTGGATCTTCAAGAAGAAGATAAAAGTAGATGGCACGATTGAAAAGTTTAAAGCGAGACTGGTTGCACAAGGCTTTAAACAAAAACGTGACATTGATTACTTTGACACATATGCACCGGTAGCTCGTATCACTACCATTAGATTGCTAATTGCCCTTGCTGCAATTCACAATCTTATAATTCACCAAATGGATGTTAAAACAGCATTCTTAAATGGTGAATTAGATGAGGAGGTGTATATGAATCAACCCGAAGGGTTTGTTGTCAAAGGACAAGAAAACAAGTTTTGCAAACTTGTGAAATCACTTTATGGTTTAAAACAAGCACCTAAGCAATGGCATCAAAAGTTTGATAAAATAGTGCTTGGTAATGGCTTTATAATTAATCAGTCAGATAAATGTGTATACAGCAAATTTAATGACAACGGTGAAGGTGTTATTATTTGCTTGTATGTAGATGACATGCTCATTTTTGGGACTGATTTGGAACAAGTAGCCATGACAAAGAATTTTTTAAATTCTAATTTCTTCATGAAAGATATGGGAGAAGCTGAAATTATTCTTGGCATAAGAATAATTAAGAATAATGGAGTATTGACTTTAACTCAATCTCATTACATTGAGAAAGTGTTAAAGAAGTTTAATAAGTGGGATAGTACTCCAGTTTCAACACCTATGGATCCTTGTTTAAAATTGGTTCCTAATGGTGGTAATCCGGTGTCACCACTTGAGTATTCACGAGTTATAGGATGCTTGATGTATGCTATGACTTGCACCCGGCCGGATATTGCTTTTGCGGTTAGCAAGCTTAGCCGGTATACTAGTAATCCTAGTATTGTTCATTGGCAAGCTATAAACCGTGTTTTGAAATATTTAAAGAAAACCATTGATCATGGTTTAGAATATTCAAGGGAACCTTCGGTTTTGGAAGGTTATTCTGATGCAAGTTGGATTTCAAATCAAGAAGATTATTCCTCTACAAGTGGATGGGTTTTCTTACTTGGTGGAGGTGCTATATCTTGGGCTTCTAAGAAGCAAACTTGCATTACAGATTCTACAATGGCATCGGAGTTTATAGCCTTAGCTTTGGCTTGCAAAGAGGCTGAATGGCTTAAGGATTTACTTAATGAAAATCCGTTATGGCCTAAACCCATGTCTCCGATCATGGTCCATTGTGATAGTGCTACAACACTTGCTAAAGCTTATAATGAGGTGTACAATGGAAAATCCAGACACATAGGTGTGAGACACAGTTATGTACGGGAACTCATTAAAAGTGGAGTTGTTGTAATTGATTTTGTACGATCTAAGTTTAATTTGGCTGATATCTTTACTAAAGCTTTGCCAAAAGAAACTGTGTACAAAATGTCTAAAGGGATGGGTCTAAAGTCCATGAGATATCTTCAAGTAGAAGAAAGCTAAACTCTCATCTAATTTAATGTTAGATCTAGAGTTCAATTAGATTAGTATTCTACTTGTTGATTGAAGCACTAAATTGTTAAAACATCCTGAGGTAAGTGCTTGAACTGCATGCATGTAAAAGTAGGGTGAGGTTTTCTCTTAATGAATCCTTTGAAAAGTTGTTTTGTGCAGGAGCAAGTAATAAATTAAAGGATTCACCTATATGAGTACGAAGTGTAGCCGCTTCTACAAGTTGGGCTTTACTTGGTAAGTGCTCATGAATAGATACGGACACATGGCTGTTAAAAGTGTCAAAAAGAATTAGAGTGATGCAATATAAGACTGGTGTGTGTTGTACCTTCATTATATAATCGTGATTGTATGGTTCAAGGCCTAGCTACCATTACAATTCTATATAATGTCAAGTGTACATTCACTAAGGGGAAGTTCAATCTTTAAAGACACTTTCCTTTATGCATTAGTTTTGAAAATTTATCTTGAGGCAATGTTTGAACCATTATTTTCTATAAATTGAGGAGGATTGTTGGAAATTTGTAGATAAATAAGGTTCATGACTTATAAAGTGATTTAATATTTGTGTGATTATTTGGAGTTGTGGAGTATAAATGATCATGTATAATATTAGATGTTAGATAAGAATTTTTGATCGTGGGATAATTCACGGTGTATTATTTTGTGTAATGGAGCAAGTGAAGGTTTAAATTATTGTATTACATTCTGATATATATTCTCCTGTCCACCACACCTATATCATTGATTACTTTATTTAGCACTCATTGAGTACTGCCACACTATCATGCATATATTAATGTTTAGTGGACAATTAATGATATTATCTATCTTAGCACTAACATTTATTTTATATTTCTTTTTATAGCACTATGTTTTGTCTGATCCTTTGTTGTTGGTTCAGATGAATGAATGAAAACATGATAACATTATCCTATATTATTTATTGTTTGAGTGGTCTCTCATTCTTTATCAGTTGCCCATATATATATGTGTGTTTCTTTTCTCTTTGGCACACACAACACAGAACATAAAACTGAGAGAGAGAAACACGTGAGAATACAAAGTAAGAAGCAAATTTATTTGTTTCTGGGTTTCTTTGCAGTACACGAAAGAAACAGAATATTAGTACTCTTGTACTAATATTAAGAAGGTTGCAATATTCTTCTTGTTGAATTCTTATCCCAATTGCCTTGTTCTATAAGTAAGTATCTGCAGTGCTTCTTATAGAATGCTTAGATAAATTATTTTACTGCTATCACTCTAGTTGATTGAATTTGTTATAGCAACCAAATTCAATTGTTACACCTTCATTGTATCTCAAAAGTTCTTATCTGTTATCCAGTTGCTTTGGTATAGGATTGATAAGAAACTTTTAGGATAGTGAACCCAGTTCACGCCTTGAAGTGGTATCCAGAGTTTTATTATCCTCTTGTAATCCTATTGTTATATTATATATATTATTATATAAATAATTGTTATTACAGTAATATTATTTACTGCTTTTTATTCCTGTATTACTAACAATTTTCCCGCTCACTTGACGTTTAGTAATGGGATCTAATTTTACCAAAAAAAAATTAAAAAAAAAAAAAGAAAAGAAAAGCATCTGATTGTTTAGAGTCTCAAGGATGACTTTTGATTTCGGGAAAGGGAAATGGAATCTTAAAATATATTCATAGTGGGAAACATTAATCATGGCCATTATTGTAGTCTTTGCATGTGCTTAGAGCTCCGTGTATACATGTCTTGAGATTTTAAATGTCTTCATGGAAATAAATATTAAAATGTCTACTTAAAATTCAAAATCAGAACTTTTACATCTACTTAAACACTATAAATAAATCATTGAGGAATTCAAGAGCCTTGAGGAGTCTGCATTAGACAGCAGCATAAACTCTTTGAGAGTAGGAGCTCCATCGGGACGTAAGCTTAAAAAGGAAGTGTCATTCTCAGTTATAATAGCAGGTAAGCCTTCTTCTTCTAATTTTGAAATATTGAATGAATATGGGAAATCGGATTGTGCTCCAACTGTTTGCAGAATGAGTCATTCCAATGGAAGTGGTGGAGCAAACAAAACATTATGGTATATTAAAATACAGCTTTTTCAACACAAGGAAACCTGCGAAAAGTTGGATAAAGTTGCAAAGCAAAGTGTTTCCTGCTGGAGTTTTATTATTTTTTTATTTTTTGGAAATCTACTGGGGTTTTGGTTTTTATTTTTCGGAAATAAGTTGTGGAGTTTTTATTTACAACAACCCCATATCCAGGACAACACTCAGTGAATCGGAAATTTAAAGCTTTATATTACAGAAATTACTACTAATCATACTGCATATGCACCCAAAAAAATAGTTGAATTCAAAAAAATTTATGAACAAGATAGGAAAAAAATACAACTTAACTGCCTTATTTTCTTGGATGCTTGATTTTCGCAGCAGCGGATTGAACAAGATTACCGGCGACCTCTGATGCGGCGGCGACCAACGTTGATGGCTGGCAGTGTGGTTGGGGATGTTCGGCGGTCATGGGTCTTCCTCCGACGGAAATTAAAGAAACATGGAAAGGAGTGATATACTACAGATCGACTGAGAGAGTGAGAAACATGGAAAGGAGTGATATACTACAGATCGACTGAGAGAGTGAGGGCGAGGCTGCGGAAGTGAGGAGGAAAAAAAAAAGCATAGGGCGTGAGACTGTACCCATTTTTGTGGCTTAATACAGGGTTTGGAGTTTGATCTGTCTATATTGGACATTTTTGTGTAATGCTTTGGAATTGGGGAAAAACAAAAGAAAGTGGTGGCAGTGTTTTTTATTTTGAAAACCAAGTGGTGGCAGTGTTGTTTCGCAGGAAAACGAGAAGAAAATGCAAGTAAGGTAAGGTGGGGAAAAATTCGCATGCTGTTTGAATTGGGGCTGGGTGTGACTGCCACTTTAATATATTTAATTAAAAGGGTTTCACACCTGTTTATATATGTTGTTGCATCATGGATTAACAATTGAAATGGTCTTAAAATGTTAATTCCCCACCACTCAAGTACAACTTATACATCTACCACATACCACACACGTATATCATGAAATTTTTAATATATTTTCTATTTAAGTATTTATTCTGTATCATTTACATGTTTATTTTTTATTATTATATTCACAAATTAAATATAATTTGTAATTTTTTAATGTTTTTTAATATAATAGATTAAATTTTTATTATTCAATACAAGTAGACAATAATTTTATCAATTTTTATCCCGTGCATCGCACGGGTAAATTACTAGTACACTTAAAAATCTTATTTCTTTTATTACGTTCAAATACTTTATATATACACTTAAAAATCTTATTTCTTTTATTATGTTCTGTAAGTTTAACAATTTGTAAGTTAAAAAAGAATATTAGACTTTAACTTTGGACTTTAAAAAAGAATATAAAACTGGTGAATGGAAATTTCATGTGAGAAATTATATTTTTTTCCATTTATTTTATTTTGAGGTGGAATTGTTATATTTAATTTTATAGTGAAAATTATATTACTAATGTTTTTGCAAGTTTAATTAATGTTCAATTTATTTTTTCTCATTCATATTTTTAAATTTGCAGGTTGCATTGCTATTGATGGGTTCGTTGGTTCCTTTGCATTTCTATAATTCTATTAGCAACAATAGAATGGAAAATTTATAAATCAGTGTTGTGGTGCATTGGTGGGATCAAAAGCTGCAAAGCCTGCAATAGACAATTAATAACCTAAAAAAACTAAATCTGTCTTTGATTTTGTTGCTCCCAAAGCTAATTAATGCTTTTGATTTTGTTGCCCCCAAAACTAAGTAAATATATATTGGGACAATGAACCGAGGCCAAAAGTAAAAAATCCACTTAAATAATTCTATCAATGGATAGCTATAAATGACGTAACTAGTCTGTGTGTATTCAAAATTTTGGAACAATTAAAATTTCGGGTATATTGGCCCGAACCCGAACTAAAACCGACCCGAAACACCCGTACCCGATCCATGTCTCTTTATTTCGGTTCGGTTTTCGGGCTTGAAAATTCCCAACCCGAAAATTTTCGGGTGACCTAAATGTGCACGGGTCGAACCTGAACCCGACCCGTGCCCACCCCTACTTATTAAGCACTAGCTTTTTTAAAAAAAATTAGAGCTCTTTAAAACAAAATGTAAAGGCCAATAATCAAAAGCTCTAAAATTACGTATGAAAGGATAAACGGATCCAGTAAAGAAGACAAGCCCAAAGTTCAAATAAAATACAAAGACAGGAAGCCCAACTCAAAGACAAGTATTATTCCATAAACAAAGCCCAAGTCCAAATAAAACTTACGAAACTCAAATTTAGGGGGAGCAAACAAAACAATGCTTTTTGTCAAAGGGGAGATTTTTGGTCCATAACAAATATTGTCTGAAATTATTGGCAAAAACAATTCAAGAATCAAATCCCAAATTTACTTGGATTCAAAATTATCAATCAATCAATTAGGAAAAGAGAAGAAAATTCTGGAAAATAAAGAGAAGAAAATTCTGGTTATTTTTTGAAACATCATAATTGCAAAATTGAAAAGTATACATTATGAAAATAAAGAGAAGAAAATTCTGGTTATTTTAATATAATTTTTTTTTTAATTTTAAATATGTAAACGCTTACATGGACAATATAAGGTTAAGAGAAATGTCAATTAGACGCCATGTCAGCAGGAAGATAGGGAAACCTGCTAAAAGTTCTAGGCGAAATTTTTTGTTGGTTTATGGCTCGATATATACGATATGAAAGTTCAGGGTGCGGCATGAATAATCGAATATAGTCAGAGGCCTCTCCCTGCTGGATAGTCTGCAACTGCGTGAGAAGATGAACCGACCGAGCACGCGAGGTGGAGGCCAGCGCAAGCTCAATGGACCGCCATGCCGCCATTGCCGTATTCCGACCAAGCACAAGCGGCATCACCTCCTCGCTGAGGGAAGAGATGATCATGGAGAGGATACCTTGGTCTTGCTGCACCCGAAAATTCCCAACCCGAAAATTTTCGGGTGACCTAAATGTGCACGGGTCGAACCTGAACCCGACCGTGCCACCCCTACTTATTAAGCACTAGCTTTTTAAAAAAAATTAGAGCTCTTTAAAACAAAATGTAAAGGCCAATAATCAAAAGCTCTAAAATTACGTATGAAAGGATAAAAGGATCAGTAAAGAAGACAAGCCCAAAGTTCAATAAAATACAAAGACAGGAAGCCCAACTCAAAGACAAGTATTATTCCATAAACAAAGCCCAAGTCCAAATAAAACTTACGAAACTCAAATTTAGGGGGAGCAAACAAAACAATGCTTTTTGTCAAAGGGGAGATTTTTGGTCCATAACAAATATTGTCTGAAATTATTGGCAAAAACAATTCAAGAATCAAATCCCAAATTTACTTGGATTCAAAATTAAAAAAAAAAACAACAAAAACAAAAATCGAAGACCAAAAAAAAAAATAGCAATATAAATTCTAAAAAACAATTTGAAACATCATAATTGCAAAATTGAAAAGTATACATTATGAAAATAAAGAGAAGAAAATTCTGGTTATTTTAATATAATTTTTTTTTAATTTTAAATATGTAAACGCTTACATGGACAATATAAGGTTAAGAGAAATGTCACATTAGACGCCATGTCAGCAGGAAGATAGGGAAACCTGCTAAAAGTTCTAGGCGAAATTTTTTGTTGGTTTATGGCTCGATATATACGATATGAAAGTTCAGGGTGCGGCATGAATAATCGAATATAGTTCATGGTGTTAGATGACACTTTAGCCTATTTATTTAGACCGTCGTTTTGAGTTAGTATCTCATACTTTGTACATATCATTTTGGGCCTAACACTCTGTATAATAAAATTATTATTTTCCAATCCTGTTCTATATTTTCATATTCCATATATGATGGATTCAGTCATGATAAAACCAACCATTAGAAAACAACAAAGGGAAGAAAAAATATATAATTTTTATTAGAGTATCACATGTTAATTAGAGATAAATAAAATAAATAAATATATGTTTTGTTACTGCAGCTAAATTTAAAGTAGGCTTTCCAAAGCATTGTGACATGTGTGAGCTATTGCATCGGCCATGCATGAGTTACTAGCGTCCATGAACCACCCATGCATCCTAGGTGAACAATACTTAGGATGTTTGGTTCACTGAAAATTATTCATTAAGAAATTAGAATTCTAAGAAGTGGAGGAAAATTAAATTAAATGTTCTTTGGTTCATGATTTCTTTTAAGAACTTGAATTTCTCAAGTATGAAGAAAAGTCATCTTAAGCATCTTTTTCTTTCCATGAAATTTGGAAACAAAGTTCAACCTAACGAAACTATCCTCAAATGACTTGATTGTGTTAAGCATAGTTTCGAGATGAAAGTTTCGAAGTTGTGCTGAAATAAAACTACAGTATGTATAAAATGAAACTAAATAACATGTCTTACATTTGGTGTGCAATCGGTTAACCGAACACCAAACCGTTTTAACCGAAGTTTTTAAACGTTTAACCGTTAACCGAACCAAAGTTTTTTTCGGTTAACCGAAACTTTTTAAGCTAAAGTTTTAAATCTTTAAAATAATACCTATAATAATAAATTCAATTAAAATAATAACTATAATAATAAATCCATAAGAAAATATACAAACACAATACCATAAGTGACGATTCCCACAAGTGACGATTCCCCCTGGGCCAGCTCCTGTGCCTCTCGGAGCGAACATGGGTGGACCCCGGACCGTTAAACGGACGGAGAGAAAGACCCTGTAAATTTACCAAAAAAAAAAATAACAACACTACAAACATAAAAGCACAAATTATAAAGTCCATACATACATACATACATACATCCATACATACATACATACATATCTATATATATATATATATATATATATATATATATATATATATATATATAATTTTACAAATCCTTTAACCATTAATCGAACCAAAGTTCTAGGTTAAAGAACAGTTAACCGAAATTCTTCAGTTTGGTCGGTTAAATGAAACAGTAATTATATCAAAATGATACTTTAGTTGTGATATAATAAAATTACAGTGAATATAAAATGAAACTGAATGGTAATTTCACATATTTGAGTGTATATTGTCTAATGAAATCGTAGTTGAATTAGAATTATATTTTATTGGTGTTATAATAAAGTTACAATGTGTATAAATGGAAATTTAATAATAAGTCTCACTTATTGAGTGTATAATGTCAAATGGAACTGTAGTTGAAATAAAATGATATTTTAATTGTGCTTAAGTGAAATTATAATGTATATAAAATGAAACTGAATATGTCATACAAATAGAATTAGTTGGATGAAATGGTGTCATTTCTTTTCATTAAAAGAAATTGTACCTTTTTGAACCATGATCCAAAGTAAAATTTGCCATAATGGTACCTCATACCAGGTACTAGGTTGGAATTCAAAAATATGTGGAGGGTAATATGGTCACTTCGTCTAAATGCGTGCCTAACATCCAACGCCCAACTGCCCTTGGACCTTGGAAGTTGTAAAGTTTTAGATGTTGTTTATGATGACGTGGCTATTTGCCATTGGTTGAGAAACGTGGCCTATTCTAAATAGAACAAGAATACAAGATGGTTAAATAATCCTATATGTATTTTTTAAAATTTAATTTTTATTTATTGTTAATATGGGTATGCTTTAATTGATTAAAATAAAAAAGTTAATTATAATTATTATTTATTTTTTAAATAAAATTAAGATATGTGTTAAAAGTTTTAGTCTTTAAAATGTTTTTATTTAAATAGTGCTACACACCCCATATTTTTTCTTTGTCTTTTTTTTTTTTGAAAATATCTTCCTAATTTTTTAGTAGGAAGATTAACTTGAATTGGACAGAAAATGTATTCTTAATTTTTTGGTGTAAAGAAATGTTTTAGATTCTTTATTTTTCAATATCTCTTTTTTTTACTCTTTTCCTTTATTTTTTTAAGTTAATTTTCTAAATTATTATTACCACCATAATACCACCACACCACCACCATCACTATATAGTATTATTATTATTAACAAATAATATGTTCATTTTAAAAAAATGATCCAAAGCAAAAAATGTAATTTTTTGAATTTTCAGTCAAACAGAAAAAAGATTATTTTTTGACATTTAGTCAAATACAAGAAAATTAAAATATTTTTCAGAAAATAAATTATTTTATGGAGATTCTTTTTTTGGAGATTATTTTTTGAAAAATATTTGTTAAAATTTCAAATAGACTCTAAATCTATTTTTAGCTAAAAATAAAATCAATTAATTCATGAGTATTAGAGAAAATTCAAGTGGAGAAAAAAGTTTTTTACTTTTAAATTTTAAATATGGATTCTTAGCCTGCGTGTGGGTTTCGAAATCTAATGGGAAGAAAAGTAGGTTACATAATCTTCCATTCTTACCCATAAAAGACATTTTTTTGTTTTTACCTGAAAATTATGCTTGAACCACAAATAAAGGATAAAAGTCAGAACAATATGATAAACTGTGGCTTACTACTTCACCAAATTAGGCTTGAAGTACATGTGAGGCAAGCAACTAATACAAACTTGACCAATCACTTAACTAGGCTTGATACGCTGGATTCAATATCCGAGCCACAGCCGCCGTCGACGCCTCACCGGCAGGAGCCGGATTCAATGGCCGAGCAGCAGCCGCAGACGACGCCTCGCCGGCGGGAAGAGGAAGGTAAGCCTCCGGACACGGGTTAGACCCATCAACAAACCCCATGAGATGCTGACTCCTCAGGAACGGAACAAGCTGCGCTCTCTAGAACACAAAGTTCCTGCTAGTGAGTTTAATACTCACGTAATGATGAGCCGATGATAGTGCAATCGGCGTCGAAGGAACAACCGCATCAGAAACAGTCCGCTCGGACGAAACGGCGGCAGAGCTGTTAGTAGCGGCCATGAAGAATGAACCTAGCGACTGATACCAGATTAGGTTTGTATATTCAGAGTATCGATCGTATAAGTTACATAGGAGATAAATATATACTAGTACAGAGTTATAGAAGAACTAGAAGTAATATCTATCTAAGAGTCCTAATAGCCGGTATATATGATTCTACTACAGAGTTTAGGAAAGAATTTTTAAGACAAAAAATCTCAAGTTACTTCCTTGGTGTAATCGATTCCTTCTTTTTGATTGAATCCTTTAGCAACGAGCCTAGCCTTGTATCGCTCGATGTTGCCTAATGAGTCATTTTTAGCCTTATAGACCCATTTACAGCCAATGGCCTTGGCCTCATTAGGCAACTCAACAAGGTCCCAAACCCCATTGCTCCCCACGGAATTCATTTCTTCTTTCATGGCTTCATACCATAAATCTGACTCTTTACAATTTATGGCTTGTGAAAATGTTTTTGGATCATTTTTGGCTTCAACATCATACTCTTCCAGATACACTATGCAATCACTAGGAATTGTTGATCTTTTATCTCGAACATATTGCCTCAAATAGGGGTGGGCGTCGGTTCGGTTCGGGTCATACCCGAATTTTATTTCGGATATCCGAAAATTTCGGGTGATGTTTTGACACCCGATATCCGAACCAAATTTAATTCGGATATGTTCGGTTCGGGTGAAATTATTTCGGGTTAGTTTGGATATACCCAAAATTTTATTTTTATCAATTTTAAATTTTTTTTATGTTATTATTTTATTATTTATATTTTTTTTCATATACTATCAAACTAAAAATAAGACAAATAGTAATAATTAACCAATAAACTTTTTAAAATTAATATATTATTAATTATGAAATACATTGATAACTAAATATATAATATATATTATTATATTTATAAAAAAAATTCGGTTAGTTCGGGTTGCGGGTCGGGTGTGGGTAAATTTTTAACACCCGATATCCGAACCAAATTTATATTCGGATATACCAAAATTTAAAATATCCGAACCGATAACTATTTGGGTTCACCCAAAATTTAAAATTCGATTCGGATTTCGGGTGTTAGTTTGGGTAATCCAAATTACGCCCACCCCTAGCCTCAAAGTTGAACTACCTTCTCCTTGAGAAGTTAGTGGTTCAACTACCGCTTCAGGAATTGGTTGATCAGTTGAGATAATATCAGCATCTCGTGGAATTTCTTCAATAGGTTGTTCAATACCCATTTGAACGTGAGGGGTGCTTGAATCTATTATCAACCTATGTGATGATGTAGAATGACATGATTCAATATGATCATGATTAGAAATCAAATCATTGAATTTATCCCTCCCACTAATCATTTCAAGAAACTTAGCATTTCTTGATTCCACGATCCTAGTTGAATGAGATGGACAGTAAAATCTATACCCTTTGGAGGACTGTGCGTATCCAATAAAGAAACCACTAATAGTCCTTGGGTCCAACTTCTTTTCTTGTGGGTTATATACCCTTACCTCAGACGGGCATCCCCAAACACGCATATGTTGCAAACCCGGTTTCCAACCTTTAAATAACTCAAATGGTGTCTTTGGGACAACATTGGTTGGAACACAGTTTAATATATATGTTGTCGTCTTAAGTGCTTCAACCCACAAGAACTTTGGAAGTTTGGAGTTGCTAAGCATACTTCACACCATGTTAATGAGCGTTCTATTCCTTCTTTCGGCAACACCATTTTGGTCCGGATAACCAATCCCATATTCTTGAAAAAACTTAGCAAATGGACCAGGTGCTTGTCAACTTTCAGTGTACCTACCATAGTATTCACCATCCCTATCAGATCTTACTATATGTATTTGTTTCCCATATTGGTTCTCAACTTCAGCCTTAAAAGACTTGAAGACATCTAATGCTTCGTTTTTATTATGAATCAAATACACATAAGTAAATCGCGAGTAATCATCAATGAAAGTGATGGAATACTTCTGACCTGGCATATCCATATCTAGACAACAAATGTCAGTGTGTATGATTTCCAATATGCTTGAACTCCTTTTGGCACCTTTCTTAGATTTGTTCGTCTGCTTTTCCAATAATCAAGAGAGATATGACCTAATCTCCGATGACATAACATAGAAGAGTTCTCACTAATACTTGATCTTTTGGAACATGAATGAACATGCAATGAATTGTAAGTGGTATTGTCTTGTCAATGCAAACGATAAAGACCATCAGACATTGTACCGTATCCAACACAAGTTGATTTATTAAAAATATCAAAACAATTGTCTTGAAAATTAAAGGAGAAACCCAATGACACAAGTCTTGAAATTGAAATCAAGTTTCAGGAGAAACTTGGTATATAAAATGTTTTATTCAAAACCAGAACAAAACCACTACTTAAAACCAGCTTGCATGTTCCAATAACTTTCACTTGCGACCCCATCTTGTTTCCTGATAAGATGGTCTGTTCATTTTCCACCGGCTTCCTCAGATCTTGCATTCCCTGTAAAGAGTTTGCAATGTGAATTGTTGAACCAGAATCAATCCACCAAGTATTAGCATTAACTTCAGACATATTAAAGGATAGATTACCTTTCTTCTCGACCCACTTCTTGTACTTGATGCAATCTTTCTTCATCTGTCTCTTCTTTTTTACAGAAGAAACACTTATGCACTTTCTTTATGTCAGCTTGAGGTGGAATGTTTCCTTTCCCCTTAGCCTTAGAAGTGGAACTTCGAGATTTGTCAGATTTAGACTTGTCACGTGTCGTAGCCAGCATGGCACTTTCACCCATCTCCATCACCAATCTACCTTCTTCTTGAACACACATGGTCATTAAATCATTTATAAACCATTTTTCCTTATATGTGTTATAAGATTTTAAAAGGTCCATACGATGATGGTAGGGTGTACAAAACATAGTACACAAGAAAATCATCTAACATGTCTACCCAAGAGTCTTAAGTTGAGCCACAATGTCACGTAATTCCATGATGTGCTCACGCACACCTTTGACGGAAGTGAGACGAAGAGAGGAAAATCTCATGATGAGGGTACTTGCGAAAGCCTTTTCTGAAGTAACGAAGTGGCCGTCAATAGTCTTGAGCAATGCTTGGACATCCTTATGCTTCTCAGTAACAAAACCTCGAATCCCATTAGATATTTTCGCCTTGATGTGCATTGTGCTGAGTCGGTTGGATCTATCCCATCGCTCATATAGTGCAACCTCATCTTGGGTACTTTCTTTAGTGGGGACAGGTGGTTGCTCATTGTGGATAGCGTAGTCCAAGTCTTTCCACCCTAAATTAAGAAGAATGGTTTCCTTCTACATCTTATAGTTGTCGCCCCTAAGTTCTGGAACTTTGATGTTCAAATCTGTGTGAGTAACTGATTGAGATGCTGTAAAGGTAAAAGGTTTGGATTAGAATTTTGAGGCATAGATAGAACTGAATTGCATACATTACCAATATAAATAATGCATGTCCTAGATCTAAATTCCATAAAAATTGCCTGTGAGCTAAATTTTTACGCAAAATGGACCTTGGAAAATTTTTGAATAGAAGTGAGATGGGTACAAGGTTGAATTTCTATTCTCAATGTTAAAAAACTACCAAAAACTATACGCTGACACATAATTGCCTGTGGGCTAAATTATGGTCATAGCTTGGTATTTTAACTTGATCAATCATATAAATATAACGAAATTGTCTGTGTGCTAAATTTCATTATATTAAGTATAATTAATCACAATTTATGCCTAAACTTTATGCGATTTTGGAAAAATTTGATGTACAATATTAATTAAATTAAGGATGCTATGTATACTCCTTAATTAACTAAAAATTGTACTGAAGATGTTATTCAAAACTTTGAAGTTCACGGTTTGGAAAAGGCTTTAAGGATATGTGAAGTTCTAAGCTTAATGTACTAACCTTCAGGCACAACCGTAGTTGTACTAAACCGTATGTACTACGTAATATGCTAAAGTCCAATATCCTAAGGAATTTCACTAATTCCTAAATATGCTTTTTTAAGGCATAAAATAAATTGCATAATTAAAAAACTAAATATTATGGCAATTGGACATAAAACGCATATTACAAAAACATAAATTTCATATTAAATATCAAATTGCATAAAACATTATAGAAATTTAAAATATGAACATAAATAATAAAATTTAAATTCAATTTGCACTTTGAATGAAATTTTTTTAAAAAAATATGATATAATTTTTAAAACTTTATCAATTGCAATTTGAATAAAAGTTATAATGCAAATAATAGGCCCTATATATATATATATATATATATATATATATATATATATATATATGTGTGTGTGTGTGTGTGTGTGTGTATATATATATATATAATAAATCAGGATTCATATAAACAAATAGATTAAAGACTCAATTAATTAAAATAAACAAAGAATTAACAGGCCCAAAAAAATTATTATAATGAAATGGGTCAAGCCCATTCTCCTAACTCGGCCCAAACCTCCCCTTTTCAGCTTTTACATTTGATCAAAAAATTAAAAAACCTAGATACTTCATCTGTTGCGAAGAGAAGAAAAAGAAATGACGAAAGATAGAGAGAGAACGCCAGAGGACGAGTCGATCAGAGCACCGCCGCTCGCCACCCTCACCCTCGACCCAACGTCGTCGTCCCTCTGCTGCCCCAGCCGCATCGTTTGCCACCCTCGCCGTTCGCTAGAAGGAGCAGCAATGGCGACACAGCAGTCGAGAAGCCCAGTTGCGCCTCCGCTCGCCACCCAGACGTGAGACCCAGCGTCTGTCACCAGCATAGCTTGAAGGAGAAAAGGAAGCAGCGTTGCCGCCGCCGCCTATCCTCTTCGCTGGGCACGGAGAAAACGGTGCAAATCCGATCAATCGAAGCCCATATTCGGAGATCCAACAGGTTTTTTTTTGTTTTTCGCTGATTCTTCACCGCCCAACGACGGTAAAGGTCGCCGGAAAGAGAGGTGCACTGGCGACCCGAACGGTCACCGACCAGAACCTCTAAGGAGAAACCAATTTTTTTTTATACGAAGATACACTATATATACAAATATATGCGAAAGATACAGTGTATTTGTATATATATTGTTCAGAATAGAACATTTTATAAATATATATTCACCCGCATAACCTTATAGGAATATATACAATCACTGTAAACATTTTATATTTTATATATTCATGAATAATATGAATATGCATATACAACAAATATTTTTATCAAATTGCACATAAATAGTATATTTGCAGTATATCAGAATACTATTGCAAAACATGAACAATTTGAACAACTAGGCAGAGATAATTAGACTCTGATACCAAATGTAAGAATATTGCATAAACATACTAATCTCCGACCATAGTTATTCTTAGAAATTGCAGTAGATTGTCCTAGTACAATGTCTTCCACTTGCACTCAGGTTCAATATAGATGGTGTATGTAATGTCCAAAGACTGTAACCTGAGCAGTGGGGGAATCCTGCTTATATAGCCTATAGAACTATCAATATAGGATTTGTAACGGTAACCGTTACAACATCTAATTAAGGTACCACATTATGGCCATTGAAGGCCATAATTGCACCACATTTGAATGGAAAATGTTACACTAGATACCTAGCTCGTGGAGTCTATTTCAAACCATATATCACTTTCTCCAAATAGCAAATATGTCCCAGAAAGTGATTATCAACAAACCTAGCCATCCGTTCTATATAAACTAGTATTTTCGCCCGTGCGTTGCACGGAATGGATTTATTATAATATTTTAATAATATTTGGATCGATATATACAATTATATAAATTATATCATCGAATATTATATAGCGAAATTGATGAAATTGGTTTGATCGATTATGTTTTCCTTGCTTGAATTAGAGCAAATAATTAAACAATTACCCGTGTAAGGCACGGATAAAATTTTTTATTATATATTTAGATAATAAAAATAAAGATGAAATTATAAAAATTCTAATATTGAGCGTGCACATTTATTTGATTATAAGATTAGTGCAAAAGTATTACTTAATTAATTGAATAATATATGACTTGTTTGTCTACAATTGAAGACTAAAATCACTGTAATTTTACAAATAAAGTTTGCAATTTTCTTGTTTATAAATAATATTATAACCAATAAACATAAACACGTAGTAAAGTAATAATTATTTAAGAGAAAATTAATTTATAATTATTTGTTTATACATCTAATTTAAATTTTAATTGTAAATTATTCATATTATTATGCAAATATTATTTTATATATATTAATCATGTGATTAATTTTTATTAGATGTTATTTTTATTTTTATTTACTATTTTTATCATATTATGAAAATATATATAGTTAGCCAAAAAAATCAATGGTTTTTACTAAATAAATTATGAAAAAAATTATGAGTTTAGTTTTACAAAAGTGCCCCTAAATTTTGGGGAAAACTTGGCTAAGCACTTCTATTATATTTATATATATATATTATTATTATTATTATTATTATTATTATTATTATTATTATTATTCCATTTCATGGTAAGTTAATTATGTTTCATTTTCTATTTTTCCCTTTTTACTGCTAATATTATTAGTATTAATCAGTAAATTATGGACCCTTTTTTTATTTACTTTTCTATTGTTTTCTCAATAAATTTTCATTTTCTATTGTTTGGACAGAAGTGGATTGATGGGAAAGTACGAAATGGGAATTTTGTTAGGATTTTCCTTTTTTATTAGTAACCTTATTATTATTATTAGATCGTTTCCTGGTTAGTTAATTTCGTTTTGTTTTCTATTTTTTCTCGTAAGTTAATATTGTTTCCTTTTTCATTTTTACTGCTAACGTTATTAATATTAATCATTGAATTATCGGTCATTTTTTATTTTCCTTTTCTATTGTTTGTTTAAATTGTTTGGGTTGAAGTGTTTGTGCGGGAATAAACGAAATGAGGATTTTGTTTTTAATATATTTATAGATTATAGATTATAGATATATATATATATATATATATATATATATATATATATATATATATATATATATATATATATATATATATATAGGGTCATGTTCAAGTGTGGCCGCGTCTTAACGTGTGAACAGTGCGGCCTCACCACTATGTATACTGTAACACCCCGATTTCCTGCTCTGACAACTACTACAATATGCGTAATATAACGCTGCGGAAGCTTACCCTTCAGCAGAAAACCGGGTGCTACCGCCACACTTAGAATGAAGTCTATCACCTCTTTGATAAAACTTTCACTCTGAGTGCACAGGCTAAAAGAAATACACTCAACATCAACACCCCAACATCAAAATATAATATTCTAGGCATATATATATATATGTTAATGTCAAAGATATCCACAAGAGTTTGCCGACGGGCTGTCATTACAACTCCGGGTCCTCCACAACCTAATAGATTAGAGTCAAATTCTAAGTACCATACTCGTTAGGAAATCCTTCTCTTTATTCTAATCAGTATTCCTAACTATTCTTGGAAACTAAATTCTCCTTGATTCTTAAAACTCTAAAATGCCCTCGTATCGAACATCCCGTCTACCTGCCCTAAATCTCTTTCTCATTTTCGCTCGACACTGAATTCCTCTTTTCCCTTGAGAAAGTGCATACCTTATCATTAAAGAATCCTTTCCATCTTTCTAGACCTCATTACTATCGACTCTTGGAACCGAATCTCTCTCATTCCCCTGGGGATTGCACACTCTTTTACTAAGGCATCCCTTCCTATCCATTCTAAATCTTCTTCTCACCTTCGTTGGAAATGAACTCTCTCTCTTCGTTGGAAATTGAATACCCTATCATAGAGAAAGAGTTTCTGCCTTACTAAGACCTCGTTCTTAACTTCTCTTGTAACCCGATTCTTCCCTTTCCTTGAGTAAGTTGAATATCCTACCGTTGAGAAACTCGTTCTGCGTTTTCAATCTCATTCTTATCTTCTTTCAAATTGAATTTTCTTTCTTACCTTAAAGAGTTGAATACCTTATCACTGACAAACCGTTTCTGTCTTTCGAAACCTTATTCTTAATCCCTTTTTGGAATCCAATTTCCTTCTTGTCCTCGAACAAGTCAATACCCTATCGTTGGAAAACTCTACCGGAGTCTTCAATTTCACCTTACCTGTTCTCGAAGCCAAGTTCTTTTCGTTCTTTCTCTTTTGTTAAAAGAACTTGATATTCCTTCAGTTGAGAAATTCTTTTGACCTCTTTGAACCTAGTCCTTATTGTCTTTCGGAGTCGTGTCTCCTCTTTCCTTTAAAGAACTTGACATCCCTTTTATTGCAAAAAAATCGTTTCCAACCTCTTGAACGTTGTTATTATTCGCCCCTTGAAAATATCTTGTGCAAGGTGACAATCCTAACTCCTAAGCTGTAACCTTAATAACCTTTGATTCTATTCTTAACCGACGTCATTCTTGAACCGTACACCTCAAACCTTTCATTCCCTTTTTCCGTTGGGTCAAATTTTCAAAACCGGGCATATATAGTATATAATATTTTTCTCTATATGTACTACCGTACTCGTTCTAACTCTCTGTCCCCAAACCATTTTTCTGAGCTTCGGGGACGAAGCTCCTTTTAAGGGGGGTAGAGTGTAACACCCCGAAAATTCCTACTACTCTTTTGAATATTATAAGGGGTTATTTTCTTATTAAATGATTATTAGAATAATTATAAGTATAATTATTTCAATGGGCTTGAGATCATATATTTCTATATAATTTATTAGTGTCACAATACTAGATATTCTTAGCCCAATATCTCTATTGATATATCTATATATATTTCTATATCATATAAATTATTAGTGAGCCCATGTGAGACATATTTTACATTCTATGTCCACAAATGTATAATCTAATGCTTGGTCTTGACCCAACTAAGCCTAGCCCATTACCCTAATTAGAAACCCTACCCTAAACAGATAATAGAGGTGTAGATGGTATGTAATGGTGTAACCTTCCGATGATTCCCTTTTTCGGTCATCAACAGCCAGGCAACAACATATCTCCATTTTCCCATTTCTCTTTTGCAACGTCACAGTAGCAGCTCAGTATGATCCTCCCTCTCCATCTCTCGTCGTTTCTTATTTTTCCCTTTCTCTCACGGCTAACTGCCGCCCGGCAAGCAGTGGTGACGGCAGAGCAATGGTGGACTTTGGCCAGCAGCTCCCGAGCATCTTCGCTGGCGGCTTCTTCTCCGGCGACGTCGGACTGTAACAGGTGACGGCAGAATACGGGACTACAGCAACGATAGCCGCCGAGTCCGGTGCTGCGACGACAACGGAGAGCTCCATCGGCGGCAACCCTGTTTCGCTTTCGTCTTCACGATCCAGTGGGAGTGCAACAGGCGATCGTCGACGGCGAAAAGGTGGCAGCTTGACGTCTCGGATAGCAACCCTCGCGACCGGAAAAGGAGCGACCTTGGTCTCTCTCGTCGACGGCAAATCGTGGGCAGTGGCTTTGGCGATTTCTCCCTCCCTGTTTCTTCAACGACGTACCATAAGCAGAGGTAGCATGGTGGCGGCGTGTGTCAACGGCAGAAAGTGACGGTGGACTCCTTTCCGCAAGGTGGTAACGGAGCACGGTGGCGGTGTGACTTGGCGGTGGCTCCTTTCCCGTTAGGCCGTAACGGAAGACGAGGGCGGCAAGGCGTCGCCCGTCTGGGAAGGCCGGCAGGGCTGTGACGATGGAGTTTGACCCCGGCAGAGCGCCTTAACTGGTTGTTGGCTTTTCCTAGCAGCAAAGGTGGAGTGGCGTGGTGGCAGAGTACCCATGGGTTAAGCTAAGGGGGCTCGGGTTCGAATCCTACGTAATTATCTAAGGTAATATTTTGGGTTATTATAAGCTTGTAAGTCTTAGTGTAATTAATAGTATAGCTTAAGTTAGATTAGTTATAATCTCATAGTTTAAGTTAGAATAATATTATTGATCATATCCTTGTTTTTAGAATTAGTTAGTAGTAGAATGAGTATATTTCATATGGTCATATTATGTTAGCCTTGAGCATGGATTATAGGATTATAGGTTATAATGGCCCGATTAGGAATATCAATCTTGTTATTAGTAGTAGTTAGTGACGGTGTTAGAATTATGTTAATTCTTCAGGTTCACGACTATGAACCAAGCTTTGAGCTTAGGATTGACGTTGCTTTGGATTTAAACGCTTTTGGAATTAAATATGCTTCAAAGGTAACCATCCATGTCCATCAAAACTATTTTATTCACTCCTATTCTATATGATGTTATTTGGTGGATTGGAAATCCTGAATATCCTTGGTTATTAGCCTATTATTGATCGTGTTGTGGATTCATGGACTCGTGTCCTAATCCTTTGTCTATTTGATGTATATGAGCTTTGTTGGTTTGGATTTCCATATTATTTGGCCTCTGATTAGATGATGGTTGGTGTATTGAGATATGATCTTTGTATTCTGGAGTATCTCTTTGTATTCTGAGCTGAGTCTGATTTGGTATGTGAGAAGTGCTCTTGCGGGGTTCTCTAGCGTGACAATGTAAGCGCTAGGGTTTTCCGTGAGAGTAAGGTGGTGGTGGTTGGTGAGTGATCCGTGGTTAGTTTCCCCCTTTCGTTCTAAGTTGTTAGAGTATTCTATATATTGAATATGTTACCTTGATTCTGAGTATTTATTCATACCTCTTAGTCCACTTGTTTGAGTCTATTATTTGATTGGTGGATTCCTTGATTATATTATTTGGAAGTTGGTTGGTGTTCATATCTGAGATGAACACTCTGAGTGATGGTTCTTGGGCTGAGTTGAGTATGAGTATGTGGTAGTGGAGCTTTGAGTATTTCTTGGTGGTTGTTGGTATACTTGGAGTTTGTTGGGTGGACTATCTGTGCTATTGTTTGTATTTGGGTTGATTACCCCTGTGATTGGGTTCATTACCCCCGTGATTGGGTTGATTACACCCCTGTGATTGGACTGTCGTCCCTGTGATTGGGCTATTGCCCCTGTGATTGGGTTCATTACCCCTGTGATTGGGTTCGCCTGTGATTGGGTCTCACCCCTGTGATTGGACTTCGGTCCTGTGATTGGACTACGGTCCTGTGATTGGTTCATCACCCCTGTGATTGGGTTCATTACCCCTGTGTACTTGGTTTCTGATTGGGATTGGGTTCGATATGATGTTTGGTGTGAGGTTGGTGGCTGGGGTTGAGATTTCCTTTCGGTTCTTTGGTTATGAGTCCTTGTTTATTCTGTTGATATCTCGTTGTTCTCAATTACGATTGATTGTTCCTTATGATTGTGTTCAGTTGGTATCTTGGTTATGGTTCGTTGTTGTCTTATGCTTTCCTTGTTAATCATTGGCTTTGGTTGGATGAGTCTTGGTTTATGATTCGTTCAGTTTATCCTTGTTGAGTATCCGATTTGAACTATTGAACAGTTTGTTGGTGTTTATATTCTATATGGGTGTGTAAACCTATTTACAACTTATATGTATATCTATACTTTCTTGGGGTGTGAATGGTGGTTACTTAGCAGTCTTTTGCTAATGGTTCTTTGTGTGTTTTCCAGGTTTGCCTTAAAGTCCTTGCGTGAGCGCGATAGAGATACACCCGTATGAAGAGGCTTAGATAGTGGTTATGTTTTTAGATTTATGCTTTGGCCTGTGAGCCATTTGAGACTTTATATACTCTTGACTAGTGTTTGAATGTTGTTAAACATAATTGAGGATTATCGTTTATACAGTTCCGTTCTTATGGTTAGCCTGTGCATCTAGGTTGTGTTATCTTTCCTAGATGTGGCATGACGCCCCTTAGGTTTTAAATTCGCTTCCGCTATGTTCTGTTGTTAGTTGAGATAGGCAGCTGTTTTGTTAAGTTTTTAGCTATCTCAGCTCGTGTAAGGTTGGGGTGTCACATGGCTGATTTTTATTTATTTATTTTGTAATTATTATTATTGCAAGTAAAATCAGCTATAGTGCTAGCTGATTTTTGTTGATTTGAAGTTAAACTTTACTTTTTGTACAATTTACTAATTTTGATCTTTAGAAAGGCAAATACTATGATAACGGTACAAAAGGTTGAAGTTGATTTAACATTTTTTTATTTTTTATCTAATTAGTCTTTAGAGCAGATACTTGGAGTGCTTATCAAGCTTCTCAATGATATAAAGGCATAAAGCTACAACATCAGCATAAATATGTGAGTTTAGTACTGTGCTTTTGTCTTCAATAACAAAGATATTAAGTTGTCTGCAAGGACTATAACCTTCTTTGTGAATCAGGGATCACCAAGCTAGCTAGCTCTACTAATTAAAACAAATAAATTAGATATACCAAAGGTGATTTTCCAATATCTTCCCAAGATTTGGATCTTTTTCCTGGAATTATTTATTATATGTATCACATAAGTTCCATCTTTTTATTAAGGTTCTACCCAAGTAATCAGTATGTGTCGTGTGTGTGTGTGTGTGTGATCCTTAAAGAACTTGCCTCAAGGAGATTATTGATGATGTTTCACCTATCAGAGAAGTATAATTCTTAAAGTATTAACTATTACGCCAAGTTGACCATTGCTCTAGGAACTGTTTGGTTCACTTGCATATAACCTCGAAAACTAACTTTGTGTTTAAGGATATTTAAGCAGCTACAGCTTCCATGCTTGATGAAGCCATTGAATACCTTAAAGCAGCTACAGCTCCAAGTGCAGGTGTGCTTTTCTTTTCTTTCTAATGCAAATGAAATCTGCAAAAGGAAAAAAAAAAAGGATTAAAACCCAGTTTGTAAAGACTTCTTCCATATAAACTCTAGATGCCTAATAAACTGATTTAGAAAATTTATGACGAACAATATTTATCATATAACCCTCCATGCTTAGAAATACTCTTTTACTCTGTCTATTTAGAATTTCAATTATTATGTTTAGTAACTTGAAGCCTTAACTTTTGTACCACTTAACTGTTAATCCAATAAGTGGTTTTTTGGTTGTGTACCACTACTGTTAATCCAATAAGTGGTTTCTTGGTTCTGTCTAGGCTTCTTCTCTTAGGTCCCATTGCCTATTTGTCTTAGGGCATTGTTCTTGCATCTTTGTCTAGTGTGTTGTGTATATGACTGAGCATTGGTATTTTTTTTTCAACTCTGCATAACAGTTGCCATGACTAACTTTCTCAAGATTAAGAAAATAATAAATAAATTCATGATTTATTTTAACATATACACGTACTTATTATATTATTATGAATTTAGCTTAAGTGATTAAGGCATATTGCCTCCTTTGCTGTATTTACTATCACATGTTGCTTAGTTTTTTTATTTTATTTTACTGTTCTCCTCTTTCAAGATGCATAGTTGCTCTATTTTAGCATATTGGAAACAGTTGCAATGAAGATTCAAATAATGATGAAATTTTGGAGGTGAATTGAAAGACAATGGTTATCATGATGGTGAAAATGAGTTTGGTTAAGAATGAGATGAAAGGATCCCGTTTAGCTTTGACTGGATCAAAACTGGAAAGCTTGAGCAGGTGATTCTTATTATTCTAAATGATTTTTATTGTTAAATTTCTTATCTTTTCATTTTGTGTTAATGATATGATCTGTGGCACTAAATGTCATTTCTTGTTCTCTCATGCGTTGATCTGTTTTTTGTGAAACTTATCTTAATGTTTATTGTGCTGCATGATTTGCATTGGCTGTTGATTGCTTCTTGGTTTGGAGCACACGCTTTTAAATTATTTGAGCCAGTTATTCTTCTCATCAAATCCCTTTTGCAGTTGATCACTACTTTATTAATTTTCCTATTATTCTTTTTTTTTTTCATTGTGTTCCATTTGCTGATTGGAAGTGTTCTGCTCTACAGGAAAGAGATAGTGAAGCAAAAAGCTCATGAGCAATACATGAGGCTCAAAGAACAAGGGAAAAAAGAACAAACAAGGAAAGATTTGATTAGGTATTTTCTTATGCCCGTATTAATGCTAAGATCATAATTGTTTGACATCATTAAAAAAATTTAAAATTTGTCAAAGCATGTAAATATGTGAAGGATATATTTAAGCACATGGAGCAATCTAACATAGTTTCTTTGCTCACATGTCTTTGGATTTTTTGAACTAAGCTTTCTTTATTGAGTTTGATAACTATTTAAGAACCCCATGATAGAGAACTATAACTAAGACAATCAGAACATGCAATAATTGGACATATAGATATTTCTATTAAATTAAACTTGACACCTCTCAGACCAACACCACTGGATTAGATTGCCATAGGTCTGGATTTTCTGAAGTTTCAATACTGTCCTCTTACATCTCTTGCTTGCATTTAGGCTTAAAGTTATGCCCTAAATTCAAGCAATAAAACCTAACTTTAAGCATATCACTTTCGGCCAAGTATTGGACATTGCACTTTCTTCTCTTGCTTGAATTTAGGCTTAAAGTTATGCCCTTTCATGCAAAATGCACAAGGAGAGAATTTTATTTGAGAAGGATTGTTGTGGATGATTATTAATTTGATTGTTATTGATGATTATTAATTAGTTAGAATATATTAGTATTGATGAATGAATTAAATGGAAATTCTTATTGGACTGAATTGATTATTGCGGATATTGAATTAAATTATATTGAATATGATTGAAATGAAATGTATTGTGTAGTTAGGAAATTGATGTATTGTTATGAATTATTATTAGTTGATTTGGATATATATTATTATTGATGGATGGAATGAATTGATTATTGTGGATGATTAAATTAGATTATTTTGAATTTGGTGGAAAGAAAATATATACTGGAGCAGGTAGAATTGCTAATGAAAAAGTAAGAATAGGAGTCATTTTTATGACGCCTATTCTTATTTTTTTTAATTTTTTTTATATATTATTGGCGCTTGTTCTTGTCAAATAACAGACGCCTATAGTACGCTTTTAGCGATTGTGAACAACAGACGCCTAAAGTCTATAGTATTAGCGTCTTGTTCATAAACACCTGTTGTAAAAAAGACGCGTTTTGCATTTTACAACAGACGCGAATAGCCTGTATTGTACTAGTGTCTTCTTCTACAATATACAGCCCTTGCATTAGATATAAATATTATTTCCTTCTTCACACCCAACATTTGGCATAAGAGCCATGAATAGTACAACTCAATTGTCAATTCCTGTCTTGAACGGGAAAAATTATAATCGATGGAGTGCCCAGATGAAGGTGCTATTCGATTATCATGAATTGCTTGAGACCGTGGAAACCGAGATAACTACTCTGGCTGACAACGCTACTGAGGCACAAAAGGCTGCCCATCGTGAGTTGAAGAAGAAGGATAAGAAGGCACTATACTACATCCATCAAGGGATGAGTGATGAGACGTTCGAGCATATTGAAGGAGCAACTACATCGAATGAAGCCTGGAATATTTTGTTGACCTCATACGCAGGTGACGAGAAAATTAAAAAAGTGCTGCTCCAGACCTTAAGACGTCAATATGAGCTTCTACATATGGAGTCTTCCGAATCAGTTGAGGCTTACATTCGTCGAGTCCTTACTTTGACAAATGATATGAAAGCTCTTTTACAGAGCAAGTCAAGGTGGAGAAAATCCTGAGGTCTTTGAGTTCGAGATTTGAACATATTGTAGCAGCAATCGAAGAAGCCAATGACATGTCCACGTTAACACTCAAACGTTTGTTAGGTTCCTTGCGAGCCCATGAGCAACGAATGAATGAGAACAAGGTTGAAAAGCCAATTGAGCTTCCCTTTAAGCTCAAGTCGCCATTGGCCAGACAAGCCAGAAGCCCGGTACTTCCCGTGGTAGAGGACGGGGATGTGGTGGAAATTCTTCTAATAGAGGTCATGGAGGTTATAATAACTACCATGGGGCACATGGTGGTAATGATCAAGAAAAATCTAACCATCACCAAAATTCAAGAGGACGAGGTCGTGGACGTGGTAGAGGAAAATATGACAAGTCTAATGTTGAGTGTTACTCTTGTCATAAGCGTGGCCATTATGCGAGTGAATGCAGATATAGAAATGATGCACAAGAGGCTCATTGTGTACAAGGAGAGGTTGATAATGAGTGTGAAGACAGTGGTCATGCACTCTTAATGGTTGTAGCAGCAAGTGAAACATCAAGTTACCACACATGGTTTCTTGATACTGGATGTACCAATCACATGTGTGGCAAGAAGGAGTTATTTGCAAATATTGATGAATCGTTCCACACTAGTGTTAGGTTCGGTGATGGGAAGACTGTGCCAGTGACAGGAAAATGACAAATTCTTATCAATTTGAAAAATGGAGATCATAGGTACATTTCTGATGTGTTTTATGTACCAGATATGAAAAGTAACCTGCTCAGTGTGGGTCAACTAGCGGAGATGGGATATATGATGACCATCCAAGATAGTTAACTTATCATCCTTGATAACAAAGGTACACTTATTCTCAAGTCCCATTTATCAAAGAATCGCATGTTTCCTATTGACATTTCTAAGGGTGAGTATAAGTGTCTCAATGCTATTGTGGATGATGAGACATGGTTGTGGCATCTTCGTTTTGGACATCTAAACTTTCGGAGTCTGGAAATGCTTGCTAAAGGATGCATGGTGAAAGGATTGCCAGATATTCATCACCCAGACCAATTATGTGAAGCTTGCATTCTTGGTAAAAACCATGCCATTTGTAGGTGAACAACGACATGCGAAATATCTATTGGAACTTATTCATTCTGATGTCTGTGGTCCAATGAATATCACATCAAATGGTGGTAACTGGTATTTTTTGACTTTTATTGATGATTTTACTAGAAAAGTCTAGGTTTACCTGTTGCAAAGAAAATCTGAAGTTTTTGGGTGTTTCAAAAAGTTTAAAGTGTTTGTTGAGAAGCAAAGCCAGTATCCTATTAAAGCTCTAAGAAGTGACGGAGGAGGGGAATATAATTCTAATGAATTTAATGACTATCTAGATTGTAGACACAGAAATTTTGACGGAATTAAATTGGCTAATTAATATTGGACCGCATATTATTTGAACTTGTATATCAATTAATTAAATTAATTTAGGTTATATTATTTGCCTAATTAATTTAATTATTTGATAAAGATTTAGTCAAATTATATATTATTATTTAAAATATTATAGTTGTGATAGGATCATGAACCTAGACATTATGATGACTAAATACATTTTGGATAACTCTTTATATTATCTCAAATATTTATTTATTAATTTTGAGATAATATCAAAGAGTTCTAGATGGAGTGGAAGTCTCTCATATTCTTCCCTATAAATAGAGCCCTTCATTTATTCCAAAAATCACACACTTGAGGAATTGAAGAACCTGAAGAAGCTCTGAATTGAAGAAATCAAGCCAAGCTGAAGTTAATTGAAGACCAAATATTCAAGTGTTCAAGCTAAGTTAAAGCGAACTGAAGATCAAGCCATTTGAGTCCGGAAGCCCTTCAACGAAGATCAAGCAACAAAGCCCTTCTTTGAAGAACAAAGCCGCATTCCGGAGGCCCTTCAGTTAAAGTTTCAAGTCAAGTTAACTAAGTGGAGAATCAGAGGATTTCCTTGATAGAGATTCTGTACCCGCGCACATTTGAAATTCATATATATATACTTTTCACTTTTTCTTGTTCACAGATTTTGGCACGCCCAGTGGGACAGCTCTACCTCTCATCTCTTCACTATCGATCAACTCAACAAGCAACTCTACCAGCAATCTGAATGGCGTCAAGAAGCTCAGTGTTCAAGAAGTCCTTTGCCCAAGCTGCTAGTTCCAAGTCTTCATCAACAGCTAGTTACAAAGTTAGTCGAGAGACCGAAGGACCATTAACCAGGAGCAGCCTAAAGAGCTTAGGAATGCGATCGTCTAAACCTGAGTACTAGTATACATATATTGTTAGTATATTTAATTCTGATGTTTGGTTTAAAATATTATTCTATATTATTCTAGTATTATTTAGGCTAGTCAATAATATATATTAGTCTTCCTATTTTTATGCTAGTTCTCATGCACGTTAATAGAAGTAGTGGAGATGTGATCCTAACTTTCAGTGCATGATCTTTGATCTTTAGCCTATATAATTACATCAATGTAGTCAAGTATGTGATCAATAAACACAATATCTTTCTTCTCTTCTGCTACAATATACAGTTCTTGCATTAGATATAAATATTATTTCTTCTTCACACCCAACATTTGGCATCAGAGCCATGAATAGTACAACTCAATTGTCAGTTCCTGTCTTGAACGGGAAAAATTATAATCGATGGAGTGCCCAGATGAAGGTGCTATTCGATTATCATGAATTGCTTGAGACCGTGGAAACCGGGATAACTACCCTGGCTGACAATGCTACTGAGGCACAGAAAGCTGCCCATCGTGAGTTGAAGAAGAAGGATAAGAAGGCACTATACTACATCCATCAAGGGATGAGTGATGAGACATTCGAGCAGATTGAAGGAGCAACTACTTCGAATGAAGCCTGGAATATTTTGTTGACTTCATACACAGGTGACGAGAAAATTAAAAAAGTGCGGCTCCAGACCTTAAGACGTCAATATGAGCTTCTGCATATGGAGTCTTCCGAATCAGTTGAGGCTTACATCCGTCGAGTCCTTACTTTGACAAATGATATGAAAGCTCTTGGCGAAGCTTTTACAGAGCAAGTCAAGGTGGAGAAAATCCTGAGGTCTTTGAGTTCGAGATTCGAACATATTGTAGCAGCAATCGAAGAAGCCAATGACGTGTCCACATTAACACTCAAACGTTTGTCAGGTTCCTTGCGAGCCCATGAGCAACGAATGAATGAGAACAAGGTTGAAAAGCCAATTGAGCAAGCCCTTCAAGCTCAAGTCGCCATTGGCCAGACAAGCCAGAAGCCCGGTACTTCCCGTGGTAGAGGACGGGGACGTGGTGGAAATTCTTCTAATAGAGGTCGTGGAAGTTATAATAACTACCATGGGGCACATGATGGTAATGATCAAGAAAAATCTAACCATCACCAAAATTCTAGAGGACGAGGTCGTGGACGCGGTAGAGGAAAATATGACAAGTCTAATGTTGAATGTTACTCTTGTCATAAGCGCGGCCATTATGCGAGTGAATGCAGATATAGAAATGATGCACAAGAGGCTCATTGTGTACAAGGAGAGGTTGATAATGAGTGTGAAGATAGTGGTCATGCACTCTTGATGGTTGTAGCAGCAAGTGAAACATCAAGTTACCACACATGGTTTCTTGATACTGGATGTACCAATCACATGTGTGGCAAGAAGGAGTTATTTGCAAATATTGATGAATCATTCCACACTAGTGTTAGGTTCGGTGATGGGAGGACTGTGCCAGTGACAGGAAAAGGACAAATTCTTATCAATTTGAAAAATGGAGATCATAGGTACATTTATGATGTATTTTATGTTCCAGATATGAAAAGTAATTTGCTTAGTGTGGGTCAACTAGCGGAGATGGGATATATGATGACCATCCAAGATAGTCAACTTATCATCCTTGATAACAAAGGTACACTTATTCTCAAGTCTCATTTATCAAAGAATCGCATGTTTCCTATTGACATTTCTAAGGGTGAGTATAAGTGTCTCAATGCTATTGTGGATGATGAGTCATGGTTGTGGCATCTTCGTTTTGGACATCTAAACTTTCGGAGTTTGGAAATGCTTGCTAAAGGATACATGGTGAAAGGATTGCCAGATATTCATCACCCAGACCAATTATGTGAAGCTTGCATTCTTGGTAAAAGCCATAGACTGCCATTTGTAGGTGAACAACGACGTGCAAAATATCCTTTGGAACTTATTCATTCTGATGTCTGCGGTCCAATGAATATCACATCAAATGGTGGTAACAGGTATTTTTTGACTTTTATTGATGATTTTACTAGAAAAGTCTGGGTTTACCTGTTGCAGAGAAAATCTGAAGTTTTTGGGTGTTTCAAAAAGTTTAAAGTGTTTGTTGAGAAGCAAAGCCAGTATCCTATTAAAGCTCTAAGAAGTGACGGAGGAGGGGAATATAATTCCAATGAATTTAATGACTATCTAGATGAACAAGGAATTCAGCATGAAGTCACTTTTCCTTACACTCCGCAACATAACGGCATTGCAGAGCGGAAAAATAGGACCATATTAGATATGGCGAGAAGCATGTTAAAAGCAAAAGGTATGCCTAATTCTTTTTGGGGTGAAGCTGTTGCATGTGCTGTATATTTGTTGAATAGGTCACCAACAAAGAGTGTATCAAATATCACTCCTATTGAAGCATGGAGTGGGTTTAAGCCAAATGTGCAACATCTTAAAGTGTTTGGCTCTATTGCTTATGCTCACATTCCAGCAGAAACACGGACAAAGTTGGATGATCGAGCAGAAAAGACTGTGCTTGTTGGTTACAAGCAAGGGGGTTACAAATTATTTAATCCTGTGACAAAGAAGGTAATTGTTAGTAGAGATGTAATTTTTGATGAAAAAGAAGCTTGGAAATGGAATGAAAAAATTCATGAGGAAAATGCTATTTATGTTCTTGAAGAGGAAGAAAGTGTTGTTTCAAATGAAGTACCCCCATCAGAATCATGTGCATGAACTTCTCTACCCCAAATCTCTACAGAATCTGGCGGCCAAGAAGACATCGCCAATTACCGGTACGCCTGCAGGATTATGAGGTAAATTTTGATCATGAAATTAATAGTGATGGAGACATGGTTCATTGTGCATTTTTAGCAGATTCTGAGCCTGTCACTTTTGAGGAAGCAATGCAAGATCCAAAATGGGTGAGTTCCATGAATGAGGAGATTACGACAATTGAAAGAAATAATACGTGGGAGCTTACTGATATTCCGGAAGGTCACAAGGCAATTGCTGTGAAGTGGGTTTTCAAAATAAAAATGAAGTCTAATGGTGAGATAAAAAGATATAAAGCAAGATTGGTGGCAAAGGGATTTGAACAAAGGCCTGGGTATGATTATCAAGAAGTTTTTTCTCCAGTTGCTCGAATGGAAACAGTTAGGCTTCTAATTGCTTTAGCTACACAAAAACAGTGGAAAATTTATCAAATGGATGTCAAATCGGCTTTTCTCAATGGTCCTCTTGAAGAAAAGGTATTTGTCAAACAACCACTTGGTTTTGTCAAGCCGGAAATCAAAGATAAAGTTTATAGATTGAAGAAAGCATTGTATGACCTCAAACAGGCGCCACGTGCATGGAATAGACGCATTGATTCTTTTCTTCATGCAACTGGTTTCCAAAAGTGTCCATCCAAACATGGGTTGTATGCAAAGGTTAATAATTTTGGTGATATATTGCTATTATGTGTCTATGTTGATGACTTAATATTTTCCAGAATGATTGAAGAATTTAAGAACTCCATGATGAAAGAATTTGAAATGACAGATCTTGGCCCCATGTCTTATTTCCTTGGCATTGAAGTAATTCAAGGAGATGATGGGATTTTTATATGTTAGAAGAGGTATGTCACTGAGTTCTTAAAAAAATTCCGCATGTATGATTGTAATCCTGTGAGAACTCCAGTAGAAGTTGGTACAAAACTGTCCAAAGAGGGTGATAACCAATATGTTGATTCGACCTACTTCAAACTGATTGTAGGGAGCTTAAGGTACTTGACATGTACTAGGCCGGACATTTGTTACAGTGTTGGTTTGATTAGTAGGTTTATGGAGTCTCCTCGTCAATCACATTTGCAGGCAACAAAAAGAATAATGCGATATTTGAAGGGCACATATGATCATGGGTTACTATATTCATCATCTAATAATTGTGTTCTTACTGGATATTCTGACAGTGATTGGGGTGGAGATTTAGATGACCGGAAAAGCACTTCTGGTTATTGTTTCATGCTTGGCACTACAGCTTGTTCTTGGTCCTCCAAGAAACAATCAATTGTTGCTCTCTCAACTTGTGAAGCAGAATACGTTGCTACAGCTTCAAGTGCATGCCAAGCAATATGGTTGAAGAATGTGATGAACCAAATTCATTTTCCGGTTCAAGGGCCAATAAAGATTTATGTGGATAATGTTTCTGCAATCAATCTAGCCTGTCACACATGGAAGGAGCAAACATATTGATACACTTTACCATTTCTTGAGAGATCAAGTCGAGAAGCGAATTATTGAATTAGTATATTGCAAGTCTGAAGATCAACTAGCTGATATATTCACCAAGCCGCTGAAACATGAAGCATTTAACAAATTTAAGAAGATGATTGGAGTAGCAGTTCTGCAACACCAGAATTAAGAGAGGATGTTAGTATATTTAATTCTGATGTTTAGTTTAAAATATTATTCTAGTATTATTTAGGCTAGTCAATAATATACATTAGTCTTCCTATTTTTATGCTAGTTCTCATGCACGTTAATAGAAGTAGTGGAGATGTGATCCTAACTTTCAATGCATGATCTTTGATCTATAAACACAATATCTTTCTTCTCTACTTCTACAATATACAGCTCTTGCAATACATCAATGTAGTCAAGTATGTGATCAATAAACACAATATCTTTCTTCTCTACTTCTACAATATACAGCTCTTGCAATAGATATAAATATTATTTCCTTCTTCACACCCAACAGTAGTGCTTGGATGTCTTTGACCGGAAGAAATTGGGTTGTGTGCTTGGATGTCATCTTTAGCTTGGAGTGCAAAGTGCTTGATTTTAGTTTCCAAATCTTTGATGTCATCTTTAGCACACCCAATTCGTGGAATAACGCAACGTTTCTAGGTTGGTCCAAGAACAAGCGATTCTGATTCCCTGCTACCGAATGGACCGCAGCCACCGCCGCAGGAGACAATTACTCACGAGATCTCCAACTCCAAGCACCACACTAATAAGATGCGAGAGAGTTCGAAGGACGTGCCGCGCAGATGTGTGCGCTGCGCCTCCGAGAAGACACCGCAGTGGCGAAAAGGGTAAAGAATGAGTCCGAAATCGCAGCAACGTAATTAGTGATCTTGGACCTCAATTTTGTTATTCTGGCCAGCACTATCTCTATTCTACCTTCCTCCATCTCTTTCACCCTCTCTAAATTTGGGTTTCCAGCCTGGGCTGGGTTTTTAGTTGTGGCGTTCGTGAGAAGGTCCAAGAAATTCCAAAAATGAGAAGTCTTTCGAGCCTGGGTTGGGTTTTTGATGTGTAGCAAAAATGAGTGATGGTGAGTGTACGGGTGTGAAATGTCGTTCCGCTGAGGATTGGGGGTTATGGCACGCAATATGCAATCACAAAACTAGGCACTAGCACAAGGAAATCAACAAGAAGCTACGCAAAAGATAACAATGTAGAACAAACACATATAAACAATAGATAAGAGCAAAATAAAGAAATAGGACTCAAGTTAGGAGAATTACCATCTAGATGCTTTAACACTTAAGTTTGGGGGAAGAACATTAACCTTATGTTCTTGAGACAAGCACAAAGGAATCCAAGTTTCCACAAGGATTAGAACAAAGGTTGCCCATTCCCATGGTGTATCAACCCAAGTTCTTGAAGAACAAAAGCTATTTAAGCCCCAAATCTACCCCTATTTCCATAGAAGAGAAAATGGGTTTGAGATTGGGTTGGCTCAAGTCTCCCATCCAATTCCCATTGAGATGAAAGACTTTCCAAAGGCAAACAACAATCATTGGCCACTAATCATTGAAAGATAGAAATAAACCCAATTCAAACTCAAGAACCCTAGGTTGGGGTTCTTCCCCCTTTTTCACAATAATCACAACTTAAGCATTCAAATAGATAATACAACCCTAACTCAAGCCCATAAACTAACTACTCACGATTAAATAGCATAAAGAACACAAAAACACAAGCAATAAACATAAATCTTGCAAAAGAAAAGAGATAAATGAAAGAAAACTTCTCTATTGAAATGGGAGGAAGAATCTTGAAATCCATGCTTCAAATCCAAGATTACAAGCTCCAAAAGTGTTAAAATACATAGATCTAAGCCTAATCTAACCTAAAAATATGAAAGAGAGTGAATGGGAGTGTTTAGGGTTCAAGCATGGGTCAAAACCGTGTTCAAAATGCTCAAAACGAGCTTAAATAGTGAGCAGAGCATGGGCGAAACGGCCTAGGAAACGGCCGTGTCAGTGGCCGTTTGCCTCCTCTTCAAAAACTGCATTTTTACACTGTAAATCGGCCTAAATCAAACGCCCATGTACACGGCCGTGTGCCAGGCCTTGTTCCTCCTCTCTAGAAATTGCATTTTCGAACTCTGTGCAGCTGCTTTGACGTCTAGGCTGTTTTTCATCATTTTCCGTTCAGAATTACGAAATTTGTATCTCTATAGAAGTTTTAGCCCTTGAAGTCTTCTTTCCAATGGTCCAAAGATCAATTAATTTGGACATTACTAAGATGTCGACGTGCAGAAATTTCAACACCTTGATCTTTTGTTTCTCTTTTGTTTTAGTTTGCCCAAATGACCAATACCATTGCAAATACAAATCTTAGGCTCCTTTGGAAGTGTTGCACTCATCTCCATAGCTTCTCCTTGACTCCCATTGACTCCAAATGCATCCAAAATACATGAAAATCACCGTCTTTGTTTCCAATGCTTTCCAACTCATACTCCTTGCAAAATAACACAAATAAGCACTAATTCTCATGAAAATTGGAATGATCTATAAACAAAATGACTTAGTGAAAGGGAGAAAAATATAGACAAATGAGCACTTATCAGTTTTCTTTTATCTTTTGTCAGTAAAAGCACATCGAAAAGGGTAACCAAAACATGAAAAGATCAAAAAGTCTTGTAATCTAACGGTGTACTAACGCAAAATAAAACAGGCTGTAATGTGATAAAAATTAATGAAGTGGACTAAAATTGACTATGCCCCAATAACAGTAAGACAAAAAAAAAAGGAAATGAGTCCTTCATAGTATATGTTTTACTACTGTGCACTTATATGTTTATGAACGTATATATATGCCCAATTTTTCATAATCAAACATATATATACTTTGTATATGCATATATGTATATATATTTTCTGGCATATATATATTCCACTATTCCAGTATGTAATACTACATATTCATAATATTCTATAAAAAAAAATTTCTCGATTTTCTTTACATACTGTGTGTTTCTAATTTTTACACCAAAAAAAAAAAAATCAAAACGCTTAAAACCTAGCGATTGATGGTGGCGGCAGCGGCGCCTGTGCGACGGCGTTTCGGCAGCGCGACACTCTGACAAGCGGCAAACGGCGGAGCATCGCCTTTGTTTTGTCTCTCTCTCGACGGCTTGTGCGCCGGGCGGTGAAGTCGCCGGCGTTTCTGTAGGCAGCGGCTGCGGATTCTCCCTCCTAGTGGCTGATCTGATGGCGATTCCACCCCCTTTTCCCCTCTTCTAGCGACAGTGGCGGAGGCTGACGGCGGTGGCGATGGAAGACACGATAGTGGTGTCCGACGGTGGTTTGCTATTCCGGCGGCGATGGCTACTGAAGGCTGCGGCTTTGTGTCGTTTGTGCTCCTACCTCGATTGGTCTTCCTTCGCACACATCTCCACGTGACTAACCACCGTAACACCGGTTTCAAAAAAAAAAAACCCTCTGTAACACCAATTTTTTTTAACAGAAAGTTCAATACAGATCCCTAATGTGTCATCAATCATTATTGCATGGACCTTGGTTCACACAGCTGTGTGGACCAAAAATAAAAAGTACATTATTTTTGTACTGAAGTTACATTATTTTTATATTGTAGGTACATTATTTTAGGGTACATTATTTTTGTACTGAAGGTACATTATTTGATATATAATGTCAAGTAATGTACCTACAGTACAAAAATAATGTACCTTTAGTATAAAAATAATGTAATTTTTATTTTTGGTCCACACAGCTGTGTGGACCATGGTCCATGCAATAATTTGCCATGTGCCATTCTAACGCCAATTTTGTTAGATTTGGGTATGAGATTTGGGCTTTTTGGCCCAGATCAAGTAATTACAAGCAAAGATAAGGGGGCTTTTTAATAATTTTCGGCCTATTGGCCTAATTTATTTATTTTTTTAAAAGAAAGTGTTTTTGGGCCTTTTATTTCTTTTTGGTCTTTTCATATTATCATTATTCTTTTTGGGCATTTTTTATATGTTCAGATTATATTCTTATTCAAATTATTATTTAAATTTTATTATTGCATATGCCTATATGTTAAATTGTTATTCTTGTGCAATTTATTTTGATAATATGATTTTATGAATTCCTATGCATATTCGGTTGCATTTGCATGGTATATATTTTTCTTTTTATGCGAATTATAAATTATTTGTGTTCATAATTCATTGAACAAAATGATGGATTATTTTGTTGGGCATGACCTGGCCCAATTCGGCGAACAATTAAATGAAAATGAGCCACTTTGTTTTATTTAAAGCATTATTGACTTGTTTTAACATTCTGGACCCATTTAATTTAAGTTTTGGGCTTAACATTTCTAATTTTTGGATTAACCTAGTTTCTTAAAATTGTCTTCCATCATTTGTTATTTGCGCCTATATTTATTTATCTGGACCCAATTTCTAAGTATACTCATATATTTAATTGCTATTATTTTGCATTGAGTTACTATGCATATTATATTCCATTAGCAAAATATATAGTTTGATTATTATGCGGCTTCTAAATTATTCTTATCAGTAGATCATCGTTTTTAGTTAACCTTGGTATATGTAGATTTATTTCTAAAAATCTTGATCTTGGCTACGATCGACAAGTATGCATTCACTGAATTGATTTCAACGGGAGCAATTACTTAGAAGTCCGTGAGCAATGTGGTCTTAAAAGTCAAAAGCCTTTTTTTTTCTCTCTATTGCTCTTTTGCTACCATCGGAACCATAACTTGAAACATGAATACCTTCCTGAAAAAGACCTCTATTCTTTATAACAATCCCCGAAGGATAGATTTGACTGCCTTACCTCGATCTTTCAAAACTTTGAAATCAAATGAGTGATTCTAAATCAACTATATACACAATTGTGACCCAACCTATGTTGTGTAAGTAGAATATCTCTGGCAAGGATTTGATTGTCGAGACATTGTCTTCTTTTTTACATCACCCTCCTCCAATAACTATAGAAGCACAACCACTTGGTGATGCAAATCTATATTACATGCCCTGTTGGCTTTGCACCGGTGCTCGAAGCACACGATATCACTTAATTGTGCAACACCAAGAGGGGTTGGGAAAGAAGACAGGAAAGCGGTAATGTCAAGGTGGCAACAACAATAAACTCCCAAAACTAGCCTAAACAGCAAAATGATTCAACCTATTACAAATAATAACATTCATACAATCATAATTCTGGTCCAACAGTAAGTATGCTTCAAGTGTGGATGTTAAATGCACTAATCACGTGCGTGCCATACCTCAAAGCATTTTGTTGAAACCTAAATTATTAGTACACTGTTGAATCCTACTAAGTTGCATTGCCTGAAGTAAATACTATTATTGGTCATATTATATTAATGCCATTTTTTTCCTATATATGTTCCCTTTCAGATGCTCTTTATATCCAAACCTCTACCAATTTACTATCATTATAGATAAGGTTTCCATTGTGAGCTCCGGAAGAGCATCACTTTTACTCCGCCACTTTAAAAGACATTCAATCAATTGGTTTTCATGACAAAACCAGAAATGTTCATAAAATCGACATACTTTATCATAATTATCCTATTAACTTCGTCAATTTTTTTTGTCGATTACTATATGACATTGAGCATTAAGGTGGAACATAAAATACCATATGGTTTAGCTAATTAATCAAGTTCAAATTTACAAAACTCAATGTGCCGAAGACTTGTTGGGAAATGCAGTATTATTACTTTCGGCATGCTGCATATTTGTACACCGCCCCCCCCCCCCCCCCCCGCACCCTTACATCTAATATGTGGTTTTCAAACAAACATTTCCCAAATCAGTGTTTCTATGAATGCAGTCAAACCCATTACATAACCACCATAGTATACCTCTAAACCTCCATTTGTGGTCTCAAATATTGCCCCTACAAGAGACACAGTGGATATACTGACTGGATGAAGATCGATTCACTGCATTAGGGGGAGATATGATCAAATTTTAAATAGAATGCCGAGAAATTTCATGGAATGAAAATGATCTTCAAAAAATTAAATCCACGTATCAATTAGACTGAACTGGAAGTTCAGAAAGATATCAAACACATCTACCAAATAAATCTATTATAAAAGGAGTGACTAGGTCCTATACATATTCCCCAAATTAGACCATATATATATATATATATATATATATATATATATATATATATATATATATATATATATATATATATATATATATACTCCTTATCACCAGAAGTGTGGGAGATTCATTGATATAGAAACATAAGAACCCTCAAACAACTAGATTTAGTAAGAAATTATGTCACTCTTTGAAAAATCTTAAAAGTTATATCTTTAAGGCGTTTGTCCAGATTACGAAAACCCTAGTAAGGTGCACCAAACAAACATAATACCAGGGAAGCGGAACAACCAGATATTAATAACTATGAGAAATGTCAACAATCTGGTTACTTTAGAAATTGACATGAATTTTATAAATATGGGAGAAAATTATATAGTTGTCAGCAACATAATCGCCTATATAATTGCACATTTAAATAATTTGGATCCAAGTAAGTTGCTAGATGTATCCTCATTATTTAATATTTAAACGAGCAATTAAGGCATAGCTCGAATCGCTAAAACATATTCTCTTGATAAAACTTACGCCATTGAATGATAACCATGTTGGTTACTAATGGGTGTTTGTACGAAAGAGAAATGAAAACAATAAGGTGGTATAATAGCGAGTGTTTGTAGCACATGGGTTCACATAGATACCCTGGATTGATTTTAATCAAATCTCCTATGTATGATGCTATTAAGTTCCACTATAAAAGATAATTGGCAGAATAAACTTAGATATGCAGCTAAGAAACATCATGACCATATGACAATAAGGTCATTGGACGGTATGGTCTTTATATGACCTTAACACAGATTATAATTGACTGAGTAATTCTCCTTTTGAAGAAGGAATTATGTATCATTATGAATTATGTAAAGAATTACAAATGGAGTTATTACCCTCATTTCGAAGGGATAATATGTAGCATAAGTGTTCTTTACTGAGTTGTAAATGAGCGTAGAATTACTAAATTTATGTATGCATGGTGAATTTATAATTCGCAACAATAAACATTACACCATGCTTTTTGTTGAAGTACAAAGGCTTTACTTAACTTGAAATAGTAAAGCAATTTCATCCTGAAGTAGGAAAACATAGATATACCGTTAGTACTGGTTGAGGGGCTACAAATCGTATTATTTACTATCTCAACCTATGTTGGTGTTATAAACACCATAAAAAGCTTAATGCTATTAGCTCATGTTCTAAAAGTTGAATTTTAGAAATAAAAGACTTGGAAACCAAGTATTACCTGACCTGCAGATCAAGTATTTCCTCGAAAGGAATTTTATACACTAGTTTGTCTAATTTTAGAAAATTTGTCTAATTTTAGAAAAATATCTTTGACACATAGATAAGTACCATTGACTTATCAAACCAATGATTGTCCAATAATCTCTTGATGTAGATAAAATGATCATTTAGACTCAAAAATGATAATGAGGACATTTTGGGACGTGAAGTCTATTACTTCATTGCTATTGGAGCACTACTGTAGAACCAGAAGTTCCATGATCGCATTAGGATTGACATTCTCCTTACAATAAAATCACTAATGACTCCTAGTGCACCAAATATACATTGGTATCTACAACTTATAAATTTATGCAATGTGAGTTTTCGTTATTGGTTTCTACTGCCTAAAGCAAATTTCTATAGTCTATGTAATGATCTGTTTGCGGCAGATATATCGCCCTTTGTTTCATTTCAGAAGATAATAAAAGTTGTGTTTTAAGTGGGGATTGTTAAGGAATATTAGACATATTATGCCTCACCAAAAAAAAAAATAGACATATTATGAAAATATTCAACCCACATGAACTCCAAAAGAGTCGCGAGTGTTGAGATTTTGATGCACGTTGGCCTTTACCTCCTAACCGTGAATGGTGAATTGCAAAGTTATGAACAAGCTAAACTAACAGAGAAAGAATAGAGACAAGAAGAAGGAGAGCATTCTCATTCACTAGTCATTGTCATTACATCATAGAAATACATATATAATACTAGTAATAAAACCAACATAAATAATGACCGTTATAGGTTACAACTGTTACAATGCTAACAATAATGGCCACAAATATTTATTTATAACACTCTCCCTTGGACATTATTTGACAACGATCTTGTCTCATAAAAACTTGCTACGAAAACCCTGTGGGAAAAACCTAGACAAAAGAGTACAGGGTATATGAATGGTATATTCAAAGACTTTCATGCCTCGTTAAAAACTTCACTAGGAAAACCACGTGGGAAAAAACCTAGTTGAAGAAAAGAGTACATGATATTTATAAACTCATGTATAGTCCTAGTTGCCTCATTAAAAACCGTACACTAAGAAAACCCAATGGGGAAAAACTTAGTTAAGGAAAAGAGTACAACCATAACTTTCTGCGTTTAATCTTCAAGATTTGGTGGTCTTCTGGACCAATAATTTATGTGTATGTTGTTGCTCCCCCTAAGGACAACAGCCTTCCTGATTGCCTCGTTAAAAACCTTAACTTAAGAAAACCCGGTGGAAAAAACTTAGTTAAGGGAAAAAGAGTACAATCATAAGCCTTCAGGGCATCATCTTCAGTATTTTCGGGGTTTGTCTATTTAAGTATTTATTTGCAACTTTCTCCCCGTTTATTATATTATACTCCTGCCTCGTTAAAAACCACACTAGAAAAACTCAATGGGAAAAATCTGGTGAGGAAAAGAGTACATGGTATATAGATTGTAAAAGAGTACAATTGTTGGTCCTTTTATGACCCACCCAATCTTCAGGATTGATTTAAGTAAATGTAGTCCACATCTCCCCCTAAAGATAACAATCTTCGATTTCTACATTGCTTAAAATAAAATAACTGTTTCAAAAGGAACGTAGAGGAGATGATATGACAATCTTCAAGATTGTCACTATAAGTTAACATTTTATACAATGATCTCGTGACTCTTCTGGAGCCTATGTAAGTTGAATATAGTCAATATTCCTTAACCATACCTACTTAAAAACACACTTTTATTATCCTCCCATAAGTCAGTGGAGATAGAACACACATAACTAACTTGGAATGGAGTTCAAATGCAATCATTACCAAGTGATCTATGAGAAAACACACATTGGTTTTCCCACAAATTTTAAATTAGAGGATATTTAGAGCATTAGGAACTATAGTTGATTTCATTGTAAGGACAATGTCAATCAAAATATGATCATATCGTCCAAAGACCTTATTGTCATATGGTCATGACGTTTATTAGCTGCATATCTAAGTTTGTACTGCCAATTATCTTGTATAGCGGAACTTAATGTCATCGTATATGGGAGATTTGATTAAAATTAATCAAGGGTTTCTGCGTTAACCCATATGCTACAAACACTCGCTATTATATCACCTTATTGTTTTCATTTCTCTTTCGTACAAACATCCATTTGTAACCAATAGGGTTATTATTCAATGGTGTGTGTATTGTCAAGAGAATCTGTTTTAGCGAGTCGAGCTCTGCCTTAATTGCTCCTTTAAATATTAAACAATGAGGATGCTTCTAGCATCTCACCTGGATCCAGTTTATTTAAATGAGCAATTATATAGGCGTGTGTTGTCGACAGTTTTAAAATTTTCTCCCAAAATCATGACAATTTTTAATCAGATCGTTAACATTTCCCAGCATAAGATCTGATTGTTCCGTATCCCTAGTATTATGTTTGTTTGGTGCACCTTACTAGGGTTTTCGTCTTCTGGACAAATGTTTTCAGGACATAATTCTTTTTAAGGCAAAAGTGACAATGCTTCTTTTCTAGATCTAGTATATATTATGATTCATATCTCTTAAACCGATAGATCTCCTACACTTCTGGCGTCAAGGAGTATCGAGATATATATTATTTGGTCCAATTTTGGGGATTATATATGGACCTTGTCACTCTTTTCTGATCAACATGATCAGTGTATATATACGTTATTGGTATATATTTGGCAGATTATTTGCTAATATCGCAAATAGGTGAACTTCGAGTTCAGTCTTACTGGTACGTGGATTACAATGAAGATCATTCCATTTCATGGATTTCTCGGCATTTAAATTTGGATATATCTCCCCCTAATGCCGTGAAACAGATCTTCAGTATGCAGTCAGCGTATCTATTGATTCCCTATCATGGGCTCTATGTAAATAGACGGAGTGTTATAGCCCATAAAGATACGCAATGGTGGTGATAATAATTGGATTGCATACTAAAAAAGGAACGCAGAATGGGAAATGTGTACACGTACTAGGTTGATGGGGGATTTATATTGATATGCAGTGAGTTAGATTTGAATATGTCAAGTATGATGTCCCCCAAAAAGATATCAATACTTGTGTGGGTCTTGGCATAACTTTTATGGCACACCAAATAATCATAAGCATGGTATGTTTCTTCAAAAAGTGCCAGAATAGCTTTAATAAAATTAAAGCAAAGAATATCAAATAATTGTAATGGCAGGGTTTGGCACGCACGTGAACAGTGCCTTTTATATCCACACGTGAAACATACTTTGCTGCTAGGCCAAAAGTTATATGAAGTTGTCTTCGACTAGTTGAATAACTTAAGTTTGGGACACAATTGTGTATAGCTGATTAAGTCAGTTACTGACGGAAAACCTTGAAATCTAAAGTTAAATCAGCCAATATTGTGATTTAGAAAGGACCAATGATATTTGTAGTCAAAGCAATCCTTCAGGGATTTTTATAGGGCTATCTACAGGGTATGAGATTGAGATAAATATCAATTTCAATGGCCTACGTTAAAGACGTGCTCCCATCCAAAATAAGATTGGTAAAATCATATTTTGGAGATAACAACCAAGGTCTAGATTTTTCAAAAAAAATCTATATATACTATGGCTGGCTAAAAACATGAGTCCACTTATTATTCGCAAAAGAAACTATATATCACGCAAATATAACCGAATATGCCTATGAACTCATAAAAATCATGTCAGCCAAATAAATTGCACAAACTAGCAATTTAATTTAGGAGCATCAATAATAAATTCAAAGAATGATTTAAATGGCATCAATAGTAAAAAAAAATTGGCCCAAATCAATGATTCTCGTAACCAAAATCAGATAGCCCAACATTTTCTTAGGCCCCAAAAATGACGGAAGAATATTATAAAGGACTAGATTAATCCAAAAATTGGGATTATTAAAGCCTAAAACTTTAAATAAAAAAAATGAGTCCAGAATTTAAAGCAAGCCCACAATTCTTTTAATAAACCAAAAAGGTTCATCATTATTTTTGGATTATTATTGGCCGAATTTGGGCAAAGCAAGGCCGAAAATAACAAATAATGGAAGAAGATTTTAAGGATTTGGGTTAATGAAAGAATTAAGCCCAAATCTAAAATCAAATGGGCCGAGCATTTAAAACTAGTTCAAATGCTTTGAAACAAAAGGACCCAAAAATCATATAACTGCTTTGATTGTAAGTCCAAATTAAATTAGCCTAGAATGTAAGAACTTAAATAGGCTCAATTCAATTTTTCTAACAAAGTAGTCCATCATTGTAATCTATGAATTGAGCCAAGAAAAACATAATAGGCCCAATTTTTCAATTAATAATCTCAGGTCTCGACAAAAAATTGGGAATAATTTTTATGTCACAGAAATTCTTGAAGGGAATAAAGATTGGGCCACAAAATCAGTACTTTGGAGCAAAAACAAATGGTCCAAAAATTAAAACAAATCCATAATGCTTTTTTTTTAAAAAAAAACTCATTTTTGTTTTAATATTGTCGACTGAATTGGACCAGGCGAGACCCAATTGAACAGTTATTGTAGATGGACCAGGTTTGACCAAGAAAATGGGCCAAAACATAGCCCAATGAAGTAACCCACGAAAGGGTATCAGCATTTCTATCTCACAATCTAAACCTAGCAGTCAAAAAAAAAAAGGAGAGAGGCGGGTGTGGAGCCCGAGGACGCCGCCGAGCAGCACCGCCGTCGTGGAGGCTGAGCAGTGCCGCCGACGAACAGCGTCGGCGCCATCACACCTGGGTTGGAGTCGCCGGACACGCAAATCCGACACAGGTTCCGCCGCTGCCAGGGGCCGCCAGCCGTCGACACAGCCAGAGCCGTCTCCGATCGAGCCGGAGATCGTCGTGAAAAAGCAGAGAGGTCGCCGCTCAGACCGCTACCATCATCGCCGAGAGTCGCCGTCTGCCGCTGTCGTGTGAACACGATCGCCGCCGCGCCTGCCATCGTTCGATTAACAGACGCACGGAGCCGCCAGCGTCATCATCGCCGATCGTCTCTATCGTCTAACGGAGTCGCCTTCGAATCGCGCCGTCGTCAAAGAGGTAGGTTGAAAGACGATTTCGATAGTACGGTGTATATTTTAAAAAAAAATACTCCGTAGTAGAATACTAATATAGGTGTGTATTCCCAGGATTGATTTTGATTTCAGTGCAGTATTTGAAAACTTTTAATAGGAAACGATATGTATATGCTCACATACAGATGCCAAATAATAAAATATTTGTAAGTATACTGTAAAAATATATGCATATACACTGTGAATTCATGTGGATAATAAGAAACTATATGCTACAGATTCATATATATATATACCACCAGAAAAGCATATAAGCATATTATCAAAATTCAAATATTCATACATGCATACATGTGTAACTTTAAGAAAATTTATAAAATTACCGTTCACCACGGTGTTTTTGAGCGTGCTGATAACGTGTTGAGATTTTGATGCCCGTTGGCCTTTACCTCCTAACCGTGAATGGTGAATTGCAAAGTTATAAACAAGCTAAACTAACAGAGAAAGAATAGAGACAAGAAGAAGGAGAGCATTCTCATTCACTAGTCATTGTCATTACATCATAGAAATACATATATAATACTAGTAATAAAACCAACATAAATAATGACCGTTATAGGTTACAACTGTTACAATGCTAACAATAATGGCCACAAATATTTATTTATAACAGCGAGGTTATTATATAAAATATCAACTTATAGTGACAATCCTGAAGATTGTATCATACCATATTCCTTGCATTCCATTTTTGAAAACAGTTATTCTACTTTAATCTGTGTAGAACTTAAAGATTGTCATCTTCAGGGGGAGATGGAGAATATATTTACTTGAATCAATCCTGAAGATTGAATCTTAATCAAAATCTCGAAGATTGAGGCTTAAAAGATTAACAGTTGTATTTTTGCAACATATGAATACAGGCATACAATGTACTTTTTTCCTCACTAAGTTTTTTCCCATTAGGTTTTTTTTAGTGTGGTTTTTAACGAGTCATGAATATGATATAATAAACGGGGATAAAGTTGCAAATACATACTCAAATAAGACGAACCCCGGAATCCCGAAGGTTATTCCCTAAAGGCATATGATTGTACTTTTTTTTTCCCTTAACTAAGTTTTTTCCACAAGGTTTTCTTAAGTTAAGGTTTTTAACGAGGTAATCAGGAAAGTTGTTGTCTTCAGAGGGAAGCAACAACATACACATAAATTATTGGTCTAGAAGACCACTAACTCTTGCAAATCCTAAAGATTAAACACATAAAGTTATGGTTGTACTCTTTTTCCTTAACTAAGTTTTTTCCCATTGGGTTTTCTTAGTGTAAGGTTTTAATGAGGCAACCAAGACTATATATGAGTTTATAAATATCATGTATATATAAGTATCATGCTTCAACTAGGTTTTTCCCACGAGGTTTTCCTAGTGAAGTTTTTAACAAGGCATGAAAGTATTTGAATACACTATTCATGTACATTGTACTCTTTTATTAGTAGGTTTTTCCCACAAGGTTTTTCCTAGTAAGTTTTTAACTAGGCAAGATCGTGGACAAATAATGTCCAAGGGGAGTGTTATAAACCATATTTAATATGGACATTATTCCTATTTATTATGTAACAGTGAGGGAATTAATAGCTACATTATTGTATCCGTTATATTTGCATATTATATATATGGTGTACCCTTTTTATTGAAGAAGCTAATGGAATGAAACACTTCTCCCTATGTTTGCTATCTCTATATCTTTTCTCTTTACCTGCAACGGTTAGGAGCTAATAGCCGACGAGCATGACCTATTACAACAAATTAATCATTTTTTAATCAAAATTTTTTATTTAGTTAATGGTTAAAAATTTTGTAAAATTTTAATTAACGGTTAAATTCGGTTTGAAACTGTCCGTTAACAGAATTTACGATTAACCAAGTTTATAAAGAGGATATCCAAACCGCAGCTAGAATCCACCCACTTTGAATCTAAGTGCCGGGTTTGGATTGGTGGTGGAGCTAGGCGTCCTCAAGTCTTATGTCACCGGCCTTGCTAATTCCAACATCGCTATCCTTCTCACCTCCGTGGTAGGAATTTCTCAAACACAAATACTTTATGTCAATTTAGGTTTGTTGATTTGCATTTTTTCAAAGTAAAATTGACAACAATTAAGCAAGATTCTTCCGTTTCCTTCTTTTTTCAATTGGTTTGCAAGTTCGAGAACAATTAGACCTTTGTTGTTGTTGTTGTCTAGTTAACTTTCCTTTCCCTTTGCCCTTATATTTGCAGGTTATGAATCTCCAAATCTCAGGTGTCCTCGTTTCTCCTCAACCTGCGACCTTTTATATGTTGTGCATATATATCTGCAGATTACTACTCTCAATGTAGTTTTCCCCTTCCTAAACCAAGTAGTTAGTGATGGAAATTATGGATGAATGATTGATTTAGTGATTTTTGTTTCATTATTGTTATTTGTTGCAACGTGTATGAAGTTATTAGTTATGGATTTATGGATTGGTCAAAGATTGTTGTATTTAAATGGTCAAATATAATGATTATTTTATTATAATTTGAAGAATTTTAAAATTTGTTTAAAAAATCGCTTAACGGATCGATTAATCAAAATATTTTTTGGTTCGGATAATTTGAAAATAGAAACTTCAGTTAACGATTAAATGGTTTAAAAGTTCAGTTAATTCAGTTCGGTTAACGACCAATACCCCTACTCAAAAATATTAAATTAGACATTATTAATCTTTAACCACTTTTGTTTTTTTTTTTTTTCTTTTTGGGTACCATTGCAAGCTACCTCTTATGGAAAAAACGCATGAAAACACTATATATGAGATAATAGTAACAAAATATTAAAAATAGATCGAGTTATAAGATTACTAATGCCTCTTAAATTAGTTAAACCATTCTAAAATAGTTAGACTTTATAATATTTTGTTTGATGGATAACAATGATTATAATATATAAGCTTTAATGATTTTGGCATTAAAGAGATAGCAGGAATTTATCTTTTACGGATGTTTGGTTGGAGGGAATTCCATTCTCACTTAATTTCCACCTAATTTCGAAGGCAACTAAATTCCTTCGTTTGGTTGGAGGGAATTACAATTCCACATAATTGCAATTTCCAATTCACTCATTTTCTTGGAATTAGAATCCATGGCCCCCTAGGATTTTATTTCCATGGATGTTAGGAAGAAAAAAAAGGATAACCCTCAAGATAAGATTACCCCTCCCTTTTTTAACCTAAAATTGATGTTTAACCATCCCTTCTAGATTATAGTGTGTATTATTCTTCGACTACTGTTAATGAACTGTGATTGTATTCTCTCTCATCCAATACCCAATAATAATACAAAGTCTAACGCTAACTCAGTATTTGAACTAACCCTATACAATAGGCTAACAACTAGGTTAAAGCTAAAGACTTCATAGCAATATTACTAACACTCCCCCTCAAGCATAAGGTGAGTGAGGAACCACATTGAGCTTGACCCTCAAGGTTGAAAACCAAGCGGTTGCGAGCGTGAAGGATGTAATTTAGTGGGAGGTGTGTGAATGTGAAGGTGGTAAAACGAAGAGTCAAGATTCCCCGAGTGTCGTGTCTCTCAAGGATGGCGAATGGGAACCGAATATGTGTGGCATTTAGGAAGTTGAAAGGTAAGAGTTACAAGAATCAAAGGTGGAGGTTTTGTTCATGGGTGGTTGAAAGGTTTGAAGGTAAAATAAGATGAAAAATACAAAAGGTAAAAGGAAAGGGGTGCATGCCAAAGTTAAGCCAAAGGATTGATTATTGTTGGTAGCTTGGAATTGGGTTTTGGGATTGATCTAGGGAGTCACGGTCTTTGTATTGAGTGGCGTCACACTCAAACTCTCAATCCTCATTCGGTTGAGGCATTTTATCGAACACCTAGCCTACCACTCCTCTTGGATCTCGTCCTTTCGGACTAAGAGCGGAGATATAGATGAGTTGGGCTCGTGAGAGGCCGCTATCGCGCACACTCTCACTTCCACTCGATTCACTAACTACCCCAGCCGGAAATAGAAGCAAAGATTGAACAACATCATCCATACAAATATCAATCATACTCCCACAATAACAAGATCATAAGATAAAACATAAGCATCAATCCATAGATCAACAAGGGCACACACACCCAACTACTCTACTCTAACATAATAAACATAAATATCAACAAAGAAACAAAGCAAGAAAATAAAGATTCAAACTTTATATTAAAAGAAGAATGTTACCTAAAGGAAGCTTTAAATCTACATCATCATATTCATCCTAATCTACTTTAATCTAAGGAGGAATATATGTTTTCCTCCCCAAAAGGGAAGAAATTAAGAAAAGAAAACTAGATCTAAAGATTGTGGGGTGCCTCCTCCTCCTCCAAAGGTCTGAAATAATGAGCCTTATATAGGGGGAACAAAATAGGGGCAAGATGGACAATTTCCGCGCAACATAGGGCGGATACAGGGGTCTCGACGCGTCGAGCCCTGAAGACATTTTTCCACGATCTTTCCACACGCGTGGTGGAGGTCGTAGAGGGTTACTGGAATGTTTCCAAGCCCCTCCACACGCGTGTGAGGCTGCGTGGGAGGCTTCTGCTTCATGGTTTCTCCATTTTCTGCTCCGTTTTGGCCTTAGGTCCTCCGTTTGGCTGTAAAATAGCTTAAAAGTATATTTCAAGCTCTTGTTAGCAGTTTTGGTCACATTCGAGTCTGAACGCATGATATTCTTATGAAATGGGTACTAAACCATACAATTCTAGCCCGTAAATGACCCTTAAAATAGGCTATCCTTGGTGCTTATCAAAGTTTCCACACTTAAACCTTGCTTGTCCTCAAGCAAGCATACTTTTCTAAACACTAATCATATAAGCACCAAGGATAGTTCGTTCTCTCATTGTCAATTGATCATGCGATGTGTAGGTGTTCGGAGTTGAGTGGGTGAAATCCCCTACACTATCTACCAAGACCACTAAACTCATGCCGACCAAACGTAAGAAATATGCTAAGGAAGTTAAGGTCTCAAAAGATGGATATAACATAAAAAGTTTTCTTCACACCTTCCAACATGCAAATGACAATAGGGTTTCACCTTGTATTTTCTAGGGGCCTCCAGCCGATCCGACTAGTGGGAACGATGCTCACCCCTTAGCCAATTTCCAACCTAACGCCAAAGCCCCTTTACGTTAATATAAGTGAGGGCAGGGACATGGATCGCTCATCGCCATGGCTTGGGCGATCACTCTATTTTCTCACTTCCTAGGATAACGTCATTAGGCTACCCGACTTCACATGGAGCTCCATGCTTTTTCGAAGACAGTGCAATGGGTGCCTAAATCCTAGCGAAGTGGCTCACCTCCTCTCTATTTTCTCATCTTTCAGGATCTCTTCGAGGTAACCGACTTCACATGGATCTCCATGCTTTTTCGAAGACAGTGCAATGGTTACCGCTTATCTAGGCAAGATGGCTCACCTCGTTTTTATCGCTAGGAATGGCCTTAGGCCTTTTTACTTTTCTCCGTATCAACCCCTCATGCCTTTTTCTAGGGAATAGGGATTGTTTTCACTCTAAGCTCACTTAGGCTCACCTTTTGCCCCATGTCCTGCTAAGATTAATTCAATTTCCGGGCTTCGCAACTTTTATCTTTCTAAAACTCAAGGGGTTTATACTCCCACTTCGAGAGATCCTTGACTGAGGTCCAAACGAAATACAAGGTGAAGAACATGCAAGCACACATAAAAATTTTCGATTTTTGGGTCAATTGTGCAAATTGGTGCAAAGTGTAACTTCCAAAGCATATTTAAGACATTCGTATTTGGCACAAGGTTAGGAGTCCTCCTAGATAGTATTGGCAATAACACGCCCTCTAGTTCCTATACCTTATCACTCAATTAATCAACTATTTCAAGAAGCATATATCCTTTCCACACTTAAAAGTGAACATCGTTCTCGATGTTTCCATTAGGAATAGAGGAAAAAGGATTAGGGTCTTAAAAAATTGTGCATTAAAGCATCTTTCCACACTTAAAGAGTGTGCTCTGGGCTTCAACTAAATTTTCTAAAAAAAAATATTATACCCATTATAACAAAATCATCCGACTCATCCTTTGTGAACCAAGGCAAATATGCTCATAAAAATAGGAAGAAAGATTAGAATCATATACCATACAATGCGTCTACAGCCTTTTCTTTAGTTTACTGCCCGTCTATTTGAAGATTGTCGGCTCATCATCTCCTTGCCTTTGGTATTTGCTTAAAAGTTGTGATATTGGCACGACCAGACCTGGGGGACTTAGAAAAATTGGATGAAAAGAAAATAATGCACGAGAATCTGTCTGGACCTGTCCACGCGACTCACACGCGTGGTGGTCCTCGTGGATCAACACTGGAAAGATTCCACGCCTGCCACCACGCGCGTGAGCAGGCGTGGTCAGCAGTGCTGATCACTTTCTTCGTCCCCTGGCTTTTGCCTTCTATGTTTGATCCGGTTTAGCTCATTTGTCATGGCTTAGCACCAAAATCACCTGCAATGTTAGCTCAAGCAAGGCTATCCTAAAAAGAAAAATTAATAACGAAGGAAAAGAAAAAGTAAACAAGAAATGAAATTCTAAACTAAGGATAACGTTGGGACTGCCTCCCAAGTGCGCCATGGTTTAACGTCTCCTGGCCAGACGTTGTGTGCTCTATCCTTCGAAACACACAGATTTTGGTACCTTTCCAAGCGTCCCGTGAACTTTCGCTTCAAGGAAGGTCCCAAGATGTAGGACATCCTTGAATTCCCACAAAGATAAAGGAAGAACAAAATGCATGGTTGGAAGAATCTTTGCCTCAAACACCCTCCTTAACTCCTCTAGGATGGTGTTCACTTCCTTTTCCTCATCCTCTCTTTCCCTAAAGATCTTCTCATTTGCTCTAAACCATATCTCCTCACACCCTTCCTCAATCTCGAGTGTGGTTAACTCTCTGCACTCAACTTTCTCTATAAGATCAAATGTGAGAATCTCATCATTTTCTATCATCCCTTCCTCTCCTTCCCTTCTCCCATCTTCCCAAAAATTACTCTCACTCTCACAAAGTAGAACGAAGCATCATCCCCCTCACTCATCAATTCATTTTCACCCAAGACAAAGGATTCATCTTCCGAAAAGTTAAAGCAATCATATTCATATTTAAACAAAAGAGAATCCTTACAATCATTAGTCAATATATCAAAATTTTTCATGGAATCATCCTCCCGAAATTTAAAGCAATCATAATCACATGTGATGGAAGCATTAATGCAAAGGGAGTCATCCACACAAGTGTCAAGGGCGTTTGCAATAAGAGCACAAGGATTTTCAAGAATATTAATGCAAGAAGGATTAGGAATTTTACCACATTTTGGCTCTTCATCTTCCCACACTACTTCGAGGTCCTCATCCTCACTCTCCATCTCTTCATCTTTTGATTTTCCAATTCGAAAATTGGAACTTCTTCTAGCACCGAGGCGTAACAATCTACGTTCTCTTCAACATCCACCTCTTTGCTAGCATCTTGCTCTTTATCAACCTCTTGTACAATCCTTGGATGGGCTTCCAAAGTGGGGATGTCATCTACGATGGTGGAGTTAGCTCGGGACTCATTCATTTTCATGAGCTCCTCCATCATAGATAGCATCTTCGTTTCAACCTCTTCTAGTGGAAGTCCTTCCGCTCGGAGGGTAACGAGATAGTCTTTCAATTCGCTCTTGATCTCGACTTTTAGTTTAGCCGTATCCTCCTTGGCCATCCTCGTGAATTCTTCAATTTTCGCTTTTAGGATTTCAATTTCGTCTGAGGCCGGTGGGATATAGTCACAAGGATTGGTATGGGTGTCATATAGGAAAGAGGGTGGTGTTTCAAAGGAATAGGTAGTATTGTTTTCTTCGTGGATTTGTGATGGAGGTGGGTAGTAGGTGTTTAGGTGGGAAGTAGGGAATGAATTTTACTCGGGAGTATAGCTTGGGTCAATTGTTCTCATCATTTGTGCAAGCTTACTCTTTATGCTTGAGATATTTCTTGGGAGCTTAACAAGTCAATTTCTTGAAAATTGGGTGATTGTGAATGGTAATTTTCTTGGAAAGGCGGAGGTGGTGTTTCAAATGGATGTGGGTGATGATTGGGTGTATGAAATGGATATGGCTATGGAGGTGGTAAGTGGTGGTGTGAAAATGGGTAAGGGTATGGAGGTGGGTAATGGTATGTTGGTGGAGGGTAAGCATAAGTAGGATGGGGGTAATAGGGATATGGTTGGGGTAGAGGATTTCTATAGGATTGTCCTCCATGATGTGGGTAACCATGGGGATTCATTTGAGCACACATTGGCAAGCTTACAAATGAATTGATAGAGAAAATTTCCTGCACAAAGCTTAGCCAACAACAAATCTTTGCAACTAAAAGTAGTTGCAAGTAAGCAATAAAATATTCAAAGCAAATAAGCTCACTTCTTCAATCAAGTAACAAAAATAACAAAACAATATAGTGTGTATTTGTAACACCTCGGTTTTTACGACAAAGTTAAGATTCGAGAATAGCGATATAAATTTTTTTTTCTTAGGCTATGACATTTAAGGGAAGACTGTTTGGTGCTCGAAATAATTTTTGGATTAGTTATCAATAAGCTGCGAACTACGTACCGGTCACGAACCGAGAAATTTTAAGGATATAGATTCAGTTCGAATTTTCTAGAATTGGGATTATTAAGTATCATACGATTAAGCCTGAAATGCTAGCTAGTTCGAGGAAAATTTTAATTGGACTGTAAGGGATAAATTGTTACGGACTCTGTACCTAAATTTAGCGGATTATCGGAAAATTCCCAAAATCGGTGATTTGCGACGGGAATATTTTTACGATAATTTTGGTATTAGAATTTTCCCGAATTAAGTTATATCCCTCCGAACTTTTATCTGATTTAACCCCTAACTGGCAAAGGAGTCTTGCCCTACAAGACACACCATAAGATTGTGACAAGTGGCACCCCTTGTGTCCACATGATAATAAATAATTAATTAAATGGGAAGTGTATGGGATAAGCTAATCTAAGTTTGCACTCCAAGTCTTGCATCTCCCCCTCCATTTTCGAAAAAAATAGAAGGAAAAGAAGAGGAAGGAAACCTCATTCTTCCTCTTGGATCCAAGAACTCCATAGCTTGTTCTTCAACACAAGTTCTTCCATCCTAGGTAAGGCTTTGGATTTTATTCGGTTAAAAGACTAGAATCCTTTCGTAGAACTTATTGTAAGCTAAGATTCTTGGAAATATTGTCGTTATGGTGATTTTGTTTAGGATCTTCGGTGAAAAGTTTGAGGGAGAAGATAGCCATCTTTCTACGGTTTAAAAATCTTCTATTGAGGTAAGGATTCCCTTAAGTCGGTTCAATCGCTTGGAAATAGGCAAATGCTAGGAAAATTGCATGCTTAGAGTTTTGTTCATAAAAAAAATGTGTGTTACACTTTAGATCTATAAGTTGACTCAAAAATCTTTGCTTTGATTTTTGATAAATTTGTTATGCATGTTCATAGCTATTTTATGCATGTATATGTTGTATTTATGTCCATATAAGCTTATACTTGTGGAAATAGAGAAAGGAAAATCAGGGTAGATTCTGACGGTAATTTCCGTGAATTTTTGGGAAAAATCGGTAAGGTATGTTGATCCAATTTTTTTTTATACATGTAGTTCTATAAGTGTAGAAGCTGCATATAAAATTTCATAATTTTTGGAGTAGTATAAGTATGGTTTCCAAATTATTTTCCGAAACTGGTACAGAGAGAAGAAAAATCCGGACAGCACACTGCCAAGGGCAAAAATGTAATTTTCTGTGTAAATTCGTGAACCTAGGTGACCAAAACTTTTTATGAACATGAAGTACTATGAGTTAGGGTTCTACCATAAACATTTCAAGTGAAAAAGAGTTCGGGAACTATTTTTACCGGCTCAATCATTCGGGACTGCGCCAAGCTGAAATTTTCTGAAAAAGAATGGTTAGAAACAATTTTGGCAAATACTTTTTGTGTATTATATTAACGTGGAAAATAACTATGTTTTGAAAATTATTATGACTCCTATACTTGATTTTCTGTGACGTGACTAACACTAACCTAAGCATGTGGGTTGGGAGGATATTTTTGAGCGAGTTATTGGTGATGGAGTCGTGTGACGAATTAAAGGATGGGTGATGTGTTCCCCATGTACAAATTAAAGTGATGTCCCCACGTGTTACTCAAGATGGTGATGTGTTCCCATGTACAAATTAAAGGTGGGTGATGTGTTCCCCACGTGTTACTCAAAGATGGGTGATGTGTTCCCCATGTAATAGGTGTATGTGTCCCCACGTGTTTACTTAAAGATGGTGTGTCCCCATGTATATCAAAGTGGGTGTTTCCCACGTGTTACTTAAAGATGGGTGATGTGTTCCCATGTACAAAGGTGGGTGATGTGTCCCCACGTGTTACTCAAAGATGGGTGATGTGTTCCCATGTACAATTAAAGGGTGATGTGTCCACGGTACTAAGTGGGTGTTTTCCCCACGTATGAATGAATTTAAGTTGGGAGTTGGGTACTTCACGGGCAGGGTGTAGAGCTGACCGTAAAATATTCTAATATTAGAGGTGGAGTTGTGTACCCCACGGGTGAATTAATGATTGTGTTATATGTTTGAATTACTAAGAAAAATTGAAACTGCTTGTTGATAGAATGTTTGCAGGTCGATTGCGATCGATGGGTAATGTTATCGTGCCTTGCTACTACTGAAAACTATTTTGAAAACCTTTGTTTGTTTTCGAGTGATAATGGATATCCTTACTTAGCCGTCGCGCTAACTACACTTCATTGTGTCATCTATTAGATGCAGTCTAGCGTGAGCTCTGAATAGGATGGAAGTCGAGGTTGAAGACTACTCTGTCCTAGAATAGACACCCTGGAGGATTATTTCCATAAGTACATATCTGGATATTGATATGGTTATTTGAGGTTGTAAGTTTAGCCTTAGCATTTGGGTATAGGAAAGATACCTAAGCGTGGCGGTAACACCCAGTTTTCTGCTGGTTAGACGCTTCCGCAATGTATTATATTTTAAGGATTTTGTAATAAATCCAAGTTGTGAAAATTGGGGTGTTACAGTATTATTCTTCGACTACTGTTAATGAACTGTGATTGTATTCTCTCTCATCCAATACCCAATAATAATACAAAGTCTAGCGCTAACTCAGTATTTGAACTAACCCTATACAATAGGCTAACAACTAGGTTAAAGCTAAAGACTTCATAGCAATATTACTAACACTCCCCCTCAAGCATAAGGTGAGTGAGGAAGCACATTGAGCTTGACCCTCAAGGTTGAAAACCAAGCGGCTGCGAGCGTGAAGGATGTAATTTAGTGGGAGGTGTGTGAATGTGAAGGTGGTAAAACGAAGAGTCAAGACTCTCCGAGTGTCGTGTCTCTCAAAGATAGCGAATGGGAACCGAATATGTGTGGCATTTAGGAAGTTGAAAGGTAAGAATTACAAGAATCAAAGGTGGAGGTTTTGTTCATGGGTGGTTGAAAGGTTTGAAGGTAAAATAAGATCAAAAAATACAAAAGGTAAAAGAAAAGGGGTGCATGCCAAAGTTAAGTCAAAGGATTGATTATCGTTGGTAGCTTGGAATTAGGTTTCGGGATTGATATAGGGAGTCACCGTCTTTGTATTGAGTAGCGTCACACTCAAACTCTCAATCCTCATTCGGTTGAGGCATTTTATCGAACACCTAGCCTACCACTCCTCTCGGATCTCGTCCTTTCGGACTAAGAGCGGAGATATAGATGAGTTGGGCTCATGAGAGGCCGCTATCGCGCACACTCTCACTTCCACTCGGTTCACTAACTACCCCGGCCGGAAATAGAAGCAAAGATTGAACAACATCATCCATACAAATATCAATCATACTCCCACAATAACAAGATCATAAGATAAAACATAAGCATCAATCCATAGATCAACAAGGGCACACACACACTCTACTCTAACATAATAAACATAAATATCAACAAAGAAACAAAGCAAGAAAATAAAGATTCAAACTTTATATTAAAAGAAGAATGTTACCTAAAGGAAGCTTTAAATCTACATCATCATCTTCATCCTAATCTACTCTAATCTAAGGAGGAGTATATGTTTTCCTCCCTAAAGGGGAAGAAATTAAGAAAAGAAAACTAGATCTAAAGATTGTGGGGTGCCTCCTCCTCCTCCAAAGGTCTGAAATAATGAGCCTTATATAGGGGGAACAAAATAGGGTCAAGATGGACAATTTCCGCGCAACATATTTTAGGGCTGATACAGGGGTCTCGACGCGTCGAGACAGGGGCTCGACGCGTCGAGCCCTGAAGACTTTTTTCCGCTATCTTTCCACACGCGTGGTGGAGGTCGTGGAGGGTTAATGGAATGTTTCCACGCCCCTCCACATGCGTGTGAGGCTGCATGGGAGGCTCTTGCTTCATGGTTTCTCCATTTTCTGCTCCGTTTTGGCCTTAGGTCCTCCGTTTGGCTGTAAAATTGCTTAAAAGTATCTTCCAAGCTCTTGTTAGCGGTTTTGGTCACATTCGAGTCTTAACGCATGATATTCTTATGAAATGGGTACTAAACCATACAATTCTAGCCCGTAAATGACCCTTACAATAGGCTATCCTTAGTGCTTATCAAAGCGGTTTGGTGAAAATGTTTGCGAGCTGATCCTTTGTAGAGACGAAGTTGACTAAGAACTCCCTAGATGCAACCTTGTCGCGAACAAAATGGAAGTCAATCTCCACATGTTTAGTACGGGGGTGGAAAACGTGGTTCGCGGCTAGATAAGTGGCACCGAGATTGTCGCACCAGAGGGTGGATGGTGACCTAGAGTGTAGCCCAAGCTCCCAGAGTAGTGACACAACCCAAGTGACTTCGCCAGCAACATCCCCTAGACCCTTGTACTTGGCTTCTGTCGACGAGCGCACAACAATCCGTTGTTTTTGTGAGACCCAGAAATCATATTAGAGCCGAGGAAAACAACATATCCACTAGTGGACTTTTGATCATTCGGGTAGCCGACCCAATCCGAGTCAAAGTAGGTGTGAACATCATATGGCGTGGACTTAACCAACTGTAATCCATAGCGTAGTGTGGCTTTGACGTAACGCAGAACACGTTTCAGAAGACCCTAGTGCTCCTCAATTGGAGCATGCATATACTGACACAAGCGGTTAACCGCATAAGAGAAGTCGGGTCGGGTGATGGTGAGATACTGTATGGCCCCAACTAGTCGTCTATACTGTGTGGGATTCTCAAATAACTCTAACGTAGGCGAAACAGTATGCGTTAGGGCTGCCGGGTGGTGAGGGGTTTACAGTCCGCCATCCCAGCCTTGTGTAAAATATAATGTCCTCCATGTATCTGCGCTGAGAGAGCAAGAGACTATCAAGAATAGGAAGAGTCTCAATCCCGAGGAAAAAACTAGGAGTGCCCAAATCTCGAATTTTGAACGTGGCGGATAGTTGTTGTAGTAGAGAGTCAACTAGACTTGTATTGTTCTCTATCATAATAATATCATCGACATATACAAGGAGGAAAACACGAGAGTTCTGGGCTGAGTAGTAAAATAGTGACACATCAATTTTGGACGCTACAAAACCTACTGATAGTAAGAAGTCATGGAGCCGTTTGAACCATGCGTAGGGAGCCTGTTTTAACCCGTATAGAGAACGATGTAGATGGCACATCTGATCAGGGTGTGCTGGGTCTTCATATCCCGGTGGATGCCGCATGTAAAATGTTTCAGCTAAGTTACCATTGAGAAAAGCGTTATGGACATTGAGTTGCCGTAGTGTCCAACCACGAGAGACTACAAGAGATAGAAACAAGCGCACCGTAGTCGGTTTTACCACGGGACTGAATGTGTCGAAGAAATCCTCACCTGCTACATGATTAAACCCCTTTGTTACCAGACGAGCCTTGTACCTGTCAATTATACCATTGGGTTTACGTTTGGTGCGATAAACCCATTTGCACCCTATCACATTCATACCCGGTATGGGAGGTATGAGCTTCCAAGTACTGTTATACAAAAGTGCATTAAACTCCTGGTCCATAGCATCCCGCCACTCTAGGTGTCCGATAGCCTGAGAGTAGCAACTGGGATCCGATGTTGTGACGAGGGCATGAAACTGCTCATGAAACTGCTCACTAGTACCCCGCGTCATGTGTCGTAGCCGCATGGTGTGACCCTGCTCTAGTGTCTGAGTACGTGCCCAGCGTTTCACGGTCATGGTGGGAGCAGACTGGCCGTGTGGGGCTGCAGTCTCCGAAGTTAAACACTGCATGAGTATAGGCAACTCAGGCGGGTGCTGAGCAACTGATGGAGCAACATCAACTGTTGGGACCACGGGTCCAGAACCCCACAGTAAGCCTTGTTGTTGTGGTGGTAATTCAAGCTGCACCTGTGAGTTTGTAGCAAAAGGAAACACAGTTTCGTCAATTCTTACATGGCGACAGACGAAGGTCTTTCCAGTGTTGAGGTCAAGGCACCGATATCCCCGAAACCCTGTGGGATAACCTAAGAAGAGCAGGGTGCAGAGCGGTACTCTATCTTATGGCGAAACGGGAGGGCTTTCCGAGCTGACATGCATTTGCACAACCGAGACAAAGGCGATTTATTTGGTGTGACCGGGCACGGCTGGAGGACTTTGTGTAGGACCTATGCATGAGGATGACACAGCCTGGAGTGCCAAACTATAGACGATGCACGAGCACTCAAAAACGCGGAGTGAACTCTCAGGACTGACAGCTTGTAGAAACCTCTCTCGCTAGGACCCTTAAGGAGTATTGTTTGGGTGTGACAATCCTTCACAAGAAAACAATCGCGTTGAAATTCAAAATAGACATTATTATCACTTGTGAAGCGATTAACAGAAAATAAGGGAATAGACAGATTCGGGACATGCAATATATTTGACAAACTAAGAGTGCGTGTATTCAAGGATAACGGTGCATGACCAACCCAGCATATTTTCAGACCTGTACCGTTGCCAACACGCAGAACATCACTGCCAATGTAAGGCTTAGACTGCGCTATCATTGTAGTGTCTGGAGTCGCGTGAGAGGTAGCGCTGGTGTCCTGATACCACTCGTCGGCAGAGACCACCGATCCGTCATCACTTGCGACGGCGACATTCGCGTGCACTGGAGGTGATGGACAATTTTAATATATGTCCTCGCAAGTGCACGAGTCAATTGTAATGATAGTGTGCAAAGGCAAGGGTCAAACCCACAGGGAATTGTAACAATGCAATTGAATAACTTGCAAATAATTAACTTGAAAGTAATAAAATAAAGCCGAAACTAATAAAATAACGGAGAAATAAAATAATTAAAAACTAACAAGAACGAGATAGCAGGTAAATAAGTAACTAGCAGGGAAAACAATTAAATAACAACTAAGCAAGAGAGCGGCTAATAAAAGAATAAAGGCTAGGAACATGAGCAATTCATTTTTTAACCAATAATTAAAAAACAAAAGCAGTAAACAAATCTTAGAGAAATTGGCACTAAAACCTAAGCCTCACAAATTAATATTTACGCATTCAAAATGAAGAAATTGAAAGCTTAGTATTCTATGCGTTGCAAATTGAAGAAAGAAAAAGAAATGACAAAACCTTTACTGCGGAAACAAAACCAGACAAAAGAAAAGAAAAGAACAAAACCAGACTGAAGATTAGGATGAAGTTTCACCGCGGGAACAATTGCGAAGTAGCTGTTAATCAATTAATTCCACTGCCGAAAAATAAAGATTGTCGCCGCCGTTGAAACTAATTAAGGAATAGAGAATTTGCCGCAGAAACAACTAGGAGGAGCTCCTGGACGGACGGGAGTCGCCGAACGAAATCCCGTCTGTTGGGTGAGGTGATTTTTGATTGGTGATGATGAATTTCTTGAATCGATCCTCAATTTATATTGTCCAGGCTCAACACTTTCTTCGAAATTGTTCCGGTAGTTCATCGCTTCAATCGGATCTCTCAAGGGTTTGTTGAAGACTTCGCTGCAATGTAGTCCGATTCTGATTCGCGTTGATTGACCAACTGAGCGCCTCTCCTTCTCAATAATAATAATAATAATAATAATAATAATAATAATAATAATAATAATAATAATAATAATAATAATAATAATAATAATATTAATTAAAATTATGAAATTATTGGGCTGACAAGATTTTAATAACAAACTTAATTTAATAATAAAAACAAACCTAAAAATAAACAATATTATTAAAACTACTTATAACAATAATAAATAGAAATATGTATAAAATTAGCTATAACTATATCAATTTAATAAAACAAATGCTAATTTAAACTAACATAAAAATAATGCTATCAAATTTCCCCACACTTATTTATTTGCTTGTCCTCAAGCAAGGACATTATTAAAAAGAATAAGTAGAAATCAAAAATAAAATAAACAGTAAATTGAGCTTTACCCGAATAGCCTTTCAATTTATTTGCCTCATGAATGCAAATTAATGCCAACTCAAAGAATGTATAAAACACTTGACTAGAACTTTTTATTATAATATCATGCTATTCAAATAAAAATAAGGAAAAATGTGCAAGTATGCTAGTACCCTTAAATGAGCTATACAAAATTTAATAAAATATGAAAATTTCACAAAACACAACCTAAATCAAATTCAGAAACATCCTATCACAGTGCATGTGCAAAATATGAAGGAAACAAGGATCAAGGCATTTATTTAAAAATTAAAATGCGAATATTTGTCTATTCCAAAGTTCACTCATTATTTTTCTGTTTTTGACTTTTTCCAAAGAGAACTTCCCCAAAAAACCTCGCCATTTTACACCAGGCATGTTTGGGTTTTCAATTTTGTGTGTACTCATGAACCAGACCACAACACTTATTTATTTATTATAGTACATGTGTAGGTGGCTGATTCAGCGGAGTAGAATCTCTGATTTTATTGCAAATAAAATAAATAAATAAATAAACTCTCAAATTTTTTTTATTTTGGATATTTTCCACCTCACTTATGCCACAAAGATGATCCTTGAACCAACACACTACACCACAATTTATAGAACTCAAGAATTATTAAAGAATTTGAAAAAGAGTATATAAAGTGAAAGGTGCATATAAACCATCAAAGAAAATGCATAAACCATGCATATAAGGGTATTTGTGATTTTCAAATTCTATTTTATTTTTTTTTTGTTTTTTTTTTTGGGTTTTTTTTTTGTTTTTGTTTTTTGTTTTTGTTTTTTTTTTGTTTTGTTGAGAAAACCTATTCAAAATATAAAACTAAAGCAATTAACAACTAGCCACATGCAGTATACAGACCAAGAGTTGACAAAACCTGCATTATTTTTATCATAGGCTATTCAAAATATTCACAAGGCAAAGCTCAAGCTAATGCTAGAATTTTAAAATAAAAAGGTTTATAAAAATAAACATAAAAAAATTAAAAATTTTGAAATTTTTTAATATTTTATGATTTTTAGACCAACTCCCTTCCCCACATTTATTTTCAACATTGTCCCAAATGTTGTGAGATGAAAGAAAGGAGGATAAAGATAGTCCTCCCTTATTCAATTTTTCTTTTGTGGAGTTATCATTTGGCCCTGTAGTTTTTAAATGAAAATAAGAACCTACTTTATTAACGCCATTCAAAAGATTCTCCTTTTGGAGTTTATCAAACTCCAACTTATATTCCTGTGTGGAGTCTAACCCCTTGACTGCAAAGCAATGGTTAGCTTTATTTGGCAAGTTCATAGATTCCAAATTAGAAAACACAACAGTTTCATCAACCACAGTCATCGCTGATTTGTCATTTTGAACATCAGGAAGGATTGGGAGCACAAATGGCTTGGGAGGCACATAAGGATTATCAGATTTGTGCAATTGAAGCTCATCCTTATCAATAATAATAACATCAACTTCATTATTCACTTTTTCAGACATTTCATTTTTTTTAGAAATGATATTTTCTTTTAAATTATTTTCAACAATTTTACCACTTAAAACAGTCATAACATTTTCAGGTTGATTAGACAACTTACCTGGCACATGACCTTGCAAAGCTTTAGCATTTTGGTCTATCTGTACTTCTAGTTTTCTCAAGGAAGCTTCACGTTGTTGGGACTGTTGCTCATTTTCTTCTTGTTGCCTTTGGATCCATTGCTCATGTTCTTCTTTCTGCCTATGGAACCATTGCTCATCAGCTTCTTGCTGCCTATTACAAGTCTGTATAAAAGTATTCAAAGAATCTTCCAAACATGGTTTTTTTGGTTGAGGTGGATCAATTGATTGAAAATTATTTTGATTATTACCCCAATAAAAAGTGGGATGACTTGGTTGAAAATCATTTTGATTATTTTCCCAATAAAAATTAGGATCATTTTTCAAACCCGAATTATAAGAATCATAGCACTGGTCGTTATTCCAAGAAATATTAGAATAATTGTCACAACCTGAATTAGAAGAATTATAAAACAGATCGTACACAGGCCTAAAATCATTCATTGAATTAGCCTGTCCAAAACCATAATCATTTCTGCAAGTTACGAATGAATTATTCTGATTCAAGCCCAACAGAGAACGCAAATTGTTCACATGTTTTGCTAACTCAGACACTTGAAATGCTAAACCCATATTGGGATCAAATTCATCCATGATTCTTCAAAAGGCAAATTTTTTTTTTTAATTTTGCTAAAGCAAGAAAAAAAAATTGAATTGAGAAATAAAAGAAAAAAGTTTAGCAACAATAGGGAAAGGAATGGGGAAAACAAAAACAAAAACAAAAATCAATTTTTTAATGGATTGAATAAAAAACAATTATTTAAACAAATAAATCAAATTGCACAATAAACAGTTCCCCGGCAACGGCGCCAAAAATTGATGGACAATTTTAATATATGTCCTCGCAAGTGCACGAGCAAATGCACGAGTCAATTGTAATGATAGTGTGCAAAGGCAAGGGTCGAACCCACAAGGAATTGTAACAATGCAATTGAATAACTTGCAAATAATTAACTTGAAAGTAATAAAATAAAGCCGAAACTAATAAAATAACGGAGAAATAAAATAATTAAAAACTAACAAGAACGAGATAGCAGGTAAATAAATAACTAGCAGGGAAAACAATTAAATAACAACTAAGCAAGAGAGCGGCTAATAAAAGAATAAAGGCTAGGAACATGAGCAATTCATTCTTTAACCAATAATTAAAAAACAAAAGCAGTAAACAAATCTTAGAGAATTTGGCACTAAAACTTAAGCCTCACAAATTAATATTTACGCATTCAAAATGAAGAAATTGAAAGCTTAGTATTCTATGCGTTGCAAATTGAAGAAAGAAAAAGAAAGGACAAAACCTTTACTGCGGAAACAAAACCAGACAAAAGAAAAGAAAAGAACAAAACCAGACTGAAGATTAGGATGAAGTTTCACCGCGGGAACAATTGCGAAGTAGCTGTTAATCAATTAATTCCACTGCCGAAAAATAAAGATTGTCGCCGCCGTTGAAACTAATTAAGGAATAGAGAATTTGCCGCAGAAACAACTAGGAGGAGCTCCTGGATGGACGGGAGTCGCCGAACGAAATCCCGTCTGTTGGGTGAGGTGATTTTTGATTGGTGATGATGAATTCCTTGAATCAATCCTCAATTTATATTGTCCAGGCTCAACACTTTCTTCGAAATTGTTCCGGTAGTTCATCGCTTCAATCGGATCTCTCAAGGGTTTGTTGAAGACTTCGCTGCAATTTAGTCCGATTCTGATTCGCGTTGATTGACCAACTGAGCGCCTCTCCTTCTCAATAATAATAATAATAATAATAATAATAATAATAATAATAATAATAATAATATTAATTAAAATTAAGAAATTATTGGGCTGACAAGATTTTAATAACAAACTTAATTTAATAATAAAAACAACCCTAAAAATAAACAATATTATTAAAACTACTTATAACAATAATAAATAGAAATATGTATAAAATTAGCTATAACTATATCAATTTAATAAAACAAATGCTAATTTAAACTAACATAAAAATAATGCTATCAGGAGGGTACCCCGCATACCTCTTGAAGTAGTAGATGGCAACATGTCCATGGGAACGACATATCTGGAACCTGTGAGTCCCGTCGCGGCCATGCCCCTGTCCTCCGTGATTCCGGCCATGGTGACCACGATTCTGACCGACATTCGACTACCTAGAACCAGCGCCTGTGTCGCTACTCTATTGAAGGGAAGTATTTTGCGGTGAGGTGGATAAGTGGTATGGAAGTGGTAAAACGAAGAGTCAAGACTCCCCAAGTGTCGTGTGTCTCAAGGATGAGAAATTAGAGCGAATTAGTGTTGGCATTTAAGAGGTTGAAATGAAAGAGTTACGGGAATAGCTAAGACTAGATGTCATTTATACGAAAGTTGGCAGGTTTTAAATGGTTGTGTTTAAGAAAAAGGTAAGGTGGAGATTGAGACTCCTGACTAGCCTATGTGGTCTACTATCTAGAGGTTTTGTAAGCAAATGACTTGGATTTGACTAGGGAGTTCATGGCACTTCACCAAGTGGCGTCACGCTTGGACTCCCACATCCTCATTCGGTTGGGGCATTTTATCAAACACCTTGCCTACCACTCCTCTCGGACCTCTTCCTTTCGGACTAAGGGCGGAGATGTGGGTGAGTTGGACTCGTGAGTGGCCGCTATCGCGCACTGTAATACCCCGTATTTTCGTTCAAGCCTTGAGACCGGTAATTATTTCTACCGTGTAATTTATTTGATTTAATTGGGCTTCATTCTTCTAATTGATATATATATATATATATATATATATATATTTCTTATTCCGGAATTAATTAATTATTCTAAGGCCCAATTCTTGATTTAATTCCTATAAGGGATTTCTTTAAATTGGATCCTTATATTTCTTATAAGTAAAAATATTTTGTAATGGCCCAATTTATTTTTTGAAGAACCAATTTCATACTTTTTTGAAAACAAAGCTCAATAGCATATATTAGTTCAGAAGAACCGAAATAGTGTCAGGAGGGACCATGTCCCAGTACAAAACGCTGACTTGTGCACTAGCCGCAGAGGCCAAAGCATGAGCCAAAACATTAGCCGTTCTAGGCACTAAAGTAATAACAGAATGTGAAAACGATGACAATAAATCTTTCCAAGCATCCACAAATAGGCCAACGTACGAATAATAAATAGGTCGCACCGCACTCAAGCCACTACGAAGATGAGAGCAATCCGTACATAGCTCAACTGATAACACGCCCTTATTTTTGAGCCAGGATAACACCTCTTTGCACGCCGCAGCCTCCGCCATAAGTGGTGAAAAACAATCAAGGATAGGACCCGCACATGCCGCCAAGAAACCACCGTCCGGCGCTAACAAAACTGCCCCGAATGTTGATTTCAAAGAAGCTGGAGAAAAACTTGCATCGAAGAAACACCTTGGCCGATGCTGCTGCGGGGCTGGAAGCTGGTTGTGAGGAGCGATGGCGTTGAATGGTGGCAAATGGCCAGACTGCTGCTGGGGAAGAACCGCCACCGCGTGCTGCTGTGGAGGAACCGCCACCGTGCGTTGCTGCTGCAGAGAAGCGACGACCGTCCACGCCTGGAGTGCCGAGGCTGCTGACTCCATCACCCTTCTCGGCATTGGCAAGCAAGAATCCCATACAGCCTTGTTCCGTGCTCTCCAGATATAATAGAGGATTGCTACTGCCAAACATATATTATCTTCAGTCAAAGTGCTTAATAAATTTGTGAACCACAAAATAAATGTGTCGCCATGGATATTAGAGATAGGTAATTGAGATTCATGCCAAACATGTTTGGAAAAATCACAAAGAACAAGTGCATGCATAGTATCCTCATGATCAAGACCACACTTTGGACATAAGGGATCCACTTCCACCCTCTTTATAATAAGATTTGTTGTTACTGGAAGGATATCATTTAGAGCTCTCCAATTTCATACTTACTAGTATTATATTGAATAATGCAAGACTCATTCTTTATAAAAGCCCGTTATTTATTCTAGTTACCCTAATATAATATATACACTATGTATGTAATGATCTTCCAATCCATATAAAAGAGTTTGTGTTAGCTATTCCTACCCTTTTCATTCTCCTGCAAAATAACTCTTCCTACCCTATCATTTCCTAAGAACCCTACAGTATACACTATCTTCTATCCTTCAAGATTCAAGACAAAGATTGCTCCTTTAGGATTTCTAGGGCTTGGGTAAGTGTTTTTCTTTCGGAATATGCCTTGTATCATCTTATTTTCATGATCTTTTTATAAGTTCTTATGGTGTTCTTTTGGGATCTTTCTTTGGGAAAAGATGATCAAGTGGGTGGGAGTGGCTTGTGAAGAGGAAGGTGGTTGCTTGGTTTGAAGTTGTGCTACAAGAGGTAACCATCATGTCTCACTAAAACCTATTTTACACTCTTGATTTATGTATAATACTTGGTGTTTTGGAATCCTGTGGAAATTTCTTGGTTTAGCCTTTGTTTTTTATATCCGTGATATATTTTGATGGGTTAATGAACTTGTGTTCTTGATCCTTTGCATCTTGATGAGTATGAGCATTTATTGTTATGGATTCCATGTTTATTTGGCTTCTAAAATGAGTAATCTAGACAATCTGATCATATTCTTGCATTCTAGAATGAATATATTGCATTCTGATTCGAGTCTGGGAGTTGTGCGTTGAGGGTGCTCTTGCGGTGCATCCTAATGGTATAATGTGTCCCGTTGGGGTCTTCCGCAAGTGCGTGACGGGGAGTGTTGGCAGAGGGAGGTGCTCCATCAGAGAGTTCCACCTCCTTCTTGCGGAGGAGCGTGGCGGAATGGGCAGTTCCGCCACTAGGTTCCGCCAGTTCAATTGGCATTTTGGTTCCAATAGCTTGTTGATGATCTGTTGGTCTTGTTGATTCATCTTTGATTTTGGAACTTGTTTGGATATTTTGTTGAGTATTTCACCTTGGTTCTTGAGTATTTATTCATGTCTTTTGATTCATTATCTTGATCTATTGGTTGGTTGAATCCTTGGTTATATTTTTTGAGTATATGTTGTGTTCATGATCTGAGGTGAACACTGTTGGTGGATAATCTTTGGGGATTGAGTCTAAGGTTGGATGTGGAGTTGTGAATCTCTGAGTATCTTTTGGATTGTTGAGGGTGAGCTAACTGTGGGCAACATTTGCCTCTGTGTAACTAATTGTAGGCTTTTGCCTCTGTGGTAATGGGCATCATTTGCCTATGTGGTTGGGCTTTTGCCTTTGTGGTTTGGGCTTTCGCCTCTATGGTAATGGGCATCATTTGCCTCTGTGGTTGGGCTTATTGCCTCTGTGGAACTAATTGTGAGTATCATTTGCCTCTGTGGTTGGGCTTTATGCCTCTGTGTACTAACTTTGGTTTGGTGGTTGGTATGAGGGATGGTATTGCATGTGGTTGGAGGGTATGGTTTGGTGCTTATCTTTGGTATGATGTTTTGTTTGGTTCCTTATGGTTCTTTAGTTGAGTTGTATCTCAGTTGTTATCAGTTATTCCTTGATATATTGCGGTTTGGTGGTTTCTTTGTGAGTAATCTGTTGAGGTTATGATTCAGTTGGTATTCCGTTATAGACTTGTTTCCTTGTACATTCATATTGGATATTGGTTTTACTTGGAGAGTCCTTGGTTTATGGCTTATTCAGCTTGTTGTTGTTGAGTCTCCGTTTTAACTAAAGAACAGTTCGTTGGTGTGTATATTCTATACGGGTGTGTAAACCTATTTACAAGCTTATTCTATTATGTATGTTCTTACGAGTGTGAGTGGTGGTTGCTTAGCATTCTTTTGCTAATGGTTTTCTACACGTTTTCCAGGTATGAAGTAATCTAAGCCGAGAGCGTGCTAGAGCTATGTTATGCTTGCTTAAACTAGATGATGTTTTAGACTCCTTTCGGGCCTGTGTGCCTTTGTTTTGGATCATGTATCTTGACTAGTTTTGTTATTGTTATGTTTTGAGGATTTTATGTTTTGTTTTTGAATAGCCTGTGCATCTAGGTTGTGTTTTACCTAGATATGGCATGACACCCGATAAGTTTTAAATCGCTTCCGCTATAGTATGAGTAGTTGTTGAGATATGCAACTTTTATGTTTAAAGTTTTAGTTATCTCAGCTTGTGAAAAGTTGGGGTGTCACACGCACACACTCACTTTCACTGGGTTCGCTACCTAATGTGACCACACTTAAGCACAAAGCATAATGAACATCAACCACACAAGTTTTCTCATCAAAAAATCACAAAGCTCACATTTTTAAAACAATGTTATATCAAATCAACCACATAGTTAGTTTCGGGGCCACCAATCCCCTTTCTAATCTAAGCTAGCATTAAAATAAAGAAGAAGAAGAAATGGAAGTTTCAAAGAAAACAAACATTACATGAAAACATTGAAGAGAAGAGTACCATCCATGGTGAATGGTTCCTTTACATTTTGTCTTCAAACTTCTATCCTTCTAGCTTGATCTTGAATCTATTCTACGGGAAAGGAAGTTTCCCCCAAGAGGGGAGAAAACCCTAAGGAATTTCAGATCTAAAACTATTCTATGGCTCTCCTCTTTAGGTTTTTGGAAAAGGGGTTTAAATAGGCAACCCAAAACCAAAATTCCCGAAGTGGCCCCTGTGGCCAGACCACACCATCACCATGTGTGGTGGAGGGCGTGGACAGCTACTGGAAATGATCCACTCTCATCCACACGCGTGTTCGCCGCGTGGGAGGTTCCTGCTTTGCGGCTTCTTTGCTTTTTGTTCGGTTTTGGCCTTGGTTCCCTTTTTGATCTGTGGAAACACTTCAAAACTTTTTCTAAAATTTGTGTTAGAAATTTTTTATCACATCCAAGCTTAAAATGCATGAGATTATTATAAACGGGTGGCAAAACTACGCATTCTGTCTTATTTTTGACCCTTAATATGTACTATTCTTGGTGTTTATCATCTGTCGCCGTCCACGACTGGCAAACATGGCAGTGCGAGATCCAGCAGCCCATCGTGAATTCATCTGCCTAGATATACTCTTGTGCCTGTAAACAATCGGTGAGGTAATGAATGGATACTGGATTACCTGTGATTGGAAGAGAGGCAGCCATGGCGCGATACTCCGGGCACAAGCCCCTGAACACGTGCAAATTTTGTTCGTCGAGGGACATCGACCGACCAACCAGTGCAAGGTCCTCGATGATTACCTGAGCCCGCCCTAGGTATTCTGCCAGCGAACTATTTCCTTGCCGGAGAGACTAGAGTTGGCCGAGGAGATTAAGAAACTACGCACGCGTGGAGGAGCTAAGGGCGGCGGTGATGGACAACTAGACGTTGCGGGCGGTGGTGCGTCCTACCGCCAGGTACATCACCTCATCGAAGAGGTAAAAGACGATCAGTGACCGAATCGATTGATCCTGTTGAATCCAGGGTGCGTACGCTGGGTTGACGACAGTAGGAGGCTGAGTACCAGCATCTGCGCCGTTTGGTGGTGCGGTGGTGAGCATTGCCGGTAGACACGGGTGATCACCATCGACGTAGCCTAGCAACCTTGGCTATAGATGAAGGGTACCAGTTGCGTACGCCAAAAGAGGAAGTTACGGGTAGTGAGTTTTATAGAGACGAAGTGGTGGGCGATAGCCAGTGTGTTTGGGGCGGCCGGAGGCAGCGGAGACGGTACGTTCACTCGAGTTAGTCGACATGAGTGGTAGAGAAAAAAGGGAAGAATCCTAATGCTATCTAATACCAAATGAATTGTGATTGTATTCTCTCCCATCCAATACACAATAATAATACAAAGTCTAATGCTAACTCAGTAACTGAACTAACCCTACACAATAGGCTAACAACTAGGTCAAAGTTAAAGGCTAGATAACAATATTACTAACACTGTTAACAGAAAACTTCGTTCCTGAGTAATAATCATTCTATGTTTTCTCAAAATTCTCAAGTATTTAGATTCGATATGTGTATATAGCGTATTTGCCTAAATTTTGAACAACAAAATTTTTATCATGTGCGCTGATGGTGGGTGTGTTGTATAATGTTCATTCTGTGTGTCAATCTATGCAACAATGAATGGCGTGAGTTGTGTGTTTGTTAATTTTGTTTATAATAGCGCATGAATTCTTTATTTCTATACAATAGTGATTGAAAATTTGCATTGCTCTTTTTTTTTTTTTTGTATATATTTGCATTGTTTATAAGATTAATAATAATAATAATAATAATAACAATGGGCATTTTGGATTTTATATTACTTATTCCCCTTTCAATTTCCATGTATACCAAACATTAGAATTGAAATTTCCAGTAATTTTATTCCTACAAACTAGACCTGACAATTATGGACACGACCAGTTAACTCGACACGAAACCGAACACGAAAATAACGGGTTAGTGTTTAGCTTTAATGTGTCCCGGGTCGTTAACGGGTTGACTCGTTAAGGACCCGCTATATTTCGTGTCTTAACGGGTTAACCCGTTAAACCTATTAAGAACCCGTTAACATTATCGTGTTAACTCGTTTACACGAACCCTTTAGACAAACATGTTTATAACACACTAAGAATCATTGTCACAAATGAGATTACAAAACATATCATGAACATGACTAAGTATGAATTTACTACATTAGGCCAAGATCCTACACCAATTATTGATGTTCAACAATCTGAAATTTGAATTTTTATTATTTTCAATTTTATTCTATAAACTAGTATGGACTTCTTTAATTATGAGTTTTAGATGTTATTTTATCATTGTATGAATGTTATAAATTGAATATTTTTTGATTTTTTTTAATGGATTGAATTGTAGGTTTATTTCTTTTTTATATAACTTAATTTTAAATTTTAGTTTTTTAATATATTAATAGGTTTTGCGGGTTTAAACGAGTTTCATGTCATATTGTGTCGACACAGCCTGAAACATATTAACAAAATGTGTCTATCGTGTCAACCAGCTTAACATGTTAACAAAACATGTTCGTGTTCATGTTAAAATTTTGAACCCGTTAACCTTAACATGTCGTGTCCGTGTTTAGCCTTATTGTGTTCGTGTCGTTATCATGTCGACCCGTTAACAAACATGTATACACGAATTGCCAGGTTTACTACAAACCAAACATTGAAATTTAAACTTCCACTTTATTTCCATATTATTCTTTTCCCAAGGAATTGCAATTCCTTTCACACCTAATTCTTTCCCTCCAACCAAATGCCCCGTTAGTTCTCAAATGTTAGCAAAAGATAAAACATAATTTGTAAAGAATGATTGAATTTGAAACTCTTATTTCTTACATATCAAAATCAATAAAAAATATATATATAGTGTCCTGTTTCCATGATAAATAACAAAGTGTACTCTAGCCAAAGATGACCTTGTGGTCAAGTGGTATGAAGTGATTTTTTTAAATGTGAAGTTAAGAGTTCAAGCCTTAGTGGGGCGTTATTGCAATCGTTATACCCTGCACCACGGTGCACATAGCAATGTGCACCACGTACGTAAAACGACGTCGTTTTGGTGTTAGTGGGCGCGGACGCGAATAACTCCAGAGAATTCATTATCTATAATACACATAAGCATTATCTATAATACACAGAACGTTTGCCTAGAATACACAGAATGTTTGCCCAAAATACACAGAATATTGACACAAAATACACAGATGTTAGTTGACGCGAATGACTCCAGGAAATTCATTATCTATAATACACATAATCATTATATTGAATACACAGAACGTTTGCCTAGAATACACAGAATGTTTGCCCAGAATACACAGAATATTGACACAAAATACACAGAACTCATCCTCCTAACATTCGAATGCACAAACACACAGAACTCATCCTCCTAACATTCGAATGCACAAACACATCACAACTTGTGTTAATAACATGAATACACAGAATATTGACACAAAATACACGGAACTCATCCTCCTAAACATTCGAATGCACAAACACATCACATGTGTTACTAACATGAATACACATAACGGTTGCCTAGAATACACAGAATGATTGCCTGGAATACACAGAATATTAACATAAATACAGAGACCGGGCAAAACGGGAAACGTGATTTCCAAAAAAATTGATGATTAGTTTACAATGCTCAAAACGACGTCGTTTAGGTACGTGGTGCACATTGCTATGTGCACCGTGGTGCATGGTATAATTTGCCGCGTTATTGACATGTTAGTTTAGCTTATTTTACGCATAATAGCTTTTAATAACTAAGCTAATAGCTTCTAAACTTTCTTTTTACATTTCCTCTGTTTCTATTTTTTTATTCATCCTTGTTCCGCAACTCCTCAACTGCGTAAATTATAATTGATTCAAGAATTTAATTCATAGTTATCCTTTACTTTATCGAAACTCGATCTATCTCCACTGCTAATGTTATTATTTTGTTGTGTCTGTCACAACTCACAAAATTTGGATATTCACTAATTTTTGAACAATACCTAAATAATTGTACTTTAAAAAAATTGAAGAACTCATCAGTTGCATGCATTATCTCAACGAATTACTGGATTTCTTTTTACAATGTATTCTATCAAGAATAATACTATAGTATATTCGTATTTAGTTTTCATCTGGTTAGCCGTACTTGAAATCACTTGATAAAATAGTTTTTAAATGATATGTTGAATCAGTATGAAAAGAGAGGAAGGTTACCACACCCGGAATGGCTTCGAAAAGGTTTTCAAGAGGCGGTAGCTAACTGTGGTTTACTGGATTTCTCGTTTACGGGTCATCAATATACTTGGGTACGTTCCCGGGGTACGACAATTGTGGTGGAGGAAAAACTGGATAAGATTCTCATTACTGACTATTTGAAGGAGCTAAGGCTGCTTTGGTTACGTGCCCATATAGTGATCATTTGCCAATCCTACTTACACCAGTGGTGGTTGTGCAACACCCTCGCTGTAAACGGTTCTGTTTTGATAACATACGGCTTCGTGAAGATGTTTGTCGTGAAATTATTGAGCAAAGCTGGGTTACTACTATGGGGCTGGGCATTCATGAGAGGGTGGAGGTGTGTAGCCAGGATATTTGGAGGTGGGGGCGTAATTACAATAAGAATTTCCAAAAAAGAATTGAAAGGTGCAAAAATTTGTTGGATGTTCTACGGGAGCGTAGAGATGCTGGCAGCTTGTTTGAGTATGCTTGTACTGAGAAGGAACTCCTTATTTTGTTGGAACAGCAGCATACATTTTGAAAACAAAGAGCAAATTAAAGGAGCATTGGGGGACCGGGGTTCTATCAACATTTTTGGGATCTCCTTGGCAGGGATGTGACTCTATTTTGTAAACGTTTTATTGAGACTGCCCAGCTGCCCGCTAGATCAAATGACACCCTTATTGTGTTAATCCCGAAGAGAGCAAGGCCTGAGTCTATGAAGGATCTCTGTCCCATTGTGTTATGCAATGTTCTATATAAGATAGCAGCTAAGGTATGTGCAAATCATATGAAGTCGTTTCTTGATAGGTTTATTTCTAGTGCGCAGAGTACCTTTGTGCCGGGCTGCCTCATTACTAATAATATAATGCTTGCATATGAGGCTCATCACTACCTTAAACGTAAGACTCAGGGAAAGGAGGGGGTAGCTACACTGAAGGTGGATATGAGTAAGGCCATGCAATTTTGTGTAAAATGGGATTTGTGCAGAAGTGAGTAGACATTCTTATTGAGTTGGTCAGCTCTGTTAAGTGTTCTCCATGAGCAGCGTCAATTAGGGCTAATTATTCCGGGAAGAGGGCTACGCCAATGTGATCCTTTATCCCCTTATCTTTCTCTTCTAGTGGTCGAAGGTTTAACCGCCTTAATTGAAAGCAGAATGCAAAGGGGACTCTTACATGGTGTCAGTATTGCACGCAATGGCCCACCTATTTCACACTTACTATTTGCTGACGATTGTTTTTTGTTCTTCCGTGCGAATAGGGTGGAGAGCCATTAGATGAGACATGTTTTTGATCTGTATTCAATGGCGTCAAGCCAACGCATAAATTTTGATAAATCGTTGGTATGTTTTAGTACTAACATAGTGCAGTAGTCCAGGCAGGAGGTGGTACGTATCCTTGGTGTTTGTCAGGGTGATACTTTAGGCAAATATTTAGGTGATTTTGGGATATCTTAAGGATAATATTTTAAATCGTGTGTGTAACTAGAACTCCAAATTCTTGTCCCGTGCAGGCCTTGAAGTTTTATTGAAAAATGTTCTTCAAGCGATGCCGTGTTATGCCATGATGGTCTTCTTGTTACCGATTGGCCTCTGTCATGGTTGGGAACGGCAATGGTTTGTGTTGGAAATCCTGGAGGAATCTGTGTACACCAAAAGAGAAAGGAGGGATGGGGTTTCGTCACCTCCGATAGATGAATTTAGCACTCCTAGGCAAACATGCCTAGCATTTGATTAGTCGACTAAATTCTATTGTGGCTCGGGTGTTCAAGAGTCGGTATTATCCCCATAGTTCTTTAATTTTTTTATGCAAATATTGGATGTAATCCTTCGTTCATTTGGCGGGGGTTGATCGAATTTAAGTCTGTGATTCAGTCGGGAGCCCGTAGAAGTATTGGTGATGGTCGAATCACAAATAATGGCTTCGATCCGTGGCTAGCAATTGCGGATAGTCCTTTTGTAAGTACTGAGTTGCATGAATCAATTCACAATGTTCCTGTATGTTCTCTATTTGCTGATGATGGGTCAGGCTGGGATGTTGAGTGTGTAAAAGACGTGTTTAATGGGCAGGATGCAAACGCTATACTAAATATCCCTGTGTCTTTGCATAAACCACCTGATGCTTGGGTCTGGACTGGTGAGTCCAAAGGGAACTATTTAGTTAAATCATGCTACAAACTATTATGTGGTGAGATCCAACAGCATGAGCCGTGGAATTTAATCTGGAAACTGCATGATATCCCTAAGGTAAAGTTGTTCTGCTGGCAACTTGCCTCATCTGTTCTCCCCACGCTTGATGATTTCTTAACTAAGCATATTCCCTATGAGTTAATGTGTCACATGTGTGGGTAGGAGTTGGAAACAACCAAGCACTTATTCATGGATTGCCAGCAAGTTAGAGCAATTTGGTCACGCATGCAACTGCCTGTTTCAACGCTTGGCTCACAAGGTAATATCACAAGAATGGTGTTTTGAGTTATTATCAATGCTTAATCCTCAATGTTTGTGATGATTTGTTGGGGATTGTGGGAAAGTAGAAATGATAATGTGTGGAAGGAAACCCCTTTTATGTGGAACAATGTAATGAACTTGGCTCTTTCTTTTTTAAATAGTTGGACATCAGCGAATGAGATCAGAGTTCTGCAGTCAGGAAAATGGGAGGAACTGAGATTGATAAATGGAAGCCGCCGGATCTAGGTCGCTTAAAATTGAATATTGATGCAGCGTTTGATGAGGAGAATAATATGATGGGCCTGGGCTGGATTCTACGAGATGATGGTGGTCGTTTCTTGGCGTCAAAAGTGCCGGAGGCGGTATGCATTCGAGAAGCTCTCAGTTGGTTAAAGGGAACAGGCATGGGGGATGTGGACGTGTGGAATTCTCAGTTGGTTTATTATGCATTATGTTCAGACTCTTTTAATTCAATTTTTGGTTTTATTATTGATGATATTAAAGAAGTTGCATCCATGATTGATGGCGTACACTTCCATTTTGTTAAGCGATCTGCGAATCGTGTTGCCCACATTATTGCTCGGGAAGCCGTTTCTATGTCAGGTTGCAGGGAGTGGTTTGATAGCCCTCCTCAATATCTTGTCGATTGTCTTCTTTCTGATTCAATGAATTAAGTCTTATTTAAAAAAAAAAACATATTATCTATGAATAGTTTAATTTCTAAATAAATGTATTCTAACTAATTTTAAGTTAATAATATTATATTTAAAGTATAATATATATACATTTTGTGTATTATTATTTATACAAATACAAATTTATTATAATCTATTTAGCCCATTTTCATGTTTAACAAAGAAAGTTTTCACCTCTTTAGGTAGTATACAATCAGAAAACAGAAAAACAATATACAAGGCATGATTGCAATAGGCGCTAGGGCTAGTTGGACAGTAGACAAGCGCCTAGCGCCTAAGCGGTCTAGACGGTACCTAACGACGACCTATAAAAATAAAAAAAAATTAATGCATGTGCTTAGGTGTATGCCATATATTATATTATATTATATTATATATATATATATATATATATATATATATATATATATATATATATATATATATATATATATATATATTTCTATTCAAATGTGGTCGCGCCTTCCCGTGCGGTTTACACCACTCAATGTTAATAAATGCACCACTCAATGTTATGAAATGCACCACTCAATGTTATTTGTGTGGTGCATTTCTTAATATTGAGTGGTGCATTTCTTAACATTGAGTGGTGTAAACCGCACGGCCGCACGGGAAGACACGGCCACACCTGAACATGACCCTATATATATATATATATATATATATATATATATATATATATATATCTTACTTCTCTTATTTATATAAATAAATAAATTTAAATATATATAAATATTATATATATTATCGAGGTGTCCCCCATTACTTTGATTCTGGCGCACTTCCATGCATAAGTGGAGCTTCCTACTCATTATGTACACAAGATGTGTGGTAGTTTGGTGGTTAAGAAGTTATGTTGTTATATTGAAAGTCTTGGGTTTGAATTCTCTGTTAGTATTTCCTTTATTTGTTTTGCTACAAGCTTCCTTCTTCGCTAGCCCAATAGATTACCATTATTCTTATTGGGAGGTGTGATGCCTCGTTTGGTCATCTTCTCTACTTGCGAGCCCAGAAGAAATGGTGTTCGGCTGCCTTCCCTACTTGCGGGCTAACGAGCTGCCTTCCCTACTTGCGAGCCAATGAGCCGCCTTCCCTACATGCAGGCTCATTGGGTTGCCTTTCCTTACATGTAGGTCAGTATAATTCCTTTTGTTTTTTAAGTGTGAGGCTTTGCAGGGCCGCCTTCCCTACTTGCGGGCCTTGAAGAAATGATTATTGGATGCCTTCCCTACATGCGGGCCAATGAGTTGTCTTTCCTCCTTGGGGTCACCCATGGCTACTTGATGACTCAAACCCAATGGTTCATACTACTATGCCCCAATATCTACGTAACTCTAAGGTGTCTGGTTTAATTGGCCCTGAGTCTCATTCTTGGGACATGGCTATTTTAAGGGACATATTTTTGCCTAGACCGTATTTCCAGAATTCCTATAAGCCTCACATATGAGGATTTATAGTACTGGTATATAGATCCTGGAAGATGTTATACGGTCATGAGTGGGTATAGGAACGTTATGGGAGAATTCTCTTGCAATCTTGAAGGCTTTAGTAAATAGAGCTTATTATGGAAAATTAAGGGCCTGTTTACTAACAGAAAACTGTTTTCTATTTTCTGTTTTCCAATTTTTCAGTTTTCATTATCTGTTTTCCATTCTCTGTTTTCTGTTTAGAAAACTTGTTTACTAACACTTATTTTTTCAAATTTATTTTTTTTAGATTAACGTAATAAAATTAACAATAAATAAAAATATATCCGAACCAATAACCTATTAAGTTCACATAAAATTTACTTTAGATAATATTAATACTTTTTGAGGTAATATAAATATGTTTGGATATATTTATTTGAGTGACATGTATAGAATATATAATTTTTATTTTGAACTCTAATATAGTAATATACATGAAATTTCAATATCCGATATCGGGACCAAACTTGTTTCCGATATAACATAATTAAAAATATCCTAATGAATAACCAATTGAGTTCAATCAAAATATAAAACGTGGTATAGATTTCAATTTTTAATTTTGATAATGTAAATGATGTATAATTTTAAGCATAAGCAAATAAGTTATGTTTAAATAAGTAATGCAAGTAGAAAAGATAGAAGATGATAATGAATGTAATCATAGTAATGAACACATATGTAAGTAGATAATGGTGAGAATGTGGCTATAGTTACATATAGTCTAATAGATGATAGCTTATTCTGCTTTTCATTCAGAAAACATTTCACTACAAGAAAAATGTTAATAGACAACGGTTTTTAACTGTTGTCTATGAGGTAAAATTTCTGTTGTTGAAGCTGGTGTTGTTGTAAGTCCCACGCAAAGATAACGATTTTTAACTGTTTTCTATTGAGTGTTGTTGGAGCCGGTGTTGTTGTAAGTCCCGTGCAAATACAATGGGTTTTAACCGTTGTCTTTTCTTGAAAAGACAACGGTTAAGTGTTGTTGAAACCGGTGTTGTTATAAGTCCGCGGAAAGACAACGGTTTTTAACCGTTGTCTTTTCTTGAAATGACAACAATTAAAAACTATTGTCTATTGAGTGTTGTTGAAACTAGGTGTTGTTAAAACGCTAAATTAATTATTTGGTAAATTTTTGCAAGCACTACATTTAGCAGCATTTGCATATGATGTTTTAAGAAAAAATATTTTTTCCCAAAACACCCCTAATTAATAAAATTAATAAAAGAAAAAAAAACTTTGGAGTTGATGGCCGACCCCTCAATGCGATTGGGAAATAATAGAGCCTTGAGGCTCCTCAAATAGGAGCCTCAAGGCTCTATTTCCACTTTTCCCACCGATGTGGGACGGTGGGAAAAGTGGGGTCTTTCTTCTTGTTTTTTTTTTTTTAAATTTTGATTTTTATTTTATATAAATATTATTATTAAAGACAACACACAAACGACAATGGCTAAATAAAACCGTTGTCTTTAAAAAAAATAAACGCGCAAAGACAACGGTTTTAAAAAACCGTTATCTTTGTAATGTTGTGTATTCAAGTGCACTTAAAGACAACACATCAATGACAATGGTTACATAAAACCGTTGTTTAATTAAAAAACTGAATGCACATAGACAACGGTATAAAAAAACTGTTGTCTTTGAAGTGTTGTGCATTAAAATGTGTTTAATAACAACACACTAACAACAACGGCTAAATAAAACCGTTGTCTTTATAAAAAAAAAAATAAACGCGCAAAGACAATGGTTTTAAAATACCGTTGTCTTTGTAGTGTTGTATATTCAACTGCATTTAAAGACAACACACCAACTACAACGGTTAAATAAAACCGTTGTCTAAATAAAATAAAAAATAAAAAAGGGTGCACAAAGACAACGGTTTATTTAAAACCGTTGTCTTTGAAGTGTTGTCTATTCAAGTGTGCTTAAAGACAACACACAAACAACAACGATTAAATAAAACCGTTGTCTTAAAAAGAAAAATCACGCAAAGACAACGGTTAAAACTGTTGCCTTTGTAGTGTTGTGTATTCAAGTGTACTTAAAGACAACACACCAACGACAAAGGTTACATAAAACTGTTGTCTTTTATTTTAAAAAAAAATGTACATAGACAACGTGTTTTAAAAATTGTTGTCTTTGCGGTATTGTCTTTTGACATAATGCACAAAGACAACACACTAAATACAACGGTTCAGTAAAAACCGTTGTCTTTGATAAAAGTATTGCGTCAAAGACAACTGTTTTGTCCAAAAGTGTTGTCTTTTACACAAAAGATAACACTTTTGTCAAAAATTGTTGTCTTTTTAGTGTTGTCTATGTGTATTTTTCTTGTAGTGTTTTAATAGTGTTTCAGTTTTCTAGAAAACTGGAAAATTATTTCATGTTTCCAAAATGGAAAACTGTGCTAGTAAAAATGTTTTCTGTTTTATGTTTTCTATTTTCTAATTTTCCAAATTTTCAGAAAACTGGACAAAATTTTTAATTAGTAAACAAGCCCTAAAGTCCCCCAAATGGAGGACCTTTATGTGGAGAGCGGGTATTCTTCTTATTACTACCAACCTCATTTTAAAGAGAGTTGAGGTAAGCCCTGCATGTCCTATGTGTAATGTTATGCACTCCCTAGCTGGCTAGCTAAGTGTGACTTTGCACAGCAAGTTTGGCGTGTGTCCTCCCTTCTGGTCTCATGCGTATATGGTGGCACCTTTCCAATTTGGTTTAGCAATGCCATGGACGTTCTCATGAAGTATGTACTGGTGAAAGTTGTAGCAGTCCTATACCACCTTTGGAAATCAAGGAATGGTGTCATGTGGGAGGTTGTGCTGCCGCCTGCCGCTGCCAAAGGTGGTCTGGAACATGGCGAACATAGCTGTGTTCCCGTCTCCTGGTCTCAAGTGCCCGACAACGTTTCAGTGCAGTTGAACAATTCCTCAGTCTCATTAGTCTAGTTGATGGCCACGAAACCCACCAGAGTGCAACCTGCTACATGCTTCTTTAATGCAGGGGTGTCTACAGCATCCAACAAGGCTACATTTGGTGCTACTCTATTCACGCCGTCATGTGCATTTTCAATAGCCAAGAATGGGGTTCTACCGGATGTTCGAATCCCTTGCTGGCGAGAATCACTTGCTTGTAAAGAAGCTTTGTCATGACTTATCGTGGAGTCACTTCAGTTTTTCTGCATACCGAATGCTCCACTCTTCATCGCAACTTAACATCTACATTGATCGTGCTCAGGTGTTACGTTGGCATTACTATAAATGATTTTAAGAGGATTATGCCTACTTTTTTATCTTGTTATATTCGCTTAATTCCTAGACAAGCTAATATGATAGCACACTCTTTAGCTTCTAAGACTTATCTTCTGGATAATTAGTTGTACTGAAACTCTGTCTCACTTGACTTTGTTTCAGCTCTGATCTTACTCAGTAATCTACCTCAGTTTTGTTGCTTTCTAAGAAATGTACACACTATCATTGCAACTAGCTACACCAACACATTTTAAATTCTTGTTAAAATCTTACCACAATATTTAAATTATAGAGATTTATATGCTATTGATAGTATCGTAGGTAAGCAAATAAGTTACTAGGCACATAATTGCATGACAATCAATAATCATAATATGCATACTAACCCTCCAACCATAGAACTAATGTGAATATCTCTGATTATTTCTTTCGCTTGTACTCAACTCTCTCTAGATAGTGTATAAAGAATTAATGTTAACAGACCGACGACCTTAAACAACCGCATGCCATCATTGTAATAGTTGTATGTCTTTAAGTCTCCTAAACCTAACCATCCTTTCTCCTTATATTAATTGTAGCCTAACTGTAAGGGTTGCACTAAATAACAAACACCTTAATATTATAACTTGTAATGCTAATGTTATATTAGGGAAAACGTTATTATAACTTGTAATGCTAATGTTATATTAGGGAAAACGTTACATGGTATATACTTAGCATTGGGAAAATAATAGGGAATACATAACAGCCATTGAAGTTCTCAACACAACTAACTACTAAACAGAGTTTTGAAATTGAAGGGCAGAAACCACAGTGGAGCTCAAAGAACTGATGAAATGAAAGAGCCAATTACTCCAACTTGTAAACTGCTATACCAGACATTAAGACACTGCCCATCCACAGTTTGCCATCCCTCTCCTCCACCTCACTAATAGCCCTCACAACTTTCCCTGCTCTGTCTTCCAAAACTTTCAGAACCTTACCTTCTGGGCTATACTTCACTGTGATTGCATGAGGGCGACCTCCGATGTGCATCAGGTACTGCAGCTTTGCAGAAATTGGAAGCTTCAGCAAGAATTTCCTCAGTTTCGGGTACACACTGCATATGTGACTGTACAATGTTCGACGACAGTGGACTGCTACCCAGAATTCACCTCTTCCGTTAGTTCTAACGTTGTCGGGGTAACCTGGCAGAATCGCCATAACTTCTGTTGTCCCTGATTTCTTGCCTTTCAACCAGTACTTGGATAATCTACAAAGGGATACACACTTCTAGTTTTAACACCATCCATAACGAGATCACGAGAGAGCAAGCAAGTTCAATCACATCTATATATATGTTAACATGCCATTCTGAGTTCAAGCATTATATCTTTTCATTAGTTCTTTTTTATTTTTGCTTCAGAAAACAGATTATATCAAATTCTCGACAATGCCATATATATGAACTAACTGTAACCTTATACAGCTTTAGATTTTACCCCACAAAGCAATTTCTTTGGGTTGGAGGATCAGAACGCGAAAGAGGGGAATCAAAAGTTCTGCATTATAGCCTTAGCATACACAAGATAGATCTACTTAGATTAGGAGACATAACAATTGTAATGAGAACTTTACTACCCGTCGAGCATATAAATTCTCAATATCAAGCTTAGGGTTTTAGTTGAAAATCCTTCAATTCTACTGTATATAAAACTACAAAGTGAGAAATATAACGCACCTGCCCTTGGAACCTTCACAATATACGAAGAAGGACCCGTCCTTACTTAGAGACAGGCCATTCGGAAACTGGAGATTGCGCACTAGAACGGTGGTTTCTTTTGTTGCTTGGTTGTATTTGAGAACCCTCCCTGAATCTTCTGCCGAGAAAACCAGCTGCAAAAAATTCCTGAAGGCACATACGAAAGTTATGAATCTTGCAACCAGATAATAATGACATTTAAGGTGTTACGCTTTGATGAAACCCCTTAGTTGCAATTATTCAACTGCCATATCATATACCATTCCAAACTATCTAGATGCTAATAACATCTAATTTTTGTCCAGCTTGAAAATTGAAGTTAGTTTTTGATCTGGGAAAATATGGAAACCGTACCAGTGCATTTTCTTTTCCAAATAGATTAATGCTATGTGGACTTTAGGTAGAACCGTAACGCTCTGAATTCGAATTAAAGATAGAAAACAAACAACACCAGGAGATAGATATATGCAAACCACTACCACTTAAAAAGAGAAGAATCCATAAGTTACCTTCGGCGATACTTAGTACTGCTGTCTGTAAAATAGACGTTCCCTTCATGGTCAATGTCCAGATCATTCCCAAATGTAAGAGGCACTCCTTCAGCCTCAGTTGATAGTGTTGTTGCTAGCCCACCTTCAGGTCCAACCTTCATCAACCCAAAATATGCATCTGCAATGTATAAGTCACCAGTCCTTCTGTCAAATCTCAAACCTAAAGGTCTGCCACAGATGTGCTCATCCTTTACATAGCTCACAGGGGTTGGGTTGGGTTTTGGGTCACACACAGTAGACCTGAAAATGCAAACCACAAACAAGACAACAATCTATTACATTAAACCCAACACCAAGAACTGTATATAAAGGGAGAATAATAGTAATGTTTTCAAGAATATTTGAACAGTGCCCTCAATTGGTTCCTTGTGACATATTGCGTGTAAGGACACAGGATCAGACCACTAACAGCAATGTGAAAGTTACACCCAATGTTGTGGATGTTGGATTTAGTTTGATTAGATAGAAGTTATTAGTCAACCAGAGCCCAATAATACAAATACATCATTGAGAAGACATCAACTATGGCTGGAGATCAATATTCCAAGTTTCTCGATTCCTAGGGGCACTAGATACTAGCCTTCCACCGTTATTTACCACTTTTATAAATCCTGTCGGTCGTGTGTGAGGGTCGAGAATTTCGCCTTTTGTAACAAGAATAACTGAAAAGTTAAAAGGACTTTTTTTTTTTTAATTAACAAGGTAAACGTCACTCCTCACTCTGTGAGTGAGTAAATCCTTGGCATGTGACCCTAGCCGGCAAAGAACCATGAGGTAAGCCAGCCGAAGTTACCCATGACCGGCTCAAACCCACGACCTCTCTCGATTGTACCCCTTGGGCTACCCTTACGGGCAAAGTTAAAGGACTTTGGCTGACCTGTTGGCGGAGGTATAGGCAAATTCGATCCATTTCTCTCCGTTCCACATCAAAACCCTGCCGTCGGCGACGCCGGTGTAGGGCCCCCGGCCTTGCGGGTCGAAGGCGATGCTCTCCGGTCCGTGAATTTGGTTGGGGAACTTAATTTCCGACTTCTGAAGCAGGTTCTGCGTGTCCTTCTCCGGCGGAAGCTCTGACCAAGCCGGCGTGTCCACCTTGTACACCTCGAAGTCCGGGAACTCCGAGAATGCGCCGTGCTTGAACGGGTCCAGAGCGCAGTACACTGCCACCAGTAGGAATACTCCGGCCAACACTCCGGCGGGCTTCATCGCTTCAGTAATTTTAGTTTCTTGATCAATTACTCAAAAATTAACAACAAAAAATCCAAACACATAATTTTGCAGTTTTATCAGTCCAAGAATAGCCTTAGTTTCTTGATTACTTACCGGTGTGTATATTATAGTATTTGAGAGGTATGAAGAGCGTTGGCTAACTACCCGGTAGCTAGCTAGTACATAGCGGCTTTTCAATTCTTGCTTTTGGGAGTTAATTTGCACCTTAAGTCTTAACTAACAACTACTTGGCCTACAACCTAGCTTACGTAGTTGCCCATGTCATTAATCCGAGAGGAATACTTCTTAATTGCCCTCTCCACCTCATCACCTGCAAGTTGGAAAGTTTTTGCCAAGAGAGCCAATGGTGTTTTCTCATCCCTTTGATATGTGATACATTACTAATAGTTCAGTTGGTCACAAGACCGACAAGAATGAAGTTTATGAACAATAATTCGGAATCAAGTCTCACTAGCTTTGCTAGCTTTGTTTTGTTGGGCTGAGGGTGGGTAGCCTTAAGGTTAGAGATTCAACCTTCTTTTATGGGAACAACAATACACATACCTACCAAGGGCGCAAATTATATCAACCCGTTTTATAATCATGTTTAATAACTTTCATCATATATTACATTCACAATATTAACTTATATTTTAATGTACATAAACGCTAAACTATAAATACATCATATCTATTTGTATTCACTATATAGTAATTTTATAATATTGTTCCTTCTATAAATTGATAAAAACAAAGATTAATGTATATAAACATTACACTACATGTGATGTGTTCAGGGTCGTTCCAATAAAAAATGGAGTTCTGTGCAATATTTTAATTTGGATCCCTTTTTTCAAATAATTTGTCTATATAAATAATAGTTGTTCAAAAAGTTATTTCAAAAATTCAAAATATAAATATTGTATAAAAATACATCTAAATTTTCATTTAAAAAGTGTCATGCGCTGTGCACATTTAGACGCAAAATCATCTACCAAACTTTTGATATCAACTTCTTCCAAAATCTCATTTTCAATAGAGATACGCTCCAACGCTCCATTTCACTCACTCTCTCTCCATCTCTAGACTTCCGATCAAGCGACATATATCTCTCGATCGGGTTTCGAATCTCCTCCGGCTAAGTTCAAACTCGCTAAGGAAAAATGAGAGAAATCCTCCATGTTCAAGGTGGGCAGTGCGGAAACCAGATTGGATCCAAATTCTGGGAAGTTGTCTGTGATGAACATGGCATAGACCCAACAGGACGCTACTGTGGGACTTTTGATTTGCAGTTGGAACGTGTCAATGTGTATTACAATTAGGCTTCCTGTGGAAGGTTTGTCCCTCGTGCAGTGCTCATGGATCTGGAGCCCAGCACAATGGATAGTGTTAGGACTGGCACTTACGGCCAAATCTTCAGGTCTGATAACTTTGTGTTTGGTCAGTCTGGTGCTGGAAACAACTGGGCTAAAGGGCATTACACCGAGGGTGCAGAGCTTATTGATTCAGTTCTTGATGTTGTGAGGAAGGAGGCTGAGAATTGTGACTGCCTTCAAGGGTTCCAGGTCTGCCACTCTCTTGGTGGTGGAACAGGTTCTGGTATGGGAACATTGCTAATCTCAAAGATCCGGGAGGAATACCCAGACAGAATGATGTTGGAGGATGAAAGGGTAGTAGTGTCATTTACATTTGCATATATCAGTCCGCCTCCTCTGTCTTGGATATATATACATATACAGTCTTCTTCTTCATTTTTGTACTCTGAGTAATCTTCAATCAATACAACAACATTTACTCTTCCTTTTTCCTATTGCTACACTGTTGTGCACAATTCCAATATGGTATCAGAGCGCCGGTGAGGAAGCAATGCTGCCGCAGCTTCCAGCACCGGCGAATCGAAGCCTGGAGATCGCTGAGCCGCTCATTCATCTCTGACCGTCGATCCGCAGTGGATCGTCACTCCGCAGAGGAGTAACAACGCCGAAAGCTTCCTTCGAGTTGTGGAGGAATTTCGACGCTGCCGCAAGGATCCTGAAGATGCGCAACGGACCTAGCGCCGCCGTAGGAGGTGGCGGTGGTTTCAAAGCTTCGAAGCAGGATCCGTCATTCAATTTGAGCAGAGTGCTCATTGATCATCGGTTTAAAGCCTTCTATTGTTCTTCGTGGAACATGTTCGTGAAGAATTCGAGCAAAATGCTCGTCAATCCTCTGTTTGCAGGTTTCGATCGAAGTTCGCGTAGCAGATTCGCGGAAAATACGAGCGCAGAGCTCGTCGATCATTCACCAGTAGCCATTCCTGGAGCAGATCCGTGGAAAGCACGAGCACATTGCTCGTTAATCCTCAACGATTCATGGAGCAGATCCATGGATTCGTGGAGCAGAGTCATCGTAGCTGTATCGTCGCCGCAGCGGCGAACGAAGAAGAAGCTAATCACGAGCACAGCGCTCGTTGTTGATTCAGTTAGCTTCGGGAGATTGTCGGCTATCACTTCATCAATTCCTACTCAGAATTCGTCTATGGATAGCTGGTCCCGATCTGTGAATTTTGTTTTTGCTTGTGTTATCTTGTTGCGTCGAGGAGAACAACCACTCTTTGATTCAGATTTTGCTTGTTTTAATGCAACTCGATAATTGAATTTAGGGATTCAGAATGATTTGTTGGAAGCGAGCTCCAATTTTTATCTAGAAAAATTGAATGACTCAATGATATTAGATAATTTTGGTGATGGTGATTCTACACGATTTCCTGTATTTGATCACAGAAACTTTGCAAAGGCTGCTGAAATGCTGCTAGTTGCTGCTAGACTTAGTCAAAATCTGAGGAAAGAGTTTCAAGATACAAATATTGAGATGGTTGAAACAACCAAAGAATTGCAGAAGAAACTGAAAGAAACCAGTACTACAATGGTTAATGATTTGAGTAGTCGACCTTCAAAGTTAAGCTTTACTGCTGCAATCAGGAAAGGGAAGGTTGGGGAGAACGGAGTTGATAATACACATGAGTTGAAGTCACTGTGTAGTGAACACCTACAATGGTGTTTTGTCAATGCTGTGATTCAGTTTCAAATTTCTCTTGCTAAGACTGATATTGAGCAGAGTATAGTTATTCCTGACTATGCTGAGATGGATAGGATTTTGAAGGAAGAGAGCACTACTCTGATTAAGTCTTGTTCTAATGCAAAAGGAATTGCCACTGATGTCTTGAAGAATGGTTATTAAAGATGAGATTTCAAAGTCTTCACCAGAACAAATATAATGGAAATGAATTTGATCTCTTCTCTGGATGACATTTGACAAACCAGGGTCTGCTGATTTCTTACCAAATTCTAATCCTAATCCTGGTCATATGGTTTCCAATGATGTTTTCAACAGCATGCCACCTTCTCAGATTTCTGGTTCAAGTACACTTCTAATGTTTCCTTTGGGTGCAATGGCATATAATATGCCTCCTGGCTTTCTGTTAAATCCTTCGTTTGTTGTTCAAGCATTGAATAAAGGTGTCAGGAAGATTCATGTGCATAATGAGCAAGTTTCTCTTATGCATACTACTGCAGATGGTGGCATTCATGTTCAAGCTGAAGCAACATCTTGTCTATCACACTTCCATTCTAAGCTGAACATACAAAAGATTTGCATGTCCAGCTTACGGGGGGGTGTTGGAGGATGAAAGGGTAGTAGTGTCATTTACATTTGCATATATCAGTCCGCCTCCTCTGTCTTGGATATATATACATATACAGTCTTCTTCTTCATTTTTGTACTCTGAGTAATCTTCAATCAATACAACAACATTTACTCTTCCTTTTTCCTATTGCTACACTGCTGTGCACAATTCCAATAAATGATGCTCACATTCTCCGTATTCCCATCACCCAAGGTTTCAGATATAGTGGTTGAACCATATAATGCCACACTCTCAGTGCATCAGCTTGTAGAGAATGCTGATGAGTACATGGTGCTTGACAATGAAGCTTTATATGACATATGTTTCAGGACTCTGAAAGTCACCACTCCCAGCTTTGGTGATCTGAATCACTTGATTTCTGCAACAATGAGTGGGGTGACCTGCTGCCTCAGGTTCCCTGGGCAACTCAACTCTGATCTCCGGAAGCTTGCTATGCAACTTGATTCCCTTCCCTCGTTTGCACTTCTTTATGGTGGGGTTTGCTCCTCTCACTTCTCGAGGATCCCAGCAATACCGTGCCCTTACAGTTCCTGAGCTTACCCAGCAAATGTGGGATGCCAAGAACATGATGTGTGCTGCTGATCCTCGCCATGGACGTTATCTCACTACCTCAGCAATGTTCAGGGGCAAAATGAGCACCAAGGAAGTGGATGAACAGATGATCAATGTGCAAAACAAGAACTCCTCTTACTTTGTTGAGTGGATTCCAAACAATGTGAAGTCGAGTGTGTGTGATATCCCTCCTAGAGGGCTCTCAATGGCATCTACCTTTGTTGGTAACTCAACATCCATTCAAGAAATGTTCAGGAGGGTTAGTGAGCAGTTCACTGCCATGTTCAAGAGAAAGGCTTTCTTGCATTGGTACACTGGCGAGGGAATGGATGAGATGGAGTTCACTGAAGCCGAGAGCAATATGAATGATCTTGTTTCAGAGTATCAGCAGTACCAGGATGCCACTGCTGATGAGGAATGTGAGTACGAGGACGAAGAGGAAGAAGCTTGTTGATCACTGATGAAAAAGGCAATGGTTAAAAAGCTCGGCCTTATCCTATGTGATGTTACATGTATTGTTGCTCTTATTTGTGTTGACTTAAATATTGGTCCCCTTTGGATGGTTCTTCCAATATGTTTCTGTAGTAGCCATGCCTAGATGTGGAGGAGAGTGGATGTTTTGGGTAGGTGTGGAGTTGTCCTTCTGTCCATTTAAATGTCGTATTTGATGATACTGAGTATGTTGTTATTGGATTGTATACTTCAAAAAAAAAAGAAAAAAAAAAGAACATAAGTAAGAATATCTATTAATCTAGAATCAATGGCATCCCAATTCCGTTGATCATATATGTCAAATAAAAGCGAATCATTTGGTTTACCATTGTGATCGACCAACATCATCTAAACAGTTATCATCATTCTTATTATTTTCATTGTTACAATGATACCTATCATCGTTGTGCACACTATCATTTAAATTTTTTTCAATCTCACAATCATCTTGATCTTCTATATGACGATTAGCATCTAAGAATTTTTCCTTAGCATAATCTTTTTGCACATCTATTTGAGTTTCTTTTATAATGAAATTTTCAAGAGCTCCCTTTTGAGATTGAGTTAGTTGCTCAATTCTTCTTTTATTTTACGCTTTTCAAACCCAGATGAATATTTTCTAGAAGACATAATTATAAAACCCTAAAGAAAAAATAAAAAATTATTTAAAAACTCTATGAACAAATAATTAATCAAGAAACAAATTCTTGAATATATTATTCTGAAATAAGAATTATTAAATCATATAAATAAAACAATAAACAAAAATTATGAAATATTTAGTAATTTTAATTAACTGAGAATTGAAAAACTTGAAAATTTGTAACTTTGAACATTGTACGATCAAGAAGAATTCTTCAATTCTATCGAACACATAATATAAATATGTACGGTGAAGGAAAAACATTGAATAATGTGAATAATGGATTAATGGCGCAACAGTACTGCAGACAAAAATTGGGGAAATGGATGCATTTATATAATGTATATATGAATACTGAATACAGAGAATTGCGTGAGGAAAAGGACTTGAATACATAGAATTACGTAAGGAAAAGGAATAAAGAATTACCTAAAATTAGTAGGATTTGGCTTACGTTGCGTGAACATGTATGGAAACTGAAAACAATTACCTAATATACTATACATATATAATTTTTTTTTTAAAAAAATTAGGGCTCCCAAAAAATAGGGGGCCTTGTGCGCCGTCCCTGGGCAGACTTACCCAGGGCTGGCCGTGGATGTGTTTAATAACATTTATTATGTATTATATTATGTTCATAATATTTGTTTTATATAATTATAACTTCAAACGTTAATGTACATTAACATTAAACTGCAAGTATATTATATATATTTTCATGTAGTAGATTCATAATGTTCATAAAAATAAAATTTAATATACATAAATATTACACTATATGTGCATCATGGCTATAGTGTGACGTGAAGAGTGCGAATGCTTGTTAACCATATTACCTTGAAACGACATAATTTTGGATCAGGAACTGCCTTGCAAGATGGATCACGGGCCAAGATATAATGATGGGACCCATCACCCAAGGTCAATGCATTAAAAATAATAATAAGGTCTTCCTCAATAGTGGAAATTTTGGTGTGATTTTTGAGGAGTTTTTTTTTTTTTTAAGTGTGATTAGCAAAGAGAAACTGAGAGTAGAGGAAAAAAGAAAAGGAAAAAATAAAACAAAATATAAAACTGGAAAAAATAAGTAAATAACTATATTTATGTGCTGGCCTGGGCGGAGAATTGCGCCTCACGCATGTGAGCCTCACCCTTGCCTGCCAAAGTGCTCAAATTTGTAGGAGAAAAAAACTCAAAAAAAAAAAAAAAAAAACCTTCACATTTGTTAAAAATTACCCATTGCATTTTACTATTCTAAAAACTCAACAAAAATGGCTAATGTGGAGGGCCTAAGGGCATATATGTGCAATAATTTAATTCATGTGAGAACCATTCCTCATAAAACAATTAGAAAATAATCAGAACCGTTCATCTAGACATATCCAAAAAAATTGAAGCAATTAGGACAAAAATAATGTAGTGACATTCTTATAAATAACACAAATTTTAAAGTGTAATTAACAACACTATAGAGTGCAATCGAACAAAATAGAATGCATCAATTGATAAATCATAAAAACTACACCGAAAGACTAAACTCAAAGATAAACTATAAACACTAAACTACTAAAAAATAAAAGGTGAACCCTCAAATCAAATTTAAAAAAAAAAAAAAAGAAAAAAAAAAGTCAAACACACTATTAAATTTTATAATAATAATAAAAAAAGTAATTAACCTCATAAACTTTAAAATTTAAACACATCAACTTATCATAAACTTTAAAAATTTTAAATTAAACATATCAACTCATCAATTATTATCGTAAATATAATTCACATGTTAATAGTTTTTCTCTCTTAATTGATATGGCATATTATACTGTATCTACACCCGATGGGTGTTGTCCCCTTCTACTTGAATCTACACTTTTAGTGGTTTTCTCTTTTTTTTCTTTTTTTTTTATTTACTTTTGCGGGATGTTTGGTTCACGGAATAGGCAGGGAATGACATAGCATTCCCAGTAATAGCCTATTCCGTTGTTTGGTACACATTTGTATTCCCATGAACATTATTCCTGGGAATGAGCTATTACCCTTGCAAGGGTAATAGCTATTACCAGCACCCCCGGTATTAGCCTATTACTGACTTATCAGGAATAAGTATTTTATTTTATTTCCATTTTTACTCTTTTTTAAACATTAATTTTTTACGCTATTTTTCTCTCTATCATCACATCATATCACCTTTCTCCCTGTCATCACACTCATCTCACTAACACCATTGCAAATTGAAATTCTTCTTCAAGGTATTCTTCTAAACTTCTCTCTTTTTTTTTTACCAATAATTTATTTATACCAATAGTCAACGCCAACCGTAAAAATCTGGGGATCAAAATATGAAAAAATCAAAAAAAAAAAAAAGTAGAATTAGAAATGGATTAACCTTTTTTTTTTTTATCCTGACAACAAAAACATGAATTGATAATCTGTTTAGGATCAACCAATATATGATTCGACAACATTGCATATGTAGAAAAGCATTTCATATCATAAAATAACCGAATATATCATTTTTAATAGCAAAAGTCATTTTATTTCAAAAAGATAGGAGGGGAAAGGTCATTGATAATTGCATAGCAACAAAACACAACATCAATCATAACGCAGCAACAATCTTAGAGAGCCTTAAGGATTTCATCAGCACCAGAGACCGTGAATTCTTCACCAGATTCGATATTAGCGACAGTCACTTTGAGATCGTCAACCAGAAGAGCAAACCTTTTGGATCGTGTGCCAAGCCCTTTCTCTGTGAGGTCAAGCTCAAGGCCAAGAGCCTGGGTGTATTTGCAAGATCCATCGGCTAAGAATTGACATGTTTGTTGTCGGGGTAAGTTTTTGCCCAAGCTTTCATCACAAAGGGGTCGTTCACACTGATGCGGGAACAATTGAAAGCAGGCTTTCTTGTCCACACTTTTTAGTGATTTTCTTTACGAGATTGGGTGTATACGAACAGGGAGAGAAAAAAGAAATGGATACATATATATGAATTTGCAGTGTGTATGGTAGGGAAACACAATGCTTATAGAAGATCCGATGACAATGGCAACGGCCTTGTTTATACAGGTTTGTTATAATAATAATAATAATAATAATAATAATAATAATAATAATAATAATAATGATAATGATAATGATAATGATAATGATAATGATAATGATAATGATAAATTGATAATGATAATGATAATGATAATAATATAATGATAACGATAACGATAACGATAACGATGATAATAATAATAATAATAATAATAATAATAATAATAATAATAAATAAATAAAATTTGTACAAGGGCATTTATGTCTTTTAAATATGTATTCCATTTCTATTCTTTTAACCAACCAAACGCTGGAATAGAATTCCCAAGTCTATTCCTTCAGCGAACCAAACACTATAATACAATTCATATTCTATTCCTTACCTATTCCATTCCTTATGGAATAGTATTCTTATTCCCTCCAAATTCATTCCGTGGTTGATATTCTATTCCTTACCTATTCCATTCTTTATGAAATAGTATTCTTATTCCCTTCAAATTCATTCCGTGAACCAAACATGCTGTTAGTCTTTTTTAATATGTTTTTTTAAGTACCCCTAAAAATTTTGGAGTATTGCCCCCATAAAACTCAATAACTAAATTGTAATTGTACTTATTGAATTTTGAATGCAACAGCATGTGTCTCGAGAGTCACTTCTTAGGCAAATTATTGTCTTGACCATGGTCCATACGTTGTGTGGATCACAATAAAAAGTATATTTTTAATTTTTTTTTTTTGAATACTACTAACTTTTTAATATACTAAATATACATTATTCGTATGTTGAATATACATTATACAAAAAAAATGCACTTTAATACTCAAATAATATATTTCAAATGCAGTAGTATGATTACAGTACAGCAGCATGATTCTGAAATGGAGAATTATGCTTGGATTATTACTGTGAAAATGAAGTAGGATGAGGGGCTGAATGAGTTTGTTGTACTGGAATGATACAATAAAGTTGATGGTGACTGGGTGTTTTAGAGATTGGCTAGACTGAGTTGGAAAAACATGAGATTAGAGAAATGATGGTGAAGAATTATGGAATACGATGATGATCAGATGTTAGTAGATAAGTTGAGGCTTTGCTGTGATTTAAGCTTGAATAGGATGAAGATAGCAGAAGCATTTAAAGGAGATGGGCTGGAATTTAATTTGGGCTGTTTGGCTCATATATTTGCAATTGTTATACCCTGCACCACGGTGCACATAGCAATGTGCACCACGTACATAAAATCACGTCGTTTCGATGTTAGTGGACGCGAACGCGAATGACTCCAGGGAATTCATTATCTATAATACACATAATCATTATCTAGAATACACAGAACGTTTGCCTAGAATACACAAAATGTTTGCCCAGAATACACAAAATATTGACACAAAATACACAGATGTTAGTGGACGCGAATGACTCCAGGAATTCATCTATAATACACATAATCATTATATAGAATACACAGAACGTTTGCCTAGAATACACAGAATGTTTTCCCAGAATACACAGAATATTGACACAAAATACATAGAACCCATCCTCCTAACATTCGAATGCACAAACACATCACAACATGTGTTAATAACATGAATACACAGAATATTGACACAAAATACACAGAACCCATCCTTCTAAACATTCGAATGCACAAACATATCACAACATGTGTTACTAACATGAATACACATAACGGTTGCCTAGAATACACAGAACGGTTGCCTAGAATACACAGAATGATTGCCTGGAATACACAGAATATTTACATAAATATAGAGACCGGTAGAAACGGGAAACATGATTTCCAAAAAAATTGGACGATTAGTTCATAATACTCAAAACGATGTCGTTTAGGTACGTTGTGCACATTGCTATGTGCACTATGGTGCACAGTATAATTTGCCTATATTTGAGAGTGAACGAAGCGGCCTTGAATTGGATTGGGTCTTATTGGAGAATGAAGGAGCAGAAATAATTGGGCAAAATATGTCGTTTTTGTCTTCTTTTTTTTTTTTTAATTAATAAACATATTGTTGAATATAAAGTTGTTCAAAAATGTGTGAATGTAGAGGTTTCAAAGTGTGAACGTAGAGTATAGAAATCGTGAATGTAGATTTATGATTGTGTGAATGTAGAGTTACCTAGAAATGTGTGAATGTGGAGGTTTCAAATTGTGAATATAGAGTATAGAAATCGTGAATGTAGAGTTATGCATGTGTGAATCTGTAATAGAGTTAAGAAGTTCTAGCAACTTGTAACCCTGTAATGTGTGAATGTGGAGTATAGGACCTGTGAATATAGAGTTTTGAATGTGTGAATGCATAACAGTGGTAATATAGTTACTAAACATATAATCCTGTAATGTGTGAATGTGGAGTTTACAAATTGTGAATGTAGGGTATAGTGTATGTGAATGTAGACCCAGGTCCACCTTGCAAGGTGGACTTGAGTCCATGGCATAACAACCCAATTGGGGCATGGGCTGAATTAATAAACTGGGCCGTATGGTCTGTGAAGTTGATTAATTTGTTTGGAAAGGAATTGGTGTTATGGAGAATGCAAGATTACATTTGAAGGGCTGGTGAATGAGTGGGTCGTATGGTAAAAAAGAAAAAGAAAGCATGTGATGTTTAAATTGAGAAGTGGACCGAGAATGGCCTTGGTGGGCTGCTGGAACTAAAGAAAGAATGGTGATGCTGAGTGGGCCTGTGAAGGCAAAGGCCGAATGGACCACTTTGAAGTGGACTATATGAACTCTGGGCCGTGTGAAATTGGGCAAATTATACTGTGCACCACGGTGCACATAGCAATGTGTACCACGTACTTAAACGACGTCGTTTTGAGCATTGTAAACTAATCGTTCATTTTTTTTAGAAATCACGTTTTCCCGTTTCGGCCGGTCTCTGTATTTATGTTAATATTCTGTGTATTCCAGGCAATCATTCTGTGTATTGTAGGCAACCGTTATGTGTATTATAAGCAACCGTTATGTGTATTCATGTTAGTAACACATGTTGTGATGCGTTTGTGCATTCGATTGTTTAGAAGGATGAGTTCTGTGTATTTTGTGTAAATATTATGTGTATTCATGTTATTAACAGAAGTTGTGATATTTTTGTGCATTCGAATGTTAGAAGGATGAGTTCGGTGTATTTTGTGTCAATATTCTGTGTATTATGGGCAAACATTCTGTGTATTCTAGGCAAACGTTCTGTGTATTCTATATAATGATTATGTGTATTATAGATAATGAATTCTCTGGAGTCATTCGCGTCCACTAACATCTGTGTATTTTGTGTCAATATTCTGCGTATTCTGGGCAAACATTCTGTGTATTCTAGGCAAACGTTCTGTGTATTATAGATAATGATTATGTGTATTATAGTCATTCGCGTCCGCGTCTACTAACACCAAAACGACGTCGTTTTATGTACGTGGTGCACATTGCTATGTGCACCGTGGTGCAGGGTATAACGATTGGTGAAATTGGTCACAGGCCTTGGGGTCATTTAATTTGGAGAATTTTAGCCTATTTGGGCCTGTTTTGGTAGACTAGATAATAGTCTTTTGTTTTTTTAGGGCTTTTTGCCCCATATGTCTTGTAGGCCTATGGCCCTTTTGGTTTTGTAGGGTCCTTTGGACCTAATACAAGTGAGCCTTAGGTCACTTTCGGGCCCAAGGCGTCTGTAAGGCTTTGGCCTCCTGTTTTGATTCAATAAAAGTGATGGTTAGTTTAAAAAAAAAAATACAATGTATATTTTTAATATACTAAAATATATTATTTTTGTATTGAATGTACATTATTTGATAGTATAGTTCACACAACAGTCTGAACATAATTGTCTTAATGAAGTGTAATGCTCAATTACGACAGAAACTAACATATTTATTATCCATGCGATGAGTTATGTTAGTATTGTTATTGTTAGGGAATGAATTAACAAGCACTGCGGAAGCGGGTACGGTGATCGCGAATTGAGAATTATTGTAGGAAGTAATAATATGGGAGAAATATAAAATGACAAATAATAGAGATATTAATTTTGGGGAGATTGGAAATTAACTCTCAAATTTATTGCAAAGGAAATATTACAATAAATAAATTGCTAAGCTTAAATAAAAGGAATAAAAGAAAGCTAGCAAATGAAGGAAATCCTACGTGAGAATGAACTAGAGAGAATGAGGAGAGAATTGATGTTGGGATGTGGATGCTTTGTTCTTGCAAAGGAGAGCCCTATTTATAGTTGCAGTAGAGGGCATCTGATGGTGGAATATATAATTAGAAATGGGTGTCCTTGTGATTGTGTGAGTTGGAAACCATGTGGAGTATGGGCAATAATCTGGGTAGCCATGTGAAGACCCATGTGCTGAGGAATGTGGTGAGTTGTGTTGTAAGGCAAATGATTTGGCCACATGATATATTATTCTAACAATCTCCACCTTGGACAAATCAACCAGGAATTTAACCACTGGAACAACCAACTAAATTCAAGCAATGTTTGAATTTAGCAATAGGTAGAGGCTTGGTAAGCATGTCCGCTGGGTTCTCCAAAGTGTGAACTTTCTGAACAATGATATCTCCTGCAGCTACAACGTCGCGGATGAAATGGTATCTGACATCAATGTGTTTGGTTTTGGCGTGATATGTATCATTCTTGGTGAGATGAATAGCACTCTGACTATCAGAAAACACAGTAGTCTGACCCTGTGAAATACCAAGTTCCATAACCAAACCTCGTAGCCAAGTAGCTTCTTTGACACCCTCTGTTGCTGCAATATATTCCGCTTCAGTCGTGGATAAAGCAGCAATAGACTGAAGCGTAGCTTTCCAACTGATAGCACAATTACAGAGAGTGAAAATATAACTAGAAAGCGACCGGCGTCTGTCAAGATCACCACCATAATCAGAATCCACAAAGCCCATAATATTAGTAGATACAGGAGAATTCCTATCAAAAACCAAGCCCAAAGAAGATGTACCCTTCAAATACCGTAAAATCCATTTAACGGCATTCCAATGTTCCTTACCAGGGTTATGCATATATCGACTCACAACACTTACAGCATAAGCCAGATCAGGTCTAGTGCATACCATAGCATACATAAGACTTCCAACAGCACTAGAGTAAGGAACCTTTTTCATATAAGCCACATCAGCTTCTGACTTAGGGCATAATTCAGAAGACAGCTTAAAGTGTGCACCAAATGGAGTAGACACAGGTTTACAATTTGACATATTAAATCGATCAAGCACCTTATCAACATACTTTTTCTGGGATAGAAAAAGTTTTCCAGCTTGACGATCCCTGTGTATCTCCATGCCAAGAATCTTCTTTGCTGCACCAAGGTCTTTCATCTCAAACTCATTGCTTAGTTGAGACTTCAACTTAGTAACAAGAGACATGTCAGGAGAAGCAATGAGCATATCATCAACATAAAGTAATAGATAGATAAAAGACCCATTAGAAAATTCTTTAAAATAGACACAACTGTCATATTGGCTTCTTGAGAAACCTTGCCCTAACATAAAAGCATCAAACCGCTTATACCATTGCCTCGGAGCTTGCTTCAACCCATAGAGTGATTTTTTCAGGCGACAGACACAATGTTCCTTTCCAGGAACTTCAAACCCCTCAGGTTGATACATGTAAAGTTCCTCATCAAGTTCTCCATGTAGGAATGCAGTCTTTACATCAAGTTGCTCCAACTCCAAATCAAACAGAGCAACAAAAGCAAGTAATACACGTATAGAGGTATGACGAACAACTAGAGAAAAAATCTCATTAAAGTCAATACCTTCGCGTTAATCGAAACCTCGAACAACCAACCGTGCTTTCCATCTTGCTTTCTCAACCCCAGGGATGCCTTCTTTCATCTTGTAAATCCATTTGCAACTCAATGGGCGTTTACCTTTAGGCAACTCTACCAACTCCCATGTCTCATTCTTGTGAAGACTTTCAATCTCCTCTTGCATAGCAACCAACCACTTGGACGAGTTGGCACAGGAAATAGCCTCGGAATAGCAAGATGGATCACCATCAACCTCCTGTGCAACTGAAAGAGCATAAGCAACCAAGTGGGTTTCATCATCATACCTAGCAGGTTTTTTAATTGTCCTCCTAGGTCGATCTTGAGCAATAGAATACTCCTGTTGTGGCTCGACGAGAGGTGCGGTACAAGTAGATGCATCATCATTGACAATAGTAATATTGTCATTAGGCCTAAAATTGAACTCCACCTTCTCTCCAGTACCCTGCTTATCACCTGTACTGGGTACAATAGAATCTTTTCCAGAAGAAAGTAATGCATTTTCATCAAAAGTGATATCTCGACTCAAAATGATCTTTTGAAAATCAGGAGACCATAGACGATACCCTTTTGACTCAGAAGCATAACCAAGAAAAATGCATTTGATAGCTCTTGGGTTTAATTTACCTGTACTGGAATGAGCATATGCAGGACATCCAAAAACTCTTAAGATAGAGTAATCAACAGGATTACCTGACCAAACTTTTTGTGGAATTCTGAAATCAAGAGAAGAGTGTGGAGATCTATTTACCAAGTAACATGCAGTAGAAACAGCCTCGGCCCAAAAATCACGCCGTTTCCACAACCCAGCATTAGAGAGCATACAACGAGCTCTCTCCAGTAGAGTCCTGTTCATACGTTCTGCAACACCATTCTGCTGGGGTTTACCAGGCAAAGTCTTATGCCTGGCGATTCCATTGATTGCACAGAACTCATTGAAATCTGACTCACAGAACTCTAGTCCATTATCTGTCCTGAGCTTTTTGACCTTTTTCCCTGTCTGAGTTTCAACAAGTATTTTCCATTTTTTGAAAGTAGAAAATGCTTGATTTTTGTGTTTCAAGAAATAAACCCAGACCTTACGAGAAAAATCATCAATAATAGACATAAAATATATACAACCTCCTAGAGATTGGACCTTAGTCGGTCCCCATAAATCAGAATGAATATATTCCAATACATCTTTGGTACGGTGTGTAGCAGTAGAGAAACTAACCCTCTTTTGTTTCCCAAAAACACAATGCTCACAAAATTGTAATTTTCCCGTACCTGAATTTCCCAGGAGGCCTTGCTTGCTCAGGATATGCATGCCTTTCTCACTCATATGCCCCAGACGCATATGCCATAGTTGAGTGAGATCTGCGTCGTCCACCGATGATGAGACTGCTGCTGAACCTGTCACAGTACTGCCATGCAACACATACAAGCTTCCTGAACGAGAAGCTTTCATGAGAACAAGAGAGCCTTTTATCACCTTTAGAACTCCACCTTCAGCTATGTACTTACACCCCAAAGATTCCAAGGTGCCCAAAGATATCAGGTTTCGTTTTAAGTCAGGAATATACCGAACATTGGTAAGAGTCCTAACAACGTTATCATGAGTACGGATCTGAACACTTCCAATTCCACTAACCTTACATTGGGTATTATTACCCACCAAGACAATTCCACTATCAATTGGTTCAAGAGAGATGAACCAGTCTCTATGAGGACACATGTGGAATGTACAACCAGAATCCAGAATCCACTCAGTTTTGCTCCGTTTGCTACCGGAACTAATAGATAACAAAACGTCACCCTCTGAATCACTAGCAACAACACTCGCTTCTGCGGATTTCTTTTCTCTCTCTTGTTTATTTTTCAACTTAAAGCATTCAGACACATCATGTCCATGCTTCTTACAGTACTTACAGGATTTGTTGGACTTACGACCTTTGGACTTAGATCTAGAATTTTTACTAGTTCCCCTTGTATCAAGTGAACGATCCCTAACAGTCAAACCCTCGCTTTTCTCCTCAGATTTAATTTCTAAGTCAAATTTTTCTTTGGACAACAGATTTGACTTAACATCATTAAAAGTAAGGGTTTCCCGTTTACCATATAACATAATTTCTTTGAAATGCTTATATGATTTAGGGAGAGAAACTAGTAACAAAACAGCCCGATCCTCATCATCAATCTCAATATCAATATTCTCCAAATCCAATAAAATTGAATTAAATTCATCTAAGTGAGAATTGATAGAAGTACCTTCCTCCATACGGATTGTGTACAACCGCTCCTCCAGGCGTAACGTATTTGCCAGACTTTTGGTCATATAAAGCGAATCCAGCTTGGACCATAAATCTGACGTAGTCTTCTCACTTACTACCTCACGTAGAATTGCTTTAGATAGGCACAATTGAATGGTTGAACGTGCCTTGTCATCCAGATCTTCCCACTGCTCATCTGTCATTGTAGCCGGCTTCTTGTCTTTCCCGGCTATTGCTCGTTTCAAACCGTTCTGGGTTAGAACGGCCTCCATCTGAACCTTCCAAATGGAAAAGCTAATTTTCCCATCAAACTTCTCGACATCAAACTTGGTGGCAGTTGACATCTTTGAAAATAATTCTCAATTAAACCGCTCTGATACCACTTGTTAGGGAATGAATTAACAAGCACTGCGGAAGCGGGTACGGTGATCGCGAATTGAGAATTATTGTAGGAAGTAATAATATGGGAGAAATATAAAATGACAAATAATAGAGATATTAATTTTGGGGAGATTGGAAATTAACTCTCAAATTTATTGCAAAGGAAATATTACAATAAATAAATTGCTAAGCTTAAATAAAAGGAATAAAAGAAAGCTAGCAAATGAAGGAAATCCTACGTGAGAATGAACTAGAGAGAATGAGGAGAGAATTGATGTTGGGATGTGGATGCTTTGTTCTTGCAAAGGAGAGCCCTATTTATAGTTGCAGTAGAGGGCATCTGATGGTGGAATATATAATTAGAAATGGGTGTCCTTGTGATTGTGTGAGTTGGAAACCATGTGGAGTATGGGCAATAATCTGGGTAGCCATGTGAAGACCCATGTGCTGAGGAATGTGGTGAGTTGTGCTGTAAGGCAAATGATTTGGCCACATGATATATTATTCTAACAGTTATGATTATTATTATTATTGTTATTTATTCTATAGACTTGTATTTGTGGTTGTAACTTAGTCTACGGTAATAGTCCTGTAGAATAGGAGAGGTTAGTGTCATACTCAAATAGGACTCTCACTTTGTGTAATTGGTTACTGAATGAATTGTGATTCCTACTCTAATCTGGTATCAGCTAGCGATAGGTTAGGAGCTTCTCTTGTTTCGGTTTCCTTTTCCCGTTCTTCCTACCTCGCTTCCTTCCGATGGCCGCATCCAACCCTGACCGTGCGATCACCACCGTCACCCCAGCCAATCCCACCAATGCTCCTCCAAACATACTGAACCCTCTCACAGTAGCCCACCATTTTGTATCAATTAAGCTTACGAATCACAATTACCTCTTCTGGAGGACTCAATTAATTCCGTTTCTCCGGGGACAAAATTTGCTCGGCTTCATCGACGGTGGCACTCCCTGTCCCTCCCCGACGATCCCTGCTCCGGCGGCTGAAGGCTCCTCTACTACCCCGGCAATCCCTCACGCGGAAAACCCAGCGTATCACGCATGGGTTCAGCAGGATCAGTCGCTGCTTTCCATGCTCATCTCGTCACTCTCCGACGAGGTGATGCCCCTCGCCGTTAATTGGTTGCTGAATGAATTGTGATTCCTACTCTAATCAGTTATAACAATATTTATTCATATAATTTATAATAATCATTTATCTATAAATTTAGATTCAGATAGTAGACTTAATACACCGACTCGATCAAATAAGTGTTGCTACACAAATATGTATACATTTTTACTTAATATACCAACTTTATCAAATAAGTCTTGTCACACAAATAATTTTTTTCATCTAACTTAATCATGTTCGTGACGAGTAATATCTCAAAGAGTAGCAAACAATAATTATATTATGGACAACCCACATTATTGTTTCAAGATAACATAATTAACAACCGTTTATACTTTTTAACACACATTACATCCATGATGCACCTATACATTAGGTGCAATATAATTTGCAAATGATAAAGCACTCTCTCATGCGTTCAAGGTAACTACATTTTCAAGACTTTGAACGTAACATATTTAGTTGTTAAAAAAGAATCAAGCACCATTTCATCACACTCATATTTTCATACAAATATTGATAACTAAGCATAGAACTGTCTGGTTATTGAGAGAGATGATGGTTAGGTTGCCTTGTAACCTTTGGGTGTACGTGGGCAGGGCTGGTTTGGAACCATAGGTTGGCAGGCCGGCGCATTCTTGACAGGTCCAAGCCTACTAAGCTACTAATATTTACTTTTAAACTTAAAGTTGAGTGAGCCTAAAATTTAAAACTCCGAAACCTACTCTTAATTTTTTTTTTTTTTTTTTTTTTTTGAGTACAATCGACTCTATTAGAGTTTAGAATCTATTTAATATATTTTTTCTATCAATACCTTATTACCGGGGTTAAATCTTGTGACATTTCCTCAATAAAAGTCACAGAGATGCTAATTGAGCACAATGTGCTTGATTTATAAAAAATTCTTGGTAATGCATAAGAGCAATTGTTATATCGTGGACCACAACTCATCTTGCATTGTAGACCTGATTTAAAATTATGTATTTAGAGTTGATATTTTCTGTACTTGCATTTAACTATTTATGTGTTTGTTAATAAATTGAAAACACATAGTATGTTAATTATAGACAGATAAAATGATAACTACAAATACATAAACTGTTAACTGCTACAACATATTATGTGTTTACAGTTAACATATTATGTGTCTGCAATTAACAGTTTATGCCATTTTATGTGTTTGTAGTTAACATATTATGTGTTTTCAATTTATTTAAAAACACAAACAGATAATTACAGGTACAAAAAAAATTTCAATTGATACTAAAGGTTAGTTTTGGATCATGATCTACAATTAAGGTAGACCCTGGTCCATAGTATAATTTGTTGCATAAGAGATTGTGTTTACTTCAATTTTTTTTTTCTACTCTCATTTTCCCCTTTTTTTTTTCTACTCTCATTTTCCTTTATTTCCGAATGAATAATATTTTATTTCAATTAGTAAATGCACCTTGATCGGTTTCAGCTATGATGCATGAAATTTGTAAGATGACAGTATTTCCTCAATCATTATTATATGGGTCATGGTTCACACAGTGGACTATAAATAAAAGTACATTATTTTTGTATGTAAAATACATTATTTGAAAATAAATTATTTAGGTACTGAAAATAAATTATTTTATATACACTATCAAATAATGTACTTTCAGTACAAAAATAATATATTTTTAATATATTAAAAATGTACCTTATATTCATGGTTCATACAGCTATGTGGACCATGGTCCACACACTAATTTGCCGTATTTCCTCATTTTAAAAACATTTTTATCTCCAACGACCTTAAAAACTCATTAAATTTTTTTTTATTGTTTCTTAATAAAAACAAAAAGTTGTTGGTAAAGTTCTAGGTCATTTTTTTTAAAGTCAACCACATAACGGTAGATTAAATCAAAGCAGAAATAAAGTCAGGTGGGAGAGAGTCCTAGTATAAAAGTTGTTGGTAAAATTCCAGGTCATTTTTTAATTAATAAAAAATTTTAAAATGTATTTCGAGTTCAATTTTTTTTGCCTTTAAATGGGTCAAAATTTGAAATATGAAAAACTAAATTAAAACTTATTATATTTTACAAGTGCCAAAAAACTTAAATTCCCGCATAGATCGGCCACTGTTGAAGGGCTACAACTTTGTTGAAGACCACAAATGCCAATTAAATGGTTTCGGGGGTGAAAAATTGCCTAGAAGTTAAAGCATATGCGCAAAAGCGAGAAATGCAATTTCTAGATAGGTGGCCGTGAATGTTTGGCCGATTTACAGTGAAAAATTGCATTTCCATAGGTGTGGGACATGGCCACCCCCACGGCTCGTGGCCATAGCCGTGGCACCACTCCTTCTCATTTTGAACATTTATATCTCGATTTTGGCCCATGGTTGAACCCTAGACACTCCCTTTCACTTTCTTTCATATTTTTAGATTAGATTAGGCTTAGATTTATGCTTTTTAACACTTTCGAAGCTTGAAATCTAGAATTTGAAGCTTAGATTTCAAGATTCTACCACCTATTTCAATAAAGAAGCTTTTATTTCCCTTATTTCTTACTTTTGCAAGATTTATGTTTATTACTTGTGCTTTTATGTTCCTTATGGCTTATGCTATTTAATCATAAGTAGTTAGTTTATGGACTTGAGTTATGGTTGTATTATCTATTTTGATGCTTAAGTTGTGATTATTGTGAAAAAAGAGGAAGAACCCCAACCTAGGGTTCATGTGTTTATGAGGTATTGTGTTTGAATCGTGCTTATGTTTGATGTACACATTCATTGGCATGTATTTGGAGGATTCCTTGTCTCAATGAGAGTTGGGTGATGAATTCGTGCCACCCCTTGCATAAACCCAATTTCTTCACACGAAAATAGGGGAAATTGGGGGCTTTAAAATTCTTATGTGCTTTAAGAGTTAGGATTCATACACCATGAAAGTGGGGCAATCCTTGCTCTAATCCTTGTTTATTTGCATAAAATTCTGTAGGGAAAACAAAATCCTTCAATACTCCGACAGTTGTATTAGATACAAACTGCAACATATACCTATGAGTAGGGCTGTCAAAGTGGGCCGAAGCCTGTGGGCTGGCCCGCACCCGCCTCGCGATGGGGCGGATTAGGGCAACGAGAAAAATAGCCCACGAAATTGCGGGCCTAACGGGCTTGGCCCGCAACCCGCGTGGGCTAACCCGCGCGGGCTGCGGGCCGACCCGCGGGCCAAGCCCCTAATTAAAAAAAATAAAAAAAAAATATTTTACACAACATTATATGTTATATAATATATATGTTACACAGCAAGGCAGCGTATTGCCTTGCTGTGTAATATAATATAATATAATATAATATAATATAATATAATATATATATATATATATATATATATATATATATATATATATATATATATATTTATTTATTTATTTATTTATTTATAAAATGTAATTTTTAAATTTTTTGAAACACAAAAAAATTAATACTTCGTATTATTTGTAGGTTTTACTTATTTTTTTGAACTTTGAATTAATATTAATTTTTGTTAGATTATAAAGTTGGATTGCAAATTTGCAATATTATTATTTTTAGACTTTACATATTATTTGAACTTTGAATTCAACAAGAATATAAACAAAAATTAAAAATAAAAATAAAAATTAAAAAGCTCGAGGGTCGGCCCGCGGGGCCCGCGAACCCGCGTGGGGCGGGCTAGGGTTGCATGAACCCTAACCCGCGGGCCGACTCGCAAAAACCTGCCAGACATTAGGCCTGCGGTGGGGCGGGTCTAATGGGGCGGGCCGGCCCGCTTTGACAGTACTACCCTATGAGTGGTTGTTTTGTTTCTATACAAATTATAAACCACCAAAAAATTTTAAATCTCGTAAACTCCCCATTCTTTAGATTTCTTCATCTAATGTTGAACAAAAATTTTAGGAATATGAATATGTAGAAAAGTTTCCTGAAATTGAAGTGTAAATAAAAATGTAGTAAAAAAGCATATGCATAAACGAAATCTTTTAAAATATAAATATTTAGAAGATAGTACAAAAACAATACCTCTACATCATGAACTACACACTCTATATAGTTGATTGTTTCAACGCTTCTTGTTTCTGGAATATGATAAGTACACACCACTCTAAACTTGATTAATTTCCTTCTGTATCTAGGATGAAGTGCACGTCCAACAATCTCGATTTGAGTTGAAGGCATGCCTATTTGGTGTAAAAAGGATACTACAAATGCAGAAACGTGTTGGAAGCTTACAACTATATGGCTAACATAATTGATATGATTAAATTACCCCATATACTTTGTATGTATAATGATGTATGTAGAGAGTAGGATCAAGGAAAGAATTTAGCCCCAAAGTCATCCATTTATTCATTGTTCTTGAATAAATGTAGAGAGAAGGGAGAGAGCATAACTATCATGAATCATAGAGAGAAGAAGAGAGGGCCAAAAGTCCTTTTCCAGTAGGGTTAAGGTCCCTTTTATAGGACCTAGCACTCGTACTCATATACAGTCTACGTACAAATACTTCAGCCTGTATACCCGAGGTATATTCCCTATCAAGTAACCCCCAGTCCGTGCCCTAACGTCGAGTCATTGAGGAAGGGTTCGGGCTGGAAGATTGGTCTTACGATCCGCGACTTACGCTAGTTGCCTCGTTAAAAACCTTAGACTAAGAAAAAACCAGTGAGAAAAAATCTTAGTCAAGGAAAAAAGAGCACAACCTTAAACGCCAATGAGGGAGAGTTCGAGCGGGAGAAACTGACCTTATATTCTGCGACTGATGTCAGTTGCCTCGTTAAAAAACCTTAGACTAAGAAAAAATCCAGTGGGAAAAAATCTTAGCTAAGGAAGAAAGAGCACAACCTTAAGCATAGTCTTTTGGACTATAAGGGTCAGATGAACTCTACCGATCTAGGGATCAAATTTGCAATACGATTGAGAGGTCGAATTTTACCGATTTAGGGATCGGATTTTACCAATTGAGGGATTGGAGTTATTCGCGGTCCAATGACCTCTATTTATCTTACCGATCAAGGGATCGGACCTCTAACATGATAGAGGGTTTGAATGCTATCGATCGAGCGATCAGATTTTTAACGAGACAGAGTGATCAATTTCTACCAATCAAGAGATCATATTTGTCCGGGGCGGAATGCCGACCTGGCGGGCTAAATTACCTACCTCGTAGGGCTTAATGCCGAGAACTGGTCCTAGGCTAACTGTGCCAGTGATGGCGATGCCGATCTGATCGGGCTTACAATGCCGATGGTGGTAGTGCTGACCTAACCAGACTTAATTACCTACTATGTAGGATTTATGCCAAGATATGATCTCGGGCTCATCGTGCCGATGGTGGCAATGCTGACCTAATGATGGGTGTCGAAACCAACAAATAATAAATACTTACTCTTATGAATTGTAATAGTGATGAGTAAAGTCGTACCCACAGAGATTGGTTAGACTTATCTTTACCAAAAGATTTAATAAATAATGAAATGAGAATAGAAACTTAAATAGTAACAATAAAATGGAAAATAGAAAATAACATCAAATAGCAAATAATTATCAAGTAAACGTCAATGGCAAATGGTATCCAACCCAAGGAATAATATCAGCTTAATTCTAACAAGACAGATATTGATATGCAAGCCAAACTAACTTTACTCTTTATTAGATTGGTTATGGTTATTAACAAGCTCTAACAACCTGTCTTTCCTTACTTCGTCGGTAATCAAAACACGCTCTTTGATTACTTCCCTAGCTAATAAACAACCCTAAACAAGCTCTTAAGATTTAATTTACTACCAGCATTATCGAATTAGAAAGACTACCAATCCTAACCAACAAACTCACATAAGCTCGGTTCATTTAAGCTAGACTATATATCTTCATAACACAAAACGAAAATCAATTATAATCAAATTGTGCTATTTGCTACTAACATCAAAACACTTAAACAATTACAGATTCAAGGTTCTGACTAGCAATTTAATAACTTGATAATTGAACAATGGATCCTTTTGCAACAATTAATCAAGCAATAATTCATATATATGAATATAACAGAAGATATATAGATAATAAAGTGTAAAGAATAATTTAGGCTAAATAAAGCTTACTGGTCTTGTAGAATCAAACTTTAATAATCCTCGAATTGGAAAATTAAGAACTCAGCAGTACATCGTAAAGATGTTTACAATATATATGAAATTCTTTCTTAAACTAATTGATTTCTACTGAAAAATACGTCCCTATTTATATTAATTTAAGCTTAATTCCATCCGTTCATAGGAGATATTTGCGGTCGTAATCTTTGGACAAAAGCAATTTACGGACGAAATTTTCGTTTGTGGACAAAATTCAATTCCTTGCAGAAATTTGCGATTTGTTGCAGTTTGAGGCGGTGGACGAAGTCTTCGCAGTTGCCGATGCAATCGCTCCTCGCAGCAGTCTTCGGCTTCGCAATTGTCGCAGGAGACGTCTACCTGCGTAACTAAAACTAAAAGAAAGCAAATGGTAAATTAATTAAGGTTTGGGCGCCAAGCACCTTGTGCTCAATTGGCATGTAGTGGCCACCCTTAGATGGGAGGTCATGAGTTCGAGTCTCAGTGGAGGCTGTAATAGGGTCAGTTGTTTCAAAAAAAAAAAAAAAAATTAAGGTTTGGGCGGCTGATAAACTCATGAACAAAAAAATAATAATTTAGTTGGGCCCTTTTAAACAATTTAACATAAAGTTAAGGATTAGTCCAATTTAATTTCACCTGCAAGCCCAACTCTTGTTAATACTAATATTAACAATTCTAATGGCCCAAAAACCACGCACAAAACTTAATTGTTCAAATAACTAATATATTATTATAAAATATAAATTAAAGTTTAAAAGAAATATAATATTAAACAAATAAAGCTAAAAATTTAATACAAATTAAATATAAAAATATTGATTATCAAAATTCCCCACACTAATCATTTGCTTGTCCTCAAGCAAAGACATTATTTAAGAAAATATAAATATATAAACTCATAACACTTCATGAACCTTGGTCTCAAACACATTATAAATACTTAGCTAGCAATTTATTTGAAAATGGAGTTAACTAAATAACCAAGCCCTCACGGGTATATCACTCGTCGCTCAAAAGTGTTTGAAGGGTGTATACATTTCACTCAAATCAATTCCTATAGAAATGCTCTACCATAGGCTTGCATATCTTCTCATTCTCCACTACAAGATAACATGCATAATCAAATCATAAGGACTTTCTCCAAGGTTGTTAATGGGGCTTAGGGCAAAGGGTAGGAATTATTTAGAAAAGTAGTTCAAAAAGCCTTCAAGACTAGAGGGGCATGATTGAATGAACGAACTCAAAGATAAAGATCAAATGAACCCAATCACTCTTGTTATTTTGATAACTCAACTCCAACCAAATTAACTATCACAACCCATAAGATCACAAACTATTCATACTTTATTCAACAGGAATACTAACAACAACCAAAAATGATAATTTCATTTTCTCTTTTTCTCATTTTTATTTGTACGACTACTTTTCGTTTTTTTTTCTTTTCTTTTCCTTTTTTTGATTTGATTTTTTTTTTGTAGAAGAAGAAAGACACTTTCCATCCCACATCCCTCTTTAGTGTAGAAACAACCTCAAATAGAAACAACTACATCAACTCATTTTTTTTCATTTTGAAAATACCAACCAAAAAGCTCATAGAACTCCAACGACAATTGCATTATTCTCACTCATATAGTCACTTTTGCCAACCTCTTTCCACACACTCAATCCCTATGTATTTATCCAATCAAAGCTCCCCTAGTCCTCTAGGCAAGGTTAAGGAAATTAATTTCAGGTATGAGGCTTATAATGTGTGGTTCAATATGAACAAAAATACGGTTAATAGGCTCAAAGTGGGTGTAATACCCCGTATTTTCCTAACATTATTATTTTAATAAATATTTTCAAAAAGAGATTAGTATTATTATTTTATATAAATCTAACTATTTTGTTATGGGCATTGGGTCAACTTATTAGTTTATTTTACTACTTAAATCCCTAAGCCCAAATGTGATTATTTCGTAAGGTTCTGAACCTAACTTTAGCCCAATTCCAAATTAATTATTTTAGCCCAATTTTTTTTGGGCCCATTTATAATTCTCTAATCTTTCTACCGTAACTATATCTGTTTTAACCCCTAACTGGCAAGGGAAGGCTTATTCTTCAAGATTTACCATAGCAATGTGACAAGTGTCATTCTTTCTAGCCACATGTTAATATTAAAATAATTTTTGGAGATGATCTAAATAGAAACTTGATCTCCAAGTTTCTTCTTTCTTCCCTTATAAGAAACAATGTGGCTTACTCTCCAAGCTCCAAATTGAGACTTGATCTCCAAGCATCCTCTTCCTTATCTTACAAGATATAACATATAAACTTACTCTTCAAGTTTCTTCATTCTTATCCCATATGTCTTTCTCTTTAAGATTTGTCTACCTTTCCCTTTTGCCTATAAATAGAGGGGTTGTGTGGTGAGGAAAAATCAGGAGAAGTGAGGAGAGAAATCATATATGTGTGGGAGAAGGATTGGGCAAGTGAAGTAGAAGAGTTGGTAAGATTTATGTCTATCCAAAATTTATTTTACCCCAAATCAAAATATTTAATATGTGCTTATGTGATATTATGTTTAAATGATTTTGTGAAAATGTGAGTACATGTCTTATGAAATTATTTGATGTGAATACATATTGTTTGTTCTTGTGATTATTAGTGATATTATTAACTTTATAGAGATTATGATAAGTAATGAAATTATGATGTTGATGAGAAAATGATGTTTGAAAAGCCTGCGGGCACTGAAAGTGTTTTGAAAATCCTTCAGCGGCTAATGAGATAGCCAATTTTAAGTATTGGACTCAATTGTGAAATATGTCCAAAAGAAATGATTTAAGAAAGAAAAACTGAAGGAAGAATCACGTTTTCAAACCCTTAGTTTCTAAAGTAAGTTGAGGAGGACCTTGATTGACCCACGGGTGGCTTTAAGTGCCCTTGCCCAGTGGTCGTTATTGTTGAGATGGGGACCTACGGGAGGGCTTAAATGCCATGGCCCGGGGTTGGAATAAGGGGAGTGACCTACGGGAGGGCTTAAATGCCATGGCCCGGGGTTGGAATAAGGAGACCTACGGGAGGGCTGGAGTGCCATGGCCCGAGGTTGTAGGCCTCACGCTTGCTAACATGAAACTAAGGAAGTTTTAAAGATGATTTATATTGATGAGATTAAAAATGCCATGTTAAGGGGTTGAAATTTATTATGTGGAAATTTATGTGCTCCAAAGTGCTATGTGCAAAATGTTTTACGGGGTAGAGTATGTCTTACCAGCCGTCGTGCTGACTTTGTTTCTACCATAAGTGTTTTGCAGGAAATATTTGGCATGGCATTTGACATAAGAGTGAATCGTTGTACAAAGATTTTTATTGTACCATTAGGAATTCCACCATTGTAATAGTAATTTTGATAGTAGGTTTTGCCTGTGCGTTTGAGTATAACAGAGATACTCGAACGTGGCATATATAACACCCCTTTTTCCTTTTAGTTGTTGTTTAAGCTTCCGCTGTTGTATCAAAAAAATTAAATTATACCCGTATTTTCGGTAGTGGAAAAAGTGGGGTGTTACAGTGGGTGACAAAGGAAAATAATTAGGGTATGAACAGGCTATTTGGCTAGTGAGGCTAAAAATCAAATATGGCCTTAATCATATTAAAAATCATGCATGAATCAAATTAGCTTTAAAGAGAATCAAGGCAAGTTCTAGAGATACAAGTCCATGGAAGATATCACACAAGAAAAATAATTGGACTGAAGTATCAGTCAAAGGCTCAAATATCTCACAGGTTCATGCTTGGTTAGTTTAGCCACCACCATATCAAACAAAACACTAATTAAATACTCATAATATGCAAGACCAATTATTCAATTATGTTATGAATTTTAGTAAAAATACTATTATTTTTTTTTTTGGAAAAACAATTTTAGTAGAAAAAAGAAAGATTTGTTTTTAATGAGAAGAAAATAAGAAAATAATCATATCCCCTCCCCGCACTTATTCTTAACATTGTCCCCAATGTTAAATAGAATGTAAAGATAAGAGAAAAATTAATAAAATTGTAAAACAAATAAAGGGAAGAGTATTTTCAAAAAAAATAAATAAAGGGAAGAGTAGAATAAACTCCCTTTAGGTTGCCTCTCAAGTAGCGCCTTTCTTTAACGTCTTTGGCTAGACGCCATTTTCTTCCTAACACATCCTCAAAGTCAGGATTTCTATTCAGCGCAACATTCGGTTTATCACCACTAATCAAATGACAATTATTTTCTTGCAATAAAATATCCACAACAAAAACAGATGACATGCCATTCAGATGTTTCGTGGTAGTATTAAATATATCAAATTTAAAAATGTCACCATCAAACTCCATTGTCAATATACCATCATGCACATCAATTTTAGTTTTAGATGTTTTAAGAAATGGTCTCCCTAATAAGACCAATGAGGAATTGGGAGAATTGTCTTCTTCCATATCCAACACATAAAAATCAGCAGGAAAAATCAATCCGTCAACTTGTACTAAAACATCCTCTAAAACCCCGATAGGATAAACATTAGATCTATCAGCAAGTTAAACAATTACACCAGTTTCTTTTAAGGAGCCAACATTTAAAGATGAATAAACAGATAAGGGCATGACATTGATTGAAGCTCCTAGATCTAACATTGCTTTTTCGACATTAACATTTCCAATTTTGCAAGGGATAGTGAACATACCTGGATCTTTGCATTTAGGAGGTAATTTTTTCTGAAGGATAGCTGAAACATTTTCCCCCATGCTTACCATTTCATCGACTTTTAATTTTCTTTTGTTTGTGCACAACTCCGTGAGAAACTTAGCATACCGAGGAATTTGTTTAATAGCATCAAGTAAAGGAATATTTACCTCGACCTTTCGAAATGTCTCAAGTATTTCTTTTTGTTCTTCCTCATTTTTTGATTTTGCCAATCTACTAGGAAAAGGGGGAGGAATTGCCAAAGTCTCTGGACTTTCTTTGACAAGCTTTTGATCATTTTGGCGTGGATGGACTTCTTTTTCATTTTTCTCATCTCGGTTGGGTGTTTTTCTCACTTGAGTATGTTCTTCCAACTCTTTTCCACTTCTCAGAGTAATTGTCCACCACCAGCACTGTAAGTCCGGGATTAAATCTCGGCATAAGTCCTACGAAGTAGGCAATTCTGGCCGGTTAAAATTTCGGCTACAGGAGTAAGGTGCCCGTTTATTTGCCTAGTTATAGGGCGTTGGGAGCAAGGTGCCCATTGTGGTCCTCAGACCGACCTTTTGGGTTTAGTACCCATTACGGGAGCAAGGTGCCCGTTTATTTGCCCGGTCATAGGGCGTTGGGAGGAAGGTGCCCATTTGCGATCGTTAAGATTTGGTACGACCGAAAAGTCGAAAAAAACTACTGTCTCTGAACTGGCGGGGGAAAAGGCCCTCGACCATACAAATTTATAACCTAATTTGCTTTGCAAAATGCAAATATGATCATATATGCATGTTAAATGTGTACGAAGCCTGATTAAGGCGGTACTGTCACCATCGGCATCGTTAAGTTCGAGAAAAATCTCGGCACCAGTCCGGTCACCGAGCCGAAGGCCGAAAAGGCATTAGATCGAAAAGGTCATATTCCGGTCACTAAGGCCGAAGGCCGAAAAGGCATTAGATCGAAAAGATCATATTCCAGTCACTAGGGCCGAAGGCCAAAAAGGCATTGGATCGAAAAGATCATATTCCGGTCACCATGGCCGAAGGCCGAAAAGGCATTAGATCGAAAATATCATATTCCGGTCACCGAGCCGAAGGCCGATAAGGCATCAGATCGAAAAGATCATATTCCGGTCACCGAGCCGAATGCCGAGAAGGCATTAGATCGAAAAAGATCATACTTTGGTCACCGAGCCTAAGGCCGAGAAGGCATTAGATCGAAAAATCATATTCCGGTTATCAAACCGAAAGCCGAAAATGCATTAGATCGAAATATAATATTCCGGTCGTCGAGCCAAAGGTCAAAAAACATTAGATCTTTTCGAGCTACTTCCCGACCATTGTCAAAATTGAAAACGAACTCGAGAAGCTACTGTACCTACTCCCTTATGTTGACGATTCACGCAACATAAGGGATGGGGGGAGGGGGCTGCTAGTAAAATTGTAGGGCAACTACCTCGACCTACGGAGCTCATCGAAGCAATTCCTGAGCATAAATAACCTTCCCGGTATCATCAGACTTTTTCGGTCTCATCAGACTTTCGGGTTCTAAGCGTCCCTCCACTCGGGACTTTCGGTTCGTGAGCCGAGCGCCAAAAGGGGAAATCACCCCGTTAAAATGATTTCGGTTTTTTGAAAGCCCACCATAATGATTAACGTGGCAATCAAAATTAACTGAGCGCGATCAGTCAAGAACGATCTTGTGACCATGTAATCCGGATCGAGGTTTGACTAAATGTGTGTGCGTTAATAACGTATTATTAATTAGGGTTATTAATGTGAATTTGCATAGAATAATAATAAATGATTATTTCCTTATTGGTGTGTAGACTTATTGAAAACAATATTATCAATTAGTAGATATTATTTAATTTCCATATAACATTTTTTACCAATTAAGCTTTATTAATTATTTTACCAATAAATTATGTAATTAATATTAACAAAAGTTTGCGCCCGGAAAATTTGGGAGGAAGATTTTATTTTATATATAGTATAGATTTTGCACTTGATTGAGTTAGAATGTGTACTCTTTTACACTGGTAGATCCACATTTGCCACAGTAGGGCAACTGCCCCCACTCCCCTATCCTCATCCACACCTCTTTTATATATACTGTATATTTATATGGTCTATTGTATATACATAGTTAACTTATAAATACTAAATTTATATAAATTTAATCAAATGATGAGTTAGCTTAGATAATAAGGTATATAATTTCTCATTAATTAAATTTAAAGGTTCAAATCCTTCAACTTCGATTAGTTATTAGTTTTCTCCTGAATTGTCGTCAATCGTTTTTACAGGGATACAATTAGATGGAATTCCTATTGTAGTGTACATTTGTACCCAGTACAATTAGGTGTAACAGATTATATCACTACATGCTTGTTTATACCAAATACAACACACCACTTTGAAATTGTGAAATTTGTTCGTCCACTTTAAAAAATTCGTTCATCCTCATTAGTTAAAAAAGGAAAGGCTATCTTTGGCAAATCTAGTTGAAAAGGTAGCTGAAAGCTGAAAAGATATAAGCAAGTAGCTAAAATCCGAAGAGCTATTAAACTAGTTGTTATTGGTCGTAGCATAAAACCACATACAAATACCCGGAGTATTCCGGGGTTATCGAACCACAGGGAAGTGGGGTATTAAGCACTAGTTACTAATTATATTCGCAAGAAGCTATTCCTACGTTCACAATAACCGGGTGATTCCTTGATGCGTTAGGATTGTAGGCCCCTTGAGGTTGAAATGAAACCTACCATATCCTACCACATCACATGCTCCATGGAAGATTTAGAACCCATATCATCATTTAAACATTCTCCCATATTGTGTTCTCCTCCACATAATTCACACATCATGATTTGCCTTGAAAAAGTGGGAATAGGAGAAGCATAGCTCATATTTTGATTTTGGAGAGTGATTTGAGCTATCTTTTGAACCATGGATGCCATATTATCCACCTTAGCCGACAAGACGGATATTTGATCAACATCATGAAATCCTCCCACAAGCCTTTGGGAAGATCTCTCCGAATACCAAGTTGTTCCATTTGTTGCAATCTTTTCAAGTAGTTCCTCGGCTTGAGTAGGTTCCAAAACCGTGAATGATCCTCCCGATGAAGCATCCACCAAGATCTTTGAATTATCAAGCAAACCTTCATAGAAAGCCATCATTAGATCCCATCCTTGAATACCATGATGAGGGCATTGCCTTTGTAGTTCCTTAAACCTCTCCCAAGATTCGGCTAGAGATTCATTTGAAATTTGCTTGAAGTTTTGAATGGCTCTCCTCATCCTTTGAGTCTTTGAAAGTGGGTAGAATCTCTTCAAGAACTCCCTATGAAGTTGATCCCAACTAGCAAAATGATTGGCGGGGAAAGAAATGAGCCAACTGTCGGCTTTATCCCTTAGTGAAAAAGGAAAAAGTCGGAGTTTGATTGCTTCATTCGGAACTCCATTCATCTTAAATGTGCTGCAAATCCGGAGAAACTTGGTTATATGAGCATTTGGATCCTCCATTGGCGACCCTCCAAATTGATCGGATGTCACCATTTGTATGATTGCCGGTTTGATCTCAAAGTTGTTGGCCTCAACACCCGGAATATTGATGCTATTGTGTTCATCCAAGTCGGGTGCAATATAATCGGACATAGCTCTCCTTGCCGGTGGGGGTTGATTTACACCGTTTCCCTCACCGTTTCCATTTCCTCACCGTTTCCATTAGGATTGACATTGATGTTGCCTTGCTCGTTTGCCATCCTCCTTTGCTTTCTAAGAAATTTGGCTCTCCTTTCGAAACCGGGTGATTCCTTGATGCGTTAGGATTGTAGGCCCCTTGAGGTTGAAATGAAACCTACCATATCCTACCACATCACATGCTCCATGGAAGATTTAGAACCCATATCATCATTTAAACATTCTCCCATATTGTGTTCTCCTCCACATAATTCACACATCATGATTTGCCTTGAAAAAGTGGGAATAGGAGAAGCATAGCTCATATTTTGATTTTGGAGAGTGATTTGAGCTATCTTTTGAACCATGGATGCCATATTATCCACCTTAGCCGACAAGACGGATATTTGATCAACATCATGAAATCCTCCCACAAGCCTTTGGGAAGATCTCTCCGAATACCAAGTTGTTCCATTTGTTGCAATCTTTTCAAGTAGTTCCTCGGCTTGAGTAGGTTCCAAAACCGTGAATGATCCTCCCGATGAAGCATCCACCAAGATCTTTGAATTATCAAGCAAACCTTCATAGAAAGCCATCATTAGATCCCATCCTTGAATACCATGATGAGGGCATTGCCTTTGTAGTTCCTTAAACCTCTCCCAAGATTCGGCTAGAGATTCATTTGAAATTTGCTTGAAGTTTTGAATGGCTCTCCTCATCCTTTGAGTCTTTGAAAGTGGGTAGAATCTCTTCAAGAACTCCCTATGAAGTTGATCCCAACTAGCAAAATGATTGGCGGGGAAAGAAATGAGCCAACTGTCGGCTTTATCCCTTAGTGAAAAAGGAAAAAGTCGGAGTTTGATTGCTTCATTCGGAACTCCATTCATCTTAAATGTGCTGCAAATCCGGAGAAACTTGGTTATATGAGCATTTGGATCCTCCATTGGCGACCCTCCAAATTGATCGGATGTCACCATTTGTATGATTGCCGGTTTGATCTCAAAGTTGTTGGCCTCAACACCCGGAATATTGATGCTATTGTGTTCATCCAAGTCGGGTGCAATATAATCGGACATAGCTCTCCTTGCCGGTGGGGGTTGATTTACACCGTTTCCCTCACCGTTTCCATTCCTCACCGTTTCCATTAGGATTGACATTGATGTTGCCTTGCTCGTTTGCCATCCTCCTTTGCTTTCTAAGAAATTTGGCTCTCCTTTCGA
>CP025651.1:12664768-12676250 GCA_003576665.1 Ipomoea trifida | reverse complement strand
ATCGGACATAGCTCTCCTTGCCGGTGGGGGTTGATTTACACCGTTTCCCTCACCGTTTCCATTCCTCACCGTTTCCATTAGGATTGACATTGATGTTGCCTTGCTCGTTTGCCATCCTCCTTTGCTTTCTAAGAAATTTGGCTCTCCTTTCGATTTCAAGGTCAAGAGGTAATAGTCCTTCACCTCCCGAGGACCTTGTTTGCATGCAACACCTACAAACCTTAACAAAAACAAGCTAAGGAAGCTCGTTAGCACCGGTTAGTAAACAAAACAAAATAAAAGTAAAAATAAAAATAAAGAAAAAAAATGGAATAGACTCCTAGAATAAAAGTTTCACTAATGTTATTAATACAAAACGCCACCTCCCCGGCAACGGCGCCAATTTGGTCGTAGCATAAAACCACATACAAATACCCGGAGTATTCCGGGGTTATCGAACCACAGGGAAGTGGGGTATTAAGCACTAGTTACTAATTATATTCGCAAGAAGCTATTCCTACGTTCACAATGGATGATTATCTATGGATATGCAAACAAGATAATTAAAACAAGGCAAACGGGTTTTTGTATTCAAAGAGGTAAAAGTGGGATTTTTGAGAGTTAAAGTGTTTAATCACCTAGTGCCAATCTAAAGTGAAATAATCATTTGGGTTAAACAAGTGTGGAGAATTTCTATCTAAAAGGGAAAGGTTACTCTCGTAACTCAAACCCAAAATACGGTAATTGGAATACTCACTCTCGTGAGCTATTCACAATATAAGATCGGGACTAAGCAATAAATGGAATACCCACTCTCGTGGGCTATTCACAATTGGAATACTCACTCTCGTGAGCTATTCACAATATATATCCCTTAACCAAATTGTCCTCTCTCGAGGTACAATAGTCAAGTGTAATTGTGGGTGCTCTTTGATTCATAGACAAATCTAGCAAGGGTACAAGCAATCATATGCATCTAATTACAAGTATCAATAACATAAATCACAATTGCAACACAAGCAATAAACCCAAATAGATATTTCATTAAAACAAAATAAGAACTAGGCACATAGGTTCATAAACACTTTTATACCCAAAAATCCCAAAAGAAAGTTTAGCCTAACATGGCTAAAGTAGATCCAACAATTATTCAATAAAGTTCAAAATAGAAAAGAGAAAGGAAGATATTCTCCCAAATGATGCCTCCAAGCTCTTTTCTTTGATCTCCTTTCCAAAAGTTGTGATGATTTCTTCTTTGGCTTTTGGAGATGAAGCTTCTTTTCCTTGTTCTCTTTCCCCTTTTTCTGACAAAAACCAGCAGCCAACAGGTAGGGTTTGGGGAGAAATGAAGCCTTAAATAGTGGGATCCAAAACAGGGACAAATCTGGAATTTTGTTCAGGGATGAATAGTGTCCTGGGCAGGATTCTCGATGCGTCGAGAATAAAATGGCGAAATTTTTATTGCTCTCTGGAGGGTCTCGACGCGTCGAGAGATGTTCTCGACGCGTCGAGAATCTGCGGTGAACAGTGCTTTCGGTCCCATTTTGTCTTCTCAACACTTTTGATTCCTTTGCATTGCCTTTTTGCTCCCAAGTGGTTATAATGCAGCACTAAACACACCAAAAACACTCAAACCAAGCATTATACCACTTTAAATAAAATAACAAGGAAAAAACATTGGAGATAACATTTTAATACACAATTAATTATAAAACCTAAATAAAAACACAAGTAAAATAGGTACAAATGAGAGTGTATCAGTTATGTTTAAAAGTGTTTGATAAAATAGCTTTTTGATGCGCTGGTTAATGTAAAAAGACTAAAAAGGATATTTTCATAAAATTTAAATAGTTTTAAATTTAAATAGGTTTGTTTACATATTAAAATATAAAATAATAAAACCAATAAATTTTAATAAAATATAAAGTAAGAACATATATTTGAATATATATAAATTAAAACAAAATATTTATAGTTCATACAAAAATTAATGTTCAAAAACATAAATGTCAAATTGAAATTGTTGGTTTTATGTCCCACGGAATGGTCGAATGGCAGGCCAACACCACCGGAAAATCTACTAACACTATCGGAAAATCAGAGTAACCTTTCGGTCCTCTTTGGATTATGAATTACCTTTGAGTACAATGAATTGCTTATAAGTGTGCTAGATTGCTTGTGTCTCTCTTGAGACCCAGAATCCCTATTTATACAAGCTATGAGGGATTTCTCCCTTAGGAAATTTTTAAACTACTTTAGGAACTCTTTCCTTATTACATTTAGGTACTTTCCTAATCTATCTCGACCTTCCTTCCATATCCCTCGCCTTCCACCGCCAAATTCTTTAAGAAACTTCCATAATTGTCTGTCTTGCCCTGCCCTTCTTGCACCGACTTTCTACACCACCTTTCTTACCTCGGTCGCTTCTAGGTCGGTCTGGTCCGACTCGTCCTCTTCTAGCCCGACTTTTCTTGCATGGTAGTTAATCGTTTCAATAGTTATGTTCAATTACTCTCAGTCTAAGATCTTCAGCCGCCTTGTCACCTAAGGAACCACCAAGCATATTCTTTTCATTATCAAACTCTTCCTTAAACGTGCTCCACAAAGCAGTCCATCGAATGTCCTCCGTCCGACCAACTTATCACCGACTGACCTTCGCCATGTCATCATATCTTCCCTCGAGCCCTCTCTTCCTCTTCATTGGTCATTTCTTTCGTCCACGCCAAGCTTCTAATACTGAGCCTTGGTCTATCCCCATCATAAATTATAACCAAACATATTGAAGAGAAAATGCCAAAAGGATTTTAATTGAGATGGTAAAAGATGTCATTTATTTAAAATAATAAGGATAAAGATGGAAAAAAGTTAAGAAGCTACTAACTTATTTTTGAAAAACGACTTAGGATCTGTTTGGCATAGCTTATTTAGGAGCTTATAGCTTATTTTAAGCTACTAATAAGCTATAAGCCCTGTTTGGTAATATTCTCAAAATAAGCTAGTAACTTAAACTAAAAGCTTATTTTTGAAATTTCGTCTTTATCGTTATTATTTTAAATAAATGACATCATTTACCCCTCCCAATTAAAATCCTTTTTGTATTTTCACTTCAATATATTTGGTTGCAATTTCAATTTGATATTTGTGTTTGAACATTAATTTTTGTATGAACTAATCTAATAAATTATAAACATTTTGTTTTACTTTATATATTTTCAAATATATGTTCTTACTTTATATTTTATTAAAATATATTGATTTCATTATTTTATATTTTAATATATAAACAAACGTATTTAAATTTAAAACTATTTAAATTGTATGAAGATGTCATTTTTAGTCTTTTTATATTTATCAGCTTTTCAAATAAACTCTTATTTTAAACTACTAGCTTATTTTGGAAACATTACCACACAGAGTTTATAGCGTATTAGTAACTTTTTTTTTTGAATGACGTATTAGTAACTTAAAATAAGCTATAATCTCCTAATTAAGCATTGTCAAATAGAGCCCTAAAGTAGCTTTCCAAAATAAGCTTTTATTATAAGTTACTAGCTTATTTTACTAAACAAAACTTTAAAGTAGTTTTTCAAAATAAGCTCATATTTTAAACTATTAGCTTATTCTGAGGGGCATTACCAAATAGAGATTATAACTTATTAGTAGTTTAAAATAAGTTATAAACTACTAAATAAGCTATGCCAAACAGAGTCAAAATCAAAGGAAGCTGAAAGCTCTCTAAATCTTCGTCCATCATCATGCTCAATTGCTCATGTAGACAATAATTGCAGTCTCGTGCCTGACAAAAGAAAAACAACAAACAAACAAAAAAAAAAAAAGGAAAAAGTCGTTGCCTTGCGTTGCTTCGTTCTGGTGTAACTTTTGATGCAGCTACCCAAATATATTTTCCAATTATGTGCAGGCTATGCCGCCACCCCCCACCCCCACCCCGTCCCATCTGCAGGGTGGATTCATAAATTGATACGAAGCAATTGAAAGCCAAACCCCAAAAGTAAAAGTTCACGAAAAGTATGTTGAAGCTGCCAATTCAAGCTCATAAACCTCAGCGCCTACCTACAACAAACCCACTTCTTTGCTGTAGTGATGATTTCGGCCACAAAAGCGCTAAGCCATCAGCTTGTGTCTCCACTCTAGTCGACCCTTCACTGACTATATGTCAGGATAAGTGAGAACATGATTATATGTAAAACGTAAAAATTAATCTCAACTATACATCAAGCTCGTTAATGGTTGAGCATTTTACACACTTTTACTTGAAGCGTTCTCACATTAATAAGTTAAATATGTAATCTTTAACAACTAAATATGCAAACTTAGTGCTCCCTCCGTCCCATTTTATGTGTCTGGTTCGGTTAACGAGGCTGAACTGAAGTTATTTTTAATTCATTTTTTTATAATATTAAATTTAGTATTAAAATACAAAATTTATATATTTAGAAAATACATTAAAACTACTATTAAACACAAAAAATTAAATTTAAAAATAAGTAAAAAATAATAAAGAAAATAAACAAAGAAGAAAGACTATGTTTGACCAATGAATAGTAAGTATGACAAATAAAATGGGACAGAGAGAATAAATTTTATAAAATCAACGAAAAAGTTAAATTTTAAATCTAAACCGTGGATGCTAAACCTTAAGCAAAAAAATGTGAACCATTAAATCAAATAAAACCAAAAACTTAGTTATAAACTCTAAATTCGAAATTCTAACTCCAATGCACTTTCGCATTTTTGCAAGTGTTATTTTTTAATATTAAATATCCAAAATGAGAAATGCAGATTTTAGTGTTCAAATTTTCATAATAAAGTTAGTGATAATTACAAAAATACCACCACATTTTTTTATTTGATTTAATTTGATCCGTTCAATTTTTTCAGATGTAAGGGTTATATTGATTTTTATTTTCTTTTAAAAACTTGCACTACAAGAAAAATCGTGAATCGCGACGGAAAATATTCCGTTGCAATATAGGGACGGATATTGCGACGGAATAGTTTCCGTTGCAAATTAACGACATAATTCGCGACGAAAATTAATTTCGTCGCAATTTTTAGCACAAAGGGAAAATAAAACCCGCAAAATCTTGGTGGCAAAATATTCACGACGAAACAAAGAGCATCCCTTTACTACTGATGGGAGCTACTCTTATGTTGAGGACAATACAGCTAGCTCTCCTAATAAGTATCTTGAACATACCTGTAATAATGTGGTTGCTAAGTCTGCATATGCAGTTGTACCTTCCAGTGAGGTAGATTACACAAACATCATTTTTCAAATATTCATATTTTTTATTACATTTTATACCTGCATTTGAATTTTTACATGCAATTGTTGGTGATGATGAAATGCACTGGATTCTTGCTTGCTTCTTGACATTTGTTTGCTTTTTAGTTTTATTAGTAATACCTGCTAACTACTGTTGAGGCTTCAGAAAGTAATCATTTTAGCCTTCGTTTATTATTCTCTACAGAAAGTAATTATTATTAAGAACTTCATTAATATTTTCTGCTGTCATTTATTATTCTATACATGCCCATAAATTAAAAATTTCTCTCAAGTTTCATGACAACAGTGTACACCACTAGATTGACAACTTTACCTTCTTGGAAAAATTTACTGAAAAAATGGCATTCTATGAATGTGAATTCTAGGTTGAAGGTGAAGGAATATGAGCTGCTAAGAAGGAATTATAATGTATAGATTATAAATTATATATTACAATGTATATGCTTTAGATTTATTAGTTAAGTGGTATGCTTTAGATTTACACTGTATAGAAAATTTTTATTTGCTTCTCTTAAAAATTATTTACTTGACCTGCTGCTTACCTTGTGATTTTTCTTGGTGGGGCAGAGGGGTTGGAGATTATCTTAGAGGTAGATTATTAAGTGTTCTTGTGGAAATCTTTTTGTGATGTCACTTTAGGTTTTATAGACTCTTAAGAGCTAGTAGAATTACAATTCTTGCAAACATTATGTAGTTCCCAGTTTAGTCTTGTTCTTCATTTGAAATTAGAATTCTCAGGAGTTTGTGAATTTCTTAGTAGGAAGTGAACAGATTATGATTCCCTCGAGGCAGCAATGGATGCTGCTGGCAGAATTTACATACTGTTAGAGGCAAAGTTGTCACCTGGACCTTCCTTGAGTGGTGTCCGTCGACATGGAGACAATAGTCGCGGGTATGATGTTATCAGTGTCACTAGCAGCAATTTTCTAGCAGCTAAGATGTGAACTTCATATTCAGTTCATGCGTTTTTGTGTGTTCCTTATCTTTATACCATTAATTAATTCATGAAATCAACTTATAATTTTCAACTTTATGCCCTTTTCAATATACTCTATGATAGTTAACTCATGTCTTTTATTATGTTTTTTGGCAGAGATGGGGAGTTGCAGCCTTTAGAAGAGTTTGGAACATTGATCAGGAGGACTTAGGAAAGAGGTAATTCTTAGGTGCTTTCTACTGGTGCTTTGTTTAGTTGTCATTTAAGTTTTGTTCATTTGGTTAATTTCTTTTCTGTTATAATCTCTTTAAAAAATGGTTTTATTTGTGTTATTTAATTCCAGCTTATAATCCCTTTCAAAAATCCTTCACTGATGACAATATGACTCCAACATCGACCACCTGAGAAATGCTAATTCTGCAAATGTACAAGATGAAATTGAGAACAAGAAGGCTACTATTCTCCTTATGCAACAACTTGATGCTATTGATGGTGGGAGAGCGGGTACTTCATCATCACTTGAAGGGATGTCAATTATACCCGCACCCTATGGGTTACCCGCATCCCCGCCCCTACGGGTTTTAAAATACCCGCACAATTTGGGTAATGGGTGCGGGGATGGGGGGAATTTTGTAAACCCGCGCGGGAATTTTGTAAACCCGCACCCGCACCCGCACTTATATATATTTATTTATTTATATTTATATTTATATTCACACACTTGTATTACTAGTATTCATTGATTATATAAGTTTATGTATCTTTTATAATTAAAAATGAATAATGAATTAAACTTCTTTATGAGCTAGTGCCTCAAGGATTCAATTGAATAACATAATGAGCAAAACACTTATAGAACTTATACTACCAACACAATTTTAGTTTCAATTAAAGACTAACATCATTGGCTCTTATTAAATTTTAGAGTTATGTTCAAACTTATAAAAAGAATCCATGCGATAATTAGAATTGTAGTATAAATCTTTTATTAGATTTAAGTGTAATATTAATAATTAGAGTTGCGGGTTGGGTATTACCCGCACCCGCAAAATCCCCACGGGGACGGGGATGGGTAGGAATTTTATTACCCGCGCGGGTGCGGGTGCGGGTGCGGGGAGTGGGTTGGGAATGCGGGGGCGGGGGCGGGTGATATATCCCCCGCACCCACCCCGCCCCATTGCCATCCCTATCACTTCCATCCCAAACCAATTGATCTTAATGTTGATTGTTATTCGTGAGGACTATTGTATTGTTGTTTAGACTTGAATTGGTTATTTTAGTTACTAAATGTGGATTGATGATGTATTATTACTTGAATTTAATGTGGATTGATAATTTTTTAAAATTATGTTATTTTTTAGAATTAATTGTGTTTTAGTATTGATAGGGAATATACCCCGAATATACGGCCTTGAGTATTTGGTACGTAGACCGTATACGAGTACGAGGCTAACCCTATAAAAGGGACCTTAGCCTTGTATGTAGGGGACTTTTTGGCCCTTTCCACTCTCTCTCTAGAGAAAAGACTCACCCATTCTTCCTAACTCTCTCGATTGTATTGAAGAAGGAACAGTGAATGAGAAAGCTTGGAGGAGCTCATTTTTCGGCTGTCTACTCTCCATTTTTCATATATATTGAGAGCTACTATGTTGATCTATATTATGCTTCACATATATTGCTGCATATTGGAATAGATGAAGGGAATTAATCATTATCAAATGGCGCCGTCTGTGGGGATTGACAGGAAAGCCGTGTTCCTCAACCATCAAAATGGAGCATTTCGTCGCCATCAATTCCGGATTTTCTTCGGCTATAATGAAGAAGAATGGAGTAGATGGGTGAAAAACCTGCTTTCTGAATCCCAGATTTCAGTTCCAAAATTGGCATGGCTGATTATCTTATCTCATCGATCTCATCATCACCTTCATTTTCAAGCTTCTTCATTCACCATCTTCGCTCTCCGCTGGTTAAAAAAAAATGGTGGATTTCAATAAATGGTTCTTGGCAGCATGCTGCAGGAGTGAGATGGCCAACAACTAATTCTAAATGACTTGGCTTATTTTTAAGTCACAGCCTAATTCTATTACTTTGAGTAATTCAACAGCAGCAGAGCATGCTCTCCCCAACCACTGGTAGTGTGTTCTCTCCCAAAAATGTTCTCTCCACCAGCAACAAGATTACCAGGAAATTAGCCATGCAACTTCTCTGTTTCTCTCCCGGTCTCAAGAAGATTTTTGCACACTGATTTCACGACCCCTTTGCATGAGAAAATCACAGGCAGTGTAGTTAGCATGCATGAGCTAGAACATGTCCTGCACCTTTTGATTCTTTTGCAGGGACAATTGTTGGTTCAAGAGCTTCTTGTGGTCAGGCATGGTTCCTCGGAGAGGTTGTAGACACATATGTTCCGATCTCTACATGCTACCGCAGTCGCTAACACTTGTTCTTGCTGGTTCGGCGGAGCAGTTCTCACTGATGGTGATGAGTCTGAGGAGAAACTAGCCCCAAAGCAGCATTTCTCAGCTGGAGGTGGGATTGGGGAACCAAGACTTCTGTTTCATTGGCTGAATTTGGCGGTGGAATGCAAAAGGCAAAGAAAACTGGAATTGTATAGTGCATGCATCGTGGTTGGTGGTGGATGGCGGTGAGATGCGCAATCCAAGAAAGTGGAAGGAGAGAGAACAAGAGTAAAATAGAAATGGGAGAAAAATACATGCACTCCCGGGCTCGCGGCTCTTGGTTAATTCTCGGCTGAATCATCCGTTCAAGATCCGGTCAGTCAGCACCGGCTACTTCAAACTTGGTCGGACCCGTTCAAGCCTGAGCGATCATTCGCACATTAATCAAAAGCAACGATTAGAGCACTCCGTTCATTGCTGTCTCCCATATTGCTATAAAGCAGGCATGTGTGTTATCCTCATTCCAGTAGGTGAACACAGGTCAAGAAGGCCTGGTTGAATAAGCTTGAATTTGGGATCGGACGCATTAGCCTTGTACTACCTCCCGAGCATCACCGAGATGGCGATCACCGGCCATGCATTAAGGCGACATGAGCAATCGGAACATAACCTTGGTACCTGTCTGCCTATGGCGCTGGTACGGTGGCCGGTTATCTAGTAGGGGCCTATGCAGTCTTCCATGTATTTTTCGCTGTTCGCTTCACCGACCACCGAGCAAGTTGGTTTTAGAATTCCTGGCCACTCCGAGGTTGTTGAATGGTGTGCATGCTCCAAGCCAGCAGCGGTAGTCAAAGCTTTAAAGTTCCCGACCTATTAATATTATACTCTCCGGCCTCTGTTATGCAAAGACCGGGAAAAATGATCAAGCATGAGTATCCCAGAGATGGCAGCTCCATATTGTTAACCGGTCAACCCTCGAACCGTCGGTGCAGGCTCTGGTTATCACCAAGCAGATTTCGAGAACCGTTGCCTAGCATGTCACTTGTTATGCTGGTCCGGAGTGGTCGCACAAATTTGGTCGGATTACATGAGTATCCAGGTGACCGATCTGCGCTAATGGCCCGAGCTCCGACCGCCCTTCATGAGGTTTGAGGTTGGTAAGCTTGTATTGTAAGTTTCCGGCAGTTTGATAGTCCCAATTGCATATTGGGTTGGAGCACAGTCAAACGGGATTAGATGCGCTAGCATGCTGAGCCTAAAGCATACTCTGAGCATCATGATCCATGGCGAGCCTGAACAGCATCCTAAACCTATTCTCAGAAGCCTCATATTAAACTTATTTTGACTCTCGGCCCGGGATCGAATTTTAGCATCAGCCGGCCATGGTGGACTCTGGACTGGATAAATTTATGATGAAGAATTTGACTTCAAGCCACCTCAAAGAACCACCAGTCAACGTTCTTCAGAGTTCCCGATGAGCTAGTGGCCAGAGTCGTCATGCGATCAGCGCTGCTTCCCGGTCAAGTCGGCGGTGTCCCCGGTCAGCATGACGTTAACTCAAGCCGTCAAACGCATTCCCCGGACCTTCCGAGTGGACAGTTGATCGGAGTCTCGCGCTTTCCTCAAAGCAAAGGTGATCCCTGGATTCTAAGTTGGTTTCCCGAGCGGATGACTTCAAAATCTCTCAAGTATCACATGCCGGAGAGCATCAATGCCAATAATCCCGACCATCTGCGATCAAAGGAAAAGAAACTTGAGCTTCAATTCGCTTTAGCCTCCTACAAATTCATTCCGACTTGTTGAGAGTTTTTGTGGTCAGAACCATCACCGACCAGTATAGCAGAGCAGATTTCCAACCTCAGTTGTCGAGTTCTGGGCTTCCGACCTCATCCTCCGGATTCAAGCCTCCATCACCAAGAAGATATCAAGAACCGGTCACTGTTTTCTATAAAACTACGGCAGTCGCTCCCGTGCAATTGGTCGGAACGCCACGCGACCGGCGCCGCTTCCCGGTCAAATGGGCGTGACCCCCGGACAGCTTGGCGACGACTCAAACAATCAAATGAATTTCCCGACTTTCCGAGCTGATGGCGAGGGTCGATTTTCGCAGACCCGGAATTTCTTGGACATCTACCATGATCGCAATTTGAGCCCGACTGCAATCAGTGATGCGCCGATCAACCAGTGCCGACCAGTTTCACAAGAGTCCAATTTAAAGCTGATGATGATCGAAGAAGGTAATAATGTGCACGATTGGATTGATCGGTGGCCAAACCGGTTACCAGGAGGAGATATTCTCCACCGGTTAAAAATTCGGCGATCAGGAATTCTTTACTAAAGCACGAGTTTCCCGAGCATCTAGCTTGCACATTCTGAACGAAGCTGCATGCATGTTTGTTCGAATTTTAAAACTTCTAATTTAGTTTCAATTTGTAAAAATTGTATAGCTTATTAGCTTATAGCCTTGCACTTAGAAAATTATAATAGCTAAGTATAGGTAAAAAGTCCGGTTAGGTCGGTCTATCCACCATCGGCATTGTAATCCTGAGGTCAGATCTCGGTATAGTTAATTACGACGGCGGTCGGAAAAAACGCAACGGGAGTAAGGTGCCCGTTTATGGTCCTCAGACCGATTTTTGTGGGAGTAAGGTGCCCACTACGGGAGCAAGGTGCCCGTTTATGGTCTTCGGACCAATTTTTGTGGGAGTAAGGTGCCCACTACGGGAGCAAGGTGCCCGTTTATGGTTCTCGGACCGATTTTTGTGGGAGTAAGGTGCCCACTACGGGAGCAAGGTGCCCGTTATGATCCTCGGACCAATCTTTGTGGGAGCAAGGTGCCCACTACGACCGAAAAGTCGG
>CP025651.1:12614768-12659768 GCA_003576665.1 Ipomoea trifida | reverse complement strand
GTCGTCCGAACTCAACCGATCGAGGGATTGGATTTACTCGAGGCGAAAAGCCGAGCTGGCGCTGAAATGCCTACTACGTAGGACTTATGCCGAGATACTGTCTTGGGCTTTATCGTGTCGATGTCAACCTAATCGGGCCGGTGGTGGTAGTGTGCCAACCTAACCGGACTTAGCAAACGAGGGTAATTCTTCCTCGTTGGTGCAAAGAGCGTAGTTTTTTTCGACTTTTCGGTCGTAGCATTTTTTCCGACCGCCGTCGTAATAGATCGGTTCGAGGACCGAACGGGCACCTTACTCCCGTAGTTTTTTCCGACGTTTTGGTCGTAGCGTTTTTTCCGACCGCCGTCGTAATAGATCGGTTCGAGGACCGAACGGGCACCTTACTCCCGTAGTTATTTCCGACGTTTGGTCGTAGCGTTTTTTCCGACCGCCGTCGTAACAGATCGGTTCGAGGACCGAGCGGGCACCTTACTCCCATAGTTTTTTCGACGTTTCGGTCGTAGCGTTTTTTCCGACCGCCGTCGTAACAGATCGGTTCGAGGACCGAGCGGGCACCTTACTCCCGTAGTTTTTCCGACTTTTCGGTCGTAGCGTTTTTTCCGACCGCCGTCGTAACAGATCGGTTCGAGGACCGAGCGGCACCTTACTCCCATAGTTTTTTCCGACGTTTCGGTCGTAGCGTTTTTGACCGCCGTCGTAACAGATCGGTTCGAGGACCGAGCGGGCACCTTACTCCCGTAGTTTTTTCCGACTTTTCGGTCGTAGCGTTTTTTCGACCGCCGTCGTAATAGATCGGTTCGAGGACCGAGCGGGCACCTTACTCCCATAGTTTTTTCCGACGTTTCGGTCGTAGCGTTTTTTCCGACCGCCGTCGTAACAGATCGGTTCGAGGACCGAGCGGGCACCTTACTCCCGTAGTTTTTTCCGACTTTTCGGTCGTAGCGTTTTTTCCGACCGCCGTCGTAATAGATCGGTTCGAGGACCGAGCGGGCACCTTACTCCCGTAGTGGGCACCTTGCTCCCACAAAGATCGGTTCGAGGACCATAACGGGCACCTTGCTCCCGTAGTGGGCACCTTACTCCCACAAAAATCGGTCCGATGACCTCGGGATTACAATGCCGGTGGTGGACGGGCCGACCTTACCGGAAATACCAACCTGACCGGACTTATTACATATATATTTCTCCCCACAGACGGCGCCATTTGATAAAGATTAATCCCCTTGCATTTATGTGTACCATCATATATGTAAAGTATGAACAATATATGCAGTAGTGTAAAGTAGATCCACAAAATTAGCCCTCAAATCTTCCCTTTTATTCATTGTTCTTGAATGATTTAGAGAGAGGAGAGAGCATTGCATTTTGGAAGAACTCTAGAGAGAAGAGGAGAGGGAAAAAAGCCAAAAGTCCCTTCCCATGTAGGGTTAAAGTCCTTTATATAGGACTAGATACCGTATAATACACCGAACATACGTATAGTATTTGTAGGGCGGTATACGCGGTATATATTCCCTATCAACGTCGTTTTGATTAATGGAACAGACGGATGAATTCGCACCACTCACTTTCTTTTCATATATACTGCACTTTCTTTTCATATATACTCACTTTTTTTTCCATATATACTGCACTTTCTTTTCATATATACTCCACTTTCTTTTCAACACAACTGCAGTTACTTTTTGATATAACTATAGTTTCATTCGATAATATAAAATTGTAGTGATATCAAAAAGTAACTGCAGTTGTGTTGAAAAGAAAGTGCAGTATATATGAAAAGAAAGTGCAGTATATATGAAAAGAAAGTGAGTGGTGGCGCGAATTCATCCATCTGTTTCATTAATCAAAACGACGTCGTTTTGGGACTGCGGTCCACAATGCATTGTGGACCACGGTCCACGATATAATTTGCGTGGAGTGAGTGTGTCAATCAATCTGGACCATTAAAATTTATTAGAATGATGCACAAGATTTGATCTTACAATCTCACTTAAATAGATAATGTAATAGAAACCTTCTCCTATATATATGGTGATGCTTTTACGAGAACTCTTCCTTACATAAGAACATGACAATAGATCTAAATCGTAGAAACTAAAAGATTAAAAATCATCATCCTAAATTCATGCGACTAATCCACAATCCAAATGCCCATGATATCAATTAATCAATTAATTAAGTGGCATAGCAATCATTGAAATTAGTTCCAATTTGAAAAATCCCTACACTTGGACATCCTTGAAACCCGTTCTTGTTGCGGTGGTTTTCCGTCTTTATTATTGATTGACATCGCTAATATTTCACACAATTCGAATGTTACAATTTCATATCCTCCTTATATTTAAAGACAAAACAAATACACGTCAACCCAATGGGGTAGCTCAAGTAGCAAGTGAGCTCTCTTTGTGGGGAGGAATTTCAGGAGAACCCGGATTCCTTCAATTCCCACAAATGAAGATTTCTCCTGGGCCAACTCCTGTGCCTCCCGGAGCGAACGTGGTGGACCCCGACAGGCCCGTCCCTGGGCAAGGGCGGGCTGAGCCCTTGCCCAGGGCCCACCCTAGTCCACCACCTTTTATATATATATATATATATACTATATAAGTATTTAATATACATTTAAATCAAATAAATTTGATTTAGCTTAGTTGGTGGGACTTAAAGCCTATATATATTGTTGAGGTCATGGGGTCGAACCCTTAAGCTACATATGTTTGTTTTTAGACTTTAAAATTTTGAACTCCCATTGATACTTTAAATCTTCCCCCAAGACGAATTTAGGGATATTATATATAGTATTAAAATTAAAATAAAATTATAACTTATGAAATTTAATTTCCTCTCCCTACTCTTTAGAAGATGAATTTAGAAATATTATATGGTATTCAAATTACAACATATGGAATTTATTTCTATTTTTAATTGTATTTGTTGAATTGTAACTATGTGATTATTTTACATTTCTAGAATTATAATGAGATGTATAGTATAGATTGATTTGTGATTCATATCGAATTTTGAATATATTTCTATTCGAGTAATTTATTAATATTTAGAACATGTGTTATTTTGTGAACTTTATAATGATTTATGTATATGTAATATATTTTGTGATTTAGTTATGAAATAATTTTAAAATATAGTTTTTTTGTTTATGAATTATCTAGTGAATGTAGTTTAGAAGTTCTATTATGTGTCATTGACGGGTTGTTGACTTTTTTGGGTAGATTTGACAATGATGGGACAAAAATGGGTAGAAACAAAAAGGTGGACTAAAATATGTAAAGTACTAATCTCATTACCTTCTTTTCATTAGGGTTTTTGAGAAGAAGGTAATGAGATTACCTTCTTATCAAAAAAAAGAAGAGTAAAAGCAAAAGCTGACACCCAGGAGAGAGAAAGAACCTTCTTCTCTCCTCAAATATTATTAATGATACAAAGGTATTATTATTATTATTATTATTATTATTATTATTATTATTATTATTATTATTATTATTTAGGTTAATAATAATAATTAGTGTTATGGAGTTTATTCTATATTAATATTAAATTATTATTTCCGTCCGTTGGAGTGAATTGTCTAGACAATTTACTAAGTTTTCATTTCTGTCCCCCACATGCAATGTAGATTATGTAGTTATTCATTTCATTTCAAATGACAATAAAATAAATAAATAAATACATAATAAAAATATTTAAAAATACGTTATTAATATCATGGAATCCATCATACTACAAATGACAATTTAAAATTTAAAAATCTTTGTTATTGTGATTATTTTTTTTTTTTGAAAATTCTATGATGTTAATTAATATTTAATAAAATAAAAATTTTGAAAAACAAATTCGAAGTAATAAAAATTGGAAGGGTTGTGTTCTAGTTAAATATAGAACTACGAAGGATGTTTATGAAAACGTATCAATTCTTATAATCACAAATACCGAACAAATTAATGGAGTTTACATTTCTAATTAATTAATATATAAAAGGGTATAGTAGTAAAATTTTACATTTCGTTAGAGTTGACGACCTTTTTAGCCGATCTGACTATTTAAAATTTTAAAATTTTTGTTTATATGATTATTTTTTTCTAAAAACTTTATGTTATTAATTAATATTTAATAAAATAAAAATTTTAAAACAAAAATTTAAAGTAATAAAAATTTCCTATTAAAAATTGAGAGTGAAAAGAAGGCAATGCAATTACCTTCTTTGTGAGAAATTCTGGTCAAACAAAAAAAATAAAAGAAGGTAGTCCAATTACCTTCTTTTCAAATAGGGTTTTGAAAAGAAGGTAATGGCATTGGTACTTTACATGTTTTTGTCTAGGTTTTTAAATGACACATTTTTGTCCAAATGATGTCAAATCTACACAATTATTGCTATGTCGTCATTGACTCATTGTATTCATATTAATCTTTTTTTTTTTTTTTGAAATTGATCTTACTAAAAGAAAATTATTTATAAATACGATATCAATAGAGAATATGTGTGATTTATAATGTGTTTTCTATTCAAACTATTTTATCTAATTAATCATATTTCATATTTTGTTATGAATATCATTTATCACGTTTTAAAGTATTTTGATTTATTGCTCCAATTAGTTAAGATTTTATGCTCTACTCTTATTTGTAAGCTGCATTTGATAATTATTATTAATAATTGCTTTATTATTTACTATAATAACAATGTGATGGTCTATGAGCTTATTTGGTTTTAAATTGTTTATTCGTTTTTATTAGCTGTAATTCTTTATTTATGAAGACACATATGCAAATATTGAATATTTTGTATTTTTTAAACCTACAAAGAAAAATCCATTCATAACTCAAGCATCTAGAGTTGTTTTCATTATTATTATTGTGTATGCAAAATTGTTAAAAACTTGTAAATCTTATTTCAAGTTATTTATCATTAGTTTTTTTTTTTTCCTTAGGCATATATAAATTAATTTCATATAGGACCCATTTCTTATGCTATGCCCCGGGCCTATAAAATGATAGGAACGGGCCTTGACCCCAAACCGTTAAACGGACGGAGAGAAAGACCCTATAAATTTATCAAAAAGAAATTAAATATACATCGTTAATCTAAATGCATCCAAAGTGAAACTAACCGAACTTCATTCACTCATACCCTCAGAAGTCAAATCATACCACATGGAGTAATTAAAGTATGTAATGACAGGCATGACAGGCTACTTAAAGTGGACGATGAGTTGAGAATTGTCATGGCGATGGCCGGCCTTTTGTCAAGGGGAGACTAGACTACGAGAGACCGAGAGTACGTGAAAGAAGTAGATCGATCCTGGATAAATTTAAAAAGGCAAAGCAACATGATTTGACACAAAAGATTTTTTTATTTACGAGAAAAAATTATAACTGCTATTTAAATGTGTATTTGGGGTGGAGTTTGCTTTGCGATTTTAGTCGACAAATGATTACAAGAAGATAAATTAGTTTAAGTTATTCTTAATTAATTGATTCAAATCAAGAAGGTCAATACATAATTTCTAAAAAAAAAAAAACAAAACTTAAAATTTATAGCTACCAAGCTAAATTTCCTACTAAGTTGATTGGGCTTACCAACACTGAAGATTCTGTTCGTATATATGTATTCTTGTGGTGATAGATGTTGAAATTTGCTGCAATATGTACCATCCAACAGAATTTGTGGGGTTTTTTTTTACATTAGCTTTCTCAATTTATATTACACTAAGACTGTGTTTGGAAGCCCGAAAAATGACTTCTGGAAATCATTTTCCGAATTTCTCAGGTTTGGCTTCACTTGGAAAACCCGTTGACTGGAGAAAATAGACTCAAATCAGCGGAAAATGACTTCCGCCCAAAATGGACGGAAGTCATTTTCCGCCCATGGAAAATACATTACGAGTCGGCATTGGGCTTGGTTTCACCAAAGTCATGCTCTGGTTTCCGCCGGAAACCAAAGGGGAGTTTTTTTTTTTTTTTTTAATTTTATTTATATAAAAATATTAGTTTTGTATTATTATAAATATTTTTATATTTTAAATAAAATAATAAAGATATATAATTATACGTTTTTCACTTATTTTTCGGAAAATGAACCAAACACCAAATACATTTTTCCAGAGTACATCCAAACACAGAAAACGAACTCATTTTCCGGAAAATAAGAAAACATTTTCCAGAAGTCATTTTCCTGTTTTCCAAACACACCCTAAAGCATGTACATTTCACCTACAAAGAGTCTTAATCCTAAGTAGACACAAGGAGCCTTCATCACCTCTGATTAATTTTGTGTAATTAATTTTTGTGCTTTGAATTTCCGATCTCAATAACCTCCTATGTCTTTAGTGGGACATGGAATCAAACCCACTCTCTGAGTCTCTGGTTGGAGTAAAACTTCTAAGATGATTCTTAAACCATTGAGTTAACAGTTAAGCTCCACGTTTTCATGCCGAACATTTCTTTTTTCAAAGTAGTGCTGCGAATTCAACAGGGCGGCTATAAACTAATAGAATCTAAGATTTCCAAAACAAGGCAAAACGTACTTCAGTGGATGGGAGCTAATATTGTTTGATTTTTAATATGTGCCTGCAGCAACGTAACTTTACAAGAAGGTAAGTAGCACGCCTGAAAAGCCAATGGTAGTGAGAACTCAGTGTGGGGGCCACAGATTTCCCTCCCTGCTCCACTAGCAAGTAGCAACCTAACCTCTTAACCAGATCAGATAACCATCGTTACCAGCTGAGAAATTGGTGGAAAAGAGGGGGTGCAAGGGGTGCTAATATCGGCCTCACAAGCCACTCGGACGCAGGGGATTTGGTTCGGTTATGTTAGCATACCGAATTCGACCCCTCTCTCAGCACCAATCTGAAATTGTGAAATATTATTACTTTATTAGGGTTTAAATCCGTGACATGATACTGACCACTAGTAGCCAAAGCTCAACTTCATTTCCTTTTATATATATACTAGTTATCACCCGCTTTGCGCGATTAAGCCAATGTCCAACGGTATTTTTAAATTAGTGTTCCTTAATTGGTTAAAGTAGTAGTCATATAATAATGAGAGAGAAAAAATACTACATTAATAAAAATCAAAGAAATAGTCTTGATTCTTATATATTTTAATAAAACATAACGAAATTGCAACTAAAGTAAGTAGAAACAAATAAACCACTTACATGGGAGCAAATGACGTGTCATCATTGTCACTTGCTTGGACACCGGTCTTACCATTTAAAATTCATGTGTAATTGTATTTGACAATCATACCTATAGAATATCAAGTAGATGATGTGTTGCAGAATATGTTTGGTTTAGTTTTGCGAGAATACTAGTAAAAAGGGAGGGGTTTATATACTGTTGTTTTGGATAGAATAATGGTTTAGTTAGAAATCTATACAAAATTATATTATAGAATCCTATTAAGACTTCAATATTCTAATTTTAAGTTAGGAATCTATACAGAATTGTATTATAGAATATTGCCAATTTATTTGAAAATTGCAATAAAGAAACAAATTGCCTAAACAATTTAATGTTAAAACTTCCGTTATATTTAACGGAAAGAATTTGGCAAAATTATAAAGGATTAGGATATATTAGGAATTTAATTGGAGATTGCACAATAAGAACAACACAAAGAACAATATGTTATAGCAGACTATTACACCAACATTTTTTTAGTTCCAGTTAGGGGTTAACATTATTGACTTTTATTATAAGTGTGTGTATATATATATATATATATATATATATATATATATATATATAGTCACACATTTTCGAGACGCTGGGCGATGGACTTCCCTTTTAAGCCCTTTACGGGCTTCAACCTAGCAATTCTCTAGCTACCGAGTGTTAGGCATCAATCATTAACACAGCTGTGTGGATCATACTTTCAAATAATGTACATTCAGTACAAAAATAACGTACATTGTATTCAGGGAGTGTACATTATATTGTATAATGTACATTCAGTACACAAATAATGTATATTTAATATATTAAAAATATACTTTTTGTTATGGCGCACACAGCACTATGTGGACCATGTTCCACACAATAATTTGCCATTAGGCATGAGTGCATGACCTTTACCGCCCTCCGCTCAATAAGTTACTTCTATAATTAATCAAGTTTAAGTTTGGGAATACCTTATTAATGGACATGTATTGTATATGTTTCCATTCTTAGTTTTAAAATTTAATGCAAACTTTTTCGTGCATTATAAAAGATAAAAGAAAACAACAGAAAAGTACATATGATTAAACCTAGCAAGCTAACAAATCAATACTTGCAAGATTGACAACAGAAAAGTACATATGATTTAACTTCATTGCACAAGTATTCATTCCTCTATGAAAGTGTATTGCGAATTGTAACGAGAAGTTCTTGGGTGGCTTGGATCGAGCATTATTGCCAATCACGTTGGAAAACGTTATAGGCTTCTTGAGTAGATATAATAATAATATAGAGTTTACACTTTAGATAATAATTAGGTTTTTCTTGTTATCTAAAATATAAATATTATCTACACACAAAACTCGCAATTGATCAATAGATGGAATATGCCGTGCAAGAACAACATACGTACAACTTGTGAATTGTTTAGATTTTAGATATTTATATTATTATCTAAAAACATAATAAGTCTCAATCAAGGTTATATCCTTGATTTATGTCCCACTTTTTGTATGCTAATAAATGTATACATTTTGCTTTAAATGTTGTACACTTCAATGTTATTAGACAAAATTGTCCCTACTACATTCTTGTTATACAAAACTACCCTTACACCGTTATAACACCGTTAATTTTAACTCCATCATTATTACCATACACCTATATCTATCATATCTTTTTTCTATTCTTTAATTATCATTTTATTAAAATCATTATATAATTAATTTAATGGCTGATTATATTTTAATTAAATTTCTATTAATGGTAAATCATATATGTGTGTATAGAATACATATATTATTTGTGTATATATAATTTGAATTATAAATTTTAATTATTTATTTGTATTTATTAATGTTTTAATATTGGGCATGAATTTTCGCGCATCGCGCGTACAAAATACTAGTTATTATTATAAATAATAATAATAATAATAATAATAATAATAATTATTATTATTATTATTATTATTATTATTATTATTATTATTGAAGAAGAAGAAGAAGAAGATAAGAAAATATATAGTGAAAACATCAAACATGTGCATGGTAATAATAGTTGAAAAGATAACGGAAGTTATAACGACATGTGTATGTTTGTCGAAAATATTGTATATAGTACAGTTGTCATAGCATAATGCATGTATAAAAAATGTAACGGAAAAACAGACAAACGAAAGGTATAACCTTCATTTGTACTTATTAGTTTTTAGATAATATTCATCTTGCACCATAACCTCTTATATGACTGTCACATTAGCATATTGAAGTACCCAAAAATAAAAAAGTTACAATAATGCAAACAAAAATGGGAACATACTGAAAAGAAAAAGCACAAACTAAACTATATTGCCAGAAATAATACACTTACCACTATGCCAAAAGTTATATTTAATAGTGAAGACGCGTGTATTTTTTTATACTTGCGTAACAGTCGTTATCACGTTTTGATGGTAGAATAGTGAGCTCAGCGCGCCCTCTAACGTCCCCTCAACATATATATAGTAGGGTGAGTAATTATTATACATAATTATGAATTTATGTTTTGTTGGGCATTGATAATTTTATTATTGAGTGGCATCCTGATCTCCAACTGCATCATCCACATTGGCTTGTCTGTTCCCAACCAGATTTAGTCCAAAATGAGTGTGAGGAAAATGTGCCCACTGCAATTACCATTTAGTTACCAATTAGTATATTTTAGTCAACTTATAATGAAATTTACATACAAAAATGTCAATGGATGAAAAACAAATTAAAATCCCTAACAATTAATGATTGAGCATCGCAGTAATATTATTTCGGATCATATAGCACGATCCATTTACTTATATTACCAATAAAAGAAGACTAATTCACATTTGGTGGCTAGCATTAATTGAATTGTACATTTGTACATATACATGTATTTGAAATTATACTATAGCCCTGTTTGATAACTATAGACCCAATATAAGTGTTTGATTAATTAGCTTTTTGTAACAACTTATTGCTCCAAAACGCTAAAATTTAAAAAATTATTCAAAACAACTTTTTTGATAAGTTTTTTTTTTTTTTTTTTTTTTTTTTTTTTTTTTATATTTTATAAAATCATTTTACATGGTAATCAGTTATCAGCTCAACTAATTTACCAAACATTTTTCTATGCTAATGTTATCAACTAGTTAAATATGATAATTAACTCAATAAGCTAACAACTATTTACCAAACACTCTATCCATTTTTTAAGATTGTTGCAAGAGGGTTGACTCTATTATTTTTTTCCTGCTCAATCAATAAAGTTAAGGATAGAGTATTTCAATAAATAAATAATTAATTAAATATATAAAGTTAAACCTAACGGAAATGTATATCCTCAAGGAAAAGTTTCCAACTTTATTTAATTAAAATAAAATATATGGAGTGATGGGTTTTCTTGAAAATGTATTAGTAGAAGCCATCCAAACGAGTAGGGTTTCTGGTCAAAAGGAAAGTGGAAAAAAGGAGTAATATAATATTCCTCGCAGTGTTACGTTGCAAACTGGCTTCTTTTTCTTCCCCTCACTAGCAGCATGTATATATTCAATGAAGACAGCTAAGAAATTAAACCATATATATATATATATATATATATATATATATATATATATATATATATATATATATATATATATATATATATATATATATATATATATATATATATATATATATATATATATATATATATATATGTATGTATGTATGTATGTATATATATAATACAAGTAATAATATCATTTTCAATAATATCTTAGCATTAGTAATTAGTTTACTTCTTTTTTTTTTCCCCTTTTTTGCTGTAATAGTAACTTACATTTTTTGCAGCAGCGCTAAAGGCTTCTTTGTGGCTAATTTTTGGATTGCTTGCTTTTATCCTATGGATCTCCTCCCTACCAATCAAATTAAACGACATCATCGTAGTCTCTTCACACACACATATAATAGGGACGTATCCAGAATTTTTTTGAGTAGGACTAACTATTAAAACAAAAAAGATAGTTTGAATTTTTAAAAATAAAAATGAAATGCTTAGAAAATTACCATAAATATTGTTAGATATGAACGAAAAATTAAAACTTTATAGAAAAAATATTAATAACGTACAAAATATGAAACATAATTAATTTGATATGATTTGAATAAAAAATACATTATAAATAATATATTTCAGTCTTAATTTAAAAAGAAAAGGCTTGCACATCTTATATTCTAAAGAATAAAAATGAAAATATTACTATTAATATATTTAAAAAGCCAAGAAAAAATATGTAAGCTAGTGAGAATTAAAACTTTGACCATTCCCACATTAACAGCATAAATTACCATCTTACTTAGCTTGTCTTTTCTTTATATGTATTTGCATATTTTATATACACACAAAGAGCTACTATATATGAGGGTGAGATAGGGTGGGGTGGGGAAGTGGGGGGCAGCTGCCTCACTTCCTTAGGTGAGAACGTGCGACCAAACGTTAGTGCACACAATTTACTTCAAGGTTTTCACCGTCATCCAGATATGCGTGAGAGTAGATTGTGTACACTTATTCTTTTTCATACATTTTCATCTAATAAGTGTTCTGATATGATCCGGAATATATATATATATATATATATATATATATATATATATATATATATATATATATATATATATATATATATATATATATATGTTAATGTTCAATAAGTACATCCACGTGTTCATGCGAGTCTGGTGAGGCCTTTCGTAAATGTACACAAGCTATTACACAAATGTATACATGGTAAATTGTATGCATTCATGCTGGGCGAATTGCACACAATCCAACTGTGTACATTCGTGTAGTAGCTTATGTAAATCTAAGAAAAATCTGACGGGACTCATAACTCATAAGAAAATGTGATCTCATCATTTGATTATATATATATATATATATATATATATATATATATATATATATATATATATATATATATATATATATATAGAGAGAGAGAGAGAGAGAGAGAGAGAGAGAGAGAGAGAGAGAGAGAGAGGAATAAATTTAATAAAATCAACTTAAATTAGATTTTAGAAATGTAGTTACAATATCCAACTTACTTGATGAATCGGTTGTATGCAGAAGGAGCACGTTGTCTCTTCTCTAAGGCTGCATAAAATGATATAACATTAATAGATGAAAAATAGGCACATATGCCCAGCACATGTGTACGCATGCACAAACACGTATACATACACTAATGAATATATTTAATTGCACGACAGTAACGAATAACATCAATTACAATAATAACTATAAATAACATAAAAAAAAATGTAACTTAGTTTTAATAAAACAAATTAAAATTCAATAATTTCATAACATATTACTATATGCCAAGAATATACAATTGAATATAGAGTTGTACTGTGCGCATGGAATACATGTACACTGCATATACTTCCACACCCACCACTATCATCCAAGAAATTGGAGGTGCGTGAGTTGGATAAAGATGTAATGTCACAATCAAATTAAAGGAGATGACCTTCAAAAAAAAAAAAGTTAAAGCAGATGAAGTATGATATATGATTAAATAAAAATATGATAAATAAATAAATTAATAAAACTCCGGGATAACACGGGTTCGATTCCAACGAATGACAATTTCCCTTGGGTCAATTTCTATGCCTTTCGGAGCGAGCAAGGATTAGTAAGGTGTATCTGAACCGTTAAACGGACTTGAGAAAGACTTGAAACACCTCGTGAGTTTACCAAAAAAAGAAAGAGAAGAAAGTAAGATAAATAACTTAATCCTTTGGCAGCTGTCTTTGTTGATGACAACTGAAATGGGAATGTCTTCTGTCTCCATCCATCAATGCTATGTTTCATAAATGAGCAAAAGTAAATTCTTGGGTGAATTGAAAATCGTTTTTGGAATGGAAATAATTTCTACTTTCTAATTTCTAATCAAATGGTGGTAAATACACGATTACTTAATTTAAAAAAAAAAGTAATAAAAATAACTCTTACAAATAATGAATTAAAAGATGGGAGTTATGTTTCAACTAAAAATTAGCATAAACAAATTGATGGATAATTGGATAAGTACACAGCAAATCTTGAGTCCAATCCAATGCATTATTGTAACGATTAAAGAGTCAAAGCAATTAAGACAATCAACAGTAATGATCAGGAATCGAGAGTTAATCTAAGTACTTAGTACAAGAGTCGTTGCACTTTCACACACTTTTGTACTTGTACTTAATATATAGCTACTGTAATAACCAAGGTACACACTTTAAATTTGTACTGAATACTTGTCAATGCAATTATCCATTTATCCCATTCATTATTGTCTATCAATTCTCTTAAAATCTTTAATTTCCATTTACTTTTAATTTCATGATGAATATGATTACTGTTGTTATCGATAGGTAGACTATATTTTTATTTTATATATTATATACATATCTCGTCATATGTGTGGTTGCATTACTTAGTACAAGAGTCGTTGCATGAGTTTGTTTGATTCAATTCTAATACTAAATTGAAGTATGTATTTATTTTCAAAAAATGCTAACCTTATCATGTTTAAAGTCAATGACCTTGTGGTATAATGGTTCGAAGTGACTTTGTTTTTTATATAAGAGGTTCTGTTACATTGTAATAGAGTGACTCCTTTATATAAGAGATTATGTTACATTTTAACATATTCAAAATAATTACTAAAATTTTTAAGTTTGTAATATTTATAAAACTATCTCACTATTTTTTCTTGATATTTTAATTCAAACTTATATTCGACCCTAACTGAAGAGTTCTTATCTCTCGAAAGAGTTCTATCTCTTGAAACTTACTACTCCATTCACAAGCCTTTTAAGTATCTAAAAGCATTTCATAAAACTAAAAATTCTTCAAAAACCAGTTTCCTAATCAGGGAATGAAGAGGGAGCTAAGGAATTCATCACTCGATCCTTCTTTTTAACTATATATATGTTTTAAACATTCAAACTTGTATGTATATCAATATGTATGTATGTACTCCACTTGTATGTATATATGCTTCAAAATTACACCCACAAATTAAAGGCACAGTCGCACAGAGATATACATATATGAGAGAGAGAGAAAACTAACTGCGCATAGGAGTGAGTATAGATCGCTCTAGTAGTTGATCATGAGACTCAAATACACTAAACATGTTGCAGTTGTAATTAGATGGAACCGACCCCATGGCATCTTCAAATTGATGTTGTTCTTGTTGCTGCTCATTACAACAAAAAATTTTGCATCAACATAAAAACTTACTAATACCCATTAATTTCTGGCCTAAGTTTCAATTACAATAAATAAATAAATATAAATATATATATATATATATATATATATATATATATATATATATATATATATATATATTACATGAAAGTTTGCAGCTGCACTACAGGAATATACACTTTGGGTGAAACTCACCCTATGATCCTAGCAAGCTAACCGCCTCAAGCCGAGAAGGCCAATAGGCAAGTTACTAATAAACTAACTACCCGATGAACTCTGCTGAATTACCCCATGATTAATAAACTTGTAACTTTAACTCTTTAAGTAACAAAGTAATGTTTCTATGAGAACCAACCTCAGTCCATAAATATTAATCTGGTACATTAAAAATATAGATCTATGGATAAGATTAATTTGGAGAATTAAAAATACATTTGTGCATATAAAGCATTATGTTGTGGGCATATTAAGCATGTGTTATATATATATATATATATATATATATATATATATATATATATATATATATATATATATATATATATATATATATATATATATATATATATAGAATATTAATCAAATGTGGCCGTGCTCTTAGGTGTGGCCGTGCGGTCACACACCACTCAATGTTACGAAATACACCACTCAATGTTAAGAAACACACCACAATGAAAATATACAAAAACACCATAAAACACACCACACACCCAAAATAATGCACCATAACTCTCATGTCCCTAATGGTGCATTTGCTAATACTGTGTGGTGTATATTTGCATACCTAGTGGTGTGTTTTTGGGTGATGCGTCCCTAACGATGCATATTTGTGTGGTGCATTTTCTAACACTGAGTGGTGTATATCTGTATACATAGTGGTGAGGCCGCACTGTTCACACCTAAGAGCACGGCCACACTTGAACATGACCCTATATATATATATATATATATATACACACACACATATTTATTTATCTATGGTTACCTGGAAATCTTGGAGCGGGAAAGGGTGAAGCAAAGCTCCCAGATCAACAGACAGCAAATTGGAGCAATGTCCACATCTCACTACCACAGTGTTCAGCATGCTGCTGATGCATGGCACACTAACCTAACAATGTTTGAACTCAACAAATTAACCACACCCTTTCATTCAAATCACTAAGATTCTTTAATATATAATTCTAAAAAAAATAGTGAAACAAATATATATATCCAAAATGCATGTAACATTTTATATATTCTGGGATCTCCCTTAATTCTAGGTTTTTACTTTACTGTCTGGTGCAGTGGGGGATGGCTCTGGACCATCCATCAGATGCATTATATTGCAAACACCAAGGCCAGACAATTGTTAGTTCTTCATCATCAGATCATCAAAATAATACACATGTGTTTCTTCATGACAGGTGATGATTAACATAATATTTACAAACACGAGTACACCGTGTGTGTTTTTGTCTCTGTAAAAAAAATAAAAAAATCGATGGGTAGCTCAAGTGGCAAGTGAGCTCTCTTTATAGAGAAGAATTTGGGGACAATCCAAATTCGATCATGAGAAAGATTCGGAACACCTTGTGGTTTACACTAAAAAACATTACCACAGACTCAGACTCTCATAAGTATTTTCACAGCCTGAACACCATGGTTAATAACCATACATGTGGTCATGGACTACCCTTTGAACAAACTCTGTTTCCTTTTGATGCTTCTCACTTTTTTTTCTGACTCTTTCTCAGCTGTATGTAGGATGGGAGATGATTAAATTATCCAGTGGGCACATAGCCATAGAACATGGGTGTGCAGAAGAATATAATCCACCATCCATTTTAGTTGCAAATTAAAAGTACTAAACTTACAAGGGTATTTATAAATAATTGGTATCTAGTTTTAGAAATAGAAAACTCGAGATTTTCAACTATTCAAAAAATATCGATCGAACAATTAGTATTAATTACATCATGTTTTTGATCGACAAAATTTTTGGCTATCTGGAAATTAATTAATTGGTTGTTTAATGTAAGTTGGTCACCAACAAAAACAGAAAACCCTAATTAATAAACTCAAAAGTCTCATTTGTGTATACTTTATTTTCTTTATGTAGCTTTTAGAAATGGAATATTATTTGTTTTTCCTAGCTTCTAGGTCATGGAAGCATAATTTTAGAAAATTTTATTATACATGCTATAACTTTACCACGTATAAAATACAATATTTTTAAAACTTAAACGGTGTCTTATCTACCAAATATAATATAGAATAGCTATTTTAGTTTCTAAGTTCCATCTTCTTCACCTTATCAAAGTCAGAGCAGAAACCTTTTTGATTTTTTGAAGAAATCAAGCCACAAAATCAAAATAAAACATAAAACTCAAAGCAAATGGTACTTTGAACTTGGAAAGAGCATAAAGAAATTCACGATATTTCTTTATCTTTTGGTGTTCTGTGCAAAGATTATACTCGGATCCCAAATAAATATAAACCCTATTAGTAAACAAAAAAGAAATTAAATTTGCAAAAGAGGAAGTTCAGCACTGAAGATCAGAAAACCCCAACAAGAAAAAACCCAGATGGGAAAAAACCACAAATTAAGTGTTTGGTCTGGTTCTTGTGCTCCATGCACCGTGAACCTTAACAGCTAGTAGGAATGAATAATGAAGCAGAAACCAGTTAAGAAATATATACCGCAAGAATGGTGTTGCAGAAGCTGCAATTAACGTAACAAACCCGATCCGCGGAGGCGGTGGTGATATCGAGTGACATTTTTTGGGTTATATGTAGTGGTTTGAATCTTGAATAGGCGCCGACAAGGAGGAGAAGGAGGAGATGAATAGAACCAAAAGAGGAGGGTAGGTAAAGAAGAAGAGTATATTGTCCAAACCAGGAAGTTTTTGGCAGTTAAATTAGCTAGCTAGCTAAGTAGTAAGTAGTGGCTTAGACAGCTAGTTTCAACAACAGAAACATCATATCATCATAAGGTGAATTGAAATGTAGTAGCAGAATTAACGGAAATATATAGAGATGGGGGAAAGAGAGGCTAATGGGAAGGAACAAATTAAAATTGAAGGATACATATGGTGGGTATGTATGTATGTAGAGGTCAAGTGTAGAAAGTGTTGGAAAAAATGGCAATAAATGGCATTTTAAGTGATCATTTTGTGGTATAAATATATGTAGGGTCCACATCCGATTTGGGTCGGGTCAAAGTGGATTCGGATTCTTCATTCTTAGACGAAGAGATCGATATATTATACGCTCAAAATGGATAATGGGTGAAGAGCGGCAGCGCGCGAGACCATGTCTCGCGGCGCATCTGGGCAGCGCGCGAGACATAGTCTCGCGGCACGGCAGTTCGAGACATCAAGTGATGTCTCGTGCGGTTACGCCCGCGCGACACGAACGACGTCTCAAGTGGACTTAACTCAATATGTTATGGAATTAATCTCAGATTAATTCCAATATTTATTTTAGAGTTAATTGCATATTAGTGGCAAAGTTAATACTTGGTTAGTGGGTGGAGGTTACAATGCCAAGAATGAATGTCATTAATCCTTCATCTCCTATATATATTTCCAGGTGAGTAGCAGATTTTATGAACATGAACAAGTAATACGTGATATACACGAAATACTTTCCACCTCGAACCTCTGCTCTCCTTCGTTCTAGCCAGGTATCCCACGTTCTCGTTCGCCGGGTCCAAGTTTGTGTGCTCAAACGGCGGATCGTAGTACGTTTTATCCTGGGAAACCTAGGCCGCAACGTTCCAGCCCATCGGGAAGCGGTAAATAAGGTTTTAAGGACAGAGGCAACTCTACTCGTACTTACAACTACCCTAAAGTCCGTTATACACCGTCCCTGTATTCCAGGTTTATCTAACCTTTGTTGTAGGTTTAAATTCATGGAATTTCCTTGTACTTCTTTTGTTGTAATCCTTCGTGGATTATTATTTCTTGTAATATTCGTTTTAGTGGATTTTTCTATTTCGTCCATTTTCTTGGGTATTTCGAGAATTGTTTCCCAACAGAAAGGAACACAAGAGAAAAGATGATGAGGGGTGTATGGACTTGGGATGGGATGGGACTCTTTGATCTCTTCTTTGGGTTTTTCTTTAACGGCATGTTTGGTTCGCAGAATAGGCCTGGAATGGCATAGCATTCCCGGGAATAGGCCTATTTCTTTGTTTGGTAATGCTTTCTATTCCCAGGAACAATGTTCCTAGGAATGAGCTATTACCCTTGCAAGGGTAATAGCTATTACCAGACCCCCCTTGGTATTAACCTATTCCTGAGTTCTCAGGAATAGACAAATTTTCTTATTTACTATTTTACCCTTAATTAAACTTTTTCTTATTTACTATTTTACCCTTAATTAAACTTTTTCTTATTTACTATTTTACCTTTAATTAAACTTAAAATATATTTAAATCACACACATTTATTTTTTTATAAAAATATTATTTTTGTAGTAATATTTCGTAACAATGGTAAATAATCCATTCATGTTCGTGGGCGAATAAAACCAAGCAGTGTATCATGAAATTTGCAGCAATCATTTCACACAACCATGTATTCCATTTCTATTCCTTTCACCAACCAAACGTTGTAATACAATTCCTAAAGCCTATTCCCCCCGCGAACCAAACAATAGAATACAATTCATGTTCTATTCCTTACCTATTCCATTCCCTATGGAATAGAATTCCTATTCCTTCCAAATTCATTCTATGAACCAAACGTGCTGTAAGTGTGACATACATTTGGAAAGGGGTCGAAACGTTTAGGATCTCTTGCATATAGCATCAATTAAGTCGGTGTTACATTTGTAAACCTACTAAGTTAGTTAGACTGTTGACTTGATAAGTATAAAATTATAAGTTTGACTCTCAGCAGAGCAACCTATAGGATCATAAGATGGGGTAGCCTATTGGTTTTCTTAGTTTGAGCCGATCAGTTGGTTTACCTGGGAGGTGTACCTCTTTGTGGTCCTTTGCCTACGTACTAGGATTACATTATAATACAAGGCAACCTATTGGATTTCTTGGTTTGAGCCCGTCAGTTGGTTTGCCTAGCGAGTGTATCTCATTGTGGTCCTTTGCCTACTAGGGTTATAAGACAGAACGGTCTATTAGTCTTCTTGGTTTGAACCGGTCAGTTGGTTTAATGGTACTCACTTTATTTGTGTATTTATTGCATATAATCAAGTTTAATTTTTGTGTTTCTTCTCCTTCTCTTAGATCAATTGGAGAGGTAACACTTCAAGAAATTAGTTTAAGTGACAAAGTTTACGGCTTTACGCTATTGGGAATCTAATAAAATTTTCATTGAGAATCCTTTGAAGAAGGATATGAATTTTCCAACACTTATAAACCTCGGGTATACTTGATGAAAAAATCAATTAGCTAGATTCTACTCACGAAAGACATGGACCAAGTGAACATCTCATTACCTTCACGTCTCACACTTGCAAACTTCTAGTCATTGATTAACTTGGAGATTGAAAGTGAAGAGAGAGTAGAGAAATTGTAGGAGAATTTGAAGAAATATGCAATGAAGAAAACGACTAGAAATTTCTATGGTTGAGACGAAAGGGGAGGACCAATTTTGCGTATTCTTTTTTTACTAATAAAAAATGGATTGTCAATTGACATTAAGGGTGCGTTTGGAAAGCAGGAAATGACTTCTGGAAAATGAGTCATTTTTCGAAAAACAGTTTTATTTTCAGTGTTTGGTTGCATTCTGAAAAAATGTTCTTTGTGTGTTTGGTTCATTTTCTGGAAAATGTATTAAATTGTATAATTTTACATTTTAATTATTTTTTTAAATATAAAATAATAACAATAATATATAAAATAATAATATTTCTTTTAAAAAATAATAGATGTGGCCATTTTGGTAAAAAAATTGTTGAAGCCAAGTCCGAAAAATGACTTCCGAAAAAAAATTCAGATATCATTTTCTGTAAAAATGACCTAATTTTCCTTGGTCAACGGAAGTTGTTTTCCGTTGACCGCATTTTCCAGGCGCAGCCAAACACCAAAAGCTCGGAAAATGATTTCCGGAAATCATTTTCCGGGCTACCAAACACATCCTAAGTAGAATTTATCAAAATTGTTACCGCCACATGATTAATTAGAAGAAAAAATATAAAATTAAAAAAATAATAATATCCAAGACACTTTTAGAATCAATAATTATTTAAACAGATAGCCCCTACCAAGTTGGTCAGATGGTTAAAGTCGGACCGCTATATACTTGCAAGTCACTATATATATACATAGTAGACAAACTCTATCAAGTTGGTCAGACTGTTAGAACCGGGCTACTATATACTTGCAAGTCGCTATATACTTTATACATAGTAGACAATCCTTACTAAGTTAGTCAGATTGTGAAAACTGAACCGCTATATACTTACCAGTCACTATATACATAGTAGTCACCGTCATGTTTAATTTTGATGATAAAGATTTTGAACTTGGTCTTGTAGGCCTTCTCTCAACAATGGATAATGCCATTATAAATAGAACGGAAAGAAAGATACTTCAAAATAAATTACCCAAAATAGTTTGCCTAATAATGATGGTGTGCATGCGTTTGATTACGCACTTAAAATTTACTGTGGGAACAAGCATACAACTAACAAATGTGACCATAACGATTTGGTGTTAAAATTTAGTAGATCTATAGTTGACTAGTTGTAATCTAACAAATTGTTATATCATGGACAAATCATCATCTTGTATTTTAGACTTTAATCCAAAAATTATGTGTCTGCAATTAACATATTTTGTATATACAGTTAACAATTTATGTCCCTGTAAATAAATTAAAGGCACATAATATTTTAATTACAAACACATAATATGTTAACTGTAGACACGTAATATGTTATTAAAATATTATATTTTTGCAGTTAACATATTATGTGTCTTTAGTTAACATATTATATGTTTGTAATTACTTTGTTATGTATCTATAGTTAAAATGTTATGTGTCTTCAATTAATTTACAAGTAAATAAATTGTTAATTACAAGTGAGAATATGTCAACTATAGAAATATAATTTAAAAATATTATTTTAGATCACGGTTCACAAAGCAAAGTAGACCATAATTAATACATAGTATAATTTGCCGTTATCTACCACAATGGGCTTTTACAGTTTAACGGGACTAGTTTTTATTTATTTATGGCAAAAACTTGTGTGAGACGAATTCGTGAGACAGGTCGGATCTTTTATAATATGAGTCAATATGTGGCGCACAATCTCAAGCTCTTACCTTCGCAGAATGCAAACATATGCTCTTGCATGGGTCGACTCCTCTGCCAAGCTTAACACGGTCGTTGACCAATTCGGCAGAGAAAACCCCACTTGTAACGACAAGTTCCTCTTCCGAATCTCACTCGACTTCATCTCAAGTGAAACCTCCAGCGTCACGTTTGAGTTTTACGTCGTTGCCTGCATCAAGGATATTCTCGTTGGATCTGTTTGTTTCCTACTCAGCAGCTGCCCCACTATAGTCAAGGCATCCGCTGGAACTCCGGTCTTCATAGCCGCCGAGATACAACACCCTTCTGAAAGATTCCACGACGTCCTCAACATTAGAGCTACTGTCTATAAAGTTACCAAGTTCGATCTTGTAATAATGAACGGAGTGTCCACAACTTTTTCCACGACTCGATGTGGAAGAAAGAAAATCTCCTCCGCCATCATCGACACCTAAGCGACATCAGATCGAAGGGAATCCATAGATCATCCTAAGCGACATTGTCGCCTGTTTCTTATGGATCTTCTCTTTCTATAAGTGGAAACGACTTGTTGCCAGTTATCCAAGTGTCTCACGAAAAACCCGAGAGGTTCTCGGTCTATTACGACCTATCTCAATGACACGTGAGCCATAGTTGATGATCTTGCATTGGCTCATATCCAGTCTTTGATGAAGACCTGGTTGTTTACATATCAACACAACTAGGGGACGGATACAATTCTATAATTTTTGTTGTCCTTATTCGTGAAACTCCTATTTCCTTGGGAGAGTTAGCCGATATTCTCATAGATCATGAACGACACATAAAGGATGCTGATGAAGCCCGTCAGTCTATGTTGGCTATGGTCAATGCCACCCAACGTGATTCCTTTACTTCCCAGAATAATCCACAATCTACAAACGACTGGAGGTTTCGTAACAACAATAATAGTCCTAACGACAATAACAGACACAATTGGCTGTAAGGTGGCAACAACCGAAACGGAGTTGTGTGCCAGTTTTGCTATTTCACAGGCCATGAAACACATGTTTGTTGTAGGTTAGCCCATTTTTTTAAAGGAGCATAACATTTTTCCCATGCAGGCACCTCCATCTTACCAATCACCTATAGCCAATTCCACCGTTGGGTTGCCTCCACCATGGCTGTTTGACAGTGGTGCTTCCTATCATGCTACCCCGAGTTTGACTCATCTACAAACTTTCTTTGAGTGCAAGGGTCTCGATGATATCTACTTGGGTGATAGTAATTCTTTACGAATCTCTCATATTGGTTAGTCTACCATTCCAACCCTGCCTTCCGTGCTCACTCTCCAAAATGTCCTGCGTGTCCCACAATTGAATAATAGTTTAATATCCATATCTCAACTATGCAAAACTAATCAAGTATCCATTGAATTTTTTGATTCCCATTTAATTGTGAAGGATCTTCAAACGGGGATAACACTATTACAGGGGGCGAACATTAATGGTGCTTACTTTGGACCTCTATCATATGGGCCTACATTAAATACTATGCATCTGTCTCGCGTTCCTCAATGGCACCTCGGTTTGGTCATCCATCGAATAAGGTGTTACAACTTGTGTTGCAACATTGTAATATTCCTGTTACTGTTTCCTCACTACATCAGTTTCATTGTTCGTCTTGTAGTGTATATAAAAGCCATAAATTGCCATTCTCAAAAAGTACACTTGTTAGCACTAAACATCTACAATTAATTTATACTGATGTATGGGGAACCTCTGATAAATCTGTTGATGATTTTCGTTACTATGTTATTTTTATTGATCATTTCTCAAAATATGTTTGGTTATATCCTTTAAAACATAAGTTAGATGTTTTTACAAATTTTCCTTAGTTTAGACGGTTGTTTGAGAAATTCTTTGGGGTTTCATTTGTTTCTGTTTACTTAGATAATGGGGGCGAGTTTATTAAACTAGCTTCATTATTTAATGCTAACGGTATATCTCATTTCACTACTCCACCTCACATTTCTGAACATAATGGGACTCCCGAACGACAACACAGACATATTGTCGAAACAGGCATGTCCCTTCTACACTCTGCCTCCCTGCAAACCTCGTACTAGTCTTATGCTTTTCTCACAGCTGTTTATCTCATTAATAAGCTCCGCACTCTAGTGTTAGGTAATCAGTCTCCTTTTCATATTTTATTTAAGCAGTCCCCCAATTATGCAAAATTACAACCGTTTGGCTGCCTATGCTATATGTGGTTATGGCCCTATAACACCAAGAAATTGGAGTCGAAATCACGTCCTTGTATTTTTCTGGGCTACTTTAACACTCAATCAGCTTATAAATGCCTTGCTTTTGTTTCGATTTGACTTTATTTGTCCGGGCATGTGCAGTTTGTACCTAATGTGTTTCCTGCTCGAGATCGGCAGCTTGAGTTATGAACCACACCTGGTTTCCAGAATTTCTCACCTCCACGGGTCCTGTTCAAGGCACATTCTTTTTCTATGGAGGTTGTGTCTTCACCCACAAACACACCCGTTGCCTCTTTGTCCCCGGAACCATCGCTCTCTACAGTGTTAACTGCACATATTTTTGACAACAGCCTAGTTGTGACACCCCCAACTTTTCTCGTTGAGATAGGCATAACTAAAATACAAAAGCTATTAATCTCAGAAACTAACCATAAAATATAGCGGAAGCATTTAAAACCTTAAAGGGTGTCATGCCACACGTAGGTGCAATCAAGCCTAGGTGCACAGGCTAAAATCCATAACATCAATCGAAAATGTAAAGATAAAAGTAATAGTCAATACATAATCCATCACTAAGGCTCACAGGCCCAAAAGTCTAAAACAAGAACTAGTCTAAGCATAGCAAAGAGAATGACTATCTCTATCGCGGTCTCGACTCAGACTACGACATACCTGGAAAACAGTTTAGGAAAACCATTAGCAAAAGAATGCTAAGCAACCAACAACTCACACTCGTGAGAAAATACATCATATAATAAGGTTTGTAAATAGTTTACACACACGTATAGAATATACGCACCAACGAACTATTCTTTATTTAAAATCAGAGACTCAACAACAATAAGCTAAATAAGTCACAAACGAAGACTCTTCCAACAACCAATATTCAATAACGAATGCATAAGACATCAAGTTTATAAACAAGATACCAACTGAATCTTAACTCCAACAGAATAATCACAAAGGAACCAACCAAACCGCAATACCCAAGAACAACAAGATACCAACTAAGGAACAACCTCAACCAAATAACTACAAAGAAACCAATCAAACCACCATACCAAAGATAAACATCAAACCAAAACCTCCAAATCACAATACCAACCATCGAACCAACCCACCGTATCGATATCACAACACAGAGGCAATAAACCCGACTACAGAGGCATACGAGCCCAATCCAAGAGGCAATGATACCCTTTATCATAGAGGCAAATGGTGCCCATACAATTCCTCTCATAACACCATACACAAATACACCATAATTCCACCAACTAAATCCCAAGGTTAACAAAGATTCAACAAGATAAGAAATACTCATAAGGACTCAAGGTCTCCTCATACCAACCTCAGATTCATTCCCACAAGAATCACCCACCAACAGTGTTTGGTGGTTGTGTATGTATTTTGCGGTGAAGTGTGATGAGTGGTATGGAAGTGGTAAAGCGAAGAGTCAAGACTCCCCGAGTGTCGTGTCTCTCAAGGATGACAAATTGGACCGAATTAGTGTTGGCATTTAGGAGGTTGAAGTGAAAGAGTTACGAGAATAGCTAAGGCTAGATGCCATTTTTTACGAAAGTTGGAAGGTTTAAAATGGTTGTGTTTAAGGAAGAGTAAAGGTGGAGATTGGGGCTCATGGCTAACCTATGTGGTCTACTATCTAGTGGTTCTGCAAGCAAATGACTTGGATTTGACTAGGGAGTTCATAGCACTTCACCAAGTGGCGTCACACTTGGACTCCCACATCCTCATTCGGTTGGGGTATTTTATCAAACACCTTGTCTACCACTCTTCTCGGACCTCTTCCTTTCGGACTAAGGGTGGAGATGTGGGTGAGTTGGACTTGTGAGTGGCCGCTATCGCGCACACACTCACTTTCACTGGGTTTGCTACCTAATGTGGCCACACTTAGGCACAAAGCATATCAAACATCAACCACACAAGTTTTCTCATCCAAAAATCACAAAGCTCACATTTTTAAAGCAATGTCTTATCAAATCAACCACATAGTTAGTTTCGGGGCCACCAATCCCCTTTCTAATCTAAGCTAGGATTAAAATAAAGAAGCAAGAAGAAGAAATGGAAGTTTCAAAAAAAACAAACATTAAAGCAAAATAAACATTGAAGAGACGAGTACCATCCATGGTGAATGGTTCCTTTACATTTTGTCTTGAAACTTCTATCCTTCTAGCTTGATCTTGAATCTATTCTAAGGGAAGGGGAGTTTTCCCCAAGAGGGGAGAAAATGTAACACCCCGTAAATTCGTTCAAGCCTTACGATCGATAATTAATTCCTTGGGCAAATTAAATTACTTTAATTGGGCTAGTTATTTCAATTTAATACATATATATATATATATATATATATATATATATATATATATATATATATATATATATATATATATTTCTTGAGCCTAATTTAATTATTCTAATCAAGAGCCCAATTCTTGAATTTATTCTTGTAAGGGATTTTATTCAATTTGGATCCTTACAATTTTTGTAATTAAAATATTCTTACATGGCCCAATTTCTTAATAATGTATATAAGTATAATGTCTTTAAGACATCTTATGGGCTCCTTTATTCTAATATATGTATTTAATTGTAAGGGATGAATTCATTAGCCCAACTTATTAACCTTGTACATATTAATTTTTGTAAGTAATATAATATATGATTTGAGCCCATTCCACATTAAAGTCTTTCACCCTAATACATTATATGTATTGTAGTATATATATTCAAGACTAAAAATCCCTAAAGGTTTTCACTCCCTCTCCTCCCTACTCTACACTCTCACGCCACTTTCCTCTCTAAAATCATCCAAATTTGATCTTCATTTCTCCTACAAGTTTTCAAGTCAAGATTGCTCCTTTAAGCTTGTTTAGGATTGGGTAAGTGCATCTAGCTAAGAATCTACCTTGCATTTTATGGTTTTACTAGTCTTTATGCATATTCTTATGTGTTCTCTTTTGGGGTTCTTTGGGTAAAAGATGATCAAAAAGGTGGTGGGGCTTTGTGATCATTGTTGAGGCTTGGCTAGGTGGAAAGAGCTCCTTGAGGTAACCACTATGTCCATCAAAATCTATTTTTACACTCTCATTCTATATGACATTTTTGGTGTTGGAAATCCTGAAATTTCTTGGTGTTTAGCCCTATTCTTGGTTGTATTTTGTTGGAATTTCTTGATCTTGTGTATTGATCTTGGCCTATTGTTGTTGTGATCATTTGTTAGTTGGATTTCCATATTTTTGGCCTCTAAATAGATGAAATGTTGGTGTATTTTGGATCTGATTGTTGGGTTCTGGATTGAGTCTTCGTGTCTGGGCAGAAACTGCATTCTGGGAGTTGGGGTTGACCTTGCGGAGGTCCGAAGCGGTATAATGTAACCCGCCAAGGAGATCCGCAAGGCTGGAGCGGTGGGCACGGGCGGAGGTGGATGGCCCGTTGAGGGGGACCGTCTCCTCCTTGCGGAGGAGGGCGGTAGAGGAGTGAGCTCCGTTGATGTGTTCCGCATGATCACTGGAAGTTGGATTCCAGAGACATGTTCTTGGGTGTTGTTGCTGTTTGTTTCTCCTTTGTTCTGAATATTGTTGGAGTGTTTTGTTGGGTATTTTACCACGTCTTTGGAGTATTTATTCATGCCGTTTGTTGGGTATTTTGCCATGTCTTGGTGTATTGATTCATGTCTTTGGTTTCTCTTTTGTACTCATGGTTTATTGATTCCTTGAATTCATTACCTGGGAGTTGGTTTGTGTTCATAGTTGAGATGAACACTTTGTTTGGTTGTTTTGGGTTGAGTTTGGAGTATGAGTATGTGGTGGTGGTTTTGTTGGTATCGTTTGGAGGTTGTTGGGTGAACTGACTGTGCTACTATTGACTATTGACTTCTGACTTTAGACTTCGGTCCCTGTGATTGGGTTGATTACCCCTGTGATTGGACTACGGTCCCTGTGATTGGACTTCGGTCCCTGTGATTGGGCTCATCACCCCTGCGTACCAGATTTCTGGATTCTGACTTCTGACTTCTGACTGTGGGTTTGACTTGGTATGATGGTTGGTATGAGGGTTTGGAGGTTGGAGTTGGGACTCTTTCTTGGTTTATGTACTTGTGAGTTCCTTGTGTATAATCGGTTGATATCTCGTTGTTCTTGGTTATGGTGGGTTGTTTCTTATGGTTGTTGCTCAATTGGTATCTTGGTTATGGTTTGTTGTTGTCTTATACTTTCGTTGTTGATTATTGGCTTCGTTTGGATGAGTCTTGGTTTATGATTCGTTCAGCTTATTGTTGTTGAGTATCCGTTTTGAACTTTTGAACAGTTTGTTGGTGTTTATATTCTATATGAGTGTGTAAACCTATTTACAAGCTTATGTATATCTATACTTCCTTGCGGGTGTGAATGGTGGTTGCTTAGCAGTCTTTTGCTAATGGTTCTTTGTGTGTTTTCCAGGTATGGAGTAAGTCTAAGCGTTTTGGGCCTGTGTGCCATTTGAGTTTTTCTATATACTCTTGACTAGTGGTTGGATATTGTTGAACATGATTTGAGGATTTATTTATGCATGACAGTTCAGTTCAGTTCTTATGGTTAGCCTGTGCATCTAGGCTGTGTTTTCTTACCTAGATGTGGCATGATGCCCCTTAGGTTTTAAATTCGCTTCCGCTATACTATGTTGTTGGTTGAGTTAGGCAGCTGTTGTGTTGAGATTTATCTATCTCAGCTTGTGTAAGGTTGGGGTGTCACAGAAAACCCTAAGGAATTTCAGATCTAAAACTATTCTATGGCTGCCCTCCTTTCATCTATCCGAAAAAGGGGTTTAAATAGGCAACCCGAAGCCAAAATTCTCGAAATGGCCCCTGTGGCCAGACCACGCCATCACCACGCGTGGTGGAGGGCGTGGACAGCTACTGGAAATGATCCACGCCCGTCCACATGTGTGTTGGCCGCGTGGGAGATTCCTGCTTTGCGGCTTCTTTGCTTTTTGTTCTATTTTGGCCTCGAATCCCTTTTCGATATGTGGAAATACTTCAAAACTTTTCCTAATATTTGTGTTAGAAGTTTTTGATCACATCCGAGCTTAAAATGCATGAGATTGTTATAAACGGTTGGCAAAACTTCGCATTCTATCCTATTTTTGACCCTTAATATGTACTATTCTTGGTGCTTATCAAAGTTTCCACACTTAAACCTTGCTTGTCCTCTAGCAAGCATACTTTCTAAACTCTAATCACTTAAGCACCAGGAATAGTATGCACTCTCATCGGTTGATCAATCAAGTGGTGTGCGGGCGTTTAGAATAGAGTGAGTGAAATCCCCTACACTATCCACCAAGACTACTAAGCTCATGCCATCTAAACATAGGGAATATGCCGAGGAAGTTAAAGTCTCATAAGGAAAATTATATTCACGTCTTTCAAGCATGCATTCAATTGGGGTTCACCTTTTATTTTGTAGGGGCCTAAAGCCGATCCCACTAGTGGAAACGATGTTCACAACCTAGTCAAATTTCCGACCATACGCCAAAGCCCCTTTACGCAAATATAAGTGAGGGTAGGGACATGGACCGCTCATCGCCATGGCTTGGGCGATCCCTCTTTTCTTCTCACTTCCTAGGATAACGTCATCAGGCGACCCGACTTCACATGGAGCCCCATGCTTTTTCGAAGACGGTGCAATGGGTGCTTGAATCCTAGCGAAGCGGCTCACCTCCTCTCTATTCTTCTCATCTTCCAGGATCTCTTCGGGATAACCGACTCCACATGGATCTCCATGTTTTTCTGAAGACGGTGCAATGGTTACCCCGTATCCTAGCAAGATGGCTCACCTCGTGTTTTATCTCTAGGATTTGCCAATATGAAGCCTTTATTCTTAATTCACCAAATCTACCCCTCATGCCTTTTTCTAGGGATTACGGGGTTTTTCACTCTAAGCTCACTTCAGGCTCACCTTTTGCCCCATTCCCTACCAATGTTAAATTCAATTTTTGGGCTTCGCTAAATTTATCTTTCTAAAACTTAGGAGGTACACACTCCCACTTCGAGAGATCCTTGACTCAGGTCCCAACAAAATCAAAGGTGAAAAGCATTCAATCATACAAAGATGTCAACAATATTGATTCAAAAATTTTTCAATATTGGTGTAATTTGTCCTTCCAAGGCATATTTCAAATATTAATTCGGCACAAGATTAGGAGCCCTCCTAGATAGTATTGACAATAACACTCTCTCTAATTCCTATGCCCTAACACTCAATCAATCAATCAACTAATTTGAGTAATATGCAATACCCATCCTTTCCACACTTAAAATGTGACATCGTCTTCGATGTCGCCATGAGGATTGGTGGAAAAGGAGTAGGGTCCAAAGGGTTTCTCATACAAGCCCATTTCCACACTTAAAAGTGTTTTCCGGGCTAGAATAATTCTATCAATGAAATCACACCCGATATGAACAAGGTCATGCAACTCGTCATATGTGAATCAAAGCAATGTATAACTATCATAAATCAAACAGGCATCTACTTTGAAAGAGGGATAAAAAGAAATACTCATAAAGTGCATCCCTATCAAAATCATGTACATTCCTTGTTGCCCTTCAAAAGTTGGTCAGATTAAAGGTAGAAAATGAATGAAGAATTTAGAATTTACCTTTTGTTCCTTCCAAGTGTAAGTTGGTTGGTCTCTTCTTCTTCTTATGCTTGGGGTGCCTCCCAAGAGCGCCACGTTTAACGTCTTTGGCTAGACGAAACGTGGAATTCATAAAGCAATATTCAAAAGGAGATATAAACAAAAATAAAGATAAACTGATTGTCCACAATCATAGTTTCAAACATCATTCACAAATTCATTCCTTGCGCCAAAATCTTTCACATCTTCTTGCTGGTGGTGGCCACTTCCTTTGCAATCTCATCAAGTTTCTGCATTTGCTCCATATATAACTGATATTGGAAAATCTGGAGAGATTTTCAATCTGTGACGGTGGTGAATCGGCTGGGGATTTCAAAGCTCGTGGACTGGGAGGTTTGTTCCTGGGCACGTGGTGAAGGTACAAATGGTGCTTTCTCGCGAGGCGGTGGGGAGTATATCCATGAATCTAGAGGTGAATACATCTCTAGAGGAGATGGAGAAAGGAATGACATTGGCGAAGATGAAAGCCTTCGTGGGGATGTCATTGGCGTGTCCGAGTGATCTCCTGCCATCTCTTCGTCCTCCCTTGTTCGCACCAAGTGCCTCAAATTTAAACCTGCGATATCACTTGAAGATAAAGGAATGATTTGTGCCCCCTGTACTTTGTGCTCAAACCAATTAATCTTCATTTGATGGCCTAAAACAAAGCCTTGTCACCAATGGTCCTATAAAGATGGTCTTTGCCGATTCTTGCTATTGGGCAAGAAGCCAATTTCTGGAGATCATGCTCATGTTCACTGAACTTCCAATTTCCATGCTCCACATCATAAATAAGTCTGCCTTAGAGACTCGATCATACGTCTCTGGTCTTCCTCCCCAGGAGTGTGCAATTATCTTCCATAATACTCTCAAATCTTCCCTCACAATCTGAGAAACTCTGACTCTCGACCCTACCCAATCAATTCCTGGTCTGGCAATCATGGCCCAGTACTTCCTTGGGATGTCCCTGTCACCAAAATCATATTTAAGCCTTCGGTACCAGTGCTTTGTTTGATCTTCTTCTTCATAAAAACCTAATAGGGCTCCCAATGTGTTGGCCGAAATGTTGTGATCTTCATTGAAGAGCCGGAATTTGATGGTCGGGCTGTACAAATCTCCTGTTACTCCCGTGACTTGCAGGCTTGCAACAAACTCATGGACTAATGGAGCGAAAGTGTCTTGACTCCAACTCAATAGGTTGTTCCAGTAGGGTTCGTGAATAAGCCTTTCGAGCCCATATTTACACTCATATGCTTCTAGAACAGTCAGATCAACATATTTCCATTGCACGATCGAGAGTTGGAGAAGTTGCCTATACCGGTCACTCATTGAAGGTGTCATTAAAAGTATTTGGTTCCCGGTGGGCACTTTTACATACCCCGTCCCTTCATGGTCCCTACTACTTTCCCCCATTGGATCCTTGCATTTGTGAATTCGTTGAGCTACTCTTTGTGCAAATGAGATTTGAGACGACATTTTTCTATAAGATAAGCAAGCAAAATACCACACGAGGAAAACATTTCCCAATCTTAATACAAATTTCATGAATATGGCACATATTATCAAGTCAAATATCCTCATTATATGCATAATCATTTCAACAATTCTATTTTCTTCATGCAATGATCATATAGCAACTCTTTACATTCTATAGGCAATTCCTACTCAAAAAGTCAACATAATAGTCAACTTCATTTTCTTCCTTAAGACTAGTTTGAGGTTGAAAATGGAGTAAACATGAAAGCTCAAATTTCACCAAATAAAATGTTGGGCATAGCAATGTAGTGCCTAAGGAGCAAGAAAGTTTCAAACTTTACTACCCATGCTCTCTATTTCATCATAAATCTCAACTCAACAAGAAAATGCCCAAATCACAAAGGGTTTGAGATCTAGTTACCAAGAGGTTGCAAAACATGGAATTTTCATCATATAATAGCAATGTAAGCCTATCACAAGTCTAAGAAGTCATTTCATAGCAAAATATCTCAAGAAAAACTTCAAACAATAAAAATCATAGAGACATGCTTTATGGAGAATAAGCTCTAGCATTCAAGCAAATAAAAGTAAGAGAAGATGTGTTTTACCTTGGAAATAGCTTTGGAAGATGAAGAGAGGTTGAAAAACTTGTAAGGAAATGCTTTGGAGTGGAGTGTTTTTACCTTGGAGGTGGTTGTAGCTCGTGGATGTGAAGAAATAAGGTGGGGAAGGATTTTAAACTACTTCGCGCGAAATTTCCGCGAAGCATCTGGTGCCGGTCCACGCCGTCACCACACATGGTGGTGCGCGTGGTCGGTTTACTGGGTTGGTTCCGCGCCAGCCCACACACGTGGTGACAGGCGTGGACGGCTACTGGAAAGCCCCCACGCCTCCCCACACGCGTGTTCTGGGCGTGGATGCGTTATGCGCAAATTTTACCTTGATTCTTCTCCCTTCATTTGCTAACGGTGATGCTTGTTGATTGATTGTGGGCTCTATGCCTCTCGGATGAATGATCTGCATTGGTTAGCTCAATCGAGGCTTATAAACAATATTAAATCAATGAAAAAGAGGAATATACTATCAACTACAAGTAAAACACTTAATTAAATATAAGATAACGTTGGGACTGCCTCCCAAGTGCGCCATGGTTTAATGTCTCAGGCTAGACGTGGTGTGTCCTATCCTTCGAGGCACACCGATTTAGGGACCCGACCAAGCGTCCCATGAACTCTAGCTTCAAGGTATGCCCGGAGGTGGGGAACATCCTTGAATTCAAAAGCTAAGGAAGGGAAGACATATTCGATTGACAAGTAAGCATGGGGTACTATCCTAAATTGTCCAAGGATAGCGTACCCATCTTCTTCCTTCTTTTCATAGGTTCCATCCCCTAAGAATTTGTCCTTAGAATTCTCCAAACGAACACACTCTCCACCACCTAACTCATCTAAAGTGTTTTCTCCCGACTCATTTTCTATTGGATTGTCAATGGTGACAATTCTTTCTCTTTGTTCCTTCTTTTCTTCTATGATCTCTAGCAACTCCTCATCCTCCCATGTAGGATCATCATACTCATAAAACTCACTCTCACAAGAATAAAAAGATGAGCAAATATCATTTTTAGTCCCTCAACTATAATATATGTATCAATTTTAGTCCTTAACTATTAAAATTTTCAAATTAGGTGCATGACTATTCAATTTGTATCACATTTGGTCATTGACTATTAACATTTTCAAATTAGGTGCATGACTATTCATTTTGTATTATATTTGGTCCTGCTGTTAAATTTTCCAGCCAAATTTCCTGCGAAGTCACCGGTGATCGACTAATTTATATAATTTTTATTTTAAAAATTATTTTAATACTCCGTAACTTTTAAATAAAAAAAACTTAAAAATAAAAAATAATAATAAAAAAATAGAAAACGCCGGTCACTCCCGATGACTTCACCGAAAAATTAACCGGAAAATTTAACGGCAGGACCAAATGTGATACAAAATGAATAGTCATGCACCTAATTTGAAAATGTTAATAGTCAAGGACTAAAAGTGATACAAATTGAATAGTCATGGACTTAATTTGAATTTTTTAATAGTCAAGGACAAAAATTGATACATGTATTATAGTTGAGGGACTAAAAATGATATTTTTTCTAAAAAGATTTGATATCATCCTCACTCCCCAAATCATCACAAAATTGCAAGGAATCACACTCCCATGAGCAAAAAGAGACTTTATCACACTCATCAAGATTACCATTATAAATCGTAAAGGAGTCATCCTCACAAACATCATAAGAATTTTCAATAAGAGTTTGAGTGAAAGTCTTACCTTGTGTGGGTTTTTTCTTCTTCCCACACAATTTCAATGTGATCATCGTCTTCACTGTCAATTTCTCCCCATCGTTGCGTGTTCAAATCAAGAGTCGAAACTTATTGAAGTACCGATGCATCAAGTTCTGTGGGTTCTTCTACACTCACCTTTTCATCATTAATCCTTCTCTCCATCTTGCCATTACGTCACGGTTCGTTTTCCAATGTCAGGGAGTCATCTATGAATGGATTGTTAGCCCGTGGTAGCATTTTCTTTATGAACTCTTCCGACATCGATAACATTTTAGTCTCAATCTCGTTCAGTGGAAGTCCTCCCTCGCGAAGAGTGACAAGATTTTTCTTCATTTTGCTTCGAATTTCATTTCTTAAGTTGATAGTATCCTCCTTGGCCATTTGTATGAACATTTCTAATTTGTCTTTCAAGATCTGTATTTCGTCATTGACCGGTGGAAGAGGAGAATAAGAAAACATCTCTATTTAAGCTTTGGAATCCAAGACTGCAAGGTGTCTTGAGCTTGAAATGGGAAATGAACAACAAATATATATACACTAATCTAAGCTATCCTAAAGCTAAACCTAACTAAAAATTGAAGGGGAAATGAAAGATGCGTATTTGGATGGAAGAAATCCCCTTTCAAAGGGTAAAAACGGGGCTAAAAAAAGTTGCAGAGGTTGGCCACGGGTGTGGCCACGCCCGAGGCCAAACCCATGGCCAAAAATGAGGGCATTACTGCCTAGTGGCCACAATTGGGGCTACCAGCAGGCAGCGTTGTTGTGCATATTGCCCGTCTTCTAGGCTAACGTTCACCCCTAAATTTTTTGAACTAGCGTTTGTTGTCTTCATCAAAGTTTTAGCCCTTCAAGTTAGCTTTCCAATAACATAAAATTACTTCATTTGGACATTCCTACGTGGAGATATGGCTAAAAAACTTAGCAGTGGACGAGTTGTGCACGAATTTCAACTTCTTGCTCTTTTGCTCTACTTTTGCCTTTGTTTGTCCAAATGACCAAGACCAATGAAGGCACCACAATTTGTCTCTCTAAGAGGTGTTTAATTTCTTACATCTTCATAGCTTCTCATTGGCTCTCATTGACTCTACATGCATCCAGAATACTCAAAAAATCATTCAATTCATCTAAATCATCAAGAGTTACACCTAAACACACAAATGAATCAAATGACAAGGAAAATAAGTTTAAATGCAAGGTGAAAATATAAACATTTTTACACTTATCAGGAACTCATCTCAAACCGAGCCCTTCTACTCCCCGAATAACCATAAATCCCCCGATCCTACCAACAACTAGTAGCCCCTTGCATCAAATCCGAGCCCCCACTTTAGCGAGTGGATGATATAAGTTTTCAAGTGCTGAGGTCGTAGAGAAATATCTCCTTCTGTTAACCCATTCTGAGCTTCACACTAAGTGCATCTTTGGTAGCAACTGCAGATTCTCTCCTACATCAAAGATAAGGGTTGAATTATTTGAAAAAGTTAATGAGTTATGACAAGATTTCATGTACCTTTTGCACTAAACTTTGGTTTGATAAGATAGTAGAATATAGACAAGAAAGACGGATAAGTTGAATGATTTGTAATGATTAATGTTTTTTTAATTATGAATTGAGACAAGACCCATATAACTTTTTTGATATGATGGAATATGGACTCACGAGAGAGAGGGTGGAGGATTAATCGTGAAGTAATATTATATGTATTTTAATAATAAAAATCTTTTCTATTTTGTGAATAATCCCATTTAGAGTTACATGTGATCCACGAATCTTTGGAGAGGCTTTAATTTACTTCTTGCTAGCAATTTATGTTGCATAAGTATAGACTTGATCACGGCTCGATTTAATTCATTTCATAAATTAAAATTAAAATTAACAATTCAATATTAGTCATTCACAAAAAAGCATAACTTGAATCATTATTATGTGATTCTAAACGATTTATGGACCACCAATTCTGGTTCCAATCATTATTGCATGGACCATGGTCCACATAGCTGTGTGGACCAAAAATAAAAAGTACATTATTTTTGTATTGAAGGTACATTATTTTTGTACTGTAGGTACATTATTTTAGGGTACATTATTTTTGTACTGTAAGTACATTATTTGATAGTATATTACTTTTTATTTTTTGGTCCACACAACTGTGTGGACCATGGTCCATGCAATAATTTGCCTTCTGGTTCATGAAGGTTTAAAAAAAATTCTGGTTCATGAACAATAGATTAACTAATTATCATTATTATTTTTTTTTGAAATAAAATTATTATTATTATTATTATTATTATTATTTTTTAATGTATAAATATAACTAAATATTTGGATATTTAATTTCGAATAAAAGATATTTGCACTCAACAAAAAAAGTAAGTTTTATATTTTAAAAGTTTAAATTTTGTATTTTAATTTTAATTTTTAAAGTATTGTAATTTTATTATTAAAAAAAAAAAGAAAAAAAAGTGCTTGCACTTAATTTTACCAAGACTAATAACAAGTAAGGGTGTGTTTGGTTCGCACATGGGAATCGGAATCGGAATGGGTATCAAATACTTGGTAATGGTAATGAGTTTTGGTGAAAGTATTTAGCGTGTTTGGTAATTGGGTGGAATGGGAATGATTATTAATAGTTGGGGAAGAAAGAAGGAACGGAGATGAAACCCTTATTAAATAAGGGTATGGGTTTTCCCATTAATGGGGTATTCCAAACTCATAGTAGCATTCACAAAACCTATCAACCAAACACAATCAATCACTTTCATACCCATTCCTTATACCTAAACCCACCAACAAAACACACCCTAAAATTTTGAACTATTAAAGAGGATTGTCCTAACCTGTTAGCACCATTTTTTTTTAAATAACTAGTATTTTGACCCGTGCGATGCACATAATGGATTTGCTATAATATTTTAAGAATATTGGATCGGTATATAATTATATAAATTATAACAGCAAATATTATATAGTGCAATTGAAAACATAGTTTGGATTGATTATGTTTTGTGATGTTATCTTTGCTTGTATGCGACCAAATAATTGTTGAATTAATAGCTAATGTGTGGATGTAAGCAACCGGTGCTGAAACTTTGAGGATCTTATATATCAGTATTTAAGATTTGTATAACTTGGGCAAATGTTCGCTTTGAAAAAAAAAACATAATATAACCGGTTCGAATTACACACTATTGAAAACCTCTTTGTAGACGACACTGGTAGTAGTAACATAATCTTTTCCATCTTAGTCTAGAGCTAACACCTTCATGCCATTAGGATGGGTGACTCGGGAAAAATCCATGTACAATTGACCGTGATTAAACATCAGTTTTTCAGCAATAACCCAATATGAGTTAGTGTTTGGCCTTGGTTTTGTTGATAGTCATGGCATATACGAGCATCAATAGGAATTGTTTACGCTGGAACTTGAATGTTAATCTCATATAAGAAGGAGTGAGAGACATTTGGGGATAAGAACTTTGGTCCCTTCATGTGTTCCATTAACTATTCTTGCTTCGACAATATGATATGCCAATCTTGTGACGATCAGACGCGTACCGTTGCAAAGGCCAAGAGAGTGGTCTATGTTCTGCAATAATATAAGAGGTGCACCAACCTTTAATGTCAATGAATAATTAGAGAGTCCAGACAATTTCAAATTATTTAGGAATTCAGGAGTGTGTACTTCTAATAGATTTTCACCGTTTGATTATGCCTTATGTTCGTCCTTCTGCCGTGTTCATGTGGCACATGTACTGATTAATTTGATCAATGACATCTAAAGTCGGAGAGGGGATCGTTTGGTCTTCTAGGTGCAACTCATCAAGCATGTCATATCTCGCACTTCGGAAGGTGTTTTCCACTATAGTTTCTATGGGATCGAGTCCACACTTTAACAAAAACTATGCCAGAATATCGATCTCAGAAAAATTGTTGTGTACAACCCCTGCAATTCCATCTCCAATGTTTGCAATCCATTTTGAAAACCAATCAACTGTTTGTCTATCTTCCTCTGAAGCTAAACTCCGTAGTCTCAAGTTCTTTGTGAGCCTCAATACCTTGCAATTCGCCTAGAGTTAGGAAAATTTAATAGTGGCTCCGACAACTACTGGTGTCGTTGCTTTTGGAATACTGGAATAATCTATCTAAAATCATCGCCCAAAACTACTATCCTTCCACCAAATATCTTTTCAGCACAACCCGGTATGACGAACCTTAATAGATCCCTCATGGTTTTGTCTAAAGTTTCAAAATAGTGTTTGTGTATCATCGGTGCATCGTCCTATATAATCAATTTGCTCCTTATTATAAGCTCATCAACATCACTACCTTGCGATATATTGCACGTGGAATCTTTGTTCAAAGAGAGTGGTATAGCAAATCTAGAATGCGATGTCCTGCCTCCTAGCATGAACAAAGATGTTATTCCACTCGGAGCAACATTCAAAACAATATCACCGCGGAGAAAATTAAAAATTGAATTTTATTTAAATAAAATAGTTAGGTACGCTATTGAGATAAAAAATTTGCTTACATTTAACACTGAGATTAGCTAGACTAAATGTTAGTGCACCAACAACTAGTTCTAACAATGGCTGAGCATTATCGTACAACGTATTTGGTTGGAACAACGATACTTGTGTATTATTCTGATTACACAATGACTAATTTTCTATAAAAATAAAATGTTCGAGTTAAATCAATTGTCAAGGAATGACTCGTAATATAAATATATGACGAAGAATCCATTCAATAATAAACATTTCATTTTATATGCCAATTAGATATTTATTACTTAATCATTTTTATTCTACAATTTTTAATTATATATTGTATTCCAGATGAACGTAACCCAAGGCAACACTTTTTATAATTTTCTAGGGAAAAAAACCTTGATGCCCAAAATTAGATAGCCCCAAAATGACGACATTTTGTTGCTGTTTGTGTGTGTGTGTGTGTGTGTGTGTGTGTGTGTATAGATTTTTTTTTTAAATTTCATTTGCTTCCCCGTTTCATTTGGTCTTTTTGGTTCTCCTGATCTCCATCGCCACCACACATTGCCCACCGCCCAGTAGACCTGATGAACGAAGAAAGTAATCGTCTAGTCGCCGGCTTCAACTGACACCCACTCACTCGTCGGCCGTCGCCTACTCAGCTGTCGCTAGCTATGAGCTTCACGTCTCATAGTCTCCATCTTCACTCTCAGGTCAGTTGTCTAGACGTCGGCAATAGGCTCCGTGTTTACACTTTAAGTTTCCCCCCTTTTATTCTCAGTTTAAGAACACATGCACCAAATTCTTAGATAATTTAAGGTTTTGGTGTCTCAATTCGAGAAACTCTAATCTTTCTGAACTTGTAATCTCTCTCAGATAATTTAAGATATGCGTTTCTCAATTTGGGAAACCCTAGTCCGGATTTGGTTCAGTCATCAGAATACGGATGCTTGTATACCCTTTAATTTGTGATACATCGTATTTTCCTAACACTATTTTAAATGTAAATATTTAAAATAAAGGCCTATTTTCTATAATTATTGTAGTATAATGATTATAGATATAATTATTTTACTATGGGCTATAGATAACCATTTTTATAAATTACTATTTTAAGACCAAAACACACTAAGCCGATAATCTATATGATTTCTATTATAGGCATACGGACCCAACAAATCATCCTAAGCTCAATTATAATCATAATATAGCTAGTTTTGACCCAAATAGCCTAACCCAAGAGTCTAGCCCATTTTCCAAATATGAACCACTACCCTAAAAGGAAACCTACCCTACTATATATAGTATATAGTATAATTTTCTTTGTACAGCAGCCAAGATCCTTCCCTTGATTTCTCACCTCTGTCTCTTGTCCCACGCAGCCCCTCTCATCTCTCCTTCCATATCTCTCTCGTCTCCCCATCACCAGCAGCCTAGCAACGTTAATGATGGATTCCGGAGGTGAAGCTCAACGGCACGGCAACGTTCCTCTCTCCGGTCTTCATCCTCCCTCGCGACTTGGTAGCATCAACGTCTTCCTCTTCCTTGCGGCATGTTGCAGCGGTGATCGGCATAGCCTCCTCGTCAACGAAAGCCAACAGCAGCGGAGAGGCGGTCTTCTCTCCCTCCCCCCTCCCATCGTTGCGAGCAGAGTTGCATGGTGGTGACTGGGCGGTGCTTGGCAGCGGGTGGCCTTAGCAGAGCGTCCTTCTCCATTCGGCCAACAACGACAGCGGGTTCCCCTGTTTCCTCTAGCGAGTGGAGCTTCTGGCTGTGCCTCTCCCTCCCTTCTCTCCGGTGGAGCTCTCTCATCGTAGACAGCAATTAGCAAAGGTAGGTTGGCGACGTGCAGATGCGGCTATGAACCTCTATTTTTCCCCTTCGGAATCGGCAGCGACGACTGTTGGGCAGAACGGTGGTAATGGTGGCCTCCCTCTTCCTCAGCGAGGTAGCTTTTCTGTTCTCTTTCCCCTCCCTTCTTCGGCGTCAGTAGACGACGACGACAAGGCTTGGCTATGGATGGTAATGAATTATTATTTCCCACCATCTCTTCCTTAGCTTACACTCATTTTCTTCATCACTCCACTCTATTTGATTGGAAAAATCACCCACACTCTCACACGAATAGAATGAAGCATCATCCCTTTCACTCACTAACTCATTCTCACCCAAAGCAAAGGATTCACCTTCCGAGAAATTAAAGCAATCATAATCGGTAGAAAACAAGATAGAATCCTTACAAGCACTAATCAACACATCAAAATTTTTAATGGAATCATCCTCCCTAAATTTAAAGCAATCATAATCACATATGATGGAAGTATTAAGGCGAAGGGAGTCATCCACAAGGGTGTTTTCAATAAGAGCACAAGGATTTTCAAGAATTTTAGCACAAGGAAGATTAGGAATTTTACCATAACTCGGCTCTTCTTCTTCCCAATCTACCTCGACGTCCTCATCCTCGCTCTCCATTTCTACCTCATTTTGATTTTCCAATTCGAAAATTGGAACTTCTTCAAGCACCGGGGCATAACAATCCTCTACTTCTTCAAAACTCTCCTCTTCCTTAGCATTTTGCGCGTCTTCGACCTCTTGTACAACCCTTGGATGGGCTTCCAAAGTGGGAATGTCATCCATGATGGTGGAGTTAGCTCAGAACTCATTCATTTTCATGAGCTCCTCCATCATAGATAGCATCTTCGTTTCAACCTCTTCTAGTGGAAGTCCTTCCTCCCGGAGGGTAGCAAGATAGTCCTTTAGTTCGCTCTTGATTTCGGCTTTTAGTTTAGCCGTATTCTCCTTGACCATCCTCGTGAATTCTTCTATTTTTGCTTTTAGGATTTCAATTTCATCGGTGGCTGGTGGGATATAATCACAAAGATTGTATAGGTAGTATATGGGAAAGAGGGTGGTGTTTCAAAGGAATAGGTAGTATTGTTTTCTAGATGAATTTGTGATGGAGGTGGGTAGTAGGTGTTTAGTTGGGAATTGGGAACTAAATTTGACTCGGGAGTATAGCTTGGATCAAGTTGTTGCATCATTTGCACAAGCTTACTCTCTATGTTTTGAGATATGTCTTTAGAGCTTAATGAGTCAATTTCTTGTAAATTTGGTGATTGTGAAGGGTAAGTTTCTTGGAAAGGTGGAGGTGGTGTTTCATAAGGACGTAGGTGATGATTTGGTGTATGGATTGGATAGTGATATGGAGGTGGTAAATGGGTAAGGATATGGAGGTGGGTAGTGGTATGTTGGTGGAGGGTAAGCATAATTGGAATGGGGGTAATGTGAATATGGTTGGGGTTGAGGCTTTTGCATAGGATTGTCCTCCATGGTGTGGGTAACCATGGGGATTCATTTTAGCACTTAGTGGCAAGCTTTCAAATGATTTTTCAACAAGAATTTCCTGCACAATAGCTTAGCCAACAACAAATATTTTGCAACTAAAAGTAGTTGCAAGTGAGTAGCAAGATATTCAAAGATAGTATACTCACTTTCTTAATGAAATAACAAAATTAAAAATAAAACAAACAAAAAGAAAGAAAGCAATTCAAGAACTCTTAAAATTCTATTTCACAGATGTCAACACAATTCAAGAACCGTTTGCCATCCCCTGCAACGGCGCGATTTTGATGCTGTGGTTTAGTGTGAGTGAAGTGTGAAGGTGGTAAAACGAAGAGTCAAGACTCCCCGAGTGTCGTGTCTCTCAAGGATGGCGAATGGGAACCGAATAGGTGTGTTGGCATCTAAGAGGTTGAAGGAAAAGAGTTGCGGGACTTGCTAAGGTTGGATGTCATTTGTAGGGAAGTTTGAAAGGTTGGTAGAGGTTGTGTAAAAATAAACAAAAGAGAAGTAAAGTGGAGATTAGGGCTTTAGGCTTTCTATGTGGTCTATCTTTGGATGGGTTTGCGAGCACGAGACGTGGAATAAACTAGGGAGTTCGTGGCACATCACCAAGTGGCGTCACACTTTGGACTCCCACATCCTCATTCGGTTGGGGCATTTCATCGAACACTTTGTCTACCACTCCTCTTGGATCTTGTCCTTTCGGACTAAGAGCGGAGATGTGGGTGAGTTAGACTCGTGAGTGGCCGCTATCGCGCACTCACTCACTTCCTTTGGGTTTGCTACCTAATGTGGCCACAAAAGGCACAAAGCTTGAAGAACATCATCCACACAAGTTCATCATCCAACAACCAAGTAACTCACAAATCAAAGCAATAATATTAAACATCCACATAGATCTACCTTGGGGCCACCAATCCCCTATCTAATCTACTCTATCATACTAAAGAAACAAGAAAAAGAAAGGAAAGCTCAAAGAAACAAGTATTGAATTAGAAATTGGAGAGAATGGTTACCACCCTTAGAAAGGGGATCTTTACAACCTTGATCTTGAAATCCCAATCTTCATTCTTGCCCTTGATCTAATCTAAGCTAGAAAGAAAAAGGAATTTTTCCCCAAGAGGGGAGAAAACCCTCTAGATCTATTGTAACACCCCGTAAATTCGTTCAAGCCTTTCGATCGATAATTAATTCCTTGGGCAATTTAATTATTTTAATTGGGCTAGTTATTTCAATTTGATACATAGATATATATGTATATCTCTTGAGCCTAATTTAATTATTCTAATCAAGAGCCCAATTATTGAATTTATTCTTGTAAGGGATTTTATTCACTTTGGATCCTTACAAATCTTATAATTAAAATATTCCTACATAGCCCAATTTCTTAATAGATATAAGTATAATGTCTTTAAGACATCTTATGGGCTTCTTTATTCTAATTCATATATTTAATTGTAAGGGGTGAATTCATTAGCCCAACTTATTAATCTTGTATATATTTAATTCTTGTAAGTAATATAATATATGACTTAAGCCCATTCCACATTAAAGTCTTTCACCCTAATACATTATATGTATTCTAGTATATATATTGAAGATTAAAAATCCCTAAAGGTTTTCACTCTCTCTCTACCCTACACTCATTCTCACGCCATTTCCCCTTCAATATTATCCAAATTTGATCTTCATTTCTCCTACAAGTTTTCAAGTCAAGATTGCTCTTTTAAGCTTGTTTAGGATTGGGTAAGTGCATCTAGCTAAGAATCTACCTTGCATTTTATGGTTTTGCTAGTCTTTTTGCATATTCTTATGTGTTTCTTTTTGAGGATCTTTGGGTAAAAGATGATCAAGAAGGTGGTGGGGCTTTGTGAGCTTGCTTGAGGCTTGGCTAGGTGGAAGAAAGCTCTTTGAGGTAACCACTATGTCCATCAAAATCTATTTCTACACTCCTATTCTATATGATATTCTTGGTGTTGGAAATCCTGAAATTTCTTGGTGTTTATGTGACACCCCAACCTCACACAGGCTGAGATAGATAAAACTTAACACAACAGCTGCCTATCTCAACCAAAACCATAACATAGCGGAAGCGAATTTAAAACTTAAGGGCGTCATGCCACATCTAGGTATAAACACAGCCTAGATGCACAGGCTAATCATAAGAATCAAACTAAACTGTCATATACGATAAAATAAATCCTCAAGTCATAATCCTCAAAACCCAAGTACAAGTCAAAAGTATATAATGTCACAAAATCTCATGGTGGCACACAGGCCCAACAACCAATGTCTAAACAAGAGAAACTAAGGCTAAACATCCTCAAATAGAAAAGCTCTAGCGCGCTCTCGCATAACTACTCCACACCTGGAAAACACACAAAGAACCATTAGCAAAAGAATGCTAAGCAACCACCATTCACACCCGCAAGGAGATATAGATATACATAAACTTGTAAGTAGGTTTACACACCCATATAGAATATAAACACCAACAAACTGTTCAATAGTTCAAAATCGATACTCAACAACAATAAGCTGAACGAATCAATAACCAAGACTCAATCAAACAAAGCCAATATCCAACCACGAAAGCATAACACAAGAACGAACCAATAACCGAGATACCAACTGAATACCCATCCAAAAGAACCAACCAAACTTCAACAAAACAACAAGGTAACAACCGAATAACATAAAGAACTCACAACCAATCAAGAAGAATCCCAACTCCAAACCTCCATATT
>CP025651.1:12583509-12596219 GCA_003576665.1 Ipomoea trifida | reverse complement strand
AAGGGAAGAGAAAGGAATAAGAAGGCTAAATCATCTATCAAGAATGAATGGGAATTATGGAGAATAAATTGTCATAAGTGTGGATTAGTAGTAACATCCCAAATCATAACCCTATCAATTAAATATTGATTATTATACTTAATTTAAAATAATATTATAAAATACATATATTTTATTTAAAATATATGTATACACGGTCAAACACAAATATATATAGTATACATAAAATATATTAATATATATATGCCATAATACATATCATACGTATATATATTTATATACCATATAAAATAATTAATTAAATAACTTTAGTACATGTGCCATATAATTTAAAGTATAGAATATCATAATTATAAAAATATACTAGATAGTATCTTTAACTATTTGGTCCAAATGAATAGGGTTCATGGTTCCAATGAATATGATCGTAGAGGTAAGGTTCAATGAACATGATTTAAGGACTGAATGAACAATAGGAAAGAAATAAATATAGCTTTAAGAATTCAATTGGATAATATTGGCACAAAAATCTCAAGTGAACATAAGAGTAGGGTTCAATGAATACGGTTGAAGGACTAAATGAATATTGAGGAATAACAGGAGTAACTTGGAAATTCAAATAAGTAGAATTGGAGCAGAAATTTTCGGGTGTCACATTCTATCCCCCTTAAAAGAAAGCTTCGACCCCGAAGCGATCCTTACTTAAACATAAATAACTTAAATATTAAATAACATGCAACACACAATTCTACAAAACAAATGGAGTGAGGTGTTAAAACTTGCCCTCCTTAAAAGAAAGTTACGTCCCCGTAACTTGACTATTACCTGAATCAAATACTGCGGATACCGACTTCTCATATCCTCTTCAACTTCCCACGTAGCTTCCTCAGCTAAGTGGTTTAACTTGACCACAAAACCATTATAGGCAACCCAACAATATTCCACAAAGGAACAACCCTTGGATCTCGCTTAGACCCATTTCCTTAATTTACAATTATAGATACTCATCAACATTAGGAGTCCAACTAAAATTCACCCAATTTCAATCCTTATATTCAAAACATCCAAAAGAGATTCAGCTCACCCAACGACTGATCCAAAAGGTTCAAACAATAGTCCAATATCCATAATTCAAAGTTAAATACTCAATTAGTCCAACAAAATTTGCTTTAAATCATTTAGCAAGTTGTATAGCATAATACTAATAATTTCTCTCCCAAACTTATTATCCATTATGTACAGTCTTTCAAATAAAATTACTAAGAATTTAAACATTATTATCCTTTTGACTATTATTTGAGTCAAACCTTTAAATCACCAATTGAAACATATCAAGTCTTATCCACCTTTGTGCAAATTCTTACTTATGCTATCTCGAAATAATCTATCATTTCCTTCAAAAATAAATAATCTATCCTTCATAATCAATACCTGAATAATTCAACCATAAAATCTTCAAGTACACCACTTATCAAATAATCCAAGTTTTACCATTAGAGATTTCAATATTCAAAATAAATTCACTGAGTTCAAGTATTTTCCTCAAAGCGTAGATTATCTCTTGCAATATATACAAAATATTCAACAACACATATCCTTAATTACCTTGATTTTCAAAATTTTAATCCCTTAGTCAATCAAATGTCCCATATTCAAAAATTCCATAACTTCGGCTCTAATATCCAAAGTTTCATAACCAATTCCAAATATCTTCTCAAAATATAATTCATCAATGAAATGAGAAATCATGATCAATTCCAATTATCTCTCAAAAGCCTAATTTCTCAAAAAATAATAAATAATCCATTTTTTTAGAATAACATCACCAAGATCAAATATATTCCTTTGTAATGAATAAATCAAAATATCTTAAATAAGCCATAAAAAACCCAAATATTTCCTCCAAATAAAGAATCTCAAAATAAGAATATTATCATAACTGTAAATTTCTTCCTCATAATTAATAAGATATCCAATCCTTAATTAAAAATCATTAAGCCTAATATTTTTCCTTAAAACATAGAACTCTTGAATAAATCATCAAATTCCAAATATCAAATTTGCACTAGAACATAAAATTACCTCCAAATTTCCTCCAAATATTTCTTTTTTCCACCGCCTGCAATCATTAGCAATCAAAACAACATACAACAAATAATGCAATTCTTTAAAAGTTCATAACCTAGGCTCTTATACTTTCTATATCCAAAATCTATAACCTAGGCTCCCAAAGGTTCGAACTGCTTTGATACCAATTTGTAACACCCCCAAAAACGGGCTATTTTTTTTTCTTATTTTCACCAATTAATTAAGTAATTCTTAAAAAAAACTTAGAATGCGGAAGCTTTTCAAAATCTTATTGAGGGCATTACCGCCACACTTAGGCAACCACAAAACACATATGGAAGCACATCAATCACACATAAATGGGACATGGTCCTTTATTTTTAGGCCCTAGTGAACGGTGTTTCCACACAACCGAACACTCTACACATTTCCCATTTCTAATGGAAACCGGACTCTAACCTTAAGTGTGCACACCCCGAATGAGGATTCCAAGCCTCAACGGGAAGTTACCAGCCCTAGTAGCCAGGATAAGGTTTCTACTGACTACTCCTGAAATTAGGGTACACAGACCGCCTCAACAGGACACACCATAGTGCCCTAGTACTCGTGGATTGTTCCTACCGAGTACCCCTCAACAAAAAGTAATCACAATTTCACAATTTCACAATTACACAATATAGCTTCCATAACTTGAAAATAATTATGATTGAAATTTTTTTCTTTTGCTCATCAATAAATTGGCAAGGCAATATTTTTAATTTGTTAATCCTCAATTCTCAATCTTACAAAAATGACATTTTTGAAAAGATCATTTAATCGCATTTGATTCAAAAATCAATTTATCAAAATAACCCCAAACTTGGGTTCTTAATATTGAGTATACCTCAAAAATATTTCTAACATCGCTTCAATAAGAATCATTAGGCTCAAATAAATCTTTTGCTCAAATAAAGTAATAATTTTGTAAACCAATATTTTTGATCAAAACCATACTTGTACTTAAACACATGAAATCTCATCTTACACTTTAATGATTTAAATAAAATCCTTTTATCTCATCCCCAAACATCATACATAATACCACAAGAATACTAATTAATTAAACCCTTATCTATATATACTACATACTTTACGTACACCAAATATACTTATATTATTAATATTACTATTATCATAAATAATATTAATACATACGTACTAATCACAATCCAATACTTAACAACTTAAAAATCAAGTTTCCATCATTACCACATACCACAAAATTTGTTAATTCATAACAAACATTTGTTTTAACATTCTAGTATTAATACATATACATACGGCTAATAATATATAAATATATACATGCCCATATATATATGCAAATAAATACATGTATTCGTATAAAATACTACATGTACATAAATAAAATATACGGTGCATAAAAATATTTATATAATGATATTTTGCAATAAATACCACATATATAAATAAATAATACGGTACAATAGCCATATACATATAATTTTTTTTTTAAAACAACTACATACATATATATTTACTGTCCATACGATATAGTATATATAAATACATTTATTTATACGGTCCTATAGTATAATTAACTAGGTACATACGTATATACATATATACGAAGATTATACATACCATACTTAACAAATTAATTTTCCTTATTATATATACACATACGTACATTATAATAATAAAAGAAATATTGATTTACTTATTTATTTTGAAATAGGCCCATACGTACATATTCTATTACATATAAAATATAATTTTATACTTTGAAAGATACATCATACGTACGTAAATTTTTATAACTAAAATTTTGCAAAAGCAATACATCTCATACGTACATAACTTACATACACTTAACATTGATATATATTTTTATATTAAAAATTTCCTTACGTACTTATTTTCAAACATTTTCATAAAATAGAATATTTGTAGATGAATCATACATCTCTATAACTCATTCCTTAGAACAAATTAAATTTCATAAAAACATACCACCCATGTATAATGTATTGATATCAACAATAGGGATTTTTCACATATTCATTCATCAAAACACACTTAATCCTTTCACTAGGATATATATACAAAAATCATTTTAATTTAAGGGCAAGCAAGAGAGAAAACAACCCACTTACTTGGATGGCTTAGTTCTTCTAATATTTCTCTTAATCCTTCAAAGATTCAATGTCTCCTCCTTTACCATCATCATCAACACAAAATATAAACCAACAAAACAACACCCATTTAACATATAATCAATAAAATTCCACATCTATTTTACCCATAAAAGAACAAAAGAACTTACTAGCCAAGAAGGGATGGTTCCAACTCTTGAATAAAATAGAAGAATGATTTTTATTTTATTTTATGGAAGCAAATAGGTAAGGAGAAGAGGAAGAAAGAAGAAGAAGAACAATTCTTCCATTCTACAAGCTAATTTCGGCCAAGGGAAGAGAAAGGAATAAGAAGGCTAAATCATCTATCAAGAATGAATGGGAATTATGGAGAATAAATTGTCATAAGTGTGGATTAGTAGTAACATCCCAAATCATAACCCCTATCAATTAAATATTGATTATTATACTTAATTTAAAATAATATTATAAAATACATATATTTTATTCTAAAATATATGTATACACGGTCAAACACAAATATATATAGTATACATAAAATATATTAATATATATATGCCATAATACATATCATACGTATATATATTTATATACCATATAAAATAATTAAAATTAAATAACTTTAGTACATGTGCCATATAATTTAAAGTATAGAATATCATAATTATAAAAATATACTAGATAGTATCTTTAACTATTTGGTCCAAATGAATAGGGTTCATGGTTCCAATGAATATGATCGTAGAGGTAAGGTTCAATGAACATGATTTAAGGACTGAATGAACAATAGGAAAGAAATAAATATAGCTTTAAGAATTCAATTGGATAATATTGGCACCAAAAATCTCAAGTGAACATAAGAGTAGGGTTCAATGAATACGGTTGAAGGACTAAATGAATATTGAGGAATAACAGGAGTAACTTGGAAATTCAAATAAGTAGAATTGGGAGCAGAAATTTTCGGGTGTCACATAATTCCTTGGGCAATTTAATTATTTTAATTGGGCTAGTTCTTTCAATTTGATACATAGATATATATGTATATCTCTTGAGCCTAATTTAATTATTCTAATCAAGAGCCCAATTATTGAATTTATTCTTGTAAGGGATTTTATTCACTTTGGATCCTTACAAATCTTATAATTAAAATATTCCTACATAGCCCAATTTCTTAATAGATATAAGTATAATGTCTTTAAGACATCTTATGGGCTTCTTTATTCTAATTCATATATTTAATTGTAAGGGGTGAATTCATTAGCCCAACTTATTAATCTTGTATATATTTAATTCTTGTAAGTAATATAATATATGACTTAAGCCCATTCCACATTAAAGTCTTTCACCCTAATACATTATATGTATTCTAGTATATATATTGAAGATTAAAAATCCCTAAAGGTTTTCACTCTCTCTCTACCCTACACTCATTCTCACGTCGTTTCCCCTTCAATATTATCCAAATTTGATCATCATTTCTCCTACAAGTTTTCAAGTCAAGATTGCTCTTTTAAGCTTGTTTATGATTGGGTAAGTGCATCTAGCTAAGAATCTACCTTGCATTTTATGGTTTTGCTAGTCTTTTTGCATATTCTTATGTGTTTCTTTTTGGGGATCTTTGGGTAAAAGATGATCAAGAAGGTGGTGGGGCTTTGTGAGCTTGCTTGAGGCTTGGCTAGGTGGAAGAAAGCTCTTAGAGGTAACCACTATGTCTATCAAAATCTATTTCTACACTCCTATTCTATATGATATTCTTGGTGTTGGAAATCCTGAAATTTCTTGGTGTTTAGCCCTATTTTTGGTTGTATTTGTTGGATTTCATCTTGATCTTTTGCCTAGTGTTGTTATGATCATTGATGGTATGGATTTCCATATTTTTGGCCTCTAATTTGATGAAATATTGGTGTATTTGGGTCTGATTATTGCTCTCTGGAATGATTTTTATTCGGGTTTGAGTGTTCTGGAAACTGGTTGGGAGAGATGACCTCGCGGAGGACCCTAACGGAATAATGTCACCCGTTGGAGTGCTCCGCAAGGCCATCGCGGAGGTGAGTGACGGGGAGAGGTGGTCCGCCGAGGGGCTCCGCCCCCTTCGTGCGGAGGTGATCAGCAGTGGACTGTGCTCCGCCTAGGAGTTCCGCACGGGTTCTGGGAATCGGATTCCAGAGACCTGTTCTGTGTTGTTGTGGTCTGTTGTTTCCCCTTTGTTATTGGTTTGACTGTGCTACTATTGACTCTTGACTTCTGACTTCTGACTATGTGATTGACTTGGTATGATGGTTGGTTTGAGGGTTTGGAGGTTGGAGTTGGGATAATTTCTTGGTTTATTTGCTTGTGAGTCCTTGTGCTTATCCGGTTGATATCTCATTGTATCTTGGTTATGGATGGTTGTTGTCTTATGCTTTCGTTGTGGATTATTGGCTTTGTTTGGATGAGTCTTGGTTTATGATTCGTTCAGCTTATTGTTGTTGAGTATCCGTTTTGAACTATTGAACCGTTTGTTGGTGTTTATATTCTATATGGGTGTGTAAACCTATTTACAAGCTTATGTATATCTATACTTCCTTGCGGGTGTGAATGGTGGTTACTTAGCAGTCTTTTGCTAATGGTTCTTTGCATGTTTTCCAGGTATGGAGTAAGTCTGAGCGCGAGCGCGTTAGAGCCTATCTTGTGGCGATGCTTAGACTTAGGTTATCTTGTTTAGACTTTGGTTTTTGGGTCTGTGTGCCAATTGAGATATTATATACTCTTGACTAGTGTTTGGATATTGTTAAACATGACTTGAGGATTTTTATCGTTTATGCATGACAGTTTAGTTCGTTTCTTATGGTTAGCCTGTGCATCTAGGCTGTGTTTCTACCTAGATGTGGCATGACGCCCTTAAGTTTTAAATTCGCTTCCGCTATGTTATGTTGTTGGTTGAGATAGGTAGCTGTTGTGTTGAGATTTTATCTATCTCAGCCTGTGTAAGGTTGGGGTGTCACATCTATTCTACCCTATTATATGAATTTTCTGATCTATTCTAGTTGTCTCTAGGTTTAGGGCAAAAGGGATTTATATAGGTGACAAAAAAAAAAAGAACCAATTTCCCGAAATGGCCCTTGGCCCGACCACGCCTGCTTCCACGCGTGGTGGTGGGCGTGTGAGCTTACTGGAATTATTCCACGCCCAACCACACGCGTGTGAGGCTGCGTGGGACTATACTGCATTGCGGCTTGTTTGTCTTTTGCTCTATTTTAGCTCTATTAAGACCCCTTTTTAGTGCTATTCTTGGTGCTTATCAACTTGCACAACAAATAGTTCAGAGGCTCCGAAAAGGAAAAGCACCTGAGGAAGAAAACAGCACAAGGAACACAAGGACTAACTACATTGAAGTGCCTACAGGGAACCAAATTCTGTTGATGACACCGACTATGTTAGGTCGATATAAACTGCTTAACTTCCCGATTGTGCAGTGGAGGTACATTGACTTAACCGTTCTGGAAGAATTTGAGTGCAAATATGGACTGGAAAGGTTAATCCATGAGCCTTATTGGAATCATCTGTTGAGCTTGAGGCATGATACCTTCATTCCCTTGGTCCACGAATTCATTGCAAGTCTACATATTGAGGGAGTGACCGGAGACCTCTATAGCCCAACGATCAATTTTCGGCTTTTTAATCAAGACTATCACATTTCGGCTAATCGCTTGGGAGTTCTCTTAGGATTTTATGAGGAAGATGACCTGTCAAAGCACTGGTATCGAAGGCTGATACACGATTTCAGAGATAGAGATACCCCGAGGAAATATTGGTCGATGATCGCAAGGCCGGGCATTGATTGGGTTGGGTCAAGAGTGAGAGTCTCTCATATTGTAAGGGAAGACTTAAGAGTTTTGTGGAAGGTGATCGCACATTCATGGGAAGGAAGGCCGGAGACTTATGATCGAGTCTCCAAGACAGGATTATTCATGTTATGGAGTATGGATACAGGCAACTCGGTGAACATGAGCTTCATATGCAAAAATTGGCTCATTGCTCAACAGCAAGAGTCAACTAGGGCAATCTTTATAGGCCCGTTGGTGACGAGACTGTGTGTTTCTTTGGGTCACAAGATGAAGATACATTGGTTCGAACATAGGTTGCAAGGAGCACACATTGTTCCATTATCTCCTGGGGACGTCGCGAAGCTTAACCTGAGATATCTGGCGCGAACAAGGGAAGACAGTGAGATGGCGGGAGATCATTCTGACACGCCAATGACATCTCCGGGATTCACACCCTCGCCGATGTCATTTCTTTCCCCATCTTCACATGAGATGTATTCACCTGTGGACTCATCAATGTATTCTCCACCACCCCGTGAGCCTACACTATCCGTACCTGTGACACCCCAACCTTACACAAGCTGAGATAGATAAATCTCAACACAACAGCTGCCTATCTCAACTAACAACATAACATAGCGGAAGCGAATTTAAAACTTAAGGGCGTCATGCCACATCTAGGTAGAAAACACAGCCTAGATGCACAGGCTAATAATAAGAAACGAGCTAAACTGTCATGCATAAAACAGAATAATCCTGAAGTCATGATCCACAACATCCGAACACTAGTCAAGAGTATATAATATCTCAATGGCACACAGGCCCAAAAACCAAAGTCTAAACATCATAAAACTAAGTCTAAGCGTCCTCTAGATAAGCTCTAACGCGCTCGCGCTCAGACTTACTCCATATCTGGAAAACACGCAAAGAACCATTAGCAAAAGACTGCTAAGCAACCACCATTCACACCCGCAAGGAGATATAGATATACATAAGCTTGTAAATAGGTTTACACACCCGTATAGAATATAAACACCGACAAACTGTTCAATAGTTCAAAACAGATACTCAACAACAATAAGCTGAACGAATCATAAACCAAGACTCATCCAAACGAAACCAATATCCAACAACGAAAGCATAAAACAACAACGAACCATAACCAAGATACCAACTGAATACCATCATAAGAAACAACCAACCATAACCGAGAACAACGAGATATCAACCGAATTTCACAAGGACTCACAAACCAAAGAACCAAGAAGGAACTCTCAACACCAACCACCAAATCCTTACACCAACCATCATACCGAACCCAACCCTAGTCAGAAGTCAGGTACGCAGGGGTAAAAACCCAATCACAGGGACCGTAGTCCAATCACAGGGACCGAAGTCCAATCACAGGGGTAATGAACCCAATCACAGGGGCAAGAGCCCAATCACAGGGACCGGAGTCCAATCACAGGGGTAATCAACCCAATCACAGGGACCGGAGTCCAATCACAGGGGTAATGAACCCAAATATAGTCAATAGTAGCACAGTTAGTTCACCCAACAAGCCTCCAACAATACACAAGAAACCACCACCACATACTCATGCTCCAACATCAACCCAAAACAACCAAACAAAGTGTTCATCTCAACTATGAACACAAACCAACTCCCAGGTAATGAATTCAAGGAATTAGTAAACCAAGAGTACAAAAGGGAAACCAAAGACATGAATCAATACTCCAAGATATGGTATAAATACCCAACAAATGGAATGAATAAATACTCCAAAGACATGATAAAATACCCAACAAAACAATCCAACAATAATCAGAAACCAAGGAGGAACAACAGACAACAATAACACAGAACATCTACTGGAATCAGATTTCCAGAAGCCTTGCGGAATACCTAGGCGGAACCCAGTCCACCGTCGATCACCTCCGCACGAAGGGGGCGGAGCCCCTCGGCGGACTACCTCTTCCCGTCTCCTACCTCCGCCCTAGCCTTGCGGAACTCCCCAGCGGGTCACATTATTCCGCTGGGGACCTCCGCAAGGTCAGTCCCACATCCCAGAATTCCAGAACAAAGCAGACACGAATAAAACCATTTCCAGAGAGCAAAATCAGACCAAATTACACCAACATTGCATCAAATTAGAGGCCAAAAACATGGAAATCCAAACCATCAATGATCATAACAACACTAGGCAAAAGATCAAGATGAAATCCAACAAATACAACCAACAAAATAGGGCTAAACACCAAGAATTTTCAGGATTTCCAACACCAAGAATATCATATAGAATAGGAGTGTAGAAATAGATTTTTGATGGACATAGTGGTTACCTCCAAGAGCTTTCTCCAATCCAATCAAGCCTCAAGCAAGCTCACAAAGCCCCACCACCTTCTTGATCATCTTTTACCCAAAGAACCCCAAAAAGAACCACATAAGAATATGCAAAAAGACTATCAAAACCATAAAATGTAAGGTAGATTCTTAGCTAGATGCACTTACCCAATCCTAAACAAGCTTAAAGGAGCAATCTTGACTTGAAAACTTGTAGGAGAAATGAAGATAATTTTTGGATGATTTTAGATGGGAAATGGCGTGAATAAGAGTGTAGGGAGGAGAGGGAGTGAAAACCTTTAGGGAAATTTTATCTTGAATATATATACTAAGATACATATAATGTATTAGGGTGAAAGACTTTAATATGGAATGGGCTCAACTATATATTATATTACTTGCAAGAATTAATATGTGGAAGATTAATAAATTGGGCTAATGAATTCATCCCTTACAATTAAATAGGTATATTAGAATAAAGAGGCCCATAAGATGTCTTAAAGACATTACACTAGTATATAATCAAGAAATTGGGCTATGTAAGGGTAATTTAATTACAAAGATTGTAAGGATCCAAATTGAATAAAATCCCTTACAAGAATAAATTCAATTAATTGGGCTCTTGATTAGAATAATTAAATTAGGCTCAAGAATATACATATACATATATGTAGTAAATTGAAAGAACTAGCCCAATTAAAATTAATTAAATTGCCCAAGGAATTAATTAACGATCGAAAGGCTTGAACGAATTTACGGGGTGTTACAGTACCTCCACCACAAGCTGATGGACAGACTTCCCACCATGCAAGCTTCAACATTCCGAATTAGTTTACCCCAGTCACAGATTGGAGATCTCTCCAGAACTTCCAGTATCAACTGCACTTGGAACAGATGCAAAAGTTGGAAGAGATTGCAAGAGAAGTCAAGGCCATCAAGAAAATGTGAAGAGAGGGAGGGCACATGTGTGACACCCCAACCTCACACGGGCTGAGATAGCTAAAAACTTAACATAAAAGCTGCCAATCTCAAGAAGGAGGCCCGTTGAGGGGCCGTCTCCTTCTCGCGGAGGAGGCTGGCGAAGGCAGTGGTCGTTGAGGTGCTCCGCATGTTTGCTGGGAATCTGATTCCAGTGAACTGTCTTCTGTTGTGTTGTCTGTTGTTGGTCCTTTGGTTCAGATCATTGTTGGATTGTTTTTGTTGGATATTTTACCATGTTATTGGTATTTATTCATGTTATTCATTGAGCATTTGATGCCTTAGTCTGGAGTATTGGTTCATGTCTTCGGTTTCTCTTGTTGGTGTTCTTGGGTCTATTGATTCTTTGATTCATAATCTGGGAGTTGGTTGGTGTTCATATTTGAGATGAACCATGTCTTGGTTTAGTTGTGTTGGTGTTGGAGTATGGTTGTGATGGTGGATTATTGGTTACTAATGACTATTGACTATTGACTATTGATATTGACTTCTGACTTCGGGCTTCGGTCCATGTGGCGGCTTCGGTGTCGGCTTGTCCATGTGCGGGCTTCGTCCATGTGCGGCCGTCCATGTGCGGGCTTCGGTCCATGTGCGGACTTCGGTCCATGTGCACGTCCAATGTCGTTGACTTCTGACTTCTGACTTGTGACCTATGGTTTGACTTAGTTCGATGGTTGGTTTGGTTTTGGTTGGGAGTTGGTTGGGAGATCGTTCTTGATGGATTGTTGTGAGTTCCTTGGTGTTATTCAGTCGACACTTTGTGGTTCTCGTTGAGTGGGATGTTCCCTTGATTGTGTTCAGTTGGTATCTCGTTTATGATTCGTTATTGCCTTATGCCTTTGTTGTGAGAATTGGGATTTATTTGATTGAGTCTTGGTTTTGTAATTCGTTCAGTTTATCCTTGTTGAGTATCGATTTGCACTGTTGAACAGTTCGTTGGTGTTTATATTCTATATGGGTGTGTAAACCTATTTACAAGCTTATGTATATCTATATTTCCTTGCGGTGTGAATGGTGGTTGCTTAGCATTCTTTTTGCTAATGGTTCTTTGCGGTTTTTCCAGGTATGGAGTAGTTGTTGCGAGCGCAGTTAGAGCTTTCTCTATATGAGGATGATAGTCCTAGTTGTGATTGTTAGACTTGGTTTGTTGGCCTGTGAGCCGTGAGACATTATGATACTCTGTTTAGTACGTTGAGTATTTCTTTGGATTTTATGGATTATGTTTGAGGATTATTCCAGTTTTATGATATGACAGTTTAGTTTATCCTTGTGTTTAGCCTGTGCATCTAGGCTGTGATATACCTAGATGTGCATGACGCCCTTAGGTTTAATTCGCTTCGCTATGTTTGGTTTGTTGGTT
>CP025651.1:12528800-12540135 GCA_003576665.1 Ipomoea trifida | reverse complement strand
TATTCTTGGTGTTGGAAATCCTGAAATTTCTTGGTGTTGGAAATCCTGAAATTTCTTGGTGTTTAGCCCTATTTTTTGTTGTATTTATTGGATTTTATCTTGATCTTTTGCCTAGTGTTGTTATGATCATTGATGGTTTGGATTTCCATATTTTTTGCCTCTATTTTGATGAAATGTTGGTGTATATTGGTCTGATTATTGCATTCTGGAAAGGGGATTTTTCGTGTCTGTGCATTGATCTGATTTTGGGAGTTGGGATTAGCCTTGCGGAGACCTGCGGCGGAATAATGTCACCCGCCAAAGTGATCCGCAAGGTGGCAGCGGTAGGCTTGGGCGGAGGAGGTTGGCCCGTTGAGGGGGACCGTCTCTTCCTTGCGGAGGAGGTCGGCGGAGGGGTGAGCTCCGTTGGGTTGTTCCGCGAGGCTTCTGGGAATTGGTTTCCAGAGAGCTATTCTGTGTTGTTGTGGTCTGTTGTTTCCCCTTTGTTTCTGATTATTGCTGGATTGTTTTGTTGGGTATTTTACCATGTCTTTGGAGTATTTATTCATGCCGTTTGTTGAGTATTTATACCATATCTTGGAGCATTGATTCTTGTCTTTGGTTCCTCTTTTTGTACTCTTGGTTTATTAATTCCTTGAATTCATTTGGGAGTTGGTTGGTGTTCATATCTGAGATGAGCACTCTGAGTGATGGTTCTTGGGCTGAGTTGAGTATGAGTATGGAGTGGTGGATCCTTGAGTATCTTGTGGAGGTTGTTGGGTGGACTGACTGTGCTATTGACTATTGACTTCTGACTCTGGACTTCGGTCCCTGTGATTGGGTTGATTACCCCTGTGATTGGACTTAGGTCCCTGTGATTGGACTTCGGTCCCTGTGATTGGACTACGGTCTCTGTGATTGGACTTCGGTCCCTGTGATTGGGCTCATCACCCCTGTGTACCAGATTTCTGGGTTCTGACTCTTGACTTCTGACTTCTGACTGTGGGATTGACTTGGTATGATGGTTGGTATGAGGGTTTGGAGGTTGGAGTTGGGATTCCTTCTTGGTTGGTTGCTTGTGAGTCCTTGTGTATAATCGGTTGATATCTCGTTGTTCTTGGTTAGGGTTGGTTGTTTCTTATGGTTGTTGTTCAGTTGGTATCTTGGTTATGGTTCGTTGTTGTCTTATGCTTTCGTTGTGGGTTATTGGATTTGTTTGGATTAGTCTTGGTTTATGATTCGTTCAGCTTATTGTTGTTGAGTATCTGTTTTGAACTATTGAACAGTTTGTTGGTGTTTATATTCTATATGGGTGTGTAAACCTATTTACAAGCTTATGTATATCTATATCTCCTTGCGGGTGTGAATGGTAGTTGTTTAGCAGTCTTTTGCTAATGGTTCTTTGCGTGTTTTCCAGGTATGGAGTAAGTCTGAGCGCGAGCGCGTTAGAGCCTATCTTACGAGGATGCTTAGACTTAGTTTACATTGTTTAGACTTTGGTTTTTGGGCCTGTGTGCCATGTGAGATTTTATATACTCTTGACTAGTGTTGGTTATTGTTAAACATGACTTGAGGATTCTTATTATTTATGCATGACAGTTTAGTCCGTTTCCTTATGGTTAGCATGTGCATCTAGGCTGTGTTTTCTACCTAGATGTGGCATGACGCCCTTAAGTTTTAAATTCGCTTCCGCTATGTTATGTTGTTGGTTGAGATAGGCAGCTGTTGTGTTGAGATTTATCTATCTCAGCCTGTGTAAGGTTGGGGTGTCACACTCCATGTGAAGTCGGGTCGCCCGATGACGTTATCCTAGGAGGTGAGAAAATAGAGTGGTCGCCGAAGCCATGACGATGAGCGGTCCATGTCCCTGCCCTCACTTAATTTTTACGTAAAGGGGCTTTGGCGTTTTGGTTGGAAATTGGCTAGGGAGTGCACATCATTCCCACTAATCGTATCGGCTGGAGGCCCCTAGAAAATACAAGGTGAAACCCTTTTGTTATTTGCATGCTTGAAAGGTGTGAATGAAACTTTTTATGTTATATCCATCTCTTGAGACCTTCACTTCCTTAGCATATTTCTTACATTTGGTCGGCATGAGTTTAGCGGTCTTGGTGGATAGTGTAGGGAATTTCACCCGCTCAACTCCGAACACCCACACATCTTGGTGTTTATATGATTAGGATTTGATAGTATGCTTGCTTGAGGACAAGCAAGGTTTAAGTGTGGAAACTTTGATAAGCACCAAGAATAGTACGTAAAAAGGGTCTAAAATGGAATAGAAGTGTAAAGTTTTTCCATCCGATCATAAGAATATCGTGCATTTTAGCTCAGATGTGATTAAAATCCTCTAACATCGATTCTAGGAAAAGTTTTGAAGTATTCTACAAATCGGAAAGGGATTTGAGGCTAAACAGAGCAAAAGACAAACGAAGCCGCAAAGCAGTATCTTCCCACGCAGCCCAACACGCATGTGGAGGGGCATGGAATCCTTCCAGTAACCATCCACGCCCACCACCACGTGTGGTGGCATGCGTGGCCGGGCCAAAGGGCCATTTCGGGAAAATTGTCTCTTTTTGTCACCTATATAAATCTCTTTTGCCCTAAACCGAGAGAGAGCTTTTTAGGATAGTTTAGATCTGAAATTGTTGAGGGTTTTCTCCCCTCTTGAGGGAAAATTTCTTTTCTTCTAGATTAGATTAGGTTCAAGGGCAAGGATGAAGATTGGAATTTCAAGAACAAAGTGTAAAAGAATCCATTCTTATGGGTGGTAACTCTTCTCTCCAAATCATAATCTAATATTTGTTTCTTTGAGATTTCATTTCTTCTTCTTGTTTCTTTAGAATGTTAGAGTAGACTAGAAAGATGATTGGTGGGCCCAAAGCTAAACTATGTGGATGTTTGACATAATTGCTAGTTGAAATGTGAGCTTTTTGATTGTTGGATGATCAACTTGTGTGGATGATGTTCTTTAAGCTTTGTACCTAAGTGTGGCCACATTAGGTAGCAAACCCAAAGAAAGTGAGTGTGTGCGCGCGATAGCGGCCACTCACGAGTCTAACTCACCCACATCTCCGCCCTTTGTTCGAAAAGACGAGGCCCGAGAGGAGTGGTAGACAATGTGTTCGATGAAATGCCCCAACCAAATGAGGATGTGGGAGTCCAAAGTGTGACGTCACTTGGTAAAGTGCCATGAACTCCCTAGTCTATTCCACGTCACTTGCTCGCAAAACCATACAAAGATAGACCATGTAGGGAAGCCTAAATCCCCAATCTCCGCCTTTCCATTTATTTTTATCACAACCATTATCAACCTTTCCCCCTTCTTACAAATGAATCCTACCCTTAGCCATTCCGTAACTCTTCGCTTTCAACTTCTTAAATGCCAACACTAATTCGTTCCCATTCGCCATCCTTGAGAGACACGACACTCGGGGAGTCTTGACTCTTCGTTTTATCACACTCCATACCACATTCGCACCTCACCACATACTCACATCTTTGTCAGATGATAATAATTATGGTTCTTGTGAGGATGACTCCCTTTGCAATGATATTTCTAATACTTGTGATTATGCTTGCTTTAATTTTTGGGAGGATGATTCCATAGAAACATGTTGGTAGGAACCCCGAGCTGTTGATTTTGATGATACCAACTATTCGAGGAGGCCCCTAACTTTTGTCTAGTCTTTAGAATAGGTTTATGCCTTTTATCTCAGTCTTACAGGATAACCGAATTCTTAGTAATTTGTAAATCATTAAGGATCCGAGTCCTATAACCGAAGACTTAAGGACTCCAACCGAAGAGTGAAGTACCGAGGAGTTGAAGATATGAAGTAATGAAGTTTTGAAGAACCGAAGACTAGGATCATAGGCCGAAACATGGAAGGGCCAAGCTTTTATGACCGAGCAATCAGAAGTGTGATTGTCTCGAGGAGATTAAGAGAAATGATAAGGTCAATCATTCTCTCTCTCACAACCAAGGCAAAGACATTCTCTGATAAGTTGTCTTATCTACTGCCTTGAGAATGGGTATAACTGAATGTCATTTTGGGTCCTATGCAACGATCCCAAGGAGCATTTAATGATTGTCACCTTTTCGAGGGACAAAAGACAAATTGTTCTTGCACAAAAGTTGACAAACGACTAGAAAGTACTGACATTCTGAAAAAGATGAAAACACTATCCATTGGATATTACACACTAGACAATAGGTTTTGAATTTCATTTTCTCTCCAACAGATCTGAAATTTGACCTATAAATACCCTTGTCCCATCTCACTTTGACAAGGTTGAAAAACGCGAAATATTGTCTAGCAAGTGAAAAACTCTCAGTGTGATATTCATAAGCTTACAAGTGATATTCAGATTTCATTAGAAATTCTTGTGTGATTAAGAAGCTCATCAAGGAAACTAATCACAAGGGTTTCAAGTTGGAGAATCATCACAACCTTTTAAACATCTCTACAAGTGAAGTAGAAAGAGGCGGAGTAAACTTGGAAGAAGTTGAAAAACCTACAACAACAAGGTTGCCGGGCTTAGTGATCAAAGGAGCTTGTTGTAACGGAGATTGTACTATAAAGGGGAATATAGTGCAAACCTTCACGTGTTGTGAAGAAGAGTGGAGTAGGCTTAGTTAACAGCCGAACCACTATAAAAATTCTCTCTCTCTCTCTATTACTTTATGCATTGCATTGCATACATCACTCAAACATAACATCTTTTACAAGAAAATTCCAAGTGCAAAGTGAAGCTAAAATTTGATATAACCTTTTCGCTGCGTTATCTCTTTAGAAGAAAAAGTTTTCAAAAACCTCTTGTGAGTCTATTCAACCCCCCCTTCTAGACTCACATTGTTACCACCGGGACCAACAAGTGGTATCAGAGCCATTACCTTGAACGGTGAACATTATGTGTATACTGCCTGGTGATCCTTTTTGAAAAATCATCAAAACATTTTCGCACTTTGCACTATGTCTAAAATGAAACATCACATGCATTTTCTTATGTTTAACCTAGATAAATTTGATAACTGGAAAATACGTATGCAGGCTCACTTGTCTACCATGCATGATGAGATGTGAGACGTGATAACTAATGGACCCATCCAAATACTACAAGTCAACCCCAATCGTGTTGCTACTGTGACACCCCAACTTTTCACAAGCCGAGATAGCTAAACTTTAACGCAAAAGCTGCCTATCTCAACTATCAAACATACATAGCGGAAGCGATTTATAACCTAAACGGGTATCATGCCACATCTAGGTAAGAAAAGCACGGCCTAGATGCACAGGCTAACCAAAAGAACTGAACTACATAGATATAATTCCTCAAGTAATGTCAAAACATCTGAAATCTAAACAAGAATGTACATATAGTCTCATCATTGGCACACAAGCCCAAAACACAAGTCTAAAACAACAAAACTATGTCTAAGCTGCCTCATATAGATAAGCTCTAGCGCGCTCTCGCTTAGACTTATTACTTATCTACAAAACATACAAGAAATCATTAGTAAAAGACTACTAAGCAACCACCACTCACACCCGCAAGGAAATATAGATATATAATAAGTTTGTAAATAGGTTTACACACCCATATAGAATATATACACCAATGACCTGTTCAGCATTTAAAATCGGATACTCAACAACAACAAGCTGAATAAAGGATAAACCAAGACTTCTCAACAATACCAATATCCAACCGAATCATGAATACAATGGAATACTCATGAGAAACAACCAAACAAGAATACATCCAAGAATAATCAACAACCAACAAGATATGACATAACTCAAGAATCAAGTAGAGAGACCAAATAGACCTCAACCTAAGGATAAGTACTAACCCTTACCCTCCAACCAACACCAATCACCAAATCCAAACTCAGTTCACAGAGGCAAATAATGCCCGAAACATAGAGGCAAATGGTGCCCCAAATACACAAAGGCAAATCGTGCCTGTGACACCCCAACCTTACACAAGCTGAGATAGATAAATCTCAACACAACAGCTGCCTATCTCAACCAACGAACATAGCATAGCAGAAGCGAATTTAAAACTTAAGGGCGTCATGCCACATCTAGGTAGAAAACACAGCCTAGATGCACAAGCTAACTGATATGGACCTAGTCCAAGGTTCAAATAAAGATGGAGTATTGTCCTAAGATAGCTCCCAAAGTAAGGATAGAGATGGATCGAAATACCTTAGACCTCACAAGAAACCCTTAGTCTCGAATCCTCAAAGATTTAGAAGAATCCCATTGTAGCTTCAAGTACCTCGATGATGCAATCTTCAATCAACTAGAGTCGGATCTAGTTTCTTCGATTCAAGAACGAGTCCACGAACCTAAATCTAAGGTTGAAGAAAGGAAGATTGATTCGAGTCTACGAATCAATTTGCTAGTTGAGTCCACGACTAGCCACTAATTGAGTCCACAATTAGCTATAAGGTTTCTTACACAAGTGTAAAGAAAAACTTAAGAATTTTATTGAATGAAAGCGTGTCTTAGACTGATATGATTGTTCCCTATTTATAGGTATAGGGACATCATTATAATCCTAAATATAATGGGAAAAAGAATCCTAAACCTAATCTAGAAAGCAAGTAAAGATACCAAAAATAATAGGGATGATTTGGGCCTAACTTAATCCCCAAAATCAGCACTTAAACAATTATAAAAAACCTTGAGTTCTTCTACATCTTTTACAATTGGGCTTGAATTGGATTTCCACCATCTTTGAACATAACCAATGAAGAGTTGTCTTAATTGTTTGGACTTAGACCTTGTGATTGGCCCAACTGGTACTCTTAATGGATCTTCAGTAGTTTGGGTTACATTATCCTCCCCTTCTTGAAAACGATTCGTCCTCGAATCCGTGCAATCATATGGGGACAAGTCTGAAACATTGAAAGTAGAAGAGACATTGTATTCTCCTCTAAGATCAACCTTATAAGCGTTGTCTCCAATCCGTGATATAACTTGAAACGGGCCATCTCCACGTTGGTTCAACTTAGACTTTCTTTCGTGCGGAAAACGGTCTTTGCGCAAGTGAATCCACACCCAATCGCCAGGCTCAAACGTGATCTTTTTCCTTGTCTTGTTCACTCGAGCAGCTATTTGTTCGTTCCTTCTTTGTATTTGTTCTTTGACTTTAACGTGCATCTCCTTGATCTTCTTGGCACGTTGTTCCCCATCTAAGCTATCCTGCAGATTGTAAGGTAAAGCAAGTAAGTCTATAGGAGATAATGGATTGAAACCATACACAACTTCAAAAGGAGACATGTTAGTGGTTGAATGTATTGCATGATTATAAGCAAACTCAACGTGAGGCAAACATTCTTCCCATGATTTCAGATTTTTAGAGATCACACTTCTAAGTAATTGGGATAAGGTTCTATTAACGACTTCTGTTTGTCCATCCGTTTGAGGATGACAAGTAGTAGAAAATAGCAACTTAGTCCCAATTTTAGCCCACAGAACACGCCAAAAGTGGCTAAGAAATTTAGTATCTCTATCAGAAACAATAGTCTTAGGGATGCCATGCAGTTTGACAATCTCAGCAAAGAAAAGATTAGCAATATGAGTTGCATCATCAGTTTTAGTGCAAGCAATAAATCTGGCCATCTTACTAAAACGATCAACTACAACAAAAATGGAATCTTTTCTCTTAGAACTCATAGGTAACCCTAGAACAAAATCCATTGAAATGTCAAGCCATGGACCGCTAGGAACAGAGAGTGGTGTGTAAAGCCCCTGGGGAAGTGATTTAGACTTAGCATGGTGACATGTAGTACAATTATTGACAAAAGTCTCAACATCTTTTTTCATTCTAGGCCAATAGAAGTGTTCATGCAATGCATTATAAGTTTTAGAGATACCAAAGTGTCCCATAAGACCACCTCCATGTGATTCAGAGATCAAACTCACACGCAAGGAACAATTAGGGATGCACACTCTATTTTCCTTAAACAAAAACCCATTTGATAAGTAAAACTTTCCAAAAGGAGATCGTACACAAGAGGTGTAGATCTCTCCAAACACTGTATCACTAGCATAGAGAGACTTAATGAAGTCAAAACCAAGAAACTTAGCATGTAAAGTAGCAAGTAAAGTATATCTCCTAGATAAAGCATCAGCCACTTTGTTTTCCGTACCTTTCTTGTAGGCAATTTTATAAGGAAAAGCTTCAATGAACTCGAGCCATTTAGCATGTCTCTTATTCAACTTACCCTGGCCTTTCAAATGTTTTAAGGCCTCATGATCAGTGTGTAAAATAAAGTATTTAAACCATAAATAATGTTGCCATGTTTCCAAGGCTCTTATAATGGCATAAAGTTCTTTATCATAGGTGGGATAGTTTAGTGTTGCGCCACCCAACTTCTCACTAAAATAGGCAATGGGGCGTTTATCCTGCATCAGTACAGCACCGATTCCAATGCCAGAAGCATCACATTCTAGTTCAAAAGTTTTATCAAAACAAGGTAAAACTAGAACTGGAGCAGTGGTGAGTTTCTGTTTCAATGTAGCAAAAGCTTGTTCTTGTTTAGGCCCCCATTTGAAGATGGTGTCTTTCTTAATCAACTCATGCATAGGGGCTGCTATGGAGCTGAAATCACGAAAAAACTTTCTGTAAAATCGAACCGAGAGGATCAACGCAAGTTCTTCAAACAATTTTGGGATGTGTGGGATTTCATTGATATTGGTTGTGGAAAAAATTGAAAAACTATTTTGAGATAGTTTTTCAAGAAACTCAAGAACGAATGTCAAGATTCAAGAACACAATCAAGAGTGCAAGAATTTTTTTTTTTTGGGGGTTTTGTGATATATATAAGACAAGAAAAGTGAGATAGGAATGATGTTTTTTTTTTTTCCTAATAAATCCTAGGAAACCTAGGGAACAAAATTTGTAATGATTATGAGATAAACCTAGGCTCTGAATACCAAATTGATATGGACCTAGTCCAAGGTTCAAATAAAGATGGAGTATTGTCCTAAGATAGCTCCCAAAGTAAGGATAGAGATGGATCGAAATACCTTAGACCTCACAAGAAACCCTTAGTCTCGAATCCTCAAAGACTTAGAAGAATCCCATTGTAGCTTCAAGTACCTCGATGATGCAATCTTCAATCAACTAGAGTCGGATCTAGTTTCTTCGATTCAAGAACGAGTCCACGAACCTAAATCTAAGGTTGAAGAAAGGAAGATTGATTCGAGTCTACGAATCAATTTGCTAGTTGAGTCCACGACTAGCCACTAATTGAGTCCACAATTAGCTATAAGGTTTCTTACACAAGTGTAAAGAAAAACTTAAGAATTTTATTGAATGAAAGCGTGTCTTAGACTGATATGATTGTTCCCTATTTATAGGTATAGGGACATCATTATAATCCTAAATATAATGGGAAAAAGAATCCTAAACCTAATCTAGAAAGCAAGTAAAGATACCAAAAATAATAGGGCTGATTTGGGCTTAACTTAATCCCCAAAATCAGCACTTAAACAATTATAAAAAACCTTGAGTTCTTCTACATCTTTTACAATTGGGCTTGAATTGGATTTCCACCATCTTTGAACATAACCAATGAAGAGTTGTCTTAATTGTTTGGACTTAGACCTTGTGATTGGCCCAACTGGTACTCTTAATGGATCTTCAGTAGTTTGGGTTACATTACTAACCATATGAAACGAACTAACTGTCATGCATAAATAATATAAATCCTCAATCCAAGTTTAACAACAACCGAAAACTAGTCAAGAGTATATAAAATCTCCAAAGGTACACAGGTGTAACACCCCGAAAATTCCTACTACTCTTTTGAATATTATAAGGGGTTATTTTCTTATTAAATAATTATTTAAATAATTATAAGTATAATTATTTCCTATGGGCTTGGAATTATAAACTCTTGTATATATATATAAGTTATTGTTAAGATTAATAATAAATAGTCTATGGCCCAATACTTCTATTTGATACATATATGTATTCCATACCATATTGATTATTATTGTTGAGCCCACCTATTTTATATTCACTTAAGACTATACTATAGCCCATGATTATAAATTTATATTTTACATATAGACTATGATTAGTCTTGAGTCCTTAGTATATAAGCCCAAGTGTTTAATTGACCCAACTAACCTAGCCCAATGGTGTAGTCTTTCCTCTATGATCTAGCCAAAAATAATCAAGTCTTAACCCAACCTTCTAAGTTGACCCAAGTTCCACAATTAATCTAGCCTACATCCAATACATATATAATTTGGACCCATGCTCAGTAAGGAAACCTAGAGTTTCTAAGTATGGCATAGTATATATAAGTATAGGATTAGAGTAGCAGCTTTCTTTCCCCTTCTCGGTTTCCCGTTTCCCTCTCAGCTGTTCATCAACGACAACGATGGAAATCGCAACGACGATGATGAGCCTCATTCTCTATCCTTCCCTCTCCTCTCCGACGAGGATGCTCAGGCGACGAGTGCGTAAGGCAGGAAGGCTGCTGGACGTTTCCCGTCTCCGGCATTGCAGCGGCAAGAAGCTTCGGTTCGAGCAGCTGCTTCTCACCGACGGCAACGGCTACGATCAGGGAGATCACCGGCTCCTCCGGCCTTCTCTGTTTTTCCGGCAGGCAGAAGATAGCTCGTCAACGACCTCTGTTTTGGTTCATGGGGCTCGGACGAGATCGGCAGCGACGACGCCTCGGAGCTCTGGCTGTGGCTTCGCGACGATGGTGGCTGACGTGGATCATCAACGATAGTAGACGACTGTTGAGCTTAGGCAAGGCGGCCCCGTCGTTCTTCCTCTTCTCTGGTGGATTCGGCGGCAGTGAGCGAAACAGAGCAGCGGCGGAGCAAGATGACGGCCTTCACCCTTCCGTCGCTCCTCCCCGTTCGATGAAGCTAAGGGTAGCGGAACACTTGGGCGGTAGCGGTGGAGCTTGCGGATGATGCAGCGACGTGCTCTTCCCCGTTCGAAGCAAGCAGCGCGCAACGATGCGGAGCAAGATGGCGGACGACATGGCGGCACTTCCCCTCCGTTAGGCCAAGCGACAGCTGCAGCGGTGAAGACTTATGGTTCGGCAGTCAGGAGTGCAGCACTAAGAGGCAGGCTGGTCTAGTGGTACGACACCTTGGTGCTATATTAGAGGACTTGGGTTCGATCCCTAGCTCAGTAGGTTTAAGGTAATATTATGTTTCTAATTTTAAGTTATGACCTTATAGATTCGGTTTATGTAACACCCCGTAAATTCATTTCAAGCCTTTCGATCGCTAATTAATTCCTTGGGCGATTTATTAATTTAATTGGGCTAGTCTTTCCTTCAATTTCGAATATATATATATATACCCTT
>CP025651.1:12359415-12501796 GCA_003576665.1 Ipomoea trifida | reverse complement strand
GGAATTTCAAGTTTAATGTTTCCTAACTCCTCATTAGGTTGTTGAATCCTTTGACATCTAGGATCGACTCTCCCTGTTGGTGGCAATTGTCGCTCATCATTGTGTGGTCGTTGCACTTGCTGTGAGCGTTGCTCCAAATTAGTTATTTGTGTGAGTAACCCGTCCATGGTGAAGGTTAGAGCATCTATTTTTTGTTCTAATGTCAGGGGTGGGTTTGGAACTTCTTCAGCCATCTGCAAGGGAAAAAAAATCGAAAAACAAGAATATGTGTGAGTAGTCACGTCAGTGAAACAAAAAAAGTTGGCTCGCTACCTCACTATTCTCAACTCACAGGTAAAAGGTGGATTATATGGCTCAGGAGGTACGCTACACACTCTTACAAACACACACTCCACTCGTGTATCGCTCAGGGTGGCAGATACTCTCACATGCCTTTTTCCAAAAAGGAAAATTTCTAGTCCTAAACTCAAGTTGATATGGATTCAACCTCAAAGTTCAAGAAACGTACCTTGGAAAACTTCACAAGCCTTTGAGAGTAAGGGTGTATCAAGAGGTAGGTAATAAAATTGAGAGCAAGAAGCAAAGAAAAAGGACAATACAAGCAAAGAAACTATGCAAGATTTTGAAAGAAAAATGAGAGTAAAGAAAGAAGTATGGCAGAAAGGTATGCAAGACCAATATCAGAAGGTAGACACAAATAGAATGTAACAGGGTTCAAGTGTACCACAACCAAATAGGAATCAAGAACTCCTTCCAACCTTATACTTTTCCCCTTCCTTTTCCCTCCAAGATTCTCCATACCAACCAGATTCTTTCCCCAACCTTATTCTTTCTCTTTTGTTTGTTTGTTTGTTTGTTTTTTTTTTTTTTTAACTTTCTTGATTTTTTATTGATTTTTTTTAATACTATCCTCCAAATAAGTAATGAAAATTTCACAAAATAAAAAAAAAAAATTCGGACCAAGAGGATCAACACAAGTTCTTCAAACAATTTTGGGATGTGTGGGATTTCATTGATATTGGTTGTGGAAAAATTGAAAAACTATCTCAAAATAGTTTTTCAAGAAACTCAAGAACGAATGTCAAGATTCAAGAACACAATCAAGAATGCAAGAATTTTTTTTTTGGGGTTTTGTGATATATATAAGACAAGAAAAGTGAGATAGGAATTGTGTGTTTTTTTTTTTCTAATAAATCCTAGGAAACCTAAGGAACAAAATTTGTAATGATTATGAGATAAACCTAGGCTCTGAATACCAAATTGATATGAACCTAGTCCAAGGTTCAAATAAAGATGGAGTATTGTCCTAAGATAGCTCCCAAAGTAAGGATAGAGATGGATCGAAATACCTTAGACCTCACAAGAAACCCTTAGTCTCGAATCCTCAAAGACTTAGAAGAATCCCATTGTAGCTTCAAGTACCTTGATGATGCAATCTTCAATCAACTAGAGTCGGATCTAGTTTCCTTCGATTCAAGAACGAGTCCACGAACCTAAATCTAAGGTTGAAGAAAGGAAGATTGATTCGAGTCCACGAATCAATTTGCTAGTTGAGTCCACGACTATCCACTAATTGAGTCCACAATTAGCTATAAGGTTTCTTACACAAATGTAAAGAAAAACTTAAGAATTTTATTGAATGAAAGCGTGTCTTAGACTGATATGATTGTTCCCTATTTATAGGTATAGGGACATCATTATAATCCAAAATATAATGGGAAAAAGAATCCTAAACCTAATCTAGAAAGCAAGTAAAGATACAAAAAATAATAGTGCTGATTTGGGCCTAACTTAATCCCCAAAATCAGCACTTAAACAATTATAAAAAGCCTTGAGTTCTTCTACATCTTTTACAATTGGGCTTGAATTGGATTTCCACCATCTTTGAACATAACCAATGAAGAGTTGTCTTAATTGTTTGGACTTAGACCTTGTGATTGGCCCAACTGGTACTCTTAATGGATCTTCAGTAGTTTGGGTTACATTAGGTGGAGGTGTGGATAGTGATAAAACGGAGAAGAATATCCCCGAGTGTCGCGTTCTCAAAGATTGAAAATTGGAACCGAATCAAGCATATGACATTTATGATGTTAAGAGACAAGAGTTACGAGATTTTCTCAAAGCAAAAGAAATCATGGTGAAGAGGTTTGACAAAAGTAAAACAAAAGTAATTAATTAAAGAAAGAAAGGAGATGGATGTCCTTATCTAGGTCTCATGTTTGATACTATTACATGGTGTTATAGGCAATGCGACTAGGTATCTATCGAGGGAGCCCACGGCACCATCACCGAGTGGCGTCACACATCGAACTCCCAGTTCCTTAGGCGGTTGGGGCATTTTAACAAACACTTAGTCTACCACTTCTCCCCAGCTTCGTAATCCCGGACCAAGGGTGGAGATGTGGCCGCTTAGGACTCGTATAGGCCCGATCTCTCGCAACCTATACTACACCTAACTTTACTACCTATGCTGGTCGTAAATTGAAGAAAATCAAGATAAACATCAACCCGAGAAGATTTGCCATTTATTGTCATGTAGTGGGAGTTTGATCTCCTTGAGAGTTTTGTATATTAGTGGTGTTGTAGTTATGATGTTTTGGTTTTAGGTGGAGGTGTGGATAGTGATAAAACGGAGAAGAATATCCCCGAGTGTCGCGTTCTCAAAGATTGAAAATTGGAACCGAATCAAGCATATGACATTTATGATGTTAAGAGACAAGAGTTACGAGATTTTCTCAAAGCAAAAGAAATCATGGTGAAGAGGTTTGACAAAAGTAAAACAAAAGTAATTAATTAAAGAAAGAAAGGAGATGGATGTCCTTATCTAGGTCTCATGTTTGATACTATTACATGGTGTTATAGGCAATGCGAATAGGTATCTATCGAGGGAGCCCACGGCACCATCAGCGAGTGGCGTCACAAACTCACACATCGGCCTCCCAGTTCCTTAGGCGGTTGGGGCATTTTAACAAACACTTAGTCTACCACCTCTCCCCCGCTTCGTAATCCCAGACCAAGGGTGGGGATGTGGCCGCTTAGGACTCGTATAGGCCCGATCTCTCGCAACCTATACTACCCCTAACTTTACTACCTATGCTGGTCGTAAATTGAAGAAAATCAAGATAAACATCAACCCCAGAAGATTTGTCATTTATTGTCATGTAGTGGGAGTTTGATCTCCTTGAGAGTTTTGTATATTAGTGGTGTCTTAGTTATGATGTTTTTGTTTTAGGTGGAGGTGTGGATAGTGATAAAACGGAGAAGAATATCCCCGAGTGTCGCGTTCTCAAAGATTGAAAATTGGAACCGAATAGAGCATAAGACATTTATGATGTTAAGAGACAAGAGTTACGAGATTTTCTCAAAGCAAAAGAAATCATGGTGAAGAGGTTTGACAAAAGTAAAACAAAAGTAATTAATTAAAGAAAGAAAGGAGATGGATGTCCTTATCTAGGTCTCATGTTTGATACTATTACATGGTGTTATAGGCAATGCGACTAGGTATCTATCGAGGGAGCCCACGGCACCATCACCGAGTGGCGTCACAAACTCACACATCGGCCTCCCAGTTCCTTAGGCGGTTGGGGCATTTTAACAAACACTTAGTCTACCACTTCTCCCCCGCTTCGTAATCCCAAACCAAGGGTGGAGATGTGGCCGCTTAGGACTCGTATAGGCCCGATCTCTCGCAACCTACACTACCCCTAACTTTACTACTTATGCTGGTCGTAAATTGAAGAAAATCAAGATAAACATCAACCCCAGAAGATTTGCCATTTATTGTCATGTAGTGGGAGTTTGATCTCCTTGAGAGTTTTGTATATTAGTGGTGTTGTAGTTATGATGTTTTGGTTTTAGGTGGAGGTGTCGATAGTGATAAAACGGAGAAGAATATCCTCGAGTGTCGCGTTCTCAAAGATTTAAAATTGGAACCGAATCAAGCATATGACATTTATGATGTTAAGAGACAAGAGTTACGAGATTTTCTCAAAGCAAAAGAAATCATGGTGAAGAGGTTTGACAAAAGTAAAACAAAAGTAATTAATTAAAGAAAGAAAGGAGATGGATGTCCTTATCTAAGTCTCGTGTTTGATACTATTACATGGTGTTATAGGCAATGCGACTAGGTATCTATCGAGGGAGCCCACGACACCATCACCGAGTGGCGTCACACATCGGACTCCCAGTTCCTTAGGCGGTTGGGGCATTTTAACAAACACTTAGTCTACCACTTCTCCCCCGCTTCTTAATCCCGGACCAAGGGTGGAGATGTGGCCGCTTAGGACTTGTATAGGCCCGATATCTCGCAACCTATACTACCCCTAACTTTACTACCTATGCTGGTCGTAAATTGAAGAAAATCAAGATAAACATCAATCCCAGAAGATTTGCCATTTATTGTCATGTAGTGGGAGTCTTTTGATCTCCTTGAGAGTTTTGTATATTAGTGGTGTTGTAGTTTTGATGTTTTGGTTTTAGTGGGAGGTGTGGATAGTTATATAACGGAGAAGAAGATCCCCGAGTGTCACGTTCTCAAAGATGGAAAATTGGAATCGAATCAAGCATATGACATTTATGATGTTAAGAGACAAGAGTTACGAGATTTTCTCAAAGCAAAAGAAATCATGGTGAAGAGGTTTGACAGAAGTAAAACAAAAGTAATTAATTAAAGAAAGAAAGGAGATGGATGTCCTATCTAGGTCTCATGTTTGATACTATTACATGGTGTTATAGGCAATGCGACTAGGTATCTATCGAGGGAGCCCACGACACCATCACCGAGTGGCGTCACACATCGGACTCCCAGTTCCTTAGGCGGTTGGGGCATTTTAACAAACACTTAGTCTACCACTTCTCCCCAGCCTCGTAATCCCGGACAAAGGGTGAGGATTTGGCCGTTTAGGACACGTATAGGCCCGTAATCTCGCAACCTATACTACCCCTAACTTTACTACCTATCCTGGTCGTAAATTGAAGAAAATCAAGATAAACATCAACCCTAGAAGATTTGTCATTTATTGCCATGTAGTGGGAGTCTTGTGATCTCCTTGAGAGTTATGTATAATAGTGGTGTTGTAGTTTTGATGTTTTGGTTTTAGTAGGAGGTGTGGATAGTGATATAACGAAGAAGAAAATCCCCAAGTGTCGTGTTCTCAAAGGTAGAAAATTGTAACCGAATCAAGCATATGACATTTATGATGTTAAGAGACAAGAGTTACAAGATTCCCTACAAGCAAAAGAAATCATGGTGACGAATTTTGACAAAAGTAAAACAAAAGTAATCAAATAAAGAAAGAAAGGAGGTGGATGTCCTATTTAGGTCTCATGTTTGATACTATTACAGGGTGTTCTAGGCAACGCAAGTAGGTATCTATCAAGGGAGCCCACGACACCATCACCGAGTGGCGTTAAACTTCGGAGTCCCAGTTCCTTAGGCGGTTGGGGCATTTTAACAAACACTTTGTAACACCCCACTTTTTCCACTACCGAAAATACGGGTATAATTTAAACTTTTTTTTTTATACAACAGCGGAAGCTTAAACAACAACTAAAAGGAAAAATGGGTGTTATGCCACGTTCGAGTATCTCTCTTATACTCAAACGCACAGGCAAAACCTACTACCAAAGTTACTATTACAATGGTGGAATTCCTAATGGTACTATAAAAATCTTTATACAATAATTCGTTCTCATGCTCAAACGCTATGCCAAATTTTTCCTGCAAAAACACTATGGTAGAAACAAAGTCAGCACGACGACTGGTAAGAAATACTCTACCCCGTAAAACATTTTGCACATAGCACATAGCACTTTAGAGCACATTTATTTCCTCATAATAAATTTAACCCCTTAATATATTCTTAATCTCATCAATATAAATCATCTTTAATCCATTAGAAGTATATCTTGAGGAAATCATACTGTGTAACACCCCCAAATTTTAATTCTAGAAATAAAGGAATAGCGCAGAAAATATAGATATAATATAGATTTCTAAAAGGTTTCAATTGCATAAGCAAAATCTAAAACCAAACTAAGGGGTGTTATGCCACGCTTGGGTCACAACTAAGCCCATACGCACAGGCTTCAAAGGTTTCTATCTACAAATTTAATTACAACCAATCCTTCATTCTAAACCATATCTAACTACAACATCAATTCACTTCTAACTATACAGGTTATACCATAACCAAAGCTCGGGTACAAGTTCTACGCCACGCTCTCACTAGCCACAAGTCCAAGTCCTGAAAACAATTAAGGTTTGGGAAAACAAGAGGTAAAAGGATTAGCACAAAAATGCTAAGTAAGCTCTACCCCGCCCTGTAAAGTAAGTACATATATATATATATATATATACTTTTGAAAATAGCTATACTTTGTAAATATGTTTTGGAACCGTTCAGTAAAAGAGTTTGACTCATACCAAAGGTACATAGTAAAGATACTTCCCAAAAATAGTTTTCCATACATTACTTACGTATTTAAAGATAATACACACACTACTCAAAGTACCAATAGGTTCATATAAGTAATAATACTTATTATAATACCTCTCAATCACCACTCATTTCAAAACATAACATTCCCAAAGCTCATTTGTAAGATGTACATATAATATAAGCACGGAGGAATTCAATTCCAGCTTTACTCAAGAATATCATAATATAGATAGGGAGGAATTCATAATCATAAAACATAGCTCATCATATAAGCATTTCCAATATAGATATTCTCAAAGTCATTCTCAAATATCAATGGGTAGTTCAACTCTCATTCTCAAGTATCAATATAGCGTAATAATACATAAGTGGAGGTATCCAACAATTCTTAATTCATAGTAAATCATGAAGTAAAACATAAGTACGGATGTACTCAAATCACCAATAGGAGGATAGGAACGGAGCTTACCTCCACTACCGAACCTTCACACCCATACAATATAAATGGAAACAGGAACTAGAAACCTATGTGCGCACACCTCGGGGATTCCAAGCCCCAAAGGTAGTTACTAGCCCTAGTAACCCAGGATTTTTGCTACCAGGTTACCCACCCAATCAATAACTAATAGGACCGCAGCCCTAGGTTCTCATATCAATAGCAAATAGGACCGCTGTAACACCCCGAAAATTCCTACTACTCTTTTGAATATTATAAGGGGTTATTTTCATATTAAGTAATTATTTAAATAATTACAAGTATTATTATTATTTTCCTATGGGCTTGGGATTATATACTTTTGTATATGTATATATATTATTGATATGATTATTAATAATAGGCTATGGCCCAATATTTCTATAGTTGAATATATTTCCTACATATAGAATATTATTGAGCCCATATGAATTATATTTATTAAAGATTATACTAAGCCCATGATTCATTATTTATAATTTAAAGACTATGATTAATTGACCCAACTTCTACATTAGCCCATACTATATTATGTTATTATAAAGCTCTAAACCCATAGTTATGATTATTTATATATATATATGTTATAGACCATGGTTCATGATCCAACCCAATTCAATGATCCAAATGCCTAGCCCAAAGAGGAAACTACCCTAAATGGAAACCTACCCTAATTAGCAATTGCATGATGAACACTCAGCAGTTTCCCTTCACGTTGGATTCGCTTCTCTCTGTCTCTCGGCTCTCTCGATCAACAACAAACAACTAAGAAGATTTCCGATCAGCAACAACAACAATGGAAGATCTTGACAGCACCGGCAGGCCTCCCTCTCCCTCGTCGACGGCGAACGACCGGCAAGGGCGGACGAAGCAGAGTAGAGCGGCGGTAGCGGTGGTTCCAGCTTCGCTTACGGCAGCGGCTACCTCTCCCGATTCTCTGTACGTGAAACAACGGTGAAAGCGAGCTCTCCTCCCCGACGCAATGGTAGGATTCGACGAAGGGCTCCATCGGCGGCAAACCCGGTTCCCCTCTCTCCCTCTCTTGTTCGACGTGAACCAGAGGAGATGAACGACGGCGAGCACCTTTCTCCGACGTGGGCAGCAGCGACGTCGCCCTCTCCGTGTGACTCTCCGGCGTCGCCCTCCGAGCAGCAGGCGGTAGTGGCAGCCTTCTTCCCCTGTTTTCCCCGGCGACGCACGGCAGGCAGAGCGGCGGTACTCGAAGTGGCGGAGCGTCTTGGCGGTCTCAACACCCCCGTCACCCCCTTCCGTTCGACCAAGCAGCGACAGCAGCAGGAGGAGTGAACGGCTCCTCTTCTCCGACGGTGACAAGCTCCTCGGTGCAAAAGAACGTCGACGGTAGTCCTTTTTCCCCTGCAACCGGCGGCCTCGCGACAACGGATCAACGGCGACGGGTCCTCGGTGTCTCTCTTTCTGTAAGGTGGCCGAAGCTCAGGCGAAGGATAGTAGCCTGGTGGTTGCAATCACAGCCGAATGTGGTGGAGTGGTGCAGTGGTGAAGAGCTTGAGTGGCATGTTGGAAGGCGCGAGTTCGAACTCGGGTGTTAGCATTGTGTTTAAGGTAAATGTTTGGTTATTATAATTAAGCTCATAAGTTTTAGAATTAAGTTGTTATGTCCTAGCTTAAGTTAGATTAGTATTATTGATTATACCCTTGTTTTTAGTATTAATTAGTAACTGGATTAAGTTTAATTCACATGTCATATTATACTAGCCTTGAGTGTGGACTATAGGTTATAATGGACCAATAGGAATGTTAGTATTGTTATTAGTAATAGTTAAGTGACCATATTAGAATTATATTAATTCTTCAGGTTCACGGTTATGGACCTAGCTTATGAGCTTAGGATTTGGCGTTGCTTTGGATTAAAATGCTTTGGGTTAATTACGCTTCAAAGGTAACCACTATGTCCATCAAAATCTATTTTACTCTCGCTCTATATGATATTATTTGGTGGATTGGAAATCCTGAATATCCTTGGTTATTAGCCTATTATTGATTGTGTTGTGGATCCATGGACTCGTGTCCTAATCCTTTGTCTACTTGATGTATATGATCATTTGTTGGTTTGGATTTCCATATTATTTGGCCTCTGTTGGATGAATATTGGTGCATTATGATATGATCTTTGTATTCTGGAGTATCTCTGTGCATTCTGAGCTGAGTCTGAGTCGGTATGTGGGAATTGCTCTTGCGGGGTTCTCTAGCGTGACAATGTAAGCGCTAGGGTTTTCCGTGAGAGTAAGGTGGTAGTGATTGGTGAGCAATCCGTTGTTTGTTCCCTCATTTGTTCTTGAGTTTATTGGAGTATTCTATTGGTCGTGTTATCTTGATTTTGGAGTATTTATTCATACCTCTTAGTCCTTTGAATGAGTCTATATTATTTGGGAGTTGGTTGGTGTTCATATCTGAGATGAGCACTCTGAGTGATGGTTCTTGGGCTGAGTTGAGTATGAGTATGTGGTGGTGGACCTTTGAGCATCCTTGGTGGTTGTTGATTGGTTTGGCTGTGCTACTATTGGTTCTGACTTTGGGCTTCGGTCCCTGTGTACCAGTTATCTGGGTTGGCTACTATTGATTATATTCGGGTTCATTACCCCTGTGATTGGACCCCTGTGATTGGAGTGATCTGTGATTGGGTTCATTACCCCTGTGATTGGACTTCGGTCCCTGTGTGATTGGACTTCCCTGTGATTGGACTACGGTCCCTGTGATTGGGTTTTTACCCCTGCGTACCGGTTTTCCGGGTTTGACTCTCGATTTGTGATTATGAGATTGGTTTGGTTTGGTGGTTGGTTTGAGGGTTTGGAGGTTGGAGTTGGGATTCTTTCTTGGTTGGTTGTTGTAGGTCCTTTGTACTATTCGGTTGATATCTTGTTGTTCTCGTTGAGGTTGGTTGGTTCCCTTTGGATTGTGTTCAGTTGGTATCTTGGTTATGATTCGTTATTGTATTATGCTTTCCTTGTTGGATATGGCTTTGTTTGACTGAGTCTTGGTTATTGATTCGTTCAGTTTATCCTTGTTGAGTATCCGATTTGAACTGTGGAACAGTTTGTTGGTGTTTATATTCTATATGGGTGTGTAAACCTATTTACAACTTATATGTATATCTATACTTCCTTGCGGGTGTGAATGGTGGTTACTTAGCAGTCTTTTGCTAATGGTTCTTTGTGTGTTTTTTTCCAGGTTTGCCTTAAAGCCTTTGCGTGAGCGCGATAGAGATACACCCGTATGAGGAGGCTTAGTTAGTGGTTATGTTCTAGATTTATGCTTTGGCCTGTGAGCCATTTGAGACTTTATATACCCTAGACTAGTACTTTGAATATTGTTAAACATGCTTTAAGGATTATCGTTTATACAGTTCCGTTTTTATGGTTAGCCTGTGCATCTAGGTTGTGTTATCTTTCCTAGATGTGGCATGACGCCCCTTAAGTTTTAAATTCGCTTCCGCTATGTTTGGTTGTTGTGTTGAGATTTTAGCTATCTCAGCCTGTGTGGGGTTGGGGTGTCACAGTTGGTATCAGAGCCTGTGTTGAGGTCTGAGTAGAGATCCTAGGGTTGAACTTTTGAGACTCTAGGACTTGATTAAGTAGGAAATTAAGATGTTTGAGAATCCTAGGATGTGTGAATTCTAGGAATCGGTGAGGACGCGCCTTATCTGTTTATATGTTTATTGCCTTGTTAACCTTGTTGTTTGCAGCTTGCGGCTCGTCTTCCCGGGTAAGTCTTAATCGCTTTTGGGTTAAGTTGCTTCGTTTTAGTTTTGCTTAGGAGCTAGAAGCTCCTTTAGATTAGGAATGAGTAGTTAGTTGGTACGAGACGAAGGATAGCACCGTGTGCATCTCAGCAATCGAAGATCGGGCGGCTCGTTGAAGAAGACCAATCCCTCGTGGTTCGGAGTCAACGACAACGGTCTACGTTCTTCGGGAATGGCGTCTCCGCGCGTGAAGCATCGTTTGCAAGATCTTCGTTAACCTCAAGACTTGAAGAACGGGTTCGTGTAGCTGAAGTTCGACACAAGATGAAGAAAGCAACTGGAGCTCGAAGACTGAAGACTCAAAGACCCTCGGCCTTGAGGGAACGACCATGGCGGGTGCTGGCATCAAGAAAGAGTTAAAGTACGCCAAGTAGGAATTGTCAGAGCGCCATGAAGAGTCTCGTGCGAGCTAAACTCGGAGTTAACGTTACATGAAGAATTCTAACTCGAATTCGGACCTAAGGTAGTCCTACCTACCCTGAAGCGGCTACGAAGGAACAAGCTAGAAGTTGCAACCTCCAAAGCAAAGAAGACTAAGTCGAATAGAAAGGGAAACTTGGACGCTTAAGATCCCCGAAGATAAGAAGAAACGCCAAAAGAAGTGGTGTTTGGCTCCGTGAAGTGGACCTCGTGTACCTTTTGGATGCACCCGTGGTTCTGTGCAAAACACTTCGAGGAAGTAATCTCGGTTCTAAAGATCACTATTACCCATAAGCGAATCTCCTTTCAAAACCAGGCGATACCCTTCTAGTTGAACCTATCTTTTCATAAAGCTTCCTCGAAAATCCTCGTTCTGTACCATCAGTCATTAATGGCTCATCACCTTCAGCCTCTTTTGGAGTGATAAGGTTTATGCGAACCGTAGTTTGCGTGTAGAGCTTATTCGGATCTCAGATCCATGTTACGTGGGAAGCAAGGCAAGATCCGTTAATCAGTCAAAGTGTCGTAATCGAATCGTCAACCCGAAGAAACCGCTTAGAAGTTGAGAGACTTCCTATTCCTTTTAAAACCGAATCCTTCACAGTTCTTCGCAAATCCTAAGTACCATACTCGTTAGGAAATCCCTTCTATCCGTTGTAATCTTCATTCCTATATCCTTGTGAAAACTAAATTCTCCTTGATTCTCGAAACTCTAAAATGTCCTCGTATCAAACATTCCGTCTACCTGCCCTAAATCTCTTTCTCATTTTCGCCCGACACTGAAATTTCTCTTTTCCCTTGGGTAAGTGCATACCCTATTGCTAAAGAATCTTTTCTATCTTATTAGATCTCCTTGCTATCGTCTCTTACATTCAAATTCCTCTCCCTCCCTTGGAAATTGTATATCCTTCCGTTCGAACAACCTTTCAGTTTATCTCATTCTCCTCCCATTTCAAGATTGAATTTCTTTCTCCCCTTGACGAGTTGAATACCCTACCGTTGACAAATCATTCCGCCTTCCCAGACCCCGTTCTTAATTCCTCTCGAAACCTAATTTCTTTCACCTCTCGGAGTAAGATGAATACCCTATCATTAAAGAATCCTTTCCATCTTTCTAGGCCTCATTACTATCGACTCTTGGAACCGAATCTTTCTCATTCCCTTGGGGATTGCACTCTCTTTTATTAAGGCATCCCTTCCTAACCATTCTAAATATCCTTCCCACCCTCGTTGGGAAATAAACTCCTCTCTTTTCTTTGGGAAATTGAAGACCCTACCATCAAGAAATCAGTTCTGCCTCTCTAAGACCTCGTTCTTAACTTCTCTAGGAACCTGATTCTTCCCTTTCCTTGAGTAAGTTGAATATCCTACTGTTGAGAAACTCGTTCTGCGTTTCCAACCTCATTCTTATCTCCTTTCAAATTTAATTTTCTTTCTTACCGTGAAGAGTTGAATACCTTATCATTGACAAACCGTTTCTGTCTTTCGGAACCTTAATCTTAATTCCCTTTTTGGAATCTAATTTCCTTCCTTCCCTCGAATAAGCTAAATACTCTATCGTTGGAAAACTCCTCCCATGTTTTCAATCTCATGCTTATCTGTTCTCGAAGCCAAGTTCTTTTCGTTCCTTCTCTTCTTATTGTAAGAACTTGATATTCCCTTGATTGAGAAATTCGTTGCCCATTCCGAACCTTATCCTTATTTTCTTCCGAAGCCGAGTTCAATTCTTTTTCCTTAAAGAACTTGACATCCCTTTTATGGCAAAAACCAACTCCATCTTCTCGAACGTTGATCTTGTGTGCTTCTTGAAAATATCTTGTGCAAGATGGCAATCCTATCTCCTAAGCTGTAACCTTGATAACCCTTGATTCCATTCTTAATCAACGACTGTTCTTAAACCTTACACCTTAAACCTTTCTTATTTCAGCTCTTTTAGAGCGGCGTGGCGTCCTGAGGTCCATGCATTTCATATGCCCTTCGGCGAGGTGGGCATAACACTTCAAGACGTTGAAGTGTTATTTGGTTTGAGGGTTACAGGTTATCCTGTAATCGCACTACAGACCGAGCTACCCACAGTATTGGCAGGGACAGTACTGAACTTTTAGGTTTACTCCGCCCTATAGCTTCAATTAGAGGAAATAAAATTTGTCTAGTGCTATACCTGAAGTCGGGAATTAACCGTTCAAAGCACAGATTTAGAGGTTGAATTCGCAACGCGGCGGTTAATTTTTCATTTATTAGGAGGATTTCTTTTCCGAGACAACAAAAAAGATGTAAAGTGTTCTTTTTTACATATCATAAATAATTTGAAGTGCGGTGCGTATAGTTGGGGTCGCAGTATTAGCGTATTTGTACAGAGCGCTATGCCGGGGTTCTAACTACAATACTGCAACAGTATGCGGCTGCATGGTTCAGCAGTGGCATGGGAGCGGTTGCCCAGTAGGCCACAAGGTGTTTTACCTGTGGAGACGTTGGGTGATTTGCGCTCGGCGCGAGGTTAGTAGTATAATATTAATCGATTTATATTGATAATCTAGTGTTTCCTTAACTTAAGTTTGTATTTGCAACTGTAGGTGGGTCTGTTCACATGGTTGTTCCAATGTGACCGCACACGTTGTCCGAGCATATCGAGACCAATTAGATCGTACGTACGAACGCAACGTAAGTTTCTGTAGCGTTTAATTTATACTATGATATATATAACGATTTTAGATTACATAACAAATGATCATTATAAAATTGTGACATATATATATTACGTTTTTTTGCAGTTTGTGTTCACCCCGTACGACGAAGTTATGGCAATTTTGCCCGACTATTGCAAGGCGGGTGAAGAAATATGGACTGCAGAAGTCCCACTCATATTTTATTATGTCGTTGAATATCATTTCCCTGACCGCTTCTGCAGACAATTTCATGGATTTCAAGACGTACCTCATCCAGTGCATTTCCGTAAGGACTTGCACGATTTGGACGGGCGGTCAGGGAGATATATTTCAAATTGGCTGGACAAACATAGGGAGTATGTGCAAGCCTACGTTGATGCACCGAACAGTGTGGTCCAAATGCAAGTGCCCCAGGGTCAACATAGTGTAAGCTATGCCTACCTGAGGTGGTACCACCAGTGTGGGCGCCGCATCATTGGTAATCCTGCACATTCTGTACGTGAGGGTTATCAGTCACTGTCCGCCGCTTATACTGAAGTGGTTAGTATGTGCTGTTTTTAAATATTCATGCGTTTAAGATTATTATGTTACGATTTTGATGTGTTATATATTTTTTGTGGCGTAGATATATAAGGTGCGGAACCTGGGTCTTACCGGGAGGCGCTCACTTGAAGAAGGTGACACTAATCCAACCGTTGTGGACATGACCGGACAGGCTGACAGCTTGATGCAATCGACCCCGTACGCATATTTGGACTATGTCACTGATGAAATGCTTGCCAATGCACCTGACCCAGATGAACCGATTCAGGGTCTGCGTCGCAATAGGGAGCAGCGGCGGGGGCGTGCGGGACAAGGCGGTAGGCGTGGCCGTGGCCGTGTTATGCATCAAGGCGTCCAGGCTGAGGGAAATGCATGGCCGGTCAAGCTAATGAAGAGGAAGATGATGAGGATGAGGGTATGGATGACTGTGGTAGGAGGGACAATCTGTTGCCCGTTACGATGAATTCCTCTTTTGACGAGGATGAGTCGGGCCCTTCTACTGGTTCGTATGGTACCCATACTACTAGTAGTTCATATGGTGCCCCACCTACTACCCAGTTTGGGGAGTACTCATCATATGGGGTTGTTTCATTCGCTCCAGCTTCATTTCAATATCAAAATTATACGACCCCAGCGAGTGCAGTGTATGACCCGACCCAACCTGGGTCATCCTATCAACAACCCCAACCTTACATGCATAATTATGAACCTCGTCCTACATACAACAATATGCCTTCAAGCCACCCAATACACGACTTTCACAGGGGAGAGTCATCCGATCAAGGTGGTAGGCAATTGGAATTACCGACAATGGATGAGTTTCTCCCTCAGCCGGTCCAACAACAACGACGACGGCAATCAACGAGGCGCGGCCGCCCGACATTATGTGGAACTGGTTCGCGACATCACCACCCCGGGTACAAACATATATGCAGTTTCCCTAATTTATATTGCCATTCAATTTATTGTTTTTAACAAGACTTCATTAACTTGCAGGGAACACCACTAAATTTTTGGACGACACCGGTGCTTTATTTTATTTTACAAATGTATATTAAATATGTTCAATTGTAGTAATTTTAAATCGAAATTTATCGTACAAGTTTTAGCGTTACTATGTTATCTTTAACTCTCAATAATAATTATTGCACAAGTATGACAAAATAATAATTTTATTACCATCAATCAAAATAATTAAAAAAATCATACAACTAATCAATTAACCATCTAATTATCAATTAATCATTAATAACTAATCATTCTAATAACTAACTAATCATTATATTTTTTACTAATCATTTAAATTTACATAATCATTACACTAATCATTATCTTTTTAACTAATCATTTAAGCTAATCATTATCTTTTTGCCTAATGATTGGAAGCAATGATGACCGGAGTAAAAAATTATTAAAAGCTACAACTCCTCTTCATGAGGTGTGGTAGCTTTTTCCTACAACTCCCTTCATCGTTGTTGCTGTTTTTGCCCGGTTTTTTTTTTCACCACATTTTGGAATCCATTTTAAAAAGTAGTTTCCGGCGAGTTAATGATTCGGAAAAAGGTGGCAGAAGTTGACCGCAAACAGCCGGCGTGGCCCACAGGAAAAGGAAAGTGAACTCAAACGGCAAACTGGCACAAGTTTCAAGAGAGAGAACTCTAGACGCTCACAGCTTCTTTTGTCGTTATAAATTATTATGTTTAATGTTTAAAGTATTGATTTTATCCACCTGCAAATTATTAAGAAAATACTTTAAAAAAAATAAGCAATGAAGAAATAATTAGTTTGAATAATTAATAATAAATATGGCAAGTCGACAAAATAGAAAATTAAACTTAGTTTTATTCCACGGTTGAAGATTGTTTAATGTTAGAAAATTAAAGATACGATGTTAGATTGTTAATTTTTTTAAAATATATAATGAACAAAACATTTTCTACTATTGAAGATTATCAAGAATTTTATCGTTACGCAACCAGAGTAATGATTTGTTAAATGTTTACTTAAGTATTGTCGTCATATTTTGAAGAGAAATATTATATATTTTTGATAGTGTATCAAATGCGCAAATTTTACTGTGGACCACGCATCAAAACGACTTTATTTTGATTAATGAAAACAGACGGATGAAACGGTTTCCGTTTTGCACCATTCACTTTCAGTTTATATAAACTGTAGTTACATTTCAACACAATTGCAGTTACATTTCAGCGCAACTGCAGTTTCTTTTCGATATAACTGAAGTTTCTTTCGATATTTATACACTCAAATATGTGAACATGTTATTTAGTTTCCTTTCAACACAACTACAATTTCTTTTATAATACAATGTAATTTCATTTCAACACAACTACAATAATATCATTTCGATATAACTACAGTTTCATGGAACAATATACACCCAAAATGTAAAACTGTTATTCAGTATCAATTTATATACACTTCAGTTATATTTCAACACAACTACAGTTACATTTTAATATAACTACAGTTTCATTCGATAATATAAAAACAAATGTGAGACAATGTCATTTGAAATATAATGAACTATAGTATCAGTTACGAAAATTTACAATAGTCATTCCTCTCACTTATTGCAATGACATTGTTTTGTGACCATAGTTCACAATGCATTGTAGACCATGGTTCACAGTATAAGGACGGTATTATGGTTTCAATATACGAGAGAAGATAAAATATTACTGTCGCATTAGTTTGTCAGGGTGGTTAATATTGTGTGTACTATATATATATATATATATATATATATATATATATATATATATATATATATATATATTTCAATTTGTAATGTGCATTATATTGCCATAGTTAGTTGGATAATAAAAATTTTATCCAAGAAAAAAACATTTCATTTCTCTATACAAATTTTTATTTCCAATCATATATATTCAAAATAAAAGAAAAAAAGAAGAAAAAAATAAAACTAAAATTAGTATGGGTGTACGTTTCTCGTTAAGCCGCCGTTAACGTTGGTGAAGAACCCAACAAGCTCCGGTCGGTAAGGAAGGTAGGATCGCCGTCGCTCTTCGTCCTTCGCCTTACTTCTCAAGTAACGCTCGTGAGCCAACGCCGTTACATTCTTATTATTCTTCTTTTTCTTCTGCTGCTGCTGCGCCGCCGCCGTTACGTTGTTAATTTCTCCGCCAGCGTTGACTTTGACTCCGCCGCCGCCGATTTTCTTCTCCGCCGCGTTCAAAAACACAAACGCGTCCCTCCCGTCGCTGTTGCTCCGGTGGGCCAAATCCCTAAATCTCCAAATCTTCGAAAACCCCGTCGAGTTGCTCTTCTTCGCCGCCGCCGCCGACCACTCGCAGCAAGGTCCGGCGATGGCGTCGTCCCCTGAAGAAGACGCCGCCGCCGCTTCCACCAGATTCTCGCTCCCTGTCGCCGCGTAAACATGTTTGACCGGCGGCCTGTCGGTCAACAGAAGATCTGTGTTAAACAACGGAAAAACCAGACGGGTCTCTTCGGCGGCCATATCAACCCCGTCGAAAACAAAAGAAAAGTCATCTTCATCTTCGTCCTCATAATCATTTTCTTCTTCTTCTTCTTGATCATCAATCTTCACTTCATTATTATTATCGTCGACTTTTTCTTCTTCATCGAAGTTGATCTGATTGGAGAAATCTTGAGCTAGAGAATCCATGGCGGCTTGAGATTTTGGTGTTTTGATAAAACAGTAAAACGTGTTATGTTATGTTACGTTGCAGATCAGAGTTGAAGATGGGAATGGGTTTTGGATTGAAAGAAACGAGGAGAGGGGCAAATGTGTATATATATTGCGTGGTTGGTCGTAGGGTCAAACTTTGATTTAGTATGTTATTATTACGTTGTACGCTTAGAAAGTTCGAATGTGGAATAGTATTTATTTATTTTGGGATGATTAATGCGTGTCTGCCTTGTTTGGGAAGGAACAAAACGAAATGACACAGAAAATGGAGTTACAAATTTAGAGTTTAAAATTAGAGTTAATTTTTTTTTTTTTTTTAGAACATCATCATTTCGTTTTAGTATTATTGCAACCTAACGATTTTTGTCCATCATTAACAATATCGCTTAAATTTGATAAATTACAGGGACATTTAGTTCTTCAATTATGAAAACTTTTTTAAAAAATGAAAATAAAAATATAACGGGTCAACGGTCAACCCACTTTGTATAAAAAGATACAAATGTCCTTGTATTTAACTACATTTCAACAATTTTATTGACGAAAGATAAAAATGGTCATGTCACAATAACACTAGAACCAAATGGATGTTCCGTAAAAGAAAAACTAAAAATGAAATGTCATATATAAAGCTAAAAAAATAGAATTAAATCTTTAAAAATAAATAAAAAAATAAAAAGAAAAGGCTAGAGAAGAAGAGTAGAATTATCTATTATTTGTCATATATTAATTTATAGTTCCCACAATCCCACACGTATACATGAGAATAACATGCGCTATATTTTTTTTTGGTAGAACCAGACAAGATTTGCATAATAAAATATGCAATAGTTGAATTATGTATGGTTTGTATATGTTGGGGTTCCAACTTCCAAGTTCCAACCGAGAGTCATAGAGGTACTATTAAGCTATAATTTACTTGAATTAGCTAATAGTTGAGGGTTATTTTAAGTATTAAGTAAAGTGTAATGTTTTTTTTTTTTAGATCTAAAAAGGAATTATATTTTATCTCAAAAGTATTATGGAGTACATATTTTACATGATACAGTTTCTCACCCAAGATTTAATTCTTTATTTTAAAATTATAAGCTTATACCATTCGATTATAATATTCTGAGTAAATTAAAGTGCTTTGTATTTAATTTGCCAACAAACTATCATGTAGTGTGATGACATCCCGGTTGCTATTCGAAATAGGTGGTCATAAGTTCAAACCCAGTGGTGGGGACTTAGATTCTGATCTTTAGGTTGAAAATATTGAAAAAGTATAGAACATATACTAATAACATTGATGCCAACATAAATTGAACCTAGAATCAAGGGCGGACCCATAGTGGGGCAGCTGCCTCCCTTCCCCCACCCCACCGCCTTATATATATGTGTGTGTGTGTGTCTACATAAATAAATAAATAAATAAATAAATATATATATATATATATATATATATATATATATATATATAATATTAACTTATATATAAAATATATATTTATGTATAAATTACTAAATGTTTGAGTAACTTAGTTGGTTGTAACGCTAAAGTTGATATTAAATAGCTTATATCACAGGTTTGAATCTTATTAGCAGCACTTGCCTTTAGCTTTTCTCTTTTATTTTACCTCTTTCATCCTTTCACAAGACAAATTAAATGTTTTTTTTTGTTAAACTAGGAGAGGGGAACACCCAAAAAGAACACAAAGAAGAGACTCAAAGATTATTATCAACCCTCCTCAGAGGGACCTGCCGATGGAAAACAACGCCAACAGCATCCTCATCCACAGTCCGTGCAAGCTCAGGAGGGACATCATGCAGCTCTAAAATCGTGCCCGGGCTCAGAGCGGCCTGTTTCGCGAGACTATCAGCAACTCGATTCTGCTCCCGGTACACGTGCCGGAATTCCACCGTTTGAAATCTCAAGGTCTCTCTGAGGCACCTTTCAATGAGATTGTAGTAATTTCCTGTTGCGTGCCTAGAGCGTTGTAGCAACTCAATAACCATTTGAGAGTCACTCTCCAGAATTATATTACGATACCCGTGGGTATAAGCCTGACCCAGGCCGTGCCACACAGCCCACGCTTCGGCCTCAGTAGCGGAGCATGTGCCAACATTCGCGACAAACCCAATCCTCCAACGCCCTTCATGGTCCCTGATAACCCCGCCACATCCCGCCATGCCCGAGGTTGTCGATCTGCTGCCGTCAACGTTCACTTTGACGGCCCCCGCTGCCGGTTTTTCCCAAGCTAACCACGCGTCGACAGTCGTTGGTTTATCCATGCCCGGCAATTTTGCTCTCGTAAACGCAGATTTGACATCCTCCTCCTGCTTCGCAATCCATCGGAGCTTTTGGTCCATGGGTATGCCTCGCCCGTTAAAAACTTTGTCATTTCGCCACCTCCATAGCCACCAAAGACGAATGGCGAACCGTTCCGGCCATCCCTCCCCAAATCCATCTCGCCTGTCACCACGTAAATTTGCTTGAAGCCATTCCTCCCATCCTAGATGGTCCAGCTGCACTGCCCGCAGAGCGCCAAACACCGTACCCCAAATTGGTTTCGCGTTGCTGCAATGTCGAAACAGGTGGTTGCAGTCTTCCGCCTGTCCTGCACAAGAAACACTCGCAATATTAGAAGTTAAGTGGCGTCTAGCTCTTTCAGCATTCGTTAGGATTCTCCCATGCATAACCAGCCAGATAAACACGCAGATTCTATGTGGCACTTTAAGCTTCCATATCCGATCCCATTCTGCGTGAAAACTTGTCGCAGTGCTCGGTGCGATCGACGCGTACACAGAGCTGATAGAAAAATCGCCCGACGGGTCCAACCTCCAGCCCACCTGATCCTCAAGGGCAGGGTCAGTGGAAAGAACATAGGAATGGAGTCTCGAAATCATGGTATTCGGAAGATGCTCGACCATAAGCTCCCACCGCCAGCCAGCCCCTTCTTCCCACAAGTCACGCACCTTCGCGTAAAGTTCCGGGAGGCTTAGAGGCGTAGTTAGGAATCGACACAAGGGCTCCGGATCGATCCATCTATCCATCCAAAAGTTGGTTTGCCGCCCACCGCGGACGACCATCATCATACCATTCATTATCCACGAAATTCTGTGCGGCCAAAATGCCTCTCCAAGCTGACGAAAAGTTCGAGCTTCGGTTTTGAGAACCGCTACGACCTCTATCCCCAGTATACTTGTTTAGAATGATTCGGGCCCAGAGACTGTCTTGCTCTTGGCGCAGCCGCCATCCAAGTTTTGCCATATAAGCCAAGTTCATCGCTCGAGGTCGAAAAACCCCAAGGCCTCCCGAGCTCCTGCTTTGCGTGACTTTATCCCAAGTCACTAAATGAAGCTTACTGGGATTGCCTTCCGTCGTAGCACCCCCCCAAATAAAGCGCCTCGTGTATTTCTCGATTTCAGTACAAACTCCCATGGGTAACACCGTGGTCTGCATGGCGTACGTCGGTATGGATGAAATAACAGCCTTCGCTAAAGTGATCCTTCCTGCTAGAGAAAGAGTTTTGGATTTCCATCCTTCGAGTCGGCCTTTAATGCGATCAAGTAGAGCAGTAAAATGACTTCCTTTGAGCGGCCCATGCGCTGATTTCACTCCCAAATAAGTACCTAGGTCATTTGTTTGTGTCAGATTTAAACGATTGGCGATGCCCGATGCTATGGTTGAGTCCACATTTTTCGAGAAGTACACCAGCGACTTAGAAAAATTGACTCTTTGCCCTGAGGCCTCGCAATATCTGTCAAGACAATCCCGGATTACCTCTACTTGGTCCATAGAAGCTTCTGCGAAGAGGACTAGGTCGTCTGCAAAACAAAGATGAGAGATGGTCGGCCCTGAAGTAGTTAACTGAATTCCTTTCCATACTCCCGTCAACACCTTGCATGAAATCGCCTGACTCAAGACTTCCATGCAAATGACAAAAAGTGCGGATTCCCCTCTTCGGGGCAAACTGGGGGAGGGTATCGCCATTCCAAAGGATAGAGAGGCGAGGCGTTTGCACACAGTGCATTATAAGCTGAATCCATTTATCCGCAAACCCAATCTCATTGAGCGTTGGTCTAATGAACTCCCACTCCAAGCGATCATAAGCTTTCTCGAAATCCAACTTGATCGCCATGAAACCCTTCACGCCTCGCTTATAATGCATTGTGTGCATAATTTCTTGATAAATCAGGATGTTATCAGAAATTTGACGCCCTGGTACGAACGAGCTTTGGTACGGTCCCACTATAGCGGGGAGGATAAGTTTCAAATGATTAGTAATAGTTTTGGTAATGATTTTATAGCTGACGTTGCACAAACTGATTGGCCTGAATTGTCGCACATTCTCTGGCGACTGTACCTTTGGAATGAGGACCAGGTGAGTATCATTCAGACCAGGGGGTAACGATCCAGTTGTAAAAGCCTCTTGCACTAGGTGGAAAACACTACCTCCGACCACTGCCCACATACGTTGGTAAAAAGCTGCATGAAACCCATCCGGCCCAGGAGCTTTGAAAGGATCCATTCTTGAAAGGGCGGAGTGAACTTCTTCAATGGAGACAGGCTTGTTAAAAACAGTCCACTGCTGAAGCAAAATCTGCGGGAATCTGCCTTCCCTGTTGCCCGATCTCAGATGCCCGTGATCCGACGAGTATAGCGCAACAAAATAATCCCTGACATGATGTTGTAGCTGAGCTTGGTCCATAATCCAATTCCCGTTAACGTCCTGTAATCTCTTGATCGTGTTCCGAGCTTGTTTAACAGCGGTGGCCGCATGGTAAAAAGCGGTATTTCGGTCTCCCGATGTGATCCAATTTTCACGTGAACGTTGGTACCAAAGAAGCTCTTCCTGGTATAAAATGTCCTGGTATTCCGGAGTTAGTTTCTTCTCAAGCTTAGCCAAACCCCCATGGAAAGCCACCGCCAGCCGAGTCTATACACCACCGATGCGCGCAAGGATATTCTTCTTCCTATAATGGATATCACCAAACGTGGTTTTATTCCATCGTCTCAGAGCTTCCGCAATCTTAGGGATGTTTTCTGTGAACGGGGTAGACGACCGCCAAGTCGCTCGGACCACCTCTTGTAAGGAATTGGAAGTGAGCCACGCAGCCTGAAACTTGAAAGAACCCGGTCGCCTGGTAAACTCTCGGCGAGCCACTTGTAACAAAACAGGGGAATGGTCCGACGACAGCCTAGGCAAATGAGTGACACTCGCATCCAAAAAAGCAGTCCACCACTGAGTATTACACAGAACCCGATCCAGCCTTGCACTCTTGGGCGAGCCAGACTCCGAACCTCTCGACCAAGTATACTTTGGCCCGCTAAACCCCATATCCATGAGACCTTCGTTCTCAATCCAGTCCGCGAACTCCGAGCAACGATGAATAGAAAAAGAATTGTAATTCGTGGTTTCATCTTGGTTTAACACCGCGTTGAAATCCCCAACAACAACCCAGGGACCCGTAAAGCCTTGATTTGCCATTGTGAGTTCCGACCAAAGACGACGGCGTAGATGGGGCGTTGGACTCCCGTACACCACCGCTAAATGCCAATCACCTCGGCTTGCATCTTGAACCTGTAGCAAAATAAACTGAGGGTGAGTAGCGACAACTACAATTTTGCTAGATTTATTCCATAAAACCCAGATACCCCCACTAAAACCAACTGCCTCCACCCGAACCCAGTCCGAGAAACCTAGCTGCATACAAATCGAATTTGCATGAGAGCCGGAGACCTTAGGCTCCACAATGCCCAAAATAGCGGGCTTGTGGGTCTGGATGAGCTGTTTGAGGACACGGAGGAATTCGCTACCACCCGCGCCTTGATAGTTCCAAAAAAGACAATTCATAAAAACAACGCAAAAAAGAGGAGATGCGAAACAAACGACAAAAACCGCAAGAAAAACAGAAGAAGCAAACACTGAGTCAAACGGCAGGGGCCGAAACACCCTCCGTCACACCCAAACCCTGAGGCATGTCATCCTCCATCACTATATCGCCTTCCACATCAACATCGTCGGGCGGGTCTGTGTGATGTTCTTGAGATTGATCTTCGGCCACATCAGCAGTTCGGGCCTCACGATCCTGATGCACAACTGTGGTCGAGTTAATAATGTTCCCTCCTTCTTCTCCGCGGTTCACCACATGTTCATCCTCTTCAACCGCCCGTCGCGACAGCCTCCTTTGAGAAGCCCTCCCCGTATTTGATCCCTCTGCCTCTGGTTGGCGCCGAGCCGAAGTAGGTTCATTCATAATTTGTGTCTCATTTGCGATCACATTGTTTCGCCGCTGACGCCCTTCCAAGACAGTCCTCCCCAACACCCGATTGTTGTCTCTGTCGACCTCCTCCCTGCCCTGGGTATTACTCGTAGCCGGCGTAACTCCGTGCCCTTCTTCCCCCGTAAGATCGCCCTGCTCCAGTACAGAATCCAAGGGCATAAACCGTGAACCCCTAGCCGCAGCGCCCCCCTGGTTACTTCCCGTCGCCGTGGTGTTTCCCCCACTTGGCCGCTGTTGTCCGCTATTTGGAGGTCGTCCAACCTGACCACGCTCCTTTCTATTGACTATCATCCATGAGCCAAACGGACGGCCACGGGACGAAGACGCACCTCCGGTCGCATGCACTGCAGGATTGTTTACGGAAACAGAACCCTCTGGAATGGGAGGTTGCGCTCCCTCAGTTCCAGCCGCTACTGAGACGTTGCCCCCACCAGTATTCGCACAGCCTTCAAGCCTATGCCCATACATTCCGCACACAAAGCACACTAGGTGAATCCCTTCGTAGGCCACTTTCCAAACTTTTCCTTCCAAGGTGAAAGTAGGAATTAGCGGTTTCATGATATCGATCTCGACACAAACCCGAGCAAACTTACCCCTTGATACTAGACTAGTCGTGTGATCCACTCGCACCGTTCGCCCTAGTTTGTTTCCAATCCGCCGGAGACACATGAGATTATAAAACTCCACGGGGAGATTGGGGAAACGGACCCAAACAAGGACCTTCTCAGTCGTGTCAGCCACCGGATCAAAATTTGGCACCCAATCCTTGACTATCAGATAGTGATCAAGAATCATCCATGGGCCTTCGTATTTGGCAAACTCCAAGTCATCACGCGCACCGAAACGGACGAGGAAATAATCATTCTCCAAAGCAATCAACTCCATTCGGCCTTTCGGTTTCCACATCGTGGTTAGTCGCCTAAGAAGGTAAGCATAACCAACCCGCCGTCCCATCACCTTAATAATTAAGGTTTGACGCCAAGGTTCCCTGATCTGATCCTTCTCTTTGGCTGTTAGACGAACTGTGGGGCATAAGGGGTCGTCATTACTGTCATCCAGTTCCTCTTCGGCCTCCAGATCCACAGATTCCTCATCAGCGGCGTCAGTCATGAGGAAGGGAGCCGCGTCGGGTCCCTTTCCAACCACCGATTCCAGGTAAGTGCGAGGTGGTGCAAACCCAGGACCACCCGACGGTGCTTCTGCACCAGCAGACTGGTTCGAGGGCGAGATGGAATCTGCATCCATCAGATCAGCACTGCCCCGATCCTCAACCACCGGCAAAGCCGCTGATTGTGTTTCCGCCACAAAGTCGATATTATCAGCAGAACTGCCTGGTCGATCCAGTTGGACCGGAGAAACAGCAGCATCGTCAGTACCCATCGTAATGGTTTGCGTCGCAGCAGTTGGGGTTTCGGCGATCACCACCGTAGGATGATCGGGTGGGCCATCAACGACTGCTGGTATCGCATCAGAATCCATGGCATCACATGATCCATCGCCCATCTTAGGCTTATTCGTGCTTCGTTCCAGTAGATCGTCTTCCTCAGAATCCCGTTGAAGAGAGCGTTTATTTTTTTCTTTTGTGTTAAATTAAATGTTTTTTAGTTTACTTTATATAAATCATTTAATTAACAAAATAAATGTTATTTTAGTCTACTTTTTATGAACCATTTAATTAATATAGTATACAAGTTTATATTGTACTTCATTGTATTCGAATGAATTTAGAAAAACTTAAAATTGATCTAACTAAAAGAAATTAAAATTAAAAAGTATTTATGAATATAGTGTCTTTTCTATTCAAATTATTTTATCTAATTAATTATGTTTCATATTTTGTCATAATATTTTTTATAACATTTCAATGTATTTTAAAATTTCACATTTTTATCGTACTCAGGTATATATATTTTTACTCTGCCCCTAACTATCATATAGTCTATCAAAATAGTTTTTGTAATTTATAATATATTTTACATTTAAACTTTATTATGAGTACTTGATATTTTATCATTTATTTCTAACATCATTTAAACTTTACCCCTATTAAGATGGGAGGATGCTTAATTAATGCTAAAAATTATTTGAGACATAAGGAAGTGGGAACGAAAACGTTTGGGCGTGTCAGCTGTTCAAGCTGGGAAGGCTTCACAAAATTGACTTATTATATATTGGATCTTGACCATTGACATTCACATGATTCACCACATCAATTTCCTTTTTCCTTTTCAGTTGTGCTCGTGCGTGGCAAGCTAAGTATACCCCATCTAGAAGAACACCTTTATTTTATTATTACTTTTTAATTTTATTTTAATAGGTCGGTTAGAACTTACAAGACAAAAAGAGAAAACGAGATAATCCAAAATTTCACTCTCAAAATTATATTACTGTTGTAACTGATTCCCCTTAGCTCGGAGTGCTCCCGGTAAAACAAATTAGATGAACAGTATAATGTAAGTGAAAATTGGAGAGACAAGGTGTAAAATCAATATATTATTTAACCAAATCAGTACATATATGAAGTTATATATATAATTACATTTGCAACAAAAAATAATAATGGAGACATAAATACGGTCATTATGCTAAAGACCTTGTGGTCTAGTGGTTTACATTCCCACATGGATGAGTGGAGTCAATTGTTGACTCTTTGTTTTTCAGTAGATAAGATTACACGATATATGGGTAATCTTCATGATTTTGTAAAGAATTTTATTTGTTTATTTTAAAGTCCTAGTCCTATACAAATTAAAATAATTTTAATTTATATTGATAAAAACATTAATACGGAGTAATAACGATTACCATTTAAAAATTTCATTTTATTCGCAAATATAATTTTTAAAATTAACATATTTAACTTTTATTTTAAAATAATTGTATTTTAAAGTCACATTCAGCATTAAAATATTAAAATACTTTTTAAAAAAGAATTAACAGATTTAGATTTTGTTTTAAAATACATGTGTTTAACTTATGTGTACGAATAAATTGAAAATTAAGCAAAAACAATTTAGGTTTATTTTAATTTGTATGAAACTCTTTTTTAAAAAATATAAATAAATTTTTTTACACCTCTCATTCTAAGTTGGACAGTAATTCCTTCACAAAAACTAGTTGGACAGTAATTAAATTTTGCAAAGTGATACCAAACTAGCTACATACTAAGGTGGAGTGAGAAGGGATATATATTTTTATGAGAGGTTAATAAAATTTAAAACTAGTTGGAGGCATTCATTAATATTTATTTCGTAAAACTTGTTAATGATTAAGTTACATACTTTTGGTTGTGTTTTTGAGAACTATTTACTTTGATACAATATAATATATGTTTATAGCTACTTTCTCAATATAATATATGTTTATAGCTACTTTCTCAACCAAATGAAGCACAAAGAGTCAATATTCGCCTCCAACGAGACTCTAACCCACCTCCTCCCATGTGAGTGCAACCGGGTGTCACTAGACCACAAGATCTTTGGCATGCATACTTTTGGTTTAAAAAAAAAGTTACATACATTTAAATATTAACAAAATAAAATCCGAGTTGGCATGCATGCATGACACATCATATTATGTTGATGTTGATGGATTATATTAATGCCACATCAAAAAAGTTAACAATCAACATTAATGGGGTTAAGAATTATCTTTAATTTTGCCATTTTAAAAATATATAATACTAAATTATCTTTAATTTTACCATTTTAAAGTCAGACATGCACACACATGTATGTATGTATTTTTATTCTAATTCCGTGTACTACCAAGTAATAAAACTCTTTTTCAAAAAAAAAAAAAAAGTAATAAAACTTATTCTAATTACCAAATAGAGTAAATTGTTATTTTGGTCGTGTGACTTTTGGAATCTTATTAATTGCAATTTACAACTTTCAAAATTGTTAATTTAGTACATTAACTATTTAATTTTATCAATTTTGATCACTCCGGCCAAATTGCTGGCCAAATCTCACGGAAAATTTTAATATTTAAAATAATAAGGATATTTTAATCATTTTGCATCTCTTTTCTTCCTTCACCATTTCTTCGCTGGACAAATTCACCTGGTTTTCATCCATTCTCTAGAAATATTAAGTCTAAATGACAAAAAAAAAAAAAAAAAAAAAAAAAAAAAAAAAAAAAAAAAAAAAAAAAACTTCATAAGAAACTTGTTAACATAATTTCATAATTATATAACACCAGAGACTAAAAGTGTAACATAGTGGACAATTAAATACTGAATCTGTTTAAATCAATTAACAAAGACCAACTTTACAAAAGTGAATTAATTCAGGACCAAACATATTATTTTCTCTAAATAAATTATTGTTTTATGTTCCATTATATAATTAGAGATTCCATATGTCAACTGAACATTATATTATTATGTATATTTAATTTGTTTGAAAGTCAGTATATATTACTAAAGACATGCATGTTATTCATTTAGGTAAAGGCATAAATGACCAGGTCATATATGCATAATATATTGTTAATCATTTCATTTCAAAAGGGTTGCTTAACATGATTAATCCTTGAAAATCAACATTTATTTGATCATCATTCGTTGAACACTGGACATACATGGTAGTTGTGAACAGCATTCATTGAAATTCAAGTAGTTCTGATCTGAGTCTAGGCTCAAAGTATGACTAACATGATATGATATTGTTTAATTATCTTCAAGTCTAGGTGCGTATGAAATTTGACAATTGAATTTTATTTTATTTTATTTTTAAAAATTTTTAAGTTTGAGTCATTAGACAATAGCATAATACTGTAATAAATAGGCTAAATATTAATATGTATCTTACATTTACTATATAAAAAATTGTTATATCTTAAGCATGATTACAGGAGACGTGAGTTGCTAGACATTAGTAGGACGGTAGAGTAGCACCTAGCGCATAAGCGGTTAACTAACTCAGCTACTCGGCTGAATTGGAAGAGTAAACTCGGCTGAGTTCGCCGCCAACTTGGCCGAGTTGGGAACCAAGGCAGGCAGCTGCTTAGGAGATAATTCACCTCGATCTAAGGGAAATGCCGATTTTTACAATAGTAATTTTAAGTAAAAATTATCTTTTTGAGCCCATTTTGAGAGTACTTTCTTGCTGTTATTTTATTCATAAAATTTAAATTTGAGATATTATTAAAGGGAACAAAAGTCTCTACTCTTACACCACATTTGGTTATTAGTTGAATAAGAGTTGTTGTTGAATATATAATTTTCATCATTGGGTTAAAATTAATGTCATGTTTTGGATAATATCTAACTTCTAACTACCCAGAAATTTCATGCTGAATATTATAATTTATGCTTTTATTTATTCAGAAATCTTTAATTGGAAGTCAAATAGTGACTTTGGGATGTGGGTAGTTGGACGTTTTTTGTAGTTTTTTTTTTCTTAAAAAAAAGAAGAAGAAATCTTTAAGGAGTATTACAAGATTTGATCTTAGATAAATGTATAGAATTAGTTACATAGTCAATAATAAATATTCTTAAATACAAAAAGTAATAATACCAACTCTTTAAATAGTGGTACTAAATGTTGGTGTCCCGATTAACACTCTTACATAGATGATGGGAGTGGGTTCAAGCCTCAGTGGATGCAACTGTTGACTCGTTGTGCTTCAGTAGGTTGAGAAAGTAGCTATGAACAGATACTACATTGTAACAGAGTCAGTAGTACTCAAAAAAAAAAATGTTGGTAAAGAGAGATAAAGCTTGAGGCATGAAAAAAGTTTCATTGTCTTTTAGAACAAGACACAACGATGTTGTTCTCCAAAGTTATACAATTATTCTGTAATAACGTGCACTCGTTAACTACAGTTGGAATGCACTAAACACTACTCAAAAGTTAATAATAAGAAAGGAAGGAGAAAGGAAAATGTTTTGTGTTTGATGATTTAGAACTACCTAGATGAGTTCTATTTATAGTAAGAATGGAAGAATGGAGACAAGAAGCAAGCAGATGATCCATGTCCACAATGGAATATTACGGACCACAAACATTAAGAAATAAATAGATGGTTTCATTTGATCTGCTCTACTTTTGCCGCTTAGCATTATCAACACTAAATTGACATAAATAAATAGACTAGGATACTTACTCTTGTGCTTCAATAGGTTGAGAAAGTAGTTACGAACAGATACTGCATTCTAATAGAGTTAGTAGTATTAAAAAAAAATAGACTAGGATAATTCACAAAATTGTTTCTAATAATAATTTATGGATGCGGATATTTCAAGATGGTGAATTTGGTGTGCATATCAATTTTGGAAGGTTGGGTAGAGTTGAAGATGATAAGATTGAGCCAAGATGGAGGTAGGAGGCAAATTATTGTGTTGACCAGGACCAAAATGATGTCGTTGAATTTTATGAGTTAGAATAATGTACTTTATGTTTTAAAATAATGTACATTATTTATTAAAATAGTGTACTTTGTATTAGAATAATGAAACTTTTGAAGTAAGATACTATAGTACATTATAAATTATAAAAATATATATTGTAATAGGTCGCTGAAAAAAAAGTTACGCAAAATGACGTTTTTAGATCGTGGTCCATATAAGCACAGTTGTATGGATCACGGTCCATGCAATAACTATTGGAGGTGAGAAGTGTGGGGCCTAATGGACATGGATTGGGCCACTAAGGTCCAATAGGCTGATGTAATTGTAGTTAGATTATGTCCATAATGTAGTAAAGTATAAAATGTACTGTAACATTCTTCTATATAGCACTGTCGTTTTAGCGTCCACAACATTCTATGACGTTATTTGCAATATAATCATTACAATTTGAACTAATTCTTGAGCTTTGCTCCCAGGAAAATTTAGTTCTATAAAAACTTTTTTTTTTTTAAGATAGTTATATACACACACTGGTTCAGCACCTTGTCTTCGATCCCCACCCATGGAAATGGAGTAAACCATTCGGCCAGTCCCCTGCACACTTAGTGTGCTGGGTTAATCTTCTAGCTGCCATGGTTTTATAGGATTAGATCTATTAGAAAACTGGGTAGGGATATTGAAAGAAAAATATTAATTGGTAGTTAGGCTTGAATAATATTCACAATTGAACTATAAATAATAATAAAGAAATAATGATAAGTCGGGCCAACAAAATGGACCAAGTTTTTTTTTTTTTTCCTAGGTCCCAATCTTGGCCGACATCCCACTGTGTATGCCCAACTAGGATTTTGACACCTTTTTTTTTTACATGCAAACCCATTGGGCCACATTCTTTACTTGTAGGCCAAATTAGTATTTTCATTATTTTCCCTACATGTGAACCCATTGGATCATCTTCCTTGCATACGGGCCACTCTATGATTTTTCATTGCCATTAGTCTTGTGCTCAAATGGCCAATTGTTATGCCGTGGACCCGGGTGCACCTTGCAAGGTGCACCCGGGTCCTTAAACGGCGTCGTTTAGACGCTGGGTGTAACGGTGCTGTTAGTGGCACCGTTACACCCAGCCAATCAAAAATAAAACAGAGTATAAGTGTGAATCTATAGTTCTAAATGTGTGAATCTACAACTACGTATCTGTGAATGTATAGGTGTATAAGTGTGAATCTAAAACTCAAATACATAATGTGTAGTTCATAATGTGTGAATCTGTAGTTCATAATGTGTGAATCTGTAGTTCATAAGGTGTGAATCTAACACTATGTAACTGTGAATCTATAGTTGTATAAGTGTGAATCCAAACATGAATACCCATCACTGCAAAACAGAGTATCATGTATGAATCTGTAGTTCATAATGTGTGAATTTGTAGTTCATAAGGTGTGAATCTATCACTATGTAACTGTGAATCTATAGTTGTATAAGTGTGAATCCACTAACAGCACCGTTACACCCACCCGGGTGCACCTTGCAAGGTGCACCCGGATCCACGGCATAAATTGCCTCAAATGGCATATAGTGGCTCTTCCAATTTTCCATACGGAAGGTCACAAGATCGAGCCTCAGTGGAAGCCATACTAACTCTCTGTGCTTCAATATGTAAAGAAAGTATGTATGAACAAATACTACAATTTAAAGTGAGGTTCATATCCCATTTAGAACCCCATTGCAAAAAATTATTTGATATACTACTAAATAATATATCCTCAATATACAAATAATTTACATTTATTCAAAGTCTACGTTATAATAGATCATGATCCACAATATAGTTTGCCCAACACGGCAACACCACACGTACAGCTACTATATTATCATCAATCATCACGATCATTTATGCCTTTGGATCTACAAAGGAGAAAATATGAAGAGAAAATCAAGCACAGCCTCTCTCATGGAATGTTCAATCTCCATGTATACATATTTATTCAGAAAGCTGAGAGAGAGAGAGAGAAAAGAAAAATCATATCGAAATGATGGGTTCAAGAAATCACATTATTATTCTTCCTTTGTGTTTGGCCTTAATCGGCGTTTATGCAAGAGAAGCCGCGGAGAAGCTGAGCCCATTCTGCGAGGGCTTGCCGGCGGACAATGTCCCCTTCTGCTCACAAGCTTTGAAGGGCGAAACCAAGTGGGAGGAAGCGGTGGTGAAGATGATATTGGCCACAATGGCCAAGGTAAAAGCTCAGCAGTCAAAGGCGGAGACCATCGGAGAAAAGCTGCCGCCGACGATCCCGAAAGCAGACAGGGCGGACGTGGCGGAGAAATGCAAGAGCGGCTACAACTACGCGCTGGACAATTTGAAGCACTCGCTCAAGCGGATCCGCCGCCGCGTTTATGTTAGGACGGACAGCGTCGTTTACACCGCTTGGGCAGGGATTTACGAGTGCAGCGGCGCCCTCAAACATTTCAACGTAAGCCTCCCTCCCTCCCAATTTAATTAACTTGTTAGGATAAAAATAATCTTCATTCTCCGAAAAGATTAAATCTCCAATCCTAACAGATCTGCCTAACATTGATCTCTACTTTCAAAGAATGTCAACTGAACCATTAAACTAAATCCATGTGAACATGATAAAAATAATCTAATTAGATTGTTAGGCGGAGACCAATAAACGGTCAATTCCAACATTATGTCTCTGAAAAATGTTGGCTTTCGCTACTAACTATACCTTTTGATGTAATTAAACGCTAGTTTTACCTCTACATCATTAAATTTACAATTTCTTTATATAGTATTGCAAGTCTAATCCACTCTCAAAAATGGATTTCAATTACACAAAATTGCTTCTTTTTACATAAAACAAAACAATAAAAAAAGAAAAAAGATTTTTCATTTCAGTGTTGCAAGCTTGCAAACTTACAATACAAGCGAGAAATTAAAAAAAAAAAAAAAAAAAAAAAAAAAAAAAAAAAAGAGAGAGAGAGAGAAGGAAAAAGGGTCAAATAAGCCCCGAACAATACGTGAAAAATAAATTAGGCCCCTAAACTTTTAAAAAGTTCAATTAAGCCTTTAAACACGTTAAATTGAATAAAAAAATCCAAAAACCGGTAAATGACCTGCCATATCCGGTGACCGGCGACCGGTGACCAGTTCGACCTCTCCATGGCCAGAATCCGGCGACGGTTCTACCGTCACCGGTTTTTGAGGTTTTTTTACTCAATTTAACGTGTTTAAGGGCTTAATTGAACCTTTTAAAAGTTTAAGGGCCTGATTGACTTTTCACGTATTGTTCGGGTGCTTATTTGATCCTTTTCCTTTAAAAAAAAATTAAAATTATATTTTTTTTTACACAACATTTTGCAATTGAGATAATTGCATAAATATGGTCAGCTTTAATGGTTCCGAATTTGACTACCTACAGGTAGATATGAATGTTGAGCCTTTCAAGGCTCAAGATGAGGCGGAGAAGGCAGTGGGGTCTTGCCATGGAGCGGTTTCCAAAGCCTTGGATTCAGCAGGCTTAACGGAGTCACCACAGGATGAAGCTGACTGATCCATTTCACAAAAGCAAGATAGTATATTATTTAGTCATTAAGATCTGATCGTTATTATGATTTAGTGGTATGCAGTGATTCTCCTAGGAGGTCATGGATTTGAGAGTTTTAGAAAAGAACAAATATTATATGTTAACAGAGTTAATAGTAATTGTTATCCACCTCCCCTATTACTCCAATCCCCTTCCCCTTGTAGTATTCTGTATAAAATTAGCATGCATATATTTATGTTATGGCAAAAACTTATGTGATACCGTCTCACCATGAGCCGGATCAGGTCGGGTCAAGATTCAAATGTAACACTTATATGTACAAATGTCATACTTATATGCTCAAATGTAATACTAATCAGGAATAAAATTTTTGTTACTTATAAGGGTAAACATAATATTTTTAAGGGAAAATACAATATTTTTACATTCGATTTAAAAGTATTACATTTTTCCACAAAAGTATTATATTTGCCCTTATAAGTGAAAGGCACTCACTAGTACAGATTTGGGCATCCGCTACCCTTGTAAAGAGCTTTCCGCTACCCTTCTACAAGGGTAGAAGGGTAGCGGATGCCAGAGTCGCTGATAGCCTCCGGCTTTCCGCTACCCTTGTGCGAGGGTAGCGGATGATAGCCTATCCGCTACCCTTCTATCCGTAGAAGGGTAGCGGATTCATTTTTTGTTGTTTTTTTTATTCCGCTATCCTTCTTTCTTTCTTAGGAAGGGTAACGGATTATTTATTTTATTTTTAAAATTAAATTATTATTTTTTAAATTTTCAAATTATTTTAAAAATCCTGAACAAAATTATACTCATAAATTAACCATCAACCCAATGCTAATCATCAACTCAATATTTTAAACACAATACTAACCATTGACATAATATCACATACACTACTTTTAACACATGCAATGCAATATAATAATCTCACAAAATAATCCAAGCAAATACTTTCAACACAATAATAAGTTATAAACAAAAGATAATACTTAATCTAAAAACAAGTTACAAGCACTCTTCCAAGAAGTATTTTGCCCAATATTCTCGAATCTCTTCAATTTCGTTGGTAGAGTACGAATTGATTTCAAATACCTACAAAATAATTTAATTAATCAAATTATTAAATATGTTAATTAATAAAATATAATTGAACTAAGTTGATAATGAACACAATAAATTAAAATTAGTTGATAATGAGGAAGCCCTAACCCAATTAGTGCTGGAAAATAGTAAACAAAACTAAGTTGCTTGTATCAGAAAGTGAGGAAAAAAAATAAAAGTATACACTCACTAGATGAATCTCTTCAATGAATCTTTTAAATGACATTAGAATTGTTCAAACTTCTAAGCATACACTGACTCTATTGCCTTCCTAAGCCCCACCTAATACACATTATGCTTATGTTCCACAGACACATCAAAATAAGAGGAAAACAAACTGCTAACAGTCAAAGAAAAGGTTAGTGTTAGACATCGTATGGGATGAATCATATACCCCTACTGTATTTTGATTCATCATATTAGTTTTGAAACATCTAAAGAAGAATTTCAATGTGCACACACACACTGTTTCGATACACCGCAGCCAGCTACATGTTAAGCAGTTAGATTAATATTTTGACAGCACACATTGTTGGAAAAAATGGCAATAAATGGCATTTTAAGTGGCCATTTTGTGGTATAAATATATGTAGGGTCCACATCCGATTTGGGTCGGGTCAAAGTGGATTCGGGTTCTTCGTTCTTAGACGAAGAGATCGATATATTATACGCTCAAAATGGATAATGGGTGAATGAGAGATTGGTTCTCAAAGTAGACCCATTGAGATGGAAAATTGTGGGAAAAGCTTTAGGGAAAAGCAGTTGTCCCACATTGGTTTGGGAAGAAGATTTCACCCACTATATATACAAGAGTCATTTTATGACTGATTAACTTGTATAGCATAGATGCTCTCTCTCGCGCGCAGGGTAGGGGGGTGCAAATTAAATCCCAAAATGAGTTCGAAAGACTTGAACTTGTGTGCCTGCGGGTTAAGTTAAGCCGAAAATCCAAACGATTTTATCCATCTTAGTCCACAGCCTTCGAGAGATAATCTCTCAAGCTGCGTCGAGACATCGATGTCTCGGCAGTGCAACGTCGAGAGGATGTCTCGACTAGGCAGTTCGAGACGTCGGCAGTGCAACGTCGAGAGGATGTCTCGACTGGGCAGTTCGAGACATCAGCGACGTCTCGAGACTGGCAGCGCGCGAGACATGCGATGACTGCGGCAGTGCAACGTCAAGACATCGATGTCTCCACTGGGCAGTTCGAGACATCAGCAACGTCTCGAGACGGGCAGCGCGCGAGACATGCGATGACTCGAAGTGCAGTTGCGATGGAAGCTTGCGATAGCGGTGATCTCCCAGTCGATCTCTTGTGACTAAGAGTTGAACTCTCGAAGCTTGCAAAAGTCGATCAATCGTAGCTCTGAGTCACCTCTTGAAGGCGATTTTCCGCACGTAACTGCAGTGACCTCTCGAAAGATACTCTGGCCAAAACAGTTCACTTCCGTAGTGACCGTTCAGGTGATTAACTCAATACGTTATGGAATTAATTTCAGATTAATTCCAATATTTATTTTTAGAGTTAATTCCATGTTAGTGGCAGAGTTAATACTTGCTAGTGGAGGGAGGTTACAATGCCAAGAATGAATGTCGTGATAAATGCCATTAATCCTTCATCTCCTATATATTTCCAGGTGAGCAGCAGATTTTACATAACAAGAGACAAGTAATACGTGATATACACGAAATACGTGATATAAACATCTCCTATATATTCTGGTCTGATGGCTGAACTTCAGGTGGATCATGCTCAAGAATAGGTGTAAAAGGGTGTTCATCATGTTCTGAATATGACATTCTTTCTGCTGGTAAGACCAAGTTGGCAGGTTACTGGTTTTGTGAAATCTTAAATGGGAATGTGTCTTCATAGAAGGAGACATCCCTGGATATAAGAACCTCTCTTGTTTGGACATCAAACAGCTTGTACCCCTTCACACCATTGGCAAAACCTAGGAAGATGCATTTTCTAGCTCTTGGTGCAAACTTGTTCCTCTGACAGCTAGGAATAACAGCAAAAGCCAAGCAACCAAATACCTTAAGGTGCTGATACTGTGGCATCTTATTGAAGAGGATCTGATATGGAATCTTGTTGTTTAAGGCTGCAGAAGGAAGTCTGTTTATTATATACACTGCATGAAGAATGCAATCTCCCTAGAAATCTTCAGATAGGTTAGCTTGAAACCGTAGAGCTCTTGCCACAGACAGAATGCGCCCATGCTTCCTCTCAACAACACTGTTCTGTTGAGGAGTGTATACACAAGACTTTTGATGAAGAATGCCCTTGCTTTGATAAAATTCCTCCATGATGAATTCCTTCCCATTATCAGACCTTATACATTTGACATTCCTTTCAAATTGTGTGTTGACTAATTCACAAAATGACTGCACAAGCTTCTTAACCTCACTTTTCCCTCTCATGAGGTACACCCAAGTGGCTCTGCTGTGATCATCAACCAATGTTAGAAAATATTGGTGACCATACATAGTAGGGACATGATATGGTCCCCAAATATCAGCATATGAACAAGGTCAAAGCAATTATCTGAAATAGAAGAGCTAGATAGAAACGGTAACCTTTTTTGTTTAGCAAAATGACAGCAGTCATAAGCAGTGGGCTTATCATTACAAATTTTATTGTCTAAGGTATGGAGGAATTTTATTTTTCCTTCAGATGCATGGCCCAGTCTAGCATGCCAAAGGTTACAAACATTAACAACAGGTTTACAGTGATTGAAAGCAGGAAAAATGAGTTGATAAAGTCCCTTCCTCAGCTCAGCCATACCAATCATCCTCCCAAGGTGTTGATCCTGTATAACACACTGATTAGAATGAAACAATATGTTGCAATTGGATCTTCATATAAGTTCACCCAAAGAGATCAAATTATAGTGGAATATGGGAACACATAGCACATTCTGTAATACCAAATCAACAGATAAATGAATGGTCCCAATGTGGGACACCTGAGCATGATGTTCATTAGGTAGATCAACATGTACTCCATGAACCTTCTTGGGATTTTGTAATAAAAGCACATTACAGACAATGTGGTGTGTAGCACCACTATCAATAATCCACAATGGTTTAGAATCTGTCAACTTATTGCTGGGATCAATAGTCTTACCTTCCAGACTAGCATCAGGAATGAAGTTTGCAGCTATGGCATTAACCTGGGGAGACATCTCAATAGGAGTGTTGTTGTTCCTTTCCTGCTGCATAAATTTCAAGAACCTTCTGTAATCCTCTTGATCAGTGAGAGCATTAACCTCTGGACTGCTAGCCTCTTGAACAGAAGTGTAGACCTGATTGGTTGACCCCATGCTCCTGTTTCTTGGCTTCCAACCAGGTGGATAACCATGTTTTTTGTAACATTTGTCAACAGTGTGTCCTGTATATCCACAATAACTACATACAGGTTTTTGCTTCTGACTTGAGAAAGGTCTTCTACTGTTGTTGTCAGACCTTGTGATGAGGAAGGCACTTGCTCCTGTTAGACCATCTCCAAGAGTGTTTGGTCCAATAGTAACTTGTCTCTCTTGCTGAGAAACCATGGCAAAGGCTTCTCCAACATCAGGCAGGGGGTTCATCAACATGATTTGGTTTTTGGTGTTGGTGAAGTTTTCATTAAGGCCAATAAGAAAGGCTGATAACATATCATTCTCCAAGTGGACTCTAACTTTCTCAGACAATTTACTACCACATGTGCAGCTCGGGGAGCACTCAAAAGCAGGCACGGGTCTCAAAACAAGCAGCTCATCCCACAGTAATTTCAATTGTGTGAAATAGTCATTTATAGAAGAGGTACCTTGCTTTGTCTGATGAATTTCAGAGTGAATCTCAACAATACGAAACACATCTTGTTGACTGAAGCGCTTCTTCAGATCCTTCCATACGCCTTCAGCAATATTGATCCATAGCACACCGTGCGCAATGGTCGGTGAAACAGCCCTAAGGATCCAGGAAAGCACCATCGTATTGCACTGATCCCAGTAGAAATACCTAGGATCGGTTTCGCTCAGAATCGACATTGATCCGTTCACAAGAGCCATCTTTTTCTTTGATCTCAACGCCATTTCCATGGCTCTTGCCCATGGATGATAGTTCATCCTGCCTTCAAGCTGAACAGTCACGAGCTGTAGAGAAAGACTCTCATTCGGATGAAGGTGAAGAAGATCGGTTCGATCCTTAGGATCATAGGCAGCAGGGTGTATAACAGGAGCCGGTACTGAATTCGGATTTTCTCGTGAGGTGCCTGCTAGGTTATCACCTCCTTCAGCTTGGAACGCTGGATTAGTCGTTGTTGATTGTCGAATCATACTCACTGATGGTGTACGCCAGGCCATAGCTTCATGGCTCTGATACCATGTTGAGAAGCATGGAGGTGAGCAAACAGATGAACAAAAGGGAATCAAGTTTATTTTCTGGTAGTCTGTTTACAATCTGTTCTGCTCTGCTATTTAAGGGAGTAGTTGGAAGGAAAAAGAAACAGAAAGGGAAGCAAAAGGAAAATAACAAATTCTGTTACAAGGTGGTTACAGAGATATTTAAATCAGCTACTCTTCCATACTGGATGTTGACGTGGAATTCTTATGTGTTGACAACGACCATGTTAATGTACATTGTATTATTTTATCTTCAACAATATTGTTTAATTTTCTTCTTCGGTCTTTCTTTATTTAAAATTGCTTTGGAAATAATACAATAATTTTTATTTTGTTTTGTATTGTGTCATTTTATGGTGTACGTGTGAGTATGTATATATTTGCATTGTATGCGTTTTATTTTGAAGGGATAAGGGTCAAATAGGCCCTCGAATTATAGCTCATTGTGCAATTAGACCCTTAAACTTTAAAAAAGTTCAATTAGGCCCTCAAACTTGTTATTTTGGAGCAAATAGACCCTTGAACTTATTTATGACCTGTAATAGCAGGTCATAAACATTTCCGGCGATCCTCCGGCCAACTCCGGCGAAATTCCGGCCAAAAAAACAAAACCAACAACAGCCGGCGACCGTGAACCGTTTCACGGTCGCCGGCGGCGTGGCCGGTCGGGATGGCGACCAAACTGGTCGCCATCCCGTGGAGACGGCTACCAGCTTGACCGCCGTCTCCAACTCTGGATGGCGACCAAACTGATCGCCATCCAGTTGGAGACGGCGACCAAGCTGGTCGCCGTCTCCAGTTGGAGACGACGACCCAGCTGGTCGCCGTCTCCAACTCTGGAGACGGCGACCAAGCTGGTCGTCGTCTCCAACTCTGGAGACGGCGACCAGCTGGTCGTCGTCTCCAACTGGAGACGGCGACCAGCTGGGTCATCGTCTCCAACTGGAGACGGCGACCAGCTGGTCGTCGTCTCCAACTGGAGACGGCGACCAGCTGGGTCATCGTCTCCAACTGGAGACGGCGACCAGCTTGGTCGCCGTCTCCACGGGATGGCGACCAGTTTGGTCGCCATCCCGACCGGCCACGCCGCCGGCGACCGTGAAACGGTTCACGGTCGCCGGCGGTTGTTGGTTTTATTTTTTTTTTTTCCGGAATTTCGCCAGTTGGCCGTAGGATCGTCGGAAATGTTTATGACCTGTTATTACAGGTCATAAATAAGTTCAAGGGTTTATTTGCTCCAAAATAACAAATTTAAGGGCCTAATTGAACTTTTTTAAAGTTTGAGGGTCTAATTGAACAATGAGTTATAGTTCGAGGGTCTATTTGACCCTTATCCCTATTTTGAATAAGGGTATTTTGGTTATCTAAATGAATTCCTTTTTTATTCTCTAATCCAACCAAACACAATCATATAACCTCATATAATCTCATGTTTATTTCACTTGTGAACCAAAGAGTAGAATAATATTCATATTCTATTCATTTATTAATCCATTTCTATTGAAATTTTATTCTATTCGCTGTAATTACATTTTTATTCTTTGAACCATACACCACGCTATAGTTTTATGTATTTATTTTTTTTCTCTCTTTTTATTATTATAGACTTGTGCAATAAAATCATTATATTATTTATCCCTCTCTTTTTATTTAATTGTATTTTGTTGTCCATTCCCCACTGATGTAGTGGAGAATGAGTGGAAGAATAAACTTTATATTTTGATCCATTTACAAGTCAATGAGATTCTTGTATATGGCCCATTGTGTTTCACAAATATGCAACAAATGAAACAAGAATATCTTTAGTACATCACTACATTGGAATGAATAATAGGTATCGGATTAAGTTGTCTTTGAAATCCGAAAAATGATTTTTGGGAGTCATATTTTTTAGATTTTTTTGTGTTTGGATGTTAAAAAATAAAGTCAAAGAAAAATATTCATTATAGTCAATAAAAGAATGTTCAGTTTGGCGGAAAATATTTTCTTAGATTTTTAGTGGGAAGACTTTTTTCAGATTTTCTATTTTCCAGTCTCTCTTTTCGTTCTCATCTCTTTTCAAGCTAGTTTCTAGATTATTATGATTACCACAATCACCACCACTTATAATTATTATTATTATTATTATTATTATTATTATTATTATTATTAAACAAATAATATGTTAATTTAAAAAATCTTAATTTTAAGTCGAACAAAAAAAATGGTGTATGCCAAAGACCTTGTGGTCAAGTGGCATCCGGTGTCCCGATTAACACTCCCACATGGATGATGGGAGTCGGCTCGGTAGCTATGAACAGATACTACACTGTAAAAAAAAAAAAAAAGAAAAAAAAAATGTGTATTTTCTAACTTTCAGCCAAACACTAGAAAATTAAAATATTTTTCAAAAATTTGACATTTCTTAAAATCATTTTCCAAAAAATATTTTCTAAGTTTTCAAAAAGATCCTAAATATAAAATCTCAAATTTTAGATCCATTTAATGTTGCTGGAGTATAATTAAAATTAAATATATATATTTATTTTTATCTCAACTACTATAACAACTTCTTTAACTTTTAGTTATCACTTATCAACTATGGGTCCTTGATGCTGCCTCACCTTCATAGGTTTGGTTCTGTACTTCTGTTTCAACATAGATGGGGCGGCGTGCCAACTGCTAGGAGCGTCCTTGCGTGATTCAAAAAAAAAATTGTAATACGGAGTAGTATTTTCACTCTTGGTTATCAACTTTAATATATACAAATTTTGTATATAGTTATCAAATTTTATTACCATCACCACCATCCTAGTCGAGATTTAGCTCAAAAATAGAATAAATATAAACACTTTTAGTCCCTAACCTACAAAGTAATTATAGGATTCGTCTCTAAACATTGATTGTATTCACTTTTAGCACCTAAGCAGGTAAGCTATTATTGGTGTTTCATTTTTTGTTCTTTTATTAATTTTTGTGTTAAATTTTAGTCCCTAAGTTATACTAACATTGTAAATTTTATCACTAATATTTTATTAATAAAGAGACGAAAAATGCAGTCAATGATAATTTAGGAACGAAAAGTGAGCATAATTAATAATTCAGAATTCTACAATTATTGTATGATTTAGGACGAAAAGTGTTTTTTTTTTTTTTTTTTTTGCAAAATGTCAAGGGAGTAGAAAGAGATTAGAGAAGAAAAATAGAGGCATTGATGATTAATCATGGAAGCCCTTAATAAACTTTAGATTTAAAGAGCATTACATTTAGCAACCCACCCACCTAGCTAGCTACCTACCTTACCCAATTTGCATCAACAACAAGAAAATAAAAAAAAAAAAAAAAAAAAAAAAAAAAAAAAAAAAAAAGGAAAAAAAGCAAAATGTATTAATAACCTCCGACCAACAAATACTAAACCATGTAGTTTGTTCACGGACCGGGTTTGAAATCTATATGATCATCAGCAAATCTAACCACTCCCTTTCCGCCGCCGCCGCCGCCGTGGTGTTTAAACCCCGGCATCGGCGGCGCAGACCGCGGGTGGTGATGCTCTCCGGTTGCGGCGGCGGCGGCAACCTTAGCAGAAGGAAATCTCTTCCCGCCAAACCCAAACTCTATATCCCCGCCGTCATCGTGGTGGAAATCCGGCCGGCTCTGCTTCCCCGCCCATTCTTTAGGTAGCTTAGCCTGCCCGTGACCGTGACCGTGACCGTGGCCTTTCTTATCCTTCTTTGACGGCTTGGATCCTTTGCTACTTTTTCTTGTGCAAAGCCTGTTGGCGATGCAAGCAAGAACGCTGACGACGATGATGACTCCGATGACCCAAAAAACTGTGCCGAATGAGCCGTTGGAGTGGGACGTTGTGTCGGCGGCGAGTGGCGGTGGGAATAAGGTATTGGGTTGTGTTGGGACATTGTTGTAAGGGTAGACTTGAGGCTGGAATTGTTGTTGTTGTTCTTGAGACATTTCTTGAGAGACTACTAACGTTGGGGTTTTTGTTTTTGTTTTTTAGTTTGTTTGTTTGGAATGGAGGGAATGAATGAAGGGTTTGCTTTGATGAAGTGATGAGAGAGAGAGAGAGGGGCAAAAGAGAGGGAGAAGAGTGGGTTTGAGAATAATAGATTCGGCACACTGTGGGAGTTGCGTTCTAATTATAATCTTGATTCACAAGACTCAAGGCAAAACTATATATGTAATAGTATGTGGGGTTATTATAATAATAATATATATATAAACATACATGTAGCTAAACACCTCATTCACTTTAATGTCAGAATTAATTCCCTAATACCTGTCACTCTTAATTAACTACACAATTTTTAATATGACTGGGACTCGCTCAACAATCTCCTAGCCACTTGGTGTCGACCTTCACCCAACAATCCTCTAGCACACTTGATAGGATCAAGTGCTTACCACTACGTCAAAAAGTATATAGCTCATAGCAGATGAGCAACTTTATTTTCCTATATATATATATATATATATATATATATATATTTCTATTCAAATGTGGCCGCGCCTTTCCAAGCGGTCGTGCGATTTACACCACTTAATGTTACGAAATGCACCACAATGAAAATGCATAAAAACACCTCATAGCTCCCATGTTTCTAATTGTGCATTTCTGAACACCGTGTGGTGTATTTTTTCATACCTAGTGGTGTATTTTTGGTGATGTGTACCTAATAATGCATATTTGTGTGGTGCATTTCTTAATATTGAGTGGTGCATTTCTTAACATTGAGTGGTGTAAACTGCACGGCAGCACGAAAAGGCGCGGCCACACCTGAACATAACCATATATATATACCACATTTTTTAGAGACAAGTGTTGGACTTGGCTCTTCAAGCCTCGGCCCAGCAATTGCTTTAGTCACTTGGTGCTGGACTTGCCCTTTCACTGACCTCCATCAAACAACATAAAATATAAATTCGTAGACCAATTTTTAGTTAATAGATTTAAGTTTGAACTTAATTATTGCCCCATCTTTTTCGGATGAAAAAAATGTTTATTACATAAACAATTGTGAGTGTACTCTTAAAAATAAAATTTTTACGCATTATATTTGTGTTAATTTTATTAGAAGAAGAGAAAAGGAATGAAAATTGTAATTCATTTTCTATTCTGAATCAATCACAACATGTCACATAGATGATAGATGAGTGGGAATTGAAGTGAAGATATTAATTAGCAAAATTAGAATAATTATTTGAAATGTTGCATAATATATATGCAATTGGAGGAAATTGTCATCATTCTTGAAGTAATGGGTGCAGTGTTTGAATTCAAAAGAGGGGGCCTAGTTAGGCTAGGGAGCATATTTTCTCTTTAATAAAGGGACAAGTAGCTAAAGATATATTCGTAATGGGCCTTTAACGCTGGAGGGTATTTCGGCTTTGCTTTGTAATGAGAGAAAGTAAGATTTTAATTGGCACCCTTTAAACATAAGTCTCTTGGCCCCATGAAAGTGAACCTTGCTGGCTTGCTTGCATTGACTGACCACCTTTTACTTTACTGTTCCTATGCCGGAGGATTCAAATATTGTCTTCTGCTACAGCTATACATACACCCCCTCAGTAGACACATATATTTATATTATTGTAGAGATCAGATCAGATCATCAGCATGCATTTCTTTCCTGACCCATCATTCCTCAAATCATCAACTTTTGCAGCTATTTTCATCGCAAGCTATATATACCTGAATGCATGGCCATAAAGTTTTTTTAAGTCCCCAGCACCCCTTCCTAGGGACGCTGAAGCCTGGAGGAAGTAAATCGTGAGTCAGACATTCAATCATTCTCTGTCTGTAAATTTTGCACACAAGGAATCTTCATCCTACCACTAAGACAAGACTTTTAGAATGACTCTTGAACCATTGGTAAGCTCGCGAAGCGCAATGCTAGAAAGTTAGAAACTCATTGGATCATAATGTAACAAAATAGTTAGTTATTTTGAGTTTTCTTAACTTCAATAGGTTTACATGCATCATGCATGTAAACTCTCGATTAGGCCGGGCCGGGTGTCAATGCAGGCCGATCCGTCTACCACGAGCTTGTTTTCGCGGGCCTTTAATTTGCAGGTCAGCCTCTGAAGTCCGCGGACTAAGATTATGCAACTCTAATCCGCCTCATGCCGGCACGCGGGCCTAACTTCAAAAATGAAAAAATTTTATTATATTATTATTTTATATTCAAATAATATTAATTTTTTTAGTGTTTAAATTTTATTTTTTTAAAAAAAACATTTTTTTTTGAATTTTAATGTTGTGTGTGTGTGTATTATAATTTATGAAAAGCTTGCTTTTCACCGACTAAAATTCCTAGGCCCTAACCCGTCCCATCGGGGGAAGTTTGGTGCTGGCCCACAGACTTCGGTCCACTTTGACACCCCTACTCTCGATAGTTAGCATTTTTGAGTTTCAAAAACATTTCTTTTTACAAATTTATGATAATTTCTATAAAAAAAAAAAAAAGAATTGAGATTTTTTTTATTTAAAAAAATTAAAATGCATCTGCTAAAAAGACTAGTGAACAATTAATATTATTTAATTATATTTACATTTTTCATGTATTTTATATTTTGGATATATAGTGGCACTGCCACGTTTAGTCTTTTAAAGTTTTAATTTAATTAACCACTCTTGGTCTTTCAACTTTCAATTTTTTAATCAAGTCATGGACCTAAGCTTTGCCTTTACTTAAACTACGGAAGGACCATGATGGGTTAAAATTAAAAGTTAAAGGACCAAAGGATGTTAAATTGAAATTTTAGAACTAAACGTAGCAGTGCCACTATAGTCGAACGACTCCGGCTGACATTTACTCTTCATATTTTATGCTTGGCAGTTTTTCATTTTCTCGTTTTCTATTTCTATGTTACTTAGGGTTTAACTTGTGTTATTATATTCTCAATGTAACATAACTTTGTAAGTGAGTTCAGATCCTAGCTAGTTTATGGAATGTTATCCGTTCTTTAATTTATTTTATGTTGGATTGTTAATTATGAAGTATTAAGATAGTCAAATTGTTTATAGGAAGATGGTCCATAGTTTGATTAAGAGATGTGCTTTTAGATAGAGTATATGAATGGAACAAGCTAAGCTAAGGTCACTGTCATTCTTTATTAATTTAATATTATATATAGAAGCTAGGATAGATTTTTGCAATCGATCCAAGAATGATAGTGGTAATGAATCCACTTTGCTTTACTTGCTTTTTTCTTCGTTACTACATTTGAAAGGTAAAATATTAGTAATAATATATTACTTTAAAATTTCATTCACTCAATATTCTTAGCATTCCATCTAAGCAAGTGAGTCATATTACTCTGGATATTATAAAACACGATTCTTTCACATTCGCCCATGCATCTTTGATTTACGGAGAAGTCATCTTTTATCACCTCGAAAATGCATTAGAGGTGAGACTCGGATCGGTTTGCAATCCTAATTGACAAAGGACTATAAAAGATAAACGAACTTAGATTACTCATAACTGATCAATTCATACTAAGATGACTAATAAACAATTCTCATATAGAGTGGAACTTACACTTTAATTTAGAGTTTGTTTTGAAACTTAAAAAATATTTTTCAGACATTGATTTCCATAAAATGACTCATTTTATAGAAAATTATTTAATTTTTTAATGTTTGGCTGAATGTCAAAAATTATCTGGATGAAAGTTTAGAAATTACATTTTTTCTTTTTGGTTCATTTTCCTAAAAATGAACGGTGGTGGTAGTTGTGTTGTGGTCGTGGTGGGGATGATGGTGGCGTCGTGGTGGTGGTTTAATTTGGTGGTGGTGGTGATGAAAATAATAATCCAGAAGCTAGTTTGAAAAGAGATGAGAGATGATGAGATAAATACAGGGAAAATAAGGAATCGAGAAATGTTTCTCGACAAAAAATTTGGGAAATATTTTTCGTTAAATAAGACTTTTATTTTTTTCTGTTGATCAAGATTAATATTTTCTTACCAAACACAGATAAATCTGAAAAATGACTTTCGAAAGTCATTTTCTGAATTTTCAAACAGACCCTTAATGTTCTGATTTGTGACAAAAAAAAAAAAAGAGTGAATTATAAAACATTTAAAAGAATAATGAAAGTATCATATTGTGAGGGAATATTTACAAAACTTTATGCCATTTTATTTTTTTCATTTTGAGTGCACAGAATACACCTAATCACATAAATCTCTGTTATATAGTACTCCATTAAAATGTTTTTTTTTTTTTTAATTTGTGTCCTGCGCTAATATTTGCATAATGACTTTTTGATTTAATGATACGAACTGACTCTATCAAATAAGAAGTCATGAATTTAAATTTCAATGGAAGCGGTATTGATTTTTCGCATCGACTCTCGAGTTTGAGTACGAAATATTGAGGTATTGTGAACACAGAAATCGAAGACTTGGTCAAGAAAAGAAGAATGGCGCATATAGCGAGAGTTCCTAGGCGATCGGCCAAATGTGTTTCGACAAACTTTGCTTTGATTCGTTTCTTTATTCTTTGCTTTATCTGATCTAAAATAAAGAAAGTGCTCCCCCAGTGCTGAGTAGGGTTCCCTGTCCTCTAATCATTACACAGATAATACAAACTTATGAGTTATGACCCCGAATAATAATTGAACTGGTCACAAAGGTAAATTTTATCACAAGAAATTAATGATCGTGTTTTACAAGTGACAGTGTTTTAACAACTTTTCAAATGAGGGGTTCCTTGTGCGCAGTGAGCAAAAGTTTAACTTCTGTTATTAGTTGAGTAACCATAATTTACTCATCTACAATCTTTGAGCTGTTTCACTATTTTGTCACAATAATACTTTGGATTTGATTACCCATTCAAGAAACTAATGTGTATTAACAACATTTTTTAAAGGGAAAATGGTACTTTTGGCATTTGAGTTGTAGTCTTGGTGTAATTAAGTCATTCAGTAATTCTATGCCATTTATAAATTTCAGTCATTTAATTTCTCCTAAAGTGACATTTTTAATCCCTTCCACCATATTTTGTCAATTAATTACTTTTAAAAATCCTTATTTAGGTCATTAAAGTATCAACCTTTCTTCTACATATTCCACGTATCATTTTCAACTCAAGAGACTATAGATCTTGGACAAGCTTGCTATCTTTTACAATGACAAATTTGAGCACTCATTAAGCTAAAAATGACATAGGTCAAGTCTCGTGTGTGTGGTGTGTGTGTATATGTATGTGTGTGTATATATCTATATAATATATATATGATCATTTCAGGTGTGAACCATTGCTATCATGTGAACTCTCACGCACCGTTGATATGTGAGATTGGATGGTCAAGATTTGAGAAGTGGACGGTGCAGTGGTGCATCCGGTACGGTGCAGTTGTGCAGTGATGTGATACATTTGTGAAGTGATGTGGTACATTGGTGCAGTGATTTATATTTACCATGTCAAAATCATTATAAACCACAAGATCATCGGTGCATAATGGTACACAGATTTACATTTGAAACTAAACTTTTATATATATATATATATATATATATATATATATATATATATATATATATATATATATGCAGAAATAGAGAATCTATTTACTTGTCTCTAATTTTAAAAATAAAAAATAATTCTTTACTTTATTAAATTTTAGAGAATGGCCTAATACGTTCTCCAATTTGAAAAAAAAAAAAAAATAGAATTCTTGCTTTCATTTTCTTATGTGTTCCTTGCTCAACTCCCTTCTCTATCCTCCTCATTGCTCCCTTCCCTGACTACCATCTCGCGTTGTCGTCATAATCTCTTCAACTATATTAATCCGTATTACATTTCTTAATGCTATTATAATTTATTTATTAATACTTGTTATCTTTGAAATAATTAACATTAATATGAAACTTATAATTACAATTTATAACAATATTTTCATAAAAATTAAGTTTCAAAAATAAATTTGAAAAGAAAAATATTGAAGAATTATAAAATTGTTTTTAAAAAAAAAAGAATTATAAAATTGAAGTAGAAACTAATTTTTTTTTAAAAAAAAAAAAAAGAAAAGAAAACGAGCCTAGATATAAAAGAAGTAAATCTTTTTAAAAATTTACAAATTTCAAAATTTTTTTTGGATCACTATGAAGCGTAGTGGTTAGAATTTTCTAACCACTCTGATCTATAATAAGAAATTAAAATTTTATTTTAAGGTAAAAAATATTTTTGACTGCTGGATACTGCGGTCAAAAGCTTTGGTTAGTTTTGCTTCATCTAATTGGACAGAATTACGCAGCCAGTGTTCAGTGTACGTAGTACTCACTTCTCTGTCGGAGAAAACAAAGTGAACTGCAGGACAGGTCTGCAAAGTTTATTGTCCCAAAAGTAGGTAAAAACAATTAAATTATTAATTTACAATTAACAAACATTTATAAAAAAAATATAAAATAGTAAATCATGATCAAAAGTATTAACTGGCATTGTAAAAAAAAATTACGTTTTTTGTTTCTAAGTTACAGAGTAATTGTAGAATTTGTTTCTAAGTGTTAATTATATATACTCACTTTTTGTTCCTAAGTTATCATTGACGTTGCACTTTTTGTCAATGTACTAATAAAATATTAAGGACAAAATTTACAATTTTATTATAACTTAGGAACGAGAAGTAAGCACGAAAGGACGAAAATTGTAACGCTAATGATAACTTAGGAATGAAAAACACAATTTTCCAAAAAAATAATTATCTTGCTTATTTGAGGATTGATTCTACTTTAATATTCAATTGAGTATCTATGGTACTAATTTTCCTTTTGATTTATTTATTATAGTGATTTTATCACTTTTTTTAAAACACATTCTTTACGGGCAAAAACTTATGTGAGACCGTCTCACCGTGAGACGGGTCGGGTCGGGTCAAGATGCAAATGTAATACTTATATGCACAAATGTCATACTTATATGCTCAAATGTAATACTAATCATGAATAAAACATTTGTTACTTAAAAGGGTAAATGCAATACTTTTAAAGGAAAGTATAATATTTTTACATTTTGATTAAAAAGTATTAAATTTTTACTCAAAAGTATTATATTTGCCCTTATAAGTAAATGACACTTGTCAACATTACTTATTATGAATAATGTATTACTTTTTCTCTTATAAGTAACAAAAATTGTATTCTTGATTAGTATTATATTTGAGCATATAAGTATGACATTTGAATGTTGCTTCGACCCGACCCGACCCATCTCATGAATAAGGATCCGTGAAACGGTCTCACACAAGTGTGACCCTTCTTTACGAGGTAGTATTTGTATACTACCAAAGTTTGATCATGTGATCACCAATTTAGAATGGTAACATATATGTCATCATACTACATAATAATTGACATTACTTTTAATTCTATTAATTAAACTTTAAAATCAACTACTTTTGAGGGGACGAGGGAAACCTACAATCATTACCTGATAATGTGCACACGATAAACGTCGCATTGTGACCTAACCTATTAATATTAAAAATTTTCATTATATAAATTAAATAATAAAATTTTCATCACCAATAAGCCTATACAAATTAAAAAGAAATTTTCTATCATCAATAAGCCTATACAAAAAGAAAATTTTCATCATCAATAAGCCTATACAAAAAGAGAGAATTGAGGACCAAAGAAGTAGGTAATCATGACCAAATATTCCCTTCACATCATCATTTCTTATCTTATAAAAATAAGAGAATTGTTGTTGTGATGTAGGTAAAAAGTTGGTAAATTCAGATTATTCAGAGAAATTTAATTTAAAAAGATAATAATAAAATAAAAAGAATTGAACATAATCATGAGCAAACCTGATAAAATGGACCCAAAAATCAAACAAACTATTTATGTGTACCTATAGAAAGTGTTTTAGAAGGTATGGAGAAGGGTAATTCTATTTGCACCACCCAAAATTCTATTTACACCACCATTTAATAGGTTTGATAGCTTTATAGGTGGTGTAAATAGAATTTGCTATTTACACCACCTTTATTAAAGTTGGTCAAATATTATGTTTTCTATTTAAAATATTTATTATTTATTTATATTTTTAATTGTGATAGAATAATAATTTTGTCTATAATATTTTGTAATTAAATATTTAAAATATTTATTTTTATTATTTTAAATTGTGATAGTATAATAATTTTGTATATAATAATTTTTAATTACTTTTTGTAGTATCTAATGTTTAATAAATTTACATTATATTCTTTATAACTCAAATTTTTTGTATGCATTATTTTACTTTATTATAATAATATAATAATTTAATTTATTTATATTGTCATCATGAAGTTCAATTGCATCTTCATTCTAAACAGACGAACAAATAAGGACTTTTAGTAATGATATTTGATAGTATATATAGAAATAAATAACAATTCATTAATAATGTTTAATATAATATAATATAGATAATATAAATGAATTTGGATATATGATAAAATATATTTAAATACAAATAATACTTAAAATACCTCATAATGTCGTTGGCTTTGATTTTGATCATTGTATCTAAAAAAAAATGGCTTTGATTTTGATCATTGTCACTAAAAAAATGGTTTTGATTTTGATCATTGTAACTAAAAAAATCTTCTACCCAACCATCCATGTTTTGATTTTTGTGATACATATACAAAAAAAGACACATATATATAGAGTCATATGGGTTCAGTTAGTATTCTCTACCGCCCAAATTACTAATAGTTTCATCTTACAAATAACAATGTTGACTAAAAAATTTAATTACTCAAAAGATTAGGTATTGGAATTAGAATTTTAAAAAATAAAAGTATTGAAATCAGAAATATTATTAAATTAAATTAAATTAAATAACTATTTAAAAATTTAAAAAAAAATATTTAAAAAAAAAACAGAAAACAAAAACGGAGCAACTGTTTTGTTTTTTTGTTATATATATATATATATATATATATATATATATATATATATATATATATATATATATATATATGTTGTTTTTAAAACTTTAAATTGATATTCAATTTAATTTTGTTTAAATAATATTCATTGTATTTCAATACTTTTTTTTTTCTGAAAACTCTAATTCCAACACCTTTTTCTTTGTGTAATTAATACAGTTGACCATGGTGGTGTAAATAGCCATATCTATACCTTATTTCTATTTATACCACCTATAAAGTTATTGAAATTTGTAATATTTTGTAAATTTCAATGTTATTTGCACCATGGGTGGTAGGAATAGCAACACCCATGGAGAAATAAGGACCAAACATTATTATATGCACGCACATTTATGGAAGCTGTTTGGTCTTGGCCTCTTGGGGATATATCATATACGGAGTATCATCATATATGGGAATAATACATGGCCTTAAAAGTTGTTGGGATTTTTTTTTTTTCACTCATGATTTCTCCCGTCAAACACAGTGACTAATTCCGCTGAATTGTAAATATCTTTATTTGATGAACAGTTGACCTGAATATTTAATACTGCTCCATACCCAAAACCAAGGTTCAAACCCTTGATGTTTAGTTAAGGCAATAAATTAGGGTAAATTACAATATGGACAATGGTCCACATTATAAAATATGGACCATTGATAGAAGTTCATTTTTAGCATAGTTTATTTATAAGTAATATACCAAAAAATGAGCCATCAATACACTAAGGCTCTGTTTGGCAGAGCTTATTTAGGAGCTTATAGCTTATTTTAATAAGCTATAAGCTCTGTTTGGTAATGTTCTGAAAATAAGTTAGTAGCTTAAAATAAGCTATAAGCTCCAAAATGAGCACCATATTTCTTTTTCATGCTTTCTTGATTCTTCAAGTTTGGTTTCTTTTATATTTCTCCATGAAAATGGATACACAGTTCCCTCTCTGTATATGTTAAATTGTTTATATTGGTGATAGCACTGTATATGTTAAATTGTTTATATTGGTGATAGGTTGCTGCTGCTAGATATATACTCCTTACCTTCATTACTTGTTGCCATGGGAACAGCTCGGCGAAGGAATTTGGGGGAAATTCATCCACGTAGTATAGCTTAAGGATGAAATAATTGTAATGTCAATTTTGCCCTCAATAATTAACGTTCAATTGACACCAACCTAACGGAGGACTACAGGTGATTATTTTGAAAAAGATAGAGGACGTCTCCTGGTCATTTTAAAGACGATGGACTACTGCTGGTATATCGCTAATACTCGGAGGACCAATGGAGGTATTAACTCCCATAAACTACCACAGCCTTTGATCCTGTTTTCTTTGATCCTGTTTTTTTACCTTTTGAAGTCTCAATGCACTATCCTCATGACTCAACCCAAAATTCTGTTAATAAATCGAACGAGTCTTTTGAATATATTCCTTTGGGATTTATGTATCAATCCGCATAAGATTTTGCTATTGGTTGAACAAATCAACATAATGTTTTAAAAGGGAGTTTGTCAAAAAGAAATGAGTCATTTCCATTTTTGGTCCTACTGTTATTGGGGCATTGCCAATTTTAGTCCACTTCATTCATTTTTGCCACATTGCAGCCAGTCTTATTTAGTCCTTGCCACTTTTAGTCCACCGTTAAAATTTTCGTCAAATGACCATCCAAAACATGGGTATTTTTGGTCTTTTCATGCTTTGGTCATCTCCTTGACCCTTTCCAATGGTTTTTCTTACACATTTTCATCTAATGAAGAACTCCGGCGAAAGCTATGTGAGCCACATTACAAAGCCATGGATTTCGCCAGACCTCTTCATTGGATGAAAATGTGTAAGGAAAACCATTGCAAAGGGTAAAGGAGATGATCAAAGCATGAAAAGACCAAAATACCCCTGTTTTGGACGGTCATTTGACGAAAATTTTAACGGTGGACTAAAAATGGCAAGGACTAAATAAGATTGGCCACAATATGGCAAAAATTAATGAAGTGGACTAAAATTGGCAATGCCCCAATAACAGTAGGACCAAAAATGGAAATGACTCAAAAGAAATTATAATAATAAAAAATAAGAGTGAAAATGGAGCTTCTCATGTGAAATTCCAGCAATGCCCTCAATTTTAACATATTTCTAACACTTGACCTAACGGAGGACTAAATTGGTTAACATTTTCAAAGTTGAGGACTTAATTGGACAAAAAAATTTGTCGAGGACCAAATTGGTAATTTCGCTATAGTCGAGGAACTATTTCGGTAATTAACTCTTTAAAAAATACTTTACTTATTCAATTCAATTTTTCCATTCAAAATTCATCAAATGTACATTTTCAATTATTACCGACCTAGATAAATAAGCTTATAAAGTTTTATATATAGTTGGAGTTCTTTAATACTGAATAGGGGTAGGTTAATAGTTGATTTTTCTAAATGTAGTTATATATATAACATAATGACCAAATTATACTTTTGCAAATATCAAATTAAATCCAAAACTAATCATTAATAATTAAATTGGAATTATTAAAATTTTAGGGACAAAAAGGCCCTGTTTGGTAAATGGTTGTTGGTTGTTTGTGTTAGAAGGTATGATTTGTTGATAATATTAGCTGATTGTAGAAAGTTGTTTGATAAATTGCCTGTTAGTTGATAGCTATTTGGTATAATTTCTTTTCTCAAAAAGCTAATTGAAAATGCTGCTTTGAGTAGCCTTTTGAATTTTAGCATTTTTGGGAGTTGCAAAAAGCTTATTAACCAAACAACTAATAGTGGTCAAATAAGCCAAAATTGGCTGATAGGCTGATTATTTACCAAACAGGGCCAAAATATATAAGCTAAATCTTCAAAAACTAAAATTGAAATTATTGTAAATTTACACAAAACAATAGTTATACCATAGACAAGGTCCACCTTGCAAAGTGTACCCGTGTAAATTTACATACTAAATATTCATAATTTGAATTGAGAACATTTAGTATGTAAATTGTGAACATTTAGAATATACATTATGAACATTCAATATGTAAATTATATATTTTGGACCCAAGTCCAGAGATTGCCTACACAAAAACTATAGTCCAGTTATATCGTGGACCAGGATGCACAATGCATTGTGCACCTCGTACCAAAACGACGTCGTCGTTTTGGTCATTTTAATTAATGGTTTGTTTTTTTAGAAATCACGTTTCCCGTTTCGGTCAATCTATGTATTTATCTTAATATTCTGTGTATTCTTTGAAGACATTCTGTGTATTATAGACTACGATTCTGTGTATTCATGTTAGGGGTACTTAAACATAGGTTGTGACGTGTTTTGTGTATTCGAATGTTAGGAGGATGATTTCTATGTAGTTGTATCAATATTCTATGTATTCCCACAAGTTATTCTGTGTATTCTAGACAAGGATTCTGTGTGTTCATGTTAATGGTACTTAAATAAGGGGTGATGTGTTTGTGTATTTGGTGTTTTCATATTCTGTGTATTCTTTGAAGGCATTATGTGTATTATAGACTACGATTTTGTGTATTCATGTTAGGGGTACTTAAACATAGGTTGTGACATGTTTTGTGTATTCGAATGTTAGGAGGATGATTTCTGTGTAGTTGTGTTAATATTCTGAGTATTCACTCAAATCATTCTATGTATTCTAGACAAGAATTCTGTGTATTCTAGACAATGAATTCCATGAAGTCATTCGCGTCCGCGTTCACTAACATCGAAATGACGTCGTTTCGGATCAGGATCCACAGTGCACTGTGGACCCTGGTCCACGATATAACGATTGGTCCTTGACTCCTTGCTCAACGTTTTGGGCGGCAGCCAAAAAAACCACATTGGATATTTGGATTAAAGCCATCATATTAACGAAATTGCATTAAAAGGGCGCGGAGCCTACAAGTAAATTGTTGAGATTATAAATGATTTTTGAAAAATCTCTTAAAGTTTCTCGTGACCCTTGGGCCTGGCCCAGCGTATTTTGGTCCATTTCATTTCTATTAATCTGGGCCCATTTGGTTGGGCTTATCATTGCCGGCAAATTATTGCATGGACTATGGTCCACACAGCTGTAAAAATACATTATTTTTGTACTGAATGTACATTATTTTTGTACTGTAGGTACATTATTTGATAGTATATATCAAATAATGTATATATCAAATAATGTACTTTCAATACAAAAATAATGTACCCTAAAATAATGCATCTACAGTACAAAAATAATGTACCTTCAGTACAAAAATAATGTACTTTTTATTTTTGGTCCACACAGCTATGTGGACCATGTCTATGCAATAATAATTGATCATTGCCAAGGCAAATTTTACTGTGGACCATAGACAGTGCCATTTATTTTAATGAAAAGAAAAGATACCATTTTGGCCATTTTTTCAAACTAGTTTTTATTTTTTTATTGAAGCACAAAGAGTCAACAATGCCTCCACTGAGGCTAGAACCCACATGGGAGTGTACACCCGATGCCGCTTGACCACAAGGCCTTTGGCATATAAACTATAGTTTCATTACATTACACTTACCGTATTATTTTGATTCAATTACAATTTTATTTAACATTATGCATTCAATATGTGAGACATGTTATTAAATTTCATTTTATAAACACTATAATTTTATTACACCACCACTAATGTATAATTCTAATTCAAGTACGATTTTAATATTTTATTGGACAATATACACTCAAATATGTTAAACGTGTTATTCAGTTTCATTTTATATACAATGTAGTTTCATTACAACATAATTAAAGTATCATTTTGATATAACTACAGTTTTATTTGACAATATACACTTAATATGTGAGACGCGATATTCAATTTCATTTTATACATAGTGTAGTTTCATTATAACACAACTAAAATACATTTTAATTCAACTACAGTTTCATTTGACAATATACACTCAATATAGAGACTTGTTATTCAATTTTATTTTAAATATACTATAGTTTCATTACAACTAACTAAAGTATCGTTCTTATTTAATTACAGCTTTATTTGATAATATACACTCAATATGTAAAACATGTTATTCAGTTTCTTTACTTAAAGAAAGGACAACATTTTGGACCATGATCGACACAGCTGTGTGGACCATAACAATAGTATTTAGGGTTATCTTATTTTTGAAATATGTAGTCTCTCTAATTTAGAGATCAATTGTATTTAGACTTATTAGTTATTACAAGTGTTTTAATTTTTTTTTAATACAACTGACCCTATTACATTGTAATATCTGTTCATACATACTTTTCTCAACCTGTTGAAGTACAAAGAGTCAATTTCGAGATCTCCTCCACTGCTCCCATCTGAGGGTGGCCACTACATGCCACTTGAGCACAAATGTTTTAATTACTTGTGCGATACTTAGAAAACGTTCAAGCTCAGATCAAACTATATCTAGTGTTCAACACTCCACAAGACCCCACAAAGCCCTTCAAAACATAACAAGATTATTTTGAATCTACCCAAGTTGCTGAATCTACCGTATTTGGTGAATATTTGTAAAAATATCAGTATGGAATTAGAAAGATGAATATTTGTAAAAATATCTAATCTACTATACTAATAAGAGCCAAAGAGAGTTAGGCCTAAAATGGGTAGAAAAAATGGCGGTAATCAAATGGATGGTTCAGATGAATTATTTAATCAAATAGATGGCTAAGATAATTCAGATTAATATTATTCATAGAGATTACCTAATTTAACCTTACTTTTATGATTTCCGTTAAGTTTTCCGTTAAATATTCTCTTCTCTGTTAATATTCGTTAACTTTTAACTAACCCATTAATTTCTATAAGAAAGGTCTTAGGTTCGAACCTCATCTCAATCAAATTTGACATAATTAAGTTTTTCACTTTATTTTTACTCTTATTAAATTAAATAAATTAGTAGCTACAACAGAAAATGATACATATGTATTTCTTTAATTCAGAATTATGTGTCTACAATACTTTTATTTGAAAAAATTATTCATTATCAAAAAATTAAATTAAATAAGAGAAATAATTTCATTAGTTATATTGTCTTTATTTTCTCTCATGCAAATATTCTTTAATTCATTACATTGTCCATTATCTTATTTTTACAAATCTTGTAATTAAATATCAAATTATAGTACAAAATAATGTTATATATTTATTTACCAAATATTTTATTAATACTATGAAAAAAATTAAATAATTTGAATCTAAATATTGGTTGACAAGAGAGTACTCAAATAGTCTAACAAATTGAAACGGAATCACTCTATTTTACTCTTATTGAATTAAATAAATTAGTAGTTACACAAAAAATGATACATATGTATTTCTTTAATACCATGAAAAAAAAATAAAAAAAGAATAGTTTGAAACCAATCATATTAACTACTTGGGGATTGTTGACCATGAAAGTACTGAAATAACCCATTACCAGCAAATTGAAGCGAGAAATTACCTTTTAATATCTTTGGAATACATAATATTTTAAGTTTTCAAATTTTTATTAATTTATTTAATCTTTTTTCTTAAACTAGGAATTTCTTTATCCACAATAACCATTCAACAATAATGGTTGAACAAATGAACCCCAAGCAGAGCACCTAAAGGAAAGTCCATAGCTCCTATATCGTAATCTCATTGCGTGACGTTGTCATCTATGCTACCAACAATAACCGAATTGCAAATAACACACAACAAACAAAAGGAGAAACAAATAGTAAAGCTGAATTGAAGACAATGACAATTTTTTTTGGTAGATTCACGGGGTCTTTCTCTGTCCGTGTAACGGTCCAGGTCCACCCACGTTCGAGAGGCACAGGAGCTGGAGGGGGAATCATCACTCGAAGAGAATTCTCCCCACAAAGAGAGCTCACTTGCCACTTGAGCTACCCGGGTTGAAGACAATGACAATGTTAACTCAAAAGAGAATTAAGAACACTTTAAAAAAATTCAAATTAAAAGTAGTACGGAGTATTTATTTATACTAACATTTTTAGACCAAATATTTAAACTATCGGTTTACAACGTTGCAAATATTTATTTTAGTAATAATTATAATGAATTTTCTATATTATCTTAGATTCATATATATACTTTGAGTTAGATATTTAAATAAAAAAATTCGACAGTCAATTACCCATGTATAAACTTCTCATATATAATCTTGCATTGATATACTTTCAAATATTTATTTAGATATAAACATTGGGCATTAACCCATTCGCGCTATGCGCGTATAAAACTAGTTATATTAATAATCTTCAAGGATTGAGCTTTTGGAGTAGTGTCTCGGTTAATTAACACTTCCATATAGATGATGGGAGTGGGTTCGAGCCTCAGTGAAGACAACTGTTGATTTTTTGTGCTTCAGTAGGTTGAGAAAGTAGCTATGAACAGATACTACATTGTAATGAGTCAGTACTCAAAAAAATGATTTAATTTTTAAAAATAATTTAATTTTGAGTTAATACCACAAATGGTCTCGACTATTGGGGTAGTACTCCTTTTAGTCCCAGACTTTCAATTCGACCACAAATGGTCCTCTGACTTTCATTTTTGACCACAAATAGTCCTCTGTTAACATTTCTGTTAAATAGGTGTTTAAATCTAGGGGTATTATCGTCAAATTGATATATCTAATGGTCATAAAATAAAATATTTATAATTTTTCACCAACAAGCATAATTGAAACAATTAACAAATATAAATACTCCTAAATAAAAAGACAATACACCTTTTTCTCGTAATTATGCGTACAAAATGAGGATTTAATATTAGTGCTATCTTTTTTAATTTAACCAACAGATTAAAATGGAAGATTTTTTTTTAAATAAACCTTGCTTCCTTCATTTTCATGATTGTTCATACATGGCCGATTAATAATTTTCATTTTTCATTAGTTGATCAAACATTTTATTTGGGACATAATTGAAGGCTGTCACCGTTGAATTAATATAATTAATCAAGTACAAATTGCGAACATTAATCATGGATTTTTAATTAATTTGTTCATTTATGTAATTTGTCACGTCCATTTTGTTTTTATAATTATTAACTTAATGTTTATTAATGTTTGAAATTAATTATGTTGTCATATAATTTTAAAAAATAAGTAATCATAATAATATTAATCAATTTGACGATATTACCCCTAGATTTAACACCTATTTAACAGAAATTTTAACAGAGGACTATTTGTGGTCAAAAATGAAAGTCAGAGGACCATTTGTGGTCGAATTGAAAGTTGAGGACTAAAAGGAGTACTACCCCAATAGTCAGAGGACCATTTGTAGTATTAACTCTTTAATTTTTTGGTATTTGACTCTAAATAAATTTCATATAAATTTTTTAATTGCCCATATATATATATATATATATATATATATATATATATATATATATATATATATAGGGTCATAATCAGGTGTGCCCGTGTCTTCCCGTGCGGTCGGTGCAGTTTACACCACTCAATGTTAAGAAATGCACTACTAAATGTTAAGAAATACACCACACAAATATGCACTATTAGGTACACATCACCAAAAACACACCACTACGTATGAAAAAAATACACCACACAGTGTTAAGAAATGCACAATTAAAAATAGGGGAGTTATGAGGTGTTTTTATGCATTTTCATTGTGGTGCATTAACATTGAGTGATGCATTTTTTAACACTGAGTGGTGTAAACCGCACGGCCGCACGGCCGCACGGGAAGGCGCGACCACATTTGAACAGATTTATATATATATATCCATTCAAAGGATAATTTTATAGGGAAAATAATCCAATTGCCAACTGAAATAATGAAATATATAAGAGAAAATAACTATTTTTGTCCCTCAATTATTTCTCAACTGTCAATGTAGTTCTTAGTTTTCAATTTCAACTAATTTGGTCATTCTTAAAATTTCGTCAATTAAACCATTTCGAGGGACCAAAATGATTATTTCTTCATTTTTAAAATTTCGTCAATTTGATCTTCGAATGTTTTAATTGGTGAAATTTTAAACAATTCGATGAACAAATTAATTAAAATTGTAAACTAAGAACTATATTGACAGTTGAGAAACAATTGAAGGATCAAAATGGTTGATGAAATTTTAAACAATTCGAAGATCAAATTAGTTAAAATTAAAAATTAAGAACTATATTGACAGTTGAAAAACAATTTAGAGATCAAAATGATTGATGACATTTTAAACAATTCAAAGATCAAATTAGTTAAAATTGAAAACTAAGAACTATATTGACAGTTCAAAAACAATTAAAGGACCAACGTGATTGGTTAAATTTTAAACAATTCGAAGATTAGATTAATTAAAATTGAAAATTAAGAATTATTTTGACACTTAGAAAAACAATTGATGAATCAAAAACGTTGATTTGCTGAGTGATAAAATACCATAATTTTGTATGGCAATATAAACACGCAGCCCACGTGCTATAAGTGTATTTATTATCGAACTTATCGTGCAGTCGACAGAAGAAGAAGAAGACACTCAACAATCAACATTCAACGACGCAATAAAAGAGCAAGAACCGATAAGGAGATCTTGAAAAGTGAAATGTCGATTTATGGGTCGTTTTGGAGCGTAATAATCTTCAAGGATTGAACTTTTTTTAGCTAATCAGAATATCCTCTGAATCATTCTGCTGTAAGTGAATCTCTTTCTTTTCAATTTCCAGATTCGACCATTATGAATAAATAAATACTCTTCTTTTGTGTTCAATCCATGTTTCATGTTTTTCGATAATTTGATGCTAAATCTTAATATTTCTCAGTGTTCTAGGCGGTTCTAGATTAGGGTATTCCATAGAAAGTGTAATTGAACTTTTAAGGATTTTCATGGGAATTTGTCTTGCAATTGTGGTTCAGATAGGAGAAAAAAGAGGCATTCTTTTAATGAATATTTGATTTTTGATAACATATGTTTGTATATATATTAGAAAATCAAGGATGGATACTTGTAAAGGATAAGGTTTTTGTGGAAGTAGTTGCTTCATGTTGATTGGGTGAAAATCATGACAATTATCTTTGCAATTTTAGAAATTAGGTGACTTGGTAAACAAATTGTAATTTCAATTGTGAGGAACAAGTTTTGTCGATTTTTCTGTTGAAGTTATTGAATGTGAGCTGGTTAGCTGAATAAGAAGCAAATGCGGAGATAGAATTTAGTTTGTTGAGATTTTCACTATATTCTTAGCCTATAAATACATGGATTTTCATTGTACTGCTATTTTATTATTCTATTCCTGCCTTTCCAGCGGGTGGTATCATTAGCCACCTGTCTGATTTTGGGATTAATGTAGGCTTGTAGCACAGGCGAGATGAAATTAGATAAGCAGAACAATGAAACTCCAATAAACGAGAGCAGTGAACGTGCAAGATTGTCGAGTTCATCAGTTATGCATCCCTTTTTCTCGGATTTCCAGTCAAAAATCGAAAAGGCTCTCAAGGTTTGCCAATTGCCATCACTCGATAAAAGTGTGTTTGATATGTAATCCCGTATTCCTTTTATTCATTAGAGACTTCCCCTTGCTATTGCAGTCAAATTTTAAAAGACTGAGAAGGGATGGAGATGCGTTAATGTCATCGATTGTGGGAAAGAAAGGGGCATCTGTTATCTTAGATGTTGATCTGGAGAAGCAAATGCAACCTTGGAAAGAGAATCCTACATGGACCGACCATCCTCCGGAAATAAAGGTGAAATTAATCCGAGTTTTCTATCTGGTGTTTGCGATTTAAGTGTTGAAAAGTACTGTTTCTTATTGGCGTTTGTGATATAAGCTTCATTGGTGTCTAATTCTGTCCTTGCATCGTCTTCTTGTTTCATTATTTTAGTTCATTACACTTTCATTCAATTAGCTGACCAATTTCCGGACTTACATAGCCTAGGAACATTTATAAAAGAATGAATGTAGAGTGTATATGGGTTGCTATCAAGTATCAACGGGCTTGATTTGCCTTTACTGATGACCGTTAGCATTGGACTAGGACGCCATTCAATTGGTGGTGTTGACGTTGGAAAGACCCTTTCCATTTTTGGCAAATAGTTAGCCATAAACGGATTTGAGATGCTTTTACCAATAGTCGTTTGCTCCAGACTAGGGTGCCACTTAACTGTTGACGCCAATGTTAGAGCCAGAGTGACTCAAGGGATTCTATTTTTGGCAAATGGATAGCCAAAAACAAATTTGAGAAGCCTTTACCAGTAGCCATTTGTTTCGGGCTAGGCTATCACTTAAACACGGTACTCATTTGATAAAACTAGCACAGAGGCACACCACACCCCCACAAGGGCCAAAAGCCCAACACCAAAATCACAGCTCATTGGTAGGAAAAAACAAAAACGAGGGAAGGCCTTTTGCACGCAGAAGAGCCCAAACTCGCGGAGGGAGCTCAAGTACAAGATGACTAGATGAGATCGGAAGGCCATTTCTTTCCCTTCGATCCAGTTGGCAAGGAGCAAGTGATCATTAGCTCTGCAATGACAAGGATGGAAACACATAGAAGCACAAGAGCACAAAACAAAATCCTAGAAAGAAGGGCATCGGAAAGTAGAAAAGAACCATCAAGAAGCGAAACCGCTCGTGGGATGGGGGATTCAACTGAGATATTAAGCCAATGCTCCGAAATACACCACTCCAAGCAACCTATAAGGACTCTGAACAAACCATCAAGCATGGGAGCCTTCAAATCAGAGAAAGCAAATCCAAAAAGAAACCCACCATTAGCATTATGAATGATAGCCGCAAAACCACCATCTTTGAGGACAAAATGCACCATATTGACTTTGACGGAATCCTTAGGCAGTTTAGCCCACTGCACCCTTTGCACCACCCTTTTTGCCATGAAGGTGGCCATGAAGTGGATGATGATATCCCACCTAGGAGGGAGTTCAAACTGGCCCAGCGACTTACGTGAAGACAATCAAATTAGTCCTTTGAAACCCGGAAGAGAGTTCTGGAAACACTAGGAGACTCATCTAAATGCCTGTAGTGAGAATTGTGAATCCATAGTTCCCATATGATAAGGGGGCTAAAATAAATCCTTGGACTTGATTAACCCCTTTAAGAAACCACCAGTAGTAGAGTAAAGCATGCAGTCCATGATGGTGAAAATGAAGTCCCAAGGAAAGTAAACTGTCCTCCAAACAGCCTTCGCTGTAAGCCCAAGATGGCATAGAAATACCATAAGTACTCAACACATCAGCCGTTGGCATCTCCTTCAAAAGAACCCCCCACACAAGACAAGAAATCTTAAACAGAACATGCTTTTGCCAACAAAAACCAAGCAACTGGAAACGCAAAAGAATTCCTTGCCAGATGCAAGAGTGAATTGCCCATTAGGCACCAAAGACCAAACAGGAAGATCATGTTGTCCCAGACCAAGAGCAATGAAAGGAAGGACTCGGGAAAGTGTTGCTCCGCATCTTCCAACCTCAGATCCCCATCACGAACAAATCCACTAATCTATCCTTTCAGTGAGCAGGTGAATGGAGATTACTAGATTAGAGGATTGAGCAATGGCACCAAAATCTGACCGATTATGTGTGCCCCCAAATTCTGTTTTTCAGTTGGAAACCTCCAATTTTTCAAGGGCCTGGAGAATTTTTTCATTTACTGAACGGTTTTAGTGTTTTCCAAATTCTTTTGTTAAGCTGGAAAATTTTGGTTTCCATTTTTCGTTTTATAATTTAGAAAATAGTTCATTATGAATAGAAAAATATATTTTCCAATTTTCTGAAGACTGGAGAACTTTTCAATTACTAAACAGTTCTTTTTTCTTTTTAATTGAAACCCTTAGCTTATATTCTTCTTGTCTTCATTATTTACTAATCCTTTTATCTGTTGAATGATTTATGCAGGTGACTGTACCTAAAGGTTCTCTGTGCAACCTGAATGTGAAAGTCAATGTTGGATTGCCACCAGATGCAGTTTACAATATTGTAACTGACCCTGAAAATAAGAGAGTTTTCAAGAATATTCAGGTAATATATTTTTACAGGCTCCAAAGAAGTACCACTCCTATGACGAGTAGTGATAGCTTAAATTATGAAAATTTTTAAAAATAATTTTCTTTGGCAGTTTCTTACATAATATTCGTTCATTTGACTGACATAAGGTTGATATATCCATCAGAAAGTAATATCAAGGAAGGTATTGCTTGATGAAGGCCCAAGGCAGGTTGTGGAACTGGAACAAGCTGCCATGTGGAAATTCCTTTGGTGGTCTGGAACAATATCAGTGCATGTCTTAGTGGACCAGAACAGAGAAGATCACTCGGTACTCTTTTAATTTGGCCAAATTGAGTAGATGAGTTCATTTATCCAATGACATGTTGAATAAATATAGTTTACTATTGTTAGAGAGTACCACATTTAAAAAATAAGAGAGAACATATGGGTTTATAAGGCCATGTGTTAGAGTAGCTAATTGATTCGATTCAGTCTTTTAGTGTGGTTTGGCCCGTGTTCATTATAGCCCAGTTGACTGACCTTGGGTCGGTTGTGGGGGGATTCAGTCTTTTAGTGTGGTTTGGCCCATGTGTATTATAACCTAGTTGAGTGACCTTGACCCAACCTTAGATTATAACAACTATAAACAATGATATTATGTGAACAGTTTTGGAACTTATCATTCATTTTATTTTCCTTTTCTGTTAGATGAATTTCAAGCAAGTGAAAACTGGATTTATGAAAAGATTCGAAGGTTGCTGGAGAGTTGAACCCCTTCTTGTCGATGAAGAACTATGCCATCCATACAGACCTAATAATTTGGCGGATTATGTTTCGTACACAAAGGGGAAAGGGAGGATTGGATCAAAGGTGAGCTTGGAGCAACTAATACAGCCGGCTCTTGTTCCTCCCCCGCCCATTTCCTGGTACGTTAGAGGAATCACCACAAAGACCACAGAGATGATTATAAACGACTTGCAAGCTGAAACTGCTCGAATCAGAAGATCATCCAGCACCGAGAATTTGAGAAGTCTGGGGTTATCTGAAGAAAGTTCTGGTGAATCACAAACCGATAGTTTATGCAATATAAAAGAAAGATGGGCCTTGAAAAGAAGGAAAGCAAGGAACCGTAATAGAAAGCACTCTTTCACCGGTCCTGCCAAGTGATAGTTGTCTTCATGGTACTCAAAGATTAAATTCATTCTTGTCCTTGTGGACTCGAAAGTTTGAAACGCATTCTTTGAATGAGCCTGCCAAGCGTTCCCGGTTTCCATTAATCATTGTATACAGAATAGATGTTTATGACTAAGGAACATCAATATGTCATTTTAGGGTGATGAAGATGTAATATTTATCACACCTTCATTTGGACCTTTGCTGTGTAATATTATGCATTGTTGCATAAATTAAAAGAGTAGTATGTTAGTCCATATGGTTAGCCTTCCATTCTCTTCATTTAGTGTCCATTTTTCTTGATTCCAATGTTTCATGTAAAATGATGAATATAGTCTACAAATGCACAGGATTGTTCTTACTTCTTAGTAGGTATTGGTTTAGGTGAATGGATAATGATAATAATGGAAAAGGGTCAAATACATCCTCTAAGTTGTGTAAGAAGTCAATCAGGCCTTTGAAAGTTACAATTAGATACATTAACATATTAATTTAGTGCATCAAAAGTTTTGCTATAGCAAGTCAGTGGAGCTCCGACAGTATAGTATTCTGGTAAGGGATTGATCACCAGGTTGCCGGAAAAGGCGACCAAACTAGTCACCGTCTCTGTCAACCGGAAAAATGACTTTCGACTGAAAATTTGAGAATACATTTTCTGTCAAATTGAGCAAAATTTTCATTGATCGGAATGAAAATTTTCTTTTGACTTTATTTTCTTCAAACAAACACCGAAAAATTAGAAAAAAAATGACTTTTTTAAATTCATTTTCCTAGTTTTTAACAGACCCTTAATCTCTACATGTTTTCCTAAATATTTTTTCCAGTGGAAGCTGACAAAAGTTGTCTTTGGTGGCCAAGAAGACTTGGGTTTGGTTTGTGGCTATTCACTTTTCTCACTGTGAGCCCAGGAGATAGAATGGGGACCCATGAATATTCTAGATTACTACTCACTAGTAATACTACAAATGGATGGTTGAGAGAACAGGGAACACCCAATCACAGTCTGCCATAATACAGAANTGTTTGAAAATGATTTCTAGAAAATGGCTCATTTTCAAAAAATATTTCAATTTTCTAGGTTTTGGCTAAAGGTTAAATTATTATATATATATATATATATATATATATATATATATATATTTATATATATATATATTTATATATATATATAGCTGAAAGTTAAGAAATGACATTCAATGGTGGTGGAGGTGGAGGTTGTGTTGGTGGTGGTTGTAATAAAAGAAAAAAGAGAGTCGGGAAAATAAAATATTCGAAAAATATCTCCTGATTTGAAATCTGAGAATACATTTTCTGCCAAATTGAATAATTTTTCCATTGATCGTAATGAAAATTTTCCTTTTGTCTTTATTTTCTTCTTTTTTGAAAATGTCTTTATTTTCTTCAAACAATCAAACACCTAAAAATTAAAAAAAAAAAAAAAGACTTTCAAAACTCATTTTTCAAGTTTTAAAAAAGACCCTTAATCTCTACATGTTTTTTTTTTTCTTAATATTTTTTTCAGTGGAAGCTAACAAAAGTTATCTTTGGTGGCCAAGAAGACTTGGGCTTAGCTTGGTTTGTGGCTACTCACTTTTCTCACTGTGAACCCCAGGAGATAGAATGGGGACCATGAATATTCTAGATTACTGGTAATACTACAAATGGACGGCTGAGAGAACAGGGAAGGCCCAGGACAAGCAATCACAGTCTATACCATAATACAGAATAGCTAAGAACAGAAGCAGAAAAGCAAACCAAAAAAAAAAAAAAAAAATCATGGAAGCACTGCTCTCCTCCACAACTCTTCCAGTGAGAACCCTTCACCCTCCTCCCCACTCTCCACCCTGTCTTTCTGCAGTGTTCAAACTTCAGAGGAGCAGAAAAGCTGCAGATTCTTGGGCTCAGAGGACTCAGTTATCTTTGAGAGTGTTGGCAAGTTCCCAGGCTGCTGTCCCTGCATCAGCTGAGGCCTCTACAGTCACATTTTTTCCCTTCGAGATGAATGCTTGGACCTATGGGGAGTATGGGGGTGTTGATGTTTTGAAGATGGAATCCAATGTTGCAGTGCCTGAGATTCAGGATGATCAGGTCTTGATCAAAGTTGCTGCTGCGGCTCTCAATCCTGTTGATTCCAAGCGCAGACAGGGCAAGTTCAAGGCCACTGATTCCCCTCTTCCAGTAAGTCTCTCTTGTTTCCACCTTAATTGGCTTTGTTTCTGAATTGCGGTTTGAGGCTACTATTTGAAGTTCTTAACAACAAGAGGATATGATAGAACTTTGAAGGCATCAATGTTGTAGAAGGCACCCGGCGCTATTCGGGCACTTGGGGACGTTGATCTAGGCGGACGACTAATAATAATAATTAAAAAAATACAGCAGTGTACACATTGCAAAAAAAAAAAAATACTAAGCTGAGTTAGACGTTGAGTTGGCTGACTCGAGTGCGAGTTGGTTGACTCAAGTACCGAGTTGGCCGGCTAACTGATATCCCAATCGTTATATCGTGGACTAGGGTCCACAATGCATGTGGACTCTCGTCCAATATACAGAATTTGACTTCTTAAGGTACAAAATTCATATTCATAATGACAGAATTATATAGCTGAAAACACATAAACATTTAACATAATACACACATATATTATGAAATTAAAATTTATAATGCATAGAATTATATAGATAAAGACACATGCATAAATTCATAACATAATACACATGCTCTGTATGTACTTATTTTAAAATATCGTGTTTATGTGTATGTGTATTATGTTAAGTGTTTATATATGTGTCATCAGCAATATAATTCTATTCATTATGAACATGAATTTTGTACTTTATGAAGTCAAATTCTGTATATTAGACTAGGGTTCACGGTATAAATTTCCCTAATATCTGCCTAAGAGTAAAATTCCCTTAGCCTAGGGGCGCCCAGTACCTAATCGCCTAGGCGGGGGTGTAATAATAATAAGAAAAACAAAACAATGTACACAATGCTCAAAAAATAAAAATATTCAGTCGAGTTGGCCAACCCGAATGCCGACTTTGGCCAAGTTAACCGACTCAGGGGCCGAGTTAGCTGCCTAGTTGGCCAATTGACCAATATTCGCCTAAGAGTAAAATTCCAGCCTAGGAACGTCTAGCACCTAATCAGAGTGCTTAGGCTGATTTTTACAACACTGATAGGCATTGTCATTGCTTGAGAAGAAAAGTAAAATCACCATTTTGTAAATCTTGATTACTTGTTTATTTCAATTTTTGTTTAGACTGTACCGGGCTATGATGTTGCTGGTGTAGTAGTCCAAGTTGGAAGTCAAGTAAAAGGGCTAAAACAAGGTGATGAAGTTTATGGAAACATAAATGAGAAAGCATTGGAAGGACTGAAGCAGTTTGGTTCATTAGGTCAGTACACTGCAGTTGAGGAGAAACTTTTGGCTTTGAAACCAAAAAATCTGAGTTTTGAAGAAGCTGCTGGGCTTCCTCTTGCCATAGAGACCGCCTACGAAGGTCTTGAAAGGTCAGAGTTTTCCTCTGGAAAATCCATCCTCGTCTTGGGTGGTGCAGGAGGAGTTGGATCTCTCGTCATTCAGGTATATTGTACCACTTTCGAAACCACCTTTTTATTGTTCAGTTATAATATTAGGCTGGAATATACGAGTTAGACTATCTTGGGCAGAGGTCGATAAATGTCAAGTCTAGCATTCAGTGGTTGGTGATTGTTAGACAGAGATTGATAAAAGATTTAAAGGGTGAAGTTCAACAAATGTGTTGTGGTATAAAGAAATCAAGTTATATATTCGCTACTAACTATAGCTTTTGGCATAGTGGTAAACCTTTAATTCTATACCGGTAGAGGCCAAGTTTAACACGAGACTGGTTGGTGCTAGGAGAGGAATTGTTGGGTGGAGGCTGATAAAGGCCAAGTCTAGCACTCAAGGGATTGTTGCGCCTTCGCTACTAGCTATAACATTGGTGTTGGGAGGGGGGAATCATTGGGTGGTGGGGAATTGTTGCACCTTCGCTACTAACTATAACTTTTGGCATAATGTTAAACGTTTGACCCTAACAATTGGTATCAGGGGGAATTGTTGGGGGAAGGCCGGTAGAGGCCAAATCTAACACGAGATTGGTTGGTGCTGGGGCGAGGAATTGTTGGGTGGAGGCCGGTAAAGGCCAAGTCTAGCACCGAGGGGATTATTGCGCCTTTGCTACTAACTATAGCATTTGGATGGCTGGGAGTTGTTACGTCTTCGCTACTAGCTATAGCGTTGATGCTGGAGCTCGGAGGCGTAACAGCTCCCATCAACAATTGTTGGGTGGAAGCCGGTAGAGGTCAAGTCCAAGTCTAATACTCAGTGGCTGGGGGATTGTTATGCCTTCATTACTAGCTATAGCTTTTGATGTAGTAGTTAGTGACTGATCCTAACAGAGTATAACTATTAACATGTCTCATAAATTTGTACTGAGGCAGCTTGCAAAGCATGTATTTGGTGCTTCAAAAGTTGCAGCTACATCCAGCACTGGCAAGTTGGAGTTGCTGAAAAGCTTAGGTGCTGATTTGGCTATTGACTACACAAAGGACAACTTTGAAGACCTACCAGACAAGTTTGATGTGGTCTATGATACAGTTGGTATGTTTCTTTTCACCACGCTGGATCTCTCATATATATATATATGCATACACAAACTTGCAAAAACATTAAATCGCTATTTGCTAGGCTCAGTAGTATAATTATTAACTTCCCTTGTAGCACAAGATTAAGAACACCTTTAAACCTTAATACATCTGAATATCTGATACATAGAAACCTCACAATGAACTTGTCTGGCCTCTTTGCATCATCAGATTGTTCCTTGGATATTATAACTGGTGTTAGACCTGCAACATGTCTTTTTTGTTATAGAAGGAATTAGAGAAGAATTGTATTGTAATTCGGTAGGCAAAGAACAAAGTGGAAGTAAAGTATAAATTCAAATTGCATTGTTTGGTAGGCATGAATAGTATTTCTGGGAATTGAAAGTGATATAAAACTGAAATGCCCTTGTGTAATAATAAGAGGCTTGTCATGTGTATTGCTAGAAGGGCAAATTTGTTTGGACGATACATTTTTTTTCTCCATTCACCGCTCAATTAGAATTCCTAGGGGTACATGAATACCAATTCCACAAAAAGAGTGAATTGTAATTCCTTTTAACCAAACCGTGTAATTTAGCATGCCAAAGAATTATGTTGAAAACCAAATGCAATTACACTCTACCAAACAACCCGATAAGGGATGAGAGTTCAACATGTCTTTATTAAAGATGTCTGGTGGTTTCTGCATACACACGAGTTTGAATTCCTGGTCTCACGCTTAAGCAATTCAAGCTCTTTCCACTCGAGCCAACGCCTTTTGATAACAGTTTTTACATGAACTTGAAAATGCAGGGCAGGGAGAGAAGGCAGTTAAGGCGGTGAAGGAAGGCGGGAAAGTGGTGGTGCTAACCGGTGCAGTCACGCCACCCGGTTTCAGGTTCGTAGTAACATCCAAGGGAGAAGTGTTGACGAAACTCAACCCTTACCTAGAAAATGGGAAGGTGAAGCCAGTGATAGACCCTAAGGGTCCATTTCCATTTGACAAGGTTGCAGAAGCATTTTCTTACCTTGAAACTGGGCGTGCCACTGGGAAAGTTGTTATACATCCTATTCCCTGAGAGCCACTTTAGAGTTTATGATTCTTAACAAAGATATATATACTAAGTGGAAGAAAAAGTTTTGCTGTGTAGAGGACTCAGATTGTGCTCATTGTTCTACCTTTCATTGTACATTTGGAGGAAAGCATGATCACAGTACTATGATTCAATAATCTGTCTAATTCGAAGCCGAGCTATTTTTTTTTCCTTCAATTAATAATAATAATAATAATAATAATAATAATAATAATAATAATAATAATAAAGAACTAAACAAGCTACACAAATTTGATCTGAGTTAATCATGCCCATCATGTTTGCAAAAAGTAAAAGGTTTAGGCCACTAAATGGTTCAAGGGTTACCTTAGAATTCTTGTCTTAGCGGTAAGGTAGGAGTTTGATTCTCACTGAAGACATGGAAGGTCACTGAGAAACTCAAAGCCAAAAAAATTAATCTGAGGTAATGAAGACTCAAAACATAGGGACCCAAAACTAAAAAAAATCGATCAAAGATGATGAAAACTCTAAACTTGAGGGGTGGGGACTAGAGACCAGGGCCGTTCCAAACATTTCAGAGGCCCCGGGGCGAAATTAAAAAAAGGGCCCCTATATGAAACAGACTAAGATTTAAATTTAATAATATTAAAAAATGATAATATCAAATAACATGAAATAATATTAGAAAATTTATAATACTTTTTTAAATACAAAAATAATCATTACAAATTTATTCATAGATCCTCTTTGTAAGTCTATTAATTGATCATTTTGTTTTTTGTTTTTTTTTTTTCACTTCCGGATGAATGTTTTTTAGGCAACATTGTATTAAAAAAAAAGGAACAAAAGCACTTGGCACTTGTGAATCAATCAATCAGGGCCTGCATTGTACAATTTTATTTTATGCAGTATCTGTTCATAACTACTTTCTCAACCAATTGAAGCACAAAAGTCAGTATTATTGACTCCACTGAGGCTCGAACCCACCACCTCCCGTATAAAAGGAAGGGTTTGATGCCACTGGACCACAAGGTCCTTGGCAAAATAGAAAATTCATAATTATTCCAAACTCTTAAACATTAAAACAACAGTATAATTAGAATTTAGAGTTGTATTAGGATTCCTAAACAACAATACAACCTTTTTGAAAACAACATCAATACAGCCTAATCTGCAATCAAAAACTAATTTCCTAAATTCTGCAATTAGAACCCCAAAACAGCCATTAGAACAAGTCAACAAAACATTATACATAATATAATATAATTAATAATAATAATAAGAATAATAATAATTAATATTAATAATTTAATATACATAATATGCATTTTGGCATTTTTAGGCAATTCGCCAAGTCGCCAATTCATAAAATTATTAAAATACTTAAATACCTTTAGAATTGGCCAATTGCGAATCTGTGATTTGCGATTTGTGAAGGACCGAACCGCCGAAGACACTGCGAATTGCGAAGGCGGAAGACACTGCGAATTTTGTGAAGGCTCGGTGTGACTTGTGAGTTGTGAGCGGTGTGTGTGCGCGGTTTATTAAAGTCGACAACGTCTCTTTCAGAAGTCAGACAGTCTTCTCGAATCTGACTTCCAAACAATTAACCTTATTGTTTTTTTTTTAATATATACTAAGTATAAACTAATATATATCTATGGGCCCCCTTATAGAGATGGGCCCTGGGCGGGTGCCCATCCTGCACTTGTTCCAGGGCCGGCCCTGCTAGAGACTCCTTTGTGGGACTACGCTAATGTATCAAAACGACATGGTGTTGAGCTACTTTTGAGTTCATTTGAAAGGGGAGAAATTGTAATTTATGTCCCTCCATAATATGTCAATTATCAATGTAATGGTGTAAATTGTTGCCCTTCAAGTTTCAAAATGGTACATATATTGCCCTCCCATAGTGTAAATAATAATCAATGTTGCAAAAATCCTAGGCGCCGATTAATCCCCGCCTAGGCGCTAGGCGCTGGTCGACCGCCTAGCATATCACATTAAATGGTGGTCTAGGCGGCTGGCCGGCTAGGCGACTGCCTAGGCCGCTTAGGCGCTGACCGCCTAGGCACCGACTAGGCCTTCTAGTCGGTTGATTAACTATTGTTCTTTTTTTTTTTAATGGGTTATTTCACTCAAAATAACATCGTTTTGAGCAAAATAATCCTAAATTGTACAAACTTTAGATATTTTTTAGGTTAATATTTAATATTTTAGTATTAACTATTAAAGTATTATATAATTTATAATTATTAGTCTTTAAAAAATTAAAATACTTAAACAAATTTTTAAAAAATAAAAAATAAAATAAAAAATACACGGACGCCTAGGCGCCGATAAATCCCCCGGCTAGGCGTCCTAGGCGCTAGGCGCTCCCTGAGCGCCTAGGGAGCGCCTAGCGATTTTTTCAACCATGGTAAATATTGCCCCTCAATTTTCAAAAATGGTACATATATTGCCACTCTTGTACGGTATTGGAGGGGCAATATATGTACCGCTTTTAAAATTGAGGGACAATATTTAAACCACTAATATTCCGGAGTGACATTAATAATTGGCATATTATGGAATGATATAAATTGTAATTTTCCATTTGAAAGGAGATTTCCTAAAATTAGTGAAATGCAATTAATATTATGATGGTTTAATTTGTTCATATCCAAGAAAGCAGTAATTAAAAAGTTATTACTGTCCTTAGCATTCCTTATGGTGAGATTTACACAGGTGCTACATTTCAAATCAGAAAGCTTAGAGTGATAGAGAAGGTGTAAGGTTAAAATCAAGGTTCCAAAAGCTCAAAATATCCATTCACAAAATCATAGTGTCCACCTTTCAATGAAAGGGTTTTCTTTGTCACTGCTTCTCTCACAAAAGGGTATGTTAGTAAATTCCCCAATGACACATTTACAGCCTCCTGTGAAATGCCAAAAGACATTTTAAAACCACAAAATCCATATGTTTCCCAAAAAAAAAAAAAAGGAAAAATAATCAGATGTTTGAGTTCCATCCTAATTTGTGTTGGTGTTTGGTGATCGCGCCGAGAGATTTAGAGTTCATTCTGATTAGCGAGTGAGCCTTACCCCGCAGTCCGCCGCCCCATTTCACGCGTTGACGTGTGTTGCTTTTTCCCGTGATTGGAAATTTTTTTTGTTGTCAGCTATTGGGTTGTCTAAGGCTATCCTCAACCCAACAAGTCTTCCACTTGTTAGCTGAGGTGGCCATTGATGTGGCATTTTAATTTGTTTTTTGTTTATTTTTTTTATGCCATGTGTCTAGCAAGCTTTCTTAATTAGAAACCTTGCTAAAACAGACAAAGGTTGCCGCGTGGCAGCTTTTGTGTACTTTTTTTTTTTTTTTTTAATTTCTTGTTAGTTATTATATTATATTATTATTTGGTTATTATATTTATGATATAATATGAAAGTGTGATCATTTTTTAGGGTGTGTTTGGAAGCCCGGAAAATGATTTCCGGAAATCATTTTCCGGGCTTTGGGTGTTTGGGAACACCCAGAAAATGTGGTCAACGGAAATCATCCGTTGACCACGGAAAATAGGGGCTTTTTTCCAGAAAATGGCTTGGCGAACTGGCTTCACGGGCTTCATGCCTTCATTGGTCCCTCCCTTCAGTCCGGCGGAAACCAGTCCGCCGGCTCTGGTTTCCGGTGGAAACCAGAGCAGCGACGACTGCTCTGGTTTCCTCTGGAAACCACAGCAGTCGTCCCCCCCCCCCCCCCCCCCCTTTTTTTTTTTAATTTTTTTAATTTTAAATTAGTTATATTATAATAAATATTATTATGTTATATATTTTTTATATTTTAAATAAAAGAATAAAATTATATAATTATATATTTCTACTCATTTTCTGGAAAATGAACCAAACACCTAAAGACAGTTTTCCAGAGTACATCCAAACACGGAAAATGAACTCATTTTCCGGAAAATAACTCATTTTCTAGAAAACATTTTCCAGAAGTCATTTCCTACTTTCCAAACACACCCTTAAAGTGAAAGAATATTAAAGGAATGTAGAACAAATAGGAAAGAATTTGCAAATTTGATGATTGGAAGTCGGACCCATTTTAGAAAGTGAGAAATTTCTGAGTTAAAGATAGCATAAATTCGCTCTCCTCGATTTTGGATTTGGTTGGGAGCATTGACTTATGCTCTACGCACGGTTAGTTTGTCTAGTACACATTCTTGCTTGATTTTTTTAGGTGCTTTGTGGTATGTTTCTTTTGAGTATGACTAAGAATAAGTCTGTTATTGTGACCAATATTGTTCATGTGACTTCCAAAATTACATATCGTAAACTTAATGGTTCTAATTAATTAGAGCGGAATATATTCATTAAGCTTTACCTCACTAAGGTTGGTAAAGATGGACACCGTACCTAACTAAGCTTTTGTCTGGTACGTGAAGATAGTGTTTGGGTGTGCGCCATACATAATTTAAAGGTTATTTTGGACCAATGTTCACAAGAGATAAATTCATAACATAAGATATAATTACTAATCATGTACATGATACATACTCTTTTAAGGTACATAATTGTCAAATGGGACTTCAATAGAAAACTACCCACAGAATGTTCGGACCATATATTGGAGAAAGCCCATGATGCCCATTACAATTCTCTTATCCAGCTCCATTATTCTGGCCTAAAATAAGGCTTTCTTTGGAATGATATTAACACAGAAGATGTATGAAGAAATGCCCTAGGACCTGACATCCAAAACTGGCAAATTATATTATTCATTATGGTCCATATTACAATGTAGATCATAAATAAATACATTTTTAATAAGTTGAATGTATATTATTTGGTATACTATCAAATAATGTACCTTCAGTAGAGGTGCATTTGGTTAACCGAACCGTTTTAACCAAACTTTTTAAAGGTTGAACCGTTAACCGAACCGAATTAACTGAACTAATTTTTTTTTCGGCTAATCGGTTAGTTAACTGATTAACCGATTTTTTTTACTAAATTTTTAAACATAATACATATTATAATAAATCCATTACTTAAATACCTATAATAATAAATCCATAACTTCAATCCAAAATCCAAAGTCCAAACATCTATAATCTATACGGATTTCATTTTAGTTTTAAAGATTTTACATTATATATATATATATATATATATATATATATATATATATATTCCCAACCTGATTCTCATTACCCGCCTTCAATATGCTAATGGGTCGGAGTACCCGTGTCGGATTCGACCTTAAGGATCCGACAATTTACCGGGTTTTGGGTTGGACGGTTTGGTTGGGTTTCTTGAATTATGTACTATACAATCCTATATTTCCGGAATTCAGGGTTGAGGTCGGGATTGAGGTTGGGGTGGGGGTACAATCCCCATCCCCAGCAGGGTTAGCGGAACTCTCCCCATCCCTGTCCCCGTTCTCCATAAAATTTTCCCAGCCCCGCCCTCGTAATGGCGACGACCAAGTTTCCCCATCAGGGTTGTGTTGAATTGACATCCCTCCTACCTTGGCATTTGGCAATACCTATTTTTCCCTTTGTCTTTTTTTTTTTTTCCAACTTAAATTTATTTTTTTAATACTTTTTACAAAAATTTTAATGTATAAAAAATATATCATTTAAAAAATCTAATTGAGATCTTTTATATTATACACATATTATTATATTTTTTTTAAAACATAAATTTATAAGTACATAACGTTATTATTTTGATATTATAATATGTATGCACATTAAACTTTATCTTTATAAATATATATAAGTAACATTATGAACATACTATAGAGAGTGAAAATAAATATGATGTACACTTAGATTAGTGTTTATGCACATTAACGTTTAGATTTATGCCGGGCCAGTCCAAAGGTTTTATAGGCCCCGGGGTGAAAAATTTGTTTCCAGATGATCAATTTGTTTTCTTCTTTTTCTTTTTTCACTTTCGGGTGAATTTTTTTTAGGCACCTGACACTTATGAATCAATCAATAAAATCTTTAGTTCGCCCAACGATAAACATGCGCCTTCAATCCCGGCATATAATAAACCTAATAATTAAACTTAATTACAATTTCATTTTACATTAAAATCCTAATAAATAGAATTAAAACAAAAATAAAATTCATAATTCCAAACTCTTAAACATTTAAACAACAATACAATATAATTAGAAATGTATTAGGATTCCTAAACAACAATACAACCTAATGCAATTCTACAAACTAAATTCCTAATTCCAAAATTACAATTCATCACTTCCTAATTAATCCACAATTATGCATTTCTGCAATTTATCTGCAAACTAAATTCCTAATTTATTTAATTATTCAAATAGCAAAGTGACAATTACTCAATTAGGAATTTAAGATTCCACAAATAACATTACAACAATATGGCATTATGGCTTAATATGCATTCTGGAATTCATAAATTAAAATACCTTTGCAATAGCATATTAGGCAGGCCGCAGGCGATTATGGCATTACTGCATTGGACGAAGCGAATCTACGATTTGTGAAGACGATTAGGCGAAGGCGTAGCGAACGGGAGAAGCACTGGCGTAGGAGCGACCGGCGAAACAATTAACCCTATTATATATATATATATATATATATATATATATATATATATATATATATATATATATATATATATATATATATATATATATATATATAATACTCTGTATATCTTATGGCCTATGAACCCCCCTATAGAGATGGGCCCTGGGCAGGTGCCCACCTTGCACCCCCTCAAGGCTGACCCTGGGTTTATGGATATATAGAATAAATATAATGAACATAATACAAAATGAATGTTATTAAACATCGTTTGTAGCATAGTGTTTATGTACATTAATAAACTCTTTCTATGAAGATATATATAGAATGAACATTATGAGCTGATTATGGAGTGAATATAAATATATATGATGTATATGTTGAAAATTTTAACATAAAATAATATTGGAAGTGGTTATTTTGTGGTACAAATATATGTTGGTCCACTCCTAATTTAGATCGGGTCAAAATGGTTCAAATACATTTCAAGTCCATAAAGAAAACTTTAGGATAAAACATAGTGATTGGAAAAAAAAAATGTAGGTAGAGCTGTTGTTAAAATAATATATGAAAATAAATCCTTATTTTTACGTCATGCAAACGCATTTGATATGTAAGCTCTTGATGACTCCATCACCATTGGAATTGAGTTAGTAGAATGCAATTATTAATATTAATTATTAATAAAAAGGAACTAATCATTATTTGGATTATCCTCTACTGCGCTAAGTGCTAACCAAAAAAATAATTCATATATCACTATATACTATTAACTTTTTTTTTAATGCAAAATATAAAGGCCATTATGAGGTTAACAATATTTAATTAGAGTTCATTATGTTGAGGAAGCTAACTACACACTATTAATCTTCCAAAAGACTACTTACGTAATAAGAATTATATTTCTCTGATTTAACCTGCTAATCAAGAATTCCATGTGTTTGTTTTGATTAATGACGTCCAACTCATTTTATTTACAATTAAATGTTGTGTAATACGGAGTATGGAGTATTTAGTTTAGTAGTAGAATATAAAATTTATATATTTAAAAATTACGTCAAAATACTAATAAATACAAAAAGTTAAATTTAAAAATTATTAAAAAAACTAAAGAAATAAACAAAAAATAGTTATTTAATTAATAAATAATAAACATGACAAGAACATAAAATAGATTGAGGGAGTACTTCGTTCATTATCTTTATAATATGGCGCATTTTTTTTTTTAAATACACGCATATTTCAAATAAAAATCATACCATACATTATATATCATTCATTAACACCATATATATCAATCCAGGCAAGTTTGGGAACAATGACCCGGGATCGAGTCTCACCAGCGGTAGTGTGGAAACAACCTCTCAAAGTGAGGGGATTGTGTTCCTTGTGGCAGTAAGCAAAGGTCTAGCTAGCTTCTGTGTTCAACTGAGTTATCATGATTTACATCCTCTCAAATGCTCTGTTGAGTCGGGGAGCCCTTGGGGTTGGAGATTCAACTTTTTGGGAACAAGGTTTTATCATATTATTATACATAATGATTTCTTTAAGACTCTTCAAATAACAATGTGTTAAATTTTGTGTAGAATGCATGCTAATAGTTTATGGCTGGTTAATTAAATAATAGTCTTGCTCTTCTCCTCCTCCTTTTTCAATTTACTAAAAAGAAATATAACGGTTTTCTTTGATTTAAAAAGGAAAAATAATTGAATAATTAAACCAAAGTAAAGGTTCAAAGTGGATGATGTCAAAAAGATGTCAAAAAGCTTGGCAAAAGATTCCAATAAATAAGTATCATCACAAGGAATCATCATTTGTATGAGGTTTGATCCTATCTTGTGTTGGCCACAAAGCACAACTGCATGATGCGCACTAACCACATTTTTGAGATGGCTATGTACTTTGTTTGGTGATGTTTGAATTAGCGCAGTGGTTTGTCACCTGACTTGATATCACGATTGGAGAAGAGGTGATGTCTAAATTTAGTGTAGTGATTTGTCACTTATTGTCGTGACGGAAGGTGACAGCTAACTTAGGGTGTGTTTGGAAAGCAGGAAAATGATTTTTGGAAAATGTTTTCTGAAAATGAGTCATTTTCCGAAAAACAGTTTGATTTCCAGTGTTTGGTTGCATTCTAGAAAACTGTCTTTGTGTGTTTGGGTCATTTTCCGGAAAATGAGTGGAAATGTATATTTATATATTTTTATTATTTTATTTAAAATATAAAAATATATAAATTAATAATATTTATTATAAAAAAAAAAAAAAAGCGTTGTCGCTGCTCTGGTTTCCGGCGGAAACCCGTCCGCCGGACTGAGAGAGGGACGGCTCTCTCAAAAACACCATATTCTCCTTGGGCGGAAGTCATTTTCCGCCAAAATATGCTCATTTTCCCCAGTCAACAGAAATCATTTTCTGTTGACTGGGTTTTCCAATGCTTGCCAAACACCCAAAGCTAGGAAAATGATTTCCGGAAATCATTTTCCGGACTTCCAAACACGCCCTTAATGATGATTTCCGGAAATCATTTTTCGGGCTTCCAAACACACCTTAATGTCAGAACGTAAGGCAGACAGTAAAAAACAAAGTAATTAATTGCTTTAATCCATAAATTTTATGAAAATGAGATGGAATTATTAACAAAAGTTCGAATATATAATTATTATCAAAGCCAAACCAATTGTAAAATATAGTCAAATTATCAGGGATCAATCACTAAATTTAAAGACATCACTAACACATATTCAGCGAGCAAGGCTAATCTTCTAGTAAGACATCTTCCCGTGAAAATGTGAAACACAACATGAATGCACGCAGTCTACTGCTGGAATGTACACATAATAAATTGGATGCACTCATGTTGGACAAATTGCACATACTTTAGTTTGTGTGCATTCCTATGGTAGACTGTGTGCATTCATATTGACCCTGTTCGGTAAATGGTTGTTAGCTGATTGGGTTAGAGGGTATAATTAATTGATAATATTAGCGGAAGAAAAATGTTTTGGTAAATTAACTGTTAGCTGATAGCTGTTTGGTATAATTTTTTTCTCAAAAGACTAATTGAAAATGTTATTTTGAGTAGTCTTTTGAAATTTATTATTTTGAAGTTACAAAAAGTTTATTAAGTAAACACTTATATTGATTAACCAAGTTAAACAACTAATAAAGGTCAAATAGACCAAAAATTGACTGATACGCTAATTATTTTTTCAAACAGGGCCATTATATCTTACAGTCTCATGTTCTGTCATTTGATTATTATACATAAATCAAAGCCCAATCGTCAGTCAAAAAATCAAAATTGATTTCATAAGGCAATGAAGCAAAATTATAAAATCAAAGTAGAGGTTGTAATGATGATGATGGTAACGCAAAATTGGAGCGACAATACGTATAGTGATGTCAATTTACAGCTCATTTTCACATGCATGAATAAGATTTTATAATATATGATCAATTATCTTGCGTACTCGGTCGAGTATATATTAGCAAGTTATGTCGATTTCATGAAAGTACTTTCAATTATTATATTCTTTGTGAAAGCTGCACCAATCACCATCTTCAATACTTAATTAGTAACATCATAGAGTGTATCACGTGATACTGTGATACGTATATGTGTAGTGAAATTATTCACCCTTTTATAATTTATAGTTTCAATATTTTATTTGGTTTATGGTTTAACATTTTTATTTTGATTTAGAAATTCACTTTAGAGTTAAATGGTTATGATTTGTTTTCAGGGCCGTTCCAAAGAAAATTGGGGTCCTGTGCGAAAATTTAACCTGGCCCTTTTTTGTATAATTGTAAATATATAAAAGATATTTATATTGTATCAAAATATATAATAGTCTATACAAAATTTATCATTCAAATTTTCACTTTTCAAGTGACATTCTTCTTCTTCTTCAGACATATTGAGATGTAAAATCATTCACTAATCCATTGAGTCTTTCTTACAATATACTTGACCATAAGTAAGATTTCAACAATTTCAACTTTAAAAATTTCTTTATGCATAAACAACAGTAATGGAAATAATCAAGCTAGCTAGACTATTTGATATTTCAATTGCAGAATCCAAATACAAAAAAATAAATTGTTATTCACCTATATATCAAAAAAATTCCTACCTAGGGTTAGTTAGTGAATTAATAATTTTAAAAGTTTGAATAAAATTAAATAATTAAAATATTTAACTTACATACTTTCATCCTTTTATCGTGAAGAATACAAAAATTGAGTATGCCAAATCCACGCACTTCAAATTAACGATTATTGAGACCGAATTCCTGAGTTGTTCCTACAAATTTTGTGTTTATGCATTCTAATAGGAACAAGAGTAATTTTTGACTCTTTATATATAATAATTTTACAATAGTCAAATAAGCCCGCCTCAATTCCTAAAATTTATAGGACTATAACTCTATATGTAAATCAAGTCGTTAAGAATTAGGAATGTAAACTTTTTAGAATTTTAAACCGTCTTGATTTCTTTATACATAAGTTACACCAACACTAATATATAAAACATAAATATAAAATAATAATTTTTTTTAATAAAAGTGCCCCCAAAATTGGGGGCACAGTCACCACATAACGTAACTATGCAGTATATGTGTACATAGCTACACATATAATCTGCAATATTTGGGGCCCCCAAAATTTGGGGTCCTGTGCGCAGGCCCTGGCCAGACATGGCCAGGGCCGGCACTGTTTGTTTTTCAAGTGCACCTAACAACAACATAAAGTAAACCTAACGATATTATTAATTGTACCAAATATAAGAGCATATGAGACGGATCAAATAAAAACTGATGACTAAGAAATAATCTAGAATTTTTTTTAGAAATAATCAATGGTTCTAAGAGCATTCACATAATAGTAAAGTTTTTTTTTTTTTTTTTTTTTTTTTTTTTTTTTTTTGTGATTTTTGAGAAGTTTTTGTAAGTGTGATTAGGAAAAAGAATAAGAAAAAAGATTTTTAAAAAAAATGTAAAAGAAATAAGCAAAACTGATTTCTTTAAAATAATAATAATAATAATAATAATAATAATAATAATAATAATAATAATAATAATAATAATAATAATAATAATAATAATAATAATAATAATAATAATCTCAAATGTTAGATTGCAGGACATCAAATTAACCCCAAATGTCAGATTGCAGCAAATGAGCGCTTGAAAAACAAAAGCAATGGGTCCCACATTCTGAAAAAAACTTCATTCCTTGTCGATTAACTCCAATATTTTCTCTCTTGCACTATCTCTCTTACATGTCATAAGTTACTGTACTAAAAACTTCAAAAAAACCACTCATAAGAATGCTCTAAAGCAAAGAAAAAATGTAATAAACATTTTGATAAATATCTAATTATTGTATCAATTAATTATATCATTTTTTGGGTACATTCTAAAATTTTGAGACCTATTTTGTAATCTCGTATATACATTGATGAGTTTATCATGCTGCATTAACTGGAGCCCATTGCTCCCTCTGGTTAAAGATTGGTCCACGCTTTTCAGGCCCAATCGCAACAATCATAATTCTGTCGTGTACCCACCAAAATACATTATTTGAAAATATATTATTTGGGTATTGAAAATATATTATTTTGTATACTATCAAATAATGTACATTCAATAAAAAAATGATATATGTTTAATATATTAAAAATGTAACTTGTATTATAAAAAATACATTATTTAAGTTCAAAAAATATTTTGTATAATGTATATTCAGTATACAAATAATGTATTTTAAGTATATTAAAAATGCATTTTTTTTATAGTCTACGGAGCACTGAGATATGGTCCACATTAAAATATTCCCAGCTCTAATTGTCATTATACTGTTTTTCCACTAATATACCTATTTATTTTTATTACATTGAAAGCTTATTTTTAGAATATTACAAGCTATTTTTTAAATGTTCATTTTTAGTGTACTATAGTAAGTTTATTTTTAGTATAATATATAAAAATAAATATATAATAAAAATAAAATTTTAATATGAAAGAAAAAAAAAACATGTTATCAACAATCTATCTTACAATATAAACTATGGTCCACAATATAATTTGCCAAAACTTTAATTGTCGGTCATGGTCTCATGGATGATTCATGATTAGTTGAACCAAAAGGCAAATGAAATGATTCATCAGAAAATATAAAATAAAATAAAATTTTAAAAGTTATGATATATGGATAACACACAGTGTAGATTAAACAATTATAATTCAAATTTTCACGTCATGCAAACGCGTTTTATACGTCATATTTTGATTGTTACGGAGTGTGTGTGTTCAAATGTGGTCGGCGCCTTCCCGTGCGGTTAGTGCGAAACACACCACTATATATACAAATATACACACTCAATGTTAGAAAATGCACCATAATGAAAATACACAAAAACACAACACACGCCTAAAATAATGCACCATAACTCCCCTGTCTCTAATGGTGCATTTCCTAACACTGTGTGGTGTATATTTGCATACCTAGTGGTATGTTTTTTGGTGATGCGTACCTAATGGTGCATATTTGTGTTGTCATTTTCTAACATTGAGTGGTGTATATTTGTATACATAGTGGTGTGACCACACCTGATTATGATCCTATATATATATATATATATATAGTCTCATTTAAGTGTGAACCAGCCTTCTCATGCGAATTGTGAAGAAATACACCGTGTGTACTACATGAATGCACCAAAACTACTACATGAATGCATCATAAAATACTACACGAATGCGAGCTGGATTAGTTGTACTACATTCATGTTGTAGTTGCAATACATTCCTTCAGAAGTTCATAAATTTGAATGAAAATGCTAGTTCTGATTTGAACGTAACTACATATATATAATCTTCCCGAGCTGGTGATCTCTAAGAGCTTATCTAGAACACAATTAGTTGGGAAAATGTAATTAAAAATAATGACCAAAAAGAAGATTATCATTAATCCACTGAGTTAATTAACCTCTAATTAAATATGCTAATATAAAATAGGGGAAATTGCGCTTTTGGCTCCTCAATTGTTTTACTTTTAGAAATTTAGCCCCTCACAATTGATTTGAACAAATTTGGTCCTTTACTTATACATAATGTGTCATATTTAGTCCCTAGTATTATATAATTAGAATTTTTGTTAGTAATTTTTTTTTCATGAGGTTATATTTATCATTTTTTTTTCATGAGGATATAATGTATAGATTTGAATTTAAAAAAAAAAAAACATTCAAAATGCATATGGACTAAATGTAACACATTATGTACACTTAATATACAATTATTAACAAAATTTTTAATTATATAATAATAGGGACTAAATGTAACACATTATGTACAATTAAAGGACCAAATTTATTCAAATCAATTGTGAGGGGCTAAATTTCCAAAAGCAAAACAATTGAGGGGCCAAAAGTACCGTTTTCCCTATAAAATAACTTTCCACTTATAGTTGATGCATGTCTTGATGAGATTAGCTGGAACTTTGTTCTTTTAACACTAATCATTAACTATAATCAATTAAGTGAATTGATAACAATAATTGCTTTTGCTCTATATATATGATGATCATATGATATTATCTAACTTAGGTACTCTATAGGCAAACTTCTTTACTATGTCATTTTGTTAATTTATTATGTTATAAATTAATCAATTAATACATATCTCTATTCTCTACTACTACAAACGATGAATATGCCACTATAACAAATTTTAAGAATTAAATACAATATTTCTAAACAAACAAGAACTAATTGCCTTACAAAAAAGACAATAGTAAAAAACAACAGTCTTAGCTTATAAACAAAGATTATGTTTGTATGACATAGCATGCTAGAAATAGTTCTAATGTTATGTTGTTAAGAGAAAGGTTTAGATTTTAAATCATCTTTAGAAGATGTTTAGGTTTTTTTTTTTTTTTTTTTTTTTTTTTTTTTTTTTTTTTTTTTTTTTAATAAATTTTATTACTTACTCAAATTAAGCCCGTATAAATACATGTTACAACTTGGCAATTCTGGTGAATGATGTCGGACCATATTTAATTTGGATATATATATATATATATATATATATATATATATATATATATATATATATATATATATATATATATTTATGTGTGTGTGAGCTCAAATGCGACCATGTTTTAATATGCGGATGGTGTGGTTACACCATTAGTTATGTAAAAAAAATACCAATAGTGTTAAGAAACGCACAACAAAGAAATGCACAAGTGCACCAAAAATGCATCATTAGGTACGCATAAACGCACCACATAGTGTTCGAAAACAAACCATTGAGTGTGGTGAGGTATGGTGCATTTTTTTTGGTGTGTGGTGCATTGGTGCATTTCTTTGTTGTGTGTTTCCTAACACTATTGGTACTTTTATGCATAACTAATGGTCCATCCACACAGGCCACACGTTAAAACATCACCGCACCGAAACTTGGTCCTATGTGTGTGTATGTGTATATATATATACTATTTTAGAAAATTTTTCTTTTAGAATTTATGATTTAGTTTTTTAATTAGATTTAGTATTTCACTTTTTATTTTGGTTTATGTGTTCAATTTTTACTAATTAGTACGCGTGTTTAGTATTTACAGTTTATATATATATATATATATATATATATATATATATATATATATAGTTTAGGTGTTAGTGTTTATCTAGAAATGTATTATATAATGTTAAAAATTATATTTTCAAAGTTGAAAAAATTACTAAAATGTCACTATATATAATTTTCAAATTGCATAAGAGCTATTAAATTTTTTCGAATAAACGATTGATTGTGATTCTTAGTTTTCTTCTAGAAAAAAATGCTCATGTGAGTGTACCATATATATTAATGTGAGTGTACCATATAAATATATAATGTTTTTCTTCCCAATATAAATATATAGTGTTGACCTTGAATATAATTGTATACAGCACATAGGTGCATTAAAGATTAAAGTTTTGAAACCAAACCAAAAAAAAAAATGTATCATACAACTAACTTTTAAATTTTTTGTCCATTCTCAGAACTTGTACAACAAGGAGATCATGATTTATGTATGCGTCTTTTACATCATTATTGCGCCTCCCACAACCTATGTATGATCATATAAGATTTGTTTTATAATGGAAGCCACCATATAGTCTTTAGGGCTTCTACATCAATAAATAAATATAAATATTTATATATGAATCAATGATCCAACTAACCCAACTCAATGTTCAATATCTCTGTCGCTATTCTCTTACAAATTTCTTCATTCAAATCGTTGTGGGGAGGAAAACAGCGATGGATAATCTATCGCTAAATTTAACGACGGAAATAGAATTCGTCGCAATGTTTTAGTGACAAACAGAATCCGTTGTTAATCTGTCACTTTCTCTTTCTAGCGGCGGAATTTTTCGTCGCTATTTTCACGTTTTTTTAAAGTGACCAATTACGATAAATACAATACCCTCAAACTAAATAGACAAAAAACTCATAAATATATGGATTGTGCACTCGCACTTCAACCTACTTGAAGTATGAACTTTTGTGTCTTTCCTCTAACTATCCTGATTAGAGGTGATTAGTTCATGCACCGACACGTGTGTATGTATACACACACATATATATCTTCTTTATTTTTTAATAAAAATATCAAGGAGGTAGGAGTCACTTAAAGTGTATTCGACATCAGTGGTGTGCAATAATAGATGTTGGGTTATATATATGTGTGTGAATTATTATCTCTTCTTCTATTATTGAAGCCTTTTAAAACAATAATGAGACCCCTAACAACTATTACTATGAAAACAACGTAACTACGTACACTAATCAAACATGATAATATAAAGTAAAATATTTATTAAAGAAAATGTGATTATGTGACACTAGCTAGAAATTTTCTATAAGTCATGCTAATAATTTGAAAATGATTTCTAGATTGCAATAATGGGAAAGTGAATGGCCTATACCCTATATTGCTGGAACTAAACCTATGTAAAAAGTGTATTTCATCTCTCGCAATACAATAGCATCATGTTTGGTTTATGTAATAGGTTAAGAATTGAATACTATTTCCGAGAATAAATTTATTCCATAGTTTGTCTTGATGTTTTATTTCTGGGAATAGCATTCCTGAGGAAGAGCTATTACCTTCGCAGGGGAATAGCCATTCTTAGGGCCCTTGGTATTATCTATTTTCAAGCACTCGGGAGTGGTATTATAATACCAAAAATCATGGTTGCACGAGGCGCTAGGCACCAGTTGGGTGGTAGACTAGCGCCTAGCGCCTAGGCGACGTCCTATAAAAAAAAAAAAAGCATATGCGTGTGGGTGTATATCATATTTTATATTATATATATTATGTATATATCTCTTACTTCTCTTATTTATATAAATAAATAAATGTAAGTATATATAAATATAATAAAAAAATGTAACAAGGCCGAGTCGACCGAGTTAACTCGGCTAATTCGACCGAGTTGGACGAGTTAACTCGGCCGAGTTAGGCGCTAGGCGGCCGCTTAGGGAGCAATTCGCTTCGGCCTAGGGGCGCCTAGCAACTAGACGGTGCATGCCTAGGCCAATTTTTGCAACAGTGTAAAAATTACCCTCGGCCGAGTTAGGCGCTAGGCGGCCGCTTAGGGAGCAATTCGCTTCGGCCTAGGGGCGCCTAGCAACTAGACGGTGCATGCCTAGGCCAATTTTTGCAACAGTGTAAAAATTACCCTTTACTATGCATGCTTATATATATATATATATATATATATATATATATATATATATATATATATATATATATATATATATATATATATATATATATATATATATATATAAAGAGAGAGAGAGAGAGAGAGAGAAAGATAAAAATATAATGTAATTAATTAAATATATACATTTATATAATACATTATATTTATTGAAGTATATACATAAATTCATTAATAATAGTGAAAAATTATTATTATTGTTGTTGTTATTGTTGCTGTTGCTATTGCTATTGTTATTCTCACACACACATAAAACATTCCGTGTGAAGGATATTTATGTCATTTGAATAATTATTCTGTAAACCTATTAAACATTGTAATAAAATTTTGGCTAAAGTGTCATCTAGTACCATAAACTATATCCAATTATTCATGCCGCACCCTGAACTTTCATATCGTATATATCGAGCCGCAAACCAAAAGAAAATTTCACCTAAAACTTTTAGCAGGTTTCCCTGTCTTCCTGCTGACATGGCGTAGGTTTCCAAGTGATGTGGCATTTCTTTTAACCTTATGTTGTCCATGTAAGCATTTACGTATTAAAAATAATTTAAAAAAAAAACAAAAAATACAAACAAAAAAATTAGCATTTCTATAAATTTGGAAAATTGAAAAAATACTAAACAAAAAGTTAGCCAAAAAATATAAATTTTGAAAAAAAATTGAAATATTGGAATTGCGAAATTGAAAAGTATACATTATAAAAATAAAGAGAAGAAAATTCTGGTTATTTTAATATAATAATTTTGTTTTTTTTTTTTAAATTTTAAATATGTAAACGCTTACCTGGGCAACATAAGGTTAAGAGAAATGCCACATCAGACGCCATGTCAGCAGGAAGATAGGGAATGAAACCTGCTAAAAGTTCTAGGCGGATTTTTTTTTTAGTTTGTGGCTCGATATATACGATATGAAAGTTCAGGGTGCGGCATGAATAATGGGATATAGTTCATGGTGCTAGATGACACTTTAGCCTAAAATTTTTGAACTCTATTCCTTCAATAAATCAAACAATGAAATATAATTTATATTTTATTCCCTATCTATTCCATTCTCTATAGAATAATATTCCTATTCTTTCAAATTCATTCCGTGAATCAAACATGCAGGAGAATATGTACGTCTAATAGGTTAAAAAAAAAAAGAGAAAAGAAAAGAAAAACCTGTAATACTATTCTTGGAAGGGAAGAATTATAAAAATGGTTCTCCCATGTGGCGATGCGATTCACAAAACCCAAAGGAAAAAGTTAGGGCACATGTTCGAGATATTTTTTTTAAAGAAGAAATAATGCATTCTAGTTTAAAACATTATTAAACATTTAAAAATAATGTTTAATATCGATTATAAAAAAAGTTTAGCATTGGTTATAACTGATGCTAGATTACTTTAGGATAGTTTGAATAACCAACGTTAAAGTGCTACATATATGGCGAGATGTTAACAAAAATAGATAATGTTGTGATCTTAACATTGTTTATAACTGACTCAAGTTATATTGATTATCATGGTATATACATTTCATTTATATGAACAATAAAAATAAAACACTTTCATTATGTTTGGTTCACGGAATGAATTCAAAGAGTCAATAGTTGCCTCCACAGCTCAAACCCACTCCCCCATCATCCATGTAGGAGTGTTAATTGGGACACCGGATGCCACTAGACCACAAGGTCTTTGGCAAATGTGCATGTTTAAAAGATGTAAATACTCCTATAAAAGAATGTATTATTATTATTATTATTAATTACATTTTTAATATACATACATATATATATATATATATATATATATATATATATATATATATATATATATATATATATATATATATATATATATATATATATATATATAAAGCTATTCCCAAATACGAGGGATGATCTAAGAATGTCTATTCCCCCTGCAAAGGGAATAGAAGGACAAAACAAACAATGGAATATGTCTATTCCTGAGAATGGTCGGGAATGGTATTCCATCGCTACCGATTCCATGAACCAAACACATTGTTAGTGTCACATACACTACATTCCATAATAACAATGTCTCACACACACACACACACACACACATATAACATTACAATTTCATCTTTGTGCAACGGATTTGACTAAAAAGTTGTTGTCAATAATCAAATTTCTAATCTTCTGATACAAGAATTATGATCTACACACTCAGTCAGATTTTTTTTTTTTTTAAGACTTGGAGGTCTATTATTATATGATGGTACTCAAAATTATTATATGATGGTGGTCTGGCAAAATGATGGATATATGGTTAGTGGTTTGTCCTTTAACAAGTCTTGAGGGACTACATATATCCTCTTTATTCATGAAATATATATTTAACACAAGAACGTGCAGATTTCAGAAGAATAAATGATGTTTGTGGGACTCTGAGACTCTCGGACTATGGAACTATTGTTTTTCTAGGTGGTTGAGGATATAAATACATCGGAATCCGATTTTAATATTTCATAACTTGTCCTTTTGTTTTCTTTGAAAAAAATAAGGTAAAATATGCTCTAAATTATTTTCTTCAAAAAGTCAATTAGATTCTTAAATTTTTAAGAGATGCAATTAAGCATATAAACATGTTATTTTGGAGCATTGAAGTCCAGAAACCGGTTAGTGAATTGCATGTCACTACTGTTTCGACAAACTTCCAACCGATTTTCCCGCGAACTTTCGATCAAACTCCGTCGAAAAACATCGGTGACTAGGTCACAAGTCGCGTTCACTTTCTCTATCGACTAAAGAAGGCGACCAATTGATCGCCTCTCCAATCAAAGGAGAAGCTAGGCCCGCAACCAACTAGGTCGCCTTCTCCGGACGAAGGAGGAGACAGACCAGTTGGTCTGCCTCCTCTTTCGCGCGAAGTTTTGATTGAAAGTTTTTAGGAATATAATCCTAATAACCTACAATTGCAGGTCACCAACCGACTTCTGGACTTCAATGCTCAAAAATAATATGTTCATGAGTTTAATTATAACTTTTAGAAGTTTAAGGGGCTTAATTAATTTTTTTTTTTTTCTGAAAGTTTAGGGGATGACCCTGGCCTTTTCCAGAAAAAAAAAGAGGAATTATTAGCATCAATATCAATGGATATTGAAGGGATATTGGAACAGTGCAAAACCAGGTGGAGGAGAGAGAGGCAAAGAGAGACAATGAAAATGGAGTCCTGCAAATATGAGATATTAGCACAGTAATTTTGCAGGAGAAAAGGGAAGGCTTGTTGCGCTTGACGCGCGTCAGGCGCAACAAGCGCGCGGCGCCTGACCCTCTGACTTATTTATTTATTTGTTTTATAAAATCAAATTTATTTTTTATTTTGTTTTCATCCCTATCCATTTTCTCTTTCCTAATTACACTTACAAAAACTCCTCAATTACTGCGAAAAAACTCCATTAATAAAGATGCTCTAACATGTGGAAGTGCACATATTTCATAGTCAACTGTACTCTCAAAGTAATCATCATCAAACATCATCATTATTATTATTATTATTATTATTATTATTATTATTATTATTATTATTAAAGAGATAATTTATTACATCATATCATAATAGTATTTTATATTTATAGATTAAATTCATATAATTGTTTTTCTTAACGCTTCTGACAATGAACGAGGTTTAATTTCACGGTTTCACCAAACATACCCATACAAGGCGTTGTAACTTTTAGAGTTAATTCCATTTTTTGTCCTAGATTTATAGGTAACAATTCACTTTTAATCTCTTTTTATTAGAACATCCTTATTTGGTCCTACTATTATAGTGGCATGACCAATTTTAGTCCTCAAGCAACAAAACTGTAGAAATATCGTTAAATATAAAGACATTTCAATATTTTTTATACAAAGTATGTTGAATTGATATATTTTTTTTTGTTTATTTTTTTTTTGAAAACATTCATAATTGAATACCGAAATGTCCTTGTATTTAACGATATTTAAACTGATTTGTTGATAAAGGACCAAAAATGATCATGCTACAATAATACTAGGACCACAAGTGAATGTTCTAAAAAAAGGGACTAAAAGTGGATTGTCTCATATAAATTTAGAACCAAAAATGGAATTAATTCTAACTTTTAAGCTATGATAAATGTTCTCAATTAAGAACATTTAAGAACATGATTTTGTGCCAAGGGCCTTGTGGTCCAGTAGCATCAAACCCTTCCTTGTATATGGGAGGTGGTGGGTTCGAGTCTCAGTGGAGGCGTTGCTGTCTCTTTGTTCTTCAGTAGGTTGAGAAAGTAGTTTATAAACAGATACTACACTGTAATAGAGTCAGTAGCATTCAAAAAAAAAAAGAACATGATTTTGTATATATGTGGATTTAGCCTTAAAAATAGATGAATATATTTATATATATAGAAAACTAAAATCCATATTTTCATTCCAATCACTTAATTAGATTATAATAGGCAATTAGTGGTAACATTTTTCTTAATTATTCTAAAAAATAAATGATAACATATTTAATTGCTTTTCGGGTTTATTTCATAGACAATACTGAAACACAAGAATAGTTGTGCCCTACTATTTCACCGCAAATTATAGGACTATGATATACCTTGCATTATAGATTCTTGTCCAAAAATAACATTCGAATTTTGTATATGTAGTTGACACATTCTGTACCTACAATTGAAAGTTTCTGTACCTGTAGCTATCATATTTTGTGTCAGCAATTATCATTTATTTGTTAGCATGTATAGAAACGGTTAACTGTAGATACAAAATGTGTTAACTGAATATACATAATTTTTGTATCAGGGTTCACAATGCAATATCAACCCTGGTCCATGGTATAACAATTCCTATTTCACACTGTGGTTGGGAACATATAAAGTAGTACATATTAGTTTAAGTGTTTTTTGGAAATCAAACAAGAGGCATTTATTTAGCATAAAATTTAGGAGTATGAACCCAAACATGGGCATAATAAATGTATAGTAATACTGAATCTCAGTGTGAATCTCCTTTGGAGGATTGCACCTAATACTTTGAACCTTTAATTTTGATTACTTTTCTTCTACATTTTTACTTCATTGTTACCAAAATAAAAGATGTATTTCATTCCAATTTAAAAAATTAAATTCATAGTGAGATTACGCATTTATTTGGGAAAATGACGGTTTTAGTCCATTAATTATACTTATATTGTAGACTCGGTCCATGAATTATTATCATACACAAATTTTGCCCTTTAATTATGTGTAAAGTGGTAATTTTAGTCCACCACAAACAAAGTATGTTAATATTAATAATGCATTTTAAATTTCTAAATTATTGAGGGACACCTCATTTTTTGAAAAAAAGTGTCAAATAGGCCACTAAACTTATCGCTTTTGTGCAATTGGGCCATTGAACTTAAAAAGTGTGCAATTCAACCATCAAACAAGCAAAATTTGTGCAATTAGACCATTTTTACAAAAATTTTATGGTAAAATCCAATTATATTACTAACATATATGTATTAAGAGTGGCATTTTCTTCTACCATACTAGTTGGGAGTCAATATTGAAATGTTTTTAACTCAAATTGAATTAAATTTTTTTGTAAAAATGGTCCAATTGCACAAATTTTGCTTGTTTGATGGTTGAATTGCACACTTTTTAAGTTCAATGACCCAATTGCACAAAAGCGACAAGTTCAATGGCCTATTTGACACTTTTTCCTCTTTTTTTTTTTTATTTATATCATTTTGTATTAAATAACACTGTTGCAAAAATCCCCGCCTAGGCCGCCTAGGCACCCGCCTAGGCGCTAGGCGCTCCTAGACCGAGGCGAATTGCTCCCTAGGCGTCCGCCTAGGTGGCCGGCCGCCTAGCGCCTAACTCGGCCGACTGGGTCGAGTTGTCGGCCGACTAGGCCGAATTTGACCGAGTTAACTCGGTCAACTTGGCAGAGATAGCCGAGTTAACTCGAGCGAGTTGGCCTTGTTAATTTTATTATTATATTTATATATATTTAAATTTATTTATTTATATAAGTAAGAAAAGTAAGAGCTATATATATAATATATATAATATAATATATGACATACACCACACACATGAATTATTTTTTATTTTTATAGGTCGCCGCCTAGAATCGCCTAGGTACCGCCTAGGCGCCGCCTAGACCGCTTAGGCGCTAGGCGCTAGTCTACCGCCCGACTAGCGCCTAGCGCCTATTGCAACCATGTTAAATAATTATATCATTTATTAACATAATTTGTTAGTATAAAGGGAAAAATTCATGGACAAAGTATGTAATATGAGTATAATTGATTTTCTAAAACCGTAATTTTTTCTATTTATTATTATTATTGTTGTTGTTGTTGCATAACCCATAATTTTCACCGTCAAACACAGTAACTAATCTCCTCACTAAATTGTAGGCACTTCCATTGAGTAGGACAACTAGCCTGCCAAAGATCGAACTCACGTTTGGTTAAGGATTGATGAGTCTTCCACTCAACCTCACCCCACTAGACCATTTGTATCTCTCTCTCTCATTTTATTATGTTTTTTTTTTAATCACTATCACAATGCTTTGTTTTAATTAAATAATGGTCGAATTCCTCTTATTCGTACTAATTTTGAGTTGGTTGTTTGAATTGATTCTCACAGAAGAACCCCGAGAGAGCCGTTCCTAGTGCATCCCCTAACCATAACATGCGGCCACCCGCTCTCGCTGTGGTAGTAGCTCGAGGAATCCACCAAACAGCAGACGAGTTCGTCGCATCTAGGGTTAAAGCTACGACCAAGGCAAGTCAAGATCACAACTACAGGAAATGGATTTAACGTTGCCTAAATGACGTCGGTTTTTTACAAAACCGACGTCAAACAATTACGACGTCGGTTGTCACAAAAAACCGACGTCGTATCAAATTAAAAAATCGGAANGTCTATGTTTATTTATACTTTGGCTTTTATATTCTGTATCCGGTTCTGCTATGTTTATTTATGCTTTGGCTTTATATTCTGCATCGGTGATTAGCCACACCGTGGTCTATGTTTATTTATGTTTTGTCTTTATATCTGCATTCGGTGATTAGCCACACCGTGGTCTATGTTAATTTATGCTTTGTTTGTTATTATTATAGAATTTGTTGAATTAGTGTTAACTTAAGTTTAATTAGGATTAATATTATTTTAGATTGGCTTGTGATGGATAAAAGTTGGATGAATGCTTCTCGAATTAGTCAAGAATACGATGATGGAGTTAAAAATTTATTAACTTTGCAAAGAATAACCTTCCGGGTAGTAATGAAAGGCTACTTTGTCCTTGTAAGAAGTGTTGTAATCAGAAAAGGTTATGTGTGAAAGACGTATATGATGATCTAATCTGTCATGGATTAATCCATCTTATACAAAATGGATATGGCATGGTGAAAGCAATGTGGCTACAACATCTAACATGTATGTTGACAACGAAGCAAATGAAGATGATGAGTCTGAAGATCAATTAGAGGAAATGTTTCGCGATGTTGGAGAGGAGTTCGCTGATCGGGCAAACGAGTTGGATGAATTAGTGAAGGATTCAAAATTACCCTTATGGCGGGTTGTAGTAAATATACCCGATTATCTGCTGTACTAAAATTATTCAACTTGAAAGCTGGGAATGGGTGGAGTGACAAGAGCTTTACTGCGTTACTTGAGATATTAAAGGGAATGCTTCCAGATGATAATGAACTTCCGAAGAGTACATATGATGCCAAGAAGATTTTGTGTCCCATGGGTATGGGATATAAGAAGATACATGTTTGCCCTAACGATTGCATATTGTTTAGGAATGATTACAAGATTTGCATGCAGTTAAATTATTATTATTCTTTATTAAAATATATTTTCCATGACTCTTCATTAATTAATGCAGTTAGGGGCACGATGCCAATTGTACTTGGAAGATCCCACTAGACGTCCAGTAGCATTTGGGATAGCCTACAGTGGTGGACAAGTTCATGGGGTTACACTAAATGTAGATCAAGTGAAGGTGAGCATAGACAAAGTCATTGATCCACGTGCAAAGGTACCATTCCCCACCAGTGAAGTTCAGCTTGTAGGTTGGCATTTCAACAGTTTATTATTTGGCCGAAGAAGCTGACAGAGTTATGTACTCAAGCTGATAAGGTATGTACGCTATAAATGTATTTGTATTTAAAATAGTATACAATTGACTTTTTAAAAAATAATAATTGGTATTTATATTAAAATGGACAGTTAAAAGGAAAGACCAAATCGACTTTTGAATCAGTTGTGAAATCTCATCATCATGCATTGACTTTAGCTGATCCGGATTCTCTGAGTAGATCATGCTTCAAGGCATACAAGATTGCTTGTAGTCTTGAACACAATGTGGTGACGCAAATGCCTCGTGGTGTTGTGGGTAAAATTGATTATGAATTACAACTTGAGAGTTTGGAAATCATGCGCTTTTGAATATGGATACCTTAGATATTTCTGTTATTCAGTTCTTTATAAGGTAATATGTTTTTAGTATTATTTGATCAAAATAGTTTTAATTTTATTTAACATAATTATTAGTAGTTTATATGATTGCTTTTGATTGTGAGCAGGGGTATTTATAAACAGTATGGTTTTCAATCACAAACCAAGTATGGATTTTTAGATCCAAGTTGGATTCAACCGAAACTGGTGACTAGAAATGGAGGATACAGTATATAAGTGAAACCATGGGATATGGTGAGATGAAAGATTGCTATTTAGGCCCATATAATTTCGAGTAAGTATTTGATTATGTTTTAAAATACAATACCTTTATATAATATACTATAAACTAATAAAATTCTTATTTGTAGGGGGCATTGGATGTTGATGGCTATTTGTCCTAAATTATATGAAATCTATTGGTTTGATTCCATTGGTAATCCGCCACATGATGAGCTTAAAGATATAGTTGAAACGTATGTAAATTTATAAATATAATTAATACTTATTATTAATATAGTGATGTCAAACATTTATGTATATTTTATGTCTTATATTAATAGGTCTTTGAAGACAACAAGCATAATAGGTGGAAAGAAAGCAAGTCGTCAAGTAAAATGGATTACATGTTCGGTAAGTACCATATATCTTATTGTTTTTTAATAATAAAATCTTAATTTATATTATTTCAAATGTAGTGTGCCATACAAAGAGGAGGTACCGAATGCGGATATTATGTGATGAAATTCATTTTGGAAATCATTTCATTGGGAACATGCAAAGGAATGAATAAGGCAAGTACTTTAATAAAATATCTTTCGATCTCCTTCATATTTTTTAAAATACTAAGTTATTAATTCTTTTTATTCTCTTTTAAACTTTATAGCTTTTGGAGAGACAAGGAAGATTGCCATACAATCAAAAAGAAATTGATGAAGTTAGAGACATATGGTGCCAATATTTAGTTGATGAATGGATTGATAGATTACTTCTTTAGCTTGATGAATTGTGAGATTTATGTTAAATACTTGTTGTTTATTAGTGTTATTGAATTGTGAGATTTATGTTGAATATTCAATGTTTTAGTTGAAGTTTTAGTTGTATACTTTATTAGTTGATAAGTTGTGATGTTTATTAGCTTTGATTAATTGAGAACTTTATTAGTTTGATCAATAGTGAATTTTAATGTATTCAATGTTAATTTGTTACACAGGTTCTGAAATTTATGTGTGAGTTGGAAATATACTGTACAGGTTTTAGGTAGATTCATAAAATAATTTTAATATTTAAAAAAAAAACGACGTCGGTTATTTCATATTAACCGACGTCGTTTATTTTTTTTTTAATTTTTTTTAAATGAAACGACGTCGCGTTTCATTTTTTTTTATTTTTTTAAAAATGAACGACGTCGTTTTTGAAAAAAACGAGTCGTTTTCGTTTTTTTTTTTAATTTTTTTTAAATAAACGACGTCGGTTTTTTTTTTTTTTTTTTTAAAAAACGAGTCGGTTTTTTTAAAAACCGACGTCGTTTCTTATTTTAAAAAATAAAAAAATACATACGGCGTCGGTTTTGACAACCGACGCCGTATCATTTATATACAACGTCGGCCAGATCAACGTCGATTTTTAACCGACGTTAAAAGTGCTAAAAAACCGACGTTAAAGGTGTTTCCTGTAGTTGAATACAAATTTATTTAATTGAACAATGCACAATATTTGACTAATGTATCTAATTTGAGCCAATAATGATCACATTGTCACTTTGATTGAGTCTGGGACTTTGCATTATGCAAGGATCATTGTAGATTCTCACCACATGTCATTTTTATCAAAATTTAATTACTTATGGGTAATTTATCCTTTGTTATTTAGAAGTTAATATTTTATATTTACATGGACAATATTCATCCATGAAATGACAGCTAGAGGTGTCCCAAAAGCATTTAGTTTCCAAGACAAAGATGAAATAAAAGATTTTGTATGTAAAAACCAGTTCAAAATTCCATGTGATCTGTAGAAAAAGACTTTTGCTCCCACAATGGGAATATACATAAATACCCATACCCCCATCCAAGTTAATTAAGATACCTAGTTTGAATTTTCCTTTTTCTATTTTTCATTTCCCAAAATTTTCATTTATTTCAATTTGGATAGAGTTCCCATCTCAAATTACCACTGCCTCATTCCAAGCAAAGTAATAATCATCCATTTAAACACAGAATTACACATTTAATTAATAATAATAAATACAAACAATTGAATTAATCCAGTAGAAATAAAACTAAAATATTATCAACTTGGAACAACTTAGACAGTCAAAATAAACCATCATACCATTGGTTTGATGACGACTAGTTGTGTAAAACATAAAGTGCTTAATATACTTTTAGGGAGTATTATTCTCATCACGTGCACACATCTCGAGGAATAAAAGATTAAACTAATCCATGTTCATTCCATCATTTAATTTGAAGTGAAAAATGAGATGATTACACAACCTAGTATTAATTACTCAAACATCATATATATATATATATATATATATATATATGTGTGTGTGTGTGTGTGTGTGTGTGTGTGTGTGTGTGTGTGTAGACATGCTTAAAGGTAAAAATTGAAGACCATGGTCAATTTTAAAGATATTTCAAATTTAAAAATTTTAATAATTATAAAATTGATCTTGTATTTTTTTCTTAAAATCATCAACCATTGGTAAATCCTGGTAGGCGACTGTGATTAGTCTTCACCTTTTACATGAGGGTTGTTCTCATTAAATAAATAAATAAATAAATAAATAAATAAATAAATATATATATATATATATATATATATATATATATATATATATATATATATATATATATATATATATATAGAGAGAGAGAGAGAGAGAGAGAGAGAGAGAGAGAGAGACACACACACACACGAAAAATCATCAGAAAAATAAAATGAGGAAATAAAAGAAGGTGTTATTGTGCCTAACTGTCCTTGGGGCCATCTGTGGCTCTATCATTTATTGTTTTTGTCCCAAACTCAACAAAAATGATCAGTTTCCAAAAGTTGTAAAGTTTTTTATTTTTTGACCAAAGACAAAATCAAGAAAGTTTTTTAAAAGGTAGAGAAAATTTCACTTCACTTCCATGTTACAGTATTTAATGTTTGTTCACTGATTTTGCATGATTCTTAAAAAAAGTGAAGGCTCTACATAGATAGTAGGATTTCTATTATAGTTATTCAATGCCGCAAGGACATGAATGATAGCATTGAGTGTAGCAGGCAGGATGGGTCAACTACATTGGTCCATTGGTGGACAAGGTTTTGTACCTCGGAATAGAATAATACACTGTCAATTTGTACATACCACATGGTTCACTTGAAATACAAACAAATTAACCTTGGAAGAATTTGTTAAAAGAGACAAATTAAATGAAGTGGTCATACAATACTTCTTTTTAATACATTCTAAATGAGTTTTATGAATAATCATCGTTATAAATGAAAATAAAAAATAATTAATTACTCGCATGGATAACTTAGTTGGTTACAGAGGTGAGTTAACATAATTTACATCCTTCTAGATGCTCTGCCAAGTTGGAGAGTGGTTCGGGGGCCCTTGGGATTGGGGATTAACCTTTCAGGAAGAAAAAATTAATTAATTGAAGGACATACTTCGTCTTCGGTTAAAAGTTTAATATGATAGTTGGATTACACATTTATATTTTATTTTGTTTAATATGCTCTCACGTGCGAATCTTTCATTTGGGTCTACTCTAATACCAATTTGAAGGGGGTTGTTCTCTGCATTCAAACTAAAAAGCTAACGTGGTAGTTACTCAAAACATTTATATTATACTTTTTTTATGGTTTTATTGGGATCGGCTCCAGCATAAATCGGGTATAGGGGTACAGAATGGGGGTAGGAAGAAAGTAACTTTATTACAGGGGCGCTAGGCCCAACATAGTATGTACAAAGCCCGAGATATTGGCCCAAAAAATATATAAATAATAAATACTATAGCCCTAAGGAATTGAACTTTATTACCAGGGGCGCTAGGCCCAACATAGTACGTACAAAGCCCGAGATATTGGCCCAAAAAATATATAAATAATAAATACTATAGCCCTAAGGAATTGAATAGGGCCCAAAATGACGGCGCGAATAATAAATAAATAAACAAGTTAGGAAATAAAATAGAACTAAATACGCTACCAACAAAACTCAAACCCTAGCGTGTAGGCAAGAGAAATTAAAGAAGGCTCATCAGACCACTCAACTAGAAGGGGGGTTCTGAACCAAGGGATGCTTTTTATGGGTGGGAGAGCACCCTATTTATACTGTTGAAGGACTCACGAATCGTCGACAAATGGACGGCATCGAACAACCTTCATTCTTTGGCCACACACGTGTCCCCCCACTACTTTGCTTCCAGCACACTCCCATGGATAAGTGATGCTTTCTGCCCTTTAATATATAAGATCTTGAATGGTTTGTGGTATAGAATTAGTAATGTTATGCTTGAGGTCATGGGTTCAAACTTGGTTGGGTGCATGTTACCTTCTTTTCTTGACAAAAAAAAGAGGACATTCCGCTTATTAGACTCTCATAACCCCATCAATTTTATATTATGTTAAACTCAATTTAAGTGAATTTAGTTCACGTTATGTGATAGAAATCTTACATTAACTAAAGGAATCATTTATATGTTTTTGATTGGTTTTCCTTAACGTGAGATTCCCAAAAGAAATGTGACAATTTTAAGAACAATTTTAATTTGTTGTGCATTTTTATTGATCACTTTATTTCAAATTATTAATTTGAAAATTTGGTAATTGATAACCTAATCAAAATCACATACCCTTGCAAGTTTATTAAAGGTTTACATACTAAAATATAATTTTATGGTGAAGTAAAATTATGACACTATCAAGTATCAAGTGCATTTAGTTTGTTGAGCATATAATATATAAACATAAATGTGCAATCCAATTATAACTTAGATTTTTAATTGAGATGGAGCACATGCTTTAATTTGGTATCGGAGTATGATTCACTTGTTGCTCGGAGTGCACCAAAAAGTAGCTTAGGCTTTTAGTTGAGACGGAGGACACATTTCAATTTAGTTCACTTTTTTTTTTTTTTTTTCAGAAGACAATAAAAAATAGTACTCCGTATTCATTTACAAATAAATAAACAAGGCGGCTTCTTGGCAAGTTGAACATTTGATGAACCTGTTCTACCTACAGCGAAACGAGGCGGGTAGACCCAACATGAAAATCCCATTTTCATTCTATGGCTCTAGTTATAGTAATGTTTAGGTGTCAGTTATATAAATAACCGACGTCTTATATTATACTCTTCTTTTTTATTTTTTATTTTTTATTTGTGATATATGATGTCGGGTTTTGTACAAGATACAGTTATGACTGTTCCTAAACCTGTTGTTAAAATTGAGCCTTTAGACACTAATCTTATTGATTCTGTGATTAAACCTAGCTACTACACATTTCCTGTTTCTGTGCCTGATGTTGACGAAAATGCTACACTGTTATTGCATGACCCTTAATCTTGTATGACAATATGAACTTCTGTGTTAATTCACTATAAGCCAAAGAGCTTTAAATAGTTTACAAAGCCACAAAGGTAGGGGAAGTTACACCAGAAACATAAGACTAGGAAATAAGACTAGACTAATTCTTAACACGCCCCCGCAAGATTGAGGCGCCGTCAGTGAGCCCAAGCTTGGACCGAAATGCAGTAAACAGACGAAGACTAAGAGGTTTAGTGAGAAGGTCAGCCACCAGATCAACTGAACGGACATAACTTATGCGCAGGGAACCTGAAGTTACTTGTTCTCGCACAAAGAAATAGTCAAGAGCCAAATGTTTCATCCACGAGTGGAATACTGGATTTCTGCACACGTACGTAGCACTCAGATTATCAGTTACTAGCTGCGGTGTGGATCGTAGACGAACCCCAAGCTCCCGTAGAACATTATAAACCCACAAAACTTCAGCAGCGGAATTGGCAAGTGCCCGGAACTCAGCTTCTGTGGAGGACCGAGAGACTGACCGTTGTTTCGCAGACTTCTAGGAGACGAGGTTGGAGCCAAAAAACACACAATAAGCCGTAGTCGACCGTCCCGCGTCACGAACACCACCCCAGTCAGAATCCGAATAAGACACAAGGGAGAGAGAACACCCACGCCGGAAATATAGTCCAAAGTGCAATGTACCTTTCAAGTAGCGCAGAATTCGCTTCACAGCTTGCAAGTGACCCTCAGTCGGCGACGCCATAAACTGTGCCAAACGATTTACCGTAAAGGAAATATCCGGCCTCGTAAGAGCCAGGTACTGTAAGCAACCAATAGCCCGACGATAGGACGTGGAGTCAAAAGGCGTGGTGTCAGCACCAAGATCAGCCGAAGGGCACATCGGAGTTGAGACTGGCTTCACCCCCGTCATATTAAACTGCTCCAAAATGTCCACCACATATTGGCTTTGGGACAAAAGCATACCAGTTGCAGTAGAAAGAACCTCAACACCTAAAAAATGGTGTAAAGCCCCTAAGTCCTTCAGACTGAAACGCGCTGCGAGGCGACGAATAAAGTTCGTAGTGAAGGCTTCATTATTTCCTGTAACAATTATGTCATCAACATAAACCAGGAAGTACAGAGTGACATTACAAGTGCAGTAAATAAACAAGGAGGTATCTGCAACAGACTTCTTAAAACCAACAGAAAGTAGAAAATCAGACAGTTCAATGTGCCAAGCCCGCGGGGCTTGCTTTAATCCATAAATCACTTTTTTTAAGCAGCAAACATAGTCGGGCCTTTCCTTGTCAACGAAACTTGCCGGCTGAGCCATATAGACTTCTTCATGCTGTGTGCCATTCAAGAAGACGTTATTGACATCCAATTGACGCAACTCCCAACCGTGTGGCAACGCAATGCTCAAAATGACACGAACGGTGACCGGTTTTACCACCGAGCTGAAAGTCTCAAAATAGTCCCAACCGGGTTCCTGTAGGAAGCCCTTGGCAACCAATCAGGCCTTAAATCTATCCACAGAGCCATCTGCCTTTCGTTTTACCTTGAACACCCACTTGCAGCCAACTACATTATGATAGACCCGAGGCACTAATTCCCAAGTAGAGATTTTCACTAACGCAGTATATTCATTCGTCATAGCAGCTCGCCACAAGTCACTTTTTAAAGTAGGGGTGGGCGTTTCGGTCTTCGGTTCGGTTTTTTTCGGTTTCGGTTTCGGTTTCGGTCTTTCGGTTTGAAAAAAGTTAAACCATTCGGTTTAACATTAGCGTTCGGTTCGGTTTCGGTTCGGTTGAAACGGTTCGGTTTCGGTTCGGATTTAATTCGGTTCGGTTTCGGTTCGGTTTATGACTCCCGAATTTTAACATTTCCTAGGCAAAAAGGCGGTCGGACGCGCCGCGACTTAACGGGGCACCGTAATAACTATACATGAAACATCACATAACCCAAATCCAAAGTCTAATATTTAAATAATAAATACCAACATAACAAATTAATAATTCAAACAAATTAAAATAAAAAATAAAACTGAAAATTAAATTCGAAAATTGAAATTTTCAACTGAAATGAATTTGGAAATTCATTCCAGTAACTGGAATTAATTTCCAAATTCATTTTAGTTTATATATATATATATATATATATATATATATATATATATATATATATATTCATTTATTTATAATTATATATAATATATATTTATATTTAATTATAAAATCTTTCGGTTTTTCGGTTCGGTTCGGTTTCCTCGGTTCGTTCGGTTTTTAACCGAACCGTTCGGTTCTTCTAAAACATGAACCGTTCGGTTTTCGGTTCGGTTTAAAACCGAACCGAACACCCTCGGTTCGGTTCGGTTCGGTTCGGTTCGGGTAACCCGAACCGTTTTGCCCACCCCTATTTTAAAGCAAGGTCCACAGATCGTGGTTCAACTGACGAAGCAATTGGATGCGCAGTTGTCAAATTGACGAACTTATCACCAAAATACTTGGGATTCAAACGTTGTGGCCGGGTAGACCTTCGGATGGGCACAACAACAGCGTATTTGTGACACCCCAACCTCACACAGGCTGAGATAGATAAAACTTAACACAACAGCTGCCTATCTCAACCAAAGCCATAACAAAGCGGAAGCGAATTTAAAACTTAAGGGCGTCATGCCACATCTAGGTATAAACACGGCCTAGATGCACAGGCTAAACATAAAGATAAACTAAGCTGTCATATAAGTAATCCAAAATAAATCCTCAAACATAATCCATAATTATCCAAAAGTACCCAAAAGACTAATCAAGAGTATAATAATAATATCTCAAAGGCACACAGGCCCAACAACTCAAAGTCTAACATCATAACTAAGTCTACGCATCCTCAGATAGAGAAACTCTAGCGCGCTCTCGCATAGACTACTCCATACCTGGAAAACACGCAAAGAACCATTAGCAAAAGAATGCTAAGCAACCACCATTCACACCCGCAAGGAGATATAGATATACATAAGCTTATAAATAGGTTTACACACCCATATAGAATATAAACACCAACGAACTGCTCAATAGTTCAAAACGGATACTCAACAACAACAAGCTGAACAAATCATAACCAAAACTCGTTCGAATAAAGCCAAAGTTCAACGATGAAAGCATAAGACAACAACGAGTCAACACCAAGATACCAACTGAACGCAAGTATAAGGAACAATCAATCGTAATCGAGAACAACGAGATATCAACCGAGTAAACAAGGACTCACAACCAAAGAACCAAAAGAAAATCCCAACACCAACCACCAAAGCTCACACCAATCCTCACACCGAACCCAACCCCAAATCAGGAGCCAAGTATACAGGGGTAAAAACCCAATCACAGGGACCGAAGTCCAATCACAGGGGTGAATCGACCCAATCACGGGGGTAATGAACCCAATCACGGGGTAATGAGCCCAATCACAGGGACCGTAGTCCAATCACAGGGACCTAAGTCCAATCACAGGGGTCATCGACCCAATCACGGGGGTAATGAACCCAATCACAGGGGTAATGAACCCGAATACAAACAATAGTAGCACAAATAGTTCACCCAACAAACTCCAATGATACCAACAACCAACATCACATACTCATACTCCAACTTCAACCCAAACCATCCAAACAAAGTGCTCATCTCATCTATGAACACAAACAAACTCCCAGGTAAATGAATATCAAGAAACAATAGACCAAGAGTACAAAAGGGAAACCAAAGACATGAATAAATCTCCAAGACAAGGTAGTAATTTACCCAACAAAAGGCATGGATAAATACTCCAAAGACATGATAAAATACTCCACAAAGCAATCCAACAATAATCAGAAACAAAGGAGAAACAACAGACAACAACATCACCAAAACAGCCTCTGGGAGCAGATTCCCAGAGAACTTGCGGAACACCTTGACGGAACACCGTCCTCCGCCGCACTCCTCCGCAGGAAGGAGGCGGACTGCCTCAACGGAACACCACCATCCGTTCAACCCAACCGCCTTGGCCTTGCGGAACTCCCCGGCGGGTTACATTGTGCCGCCGAGGACCTCCGCAAGGTCAACTTCAACTCCCAGTTCCAGAATGCAAAGCAGACACGAAAATAATATTTTCAGAGAGTATATTCAGACCCAATACATCAACATTTCATCCAATTTAGAGGCCAAAAACATGGAAATCCAAACCATCAATGATCATACAACACTAATCAAAAGATCAAGATGAAATCCAACAAATAGGTTCAACAAAATAGGCTAATCACAAGGAATTTTCAGGATTTCCAACACCAAGAACATCATATAGAATAGGAGTGAATAAAAATAGTTTTGATGGACATAGTGGTTACCTTAAAGAGCTTTCTCCAACTCCAACAAGCCCTAAGCAAGATCACAAAGCCCCACCTTCACCGTGATCATCTTTTACCCAAAGAACCACAAGAGAACATTATAAGAATATGCTAAAAAGACTATCAAAAACACAAAATACAAGATGGATTCTTAGCTAGATGAACTTACCCACTCCTAGACAAGCATAAAAGAGCAATCTTTACTTGAAAACTTGTAGGAAAAAGGAAATCAAATTTTGGACAATAAGGAAGGGAAAAATGGCGTGTAAATTGATAGAGAGGGAGGAAGAGGAGTGAAAGCTTTTAGGGGTTTTGATCTTCCAAATTATATACTAAGAATACATACAATATTTAGGGTGTAAGACTTTAATATGAGTTGGGCTTAAGTATATAATATGATGGCTACAAGAATTAATTATATATATTCAAGACTAGCAAATTGGGCTAGTGAATTCATCCCTTATAATTAATATAAGAATTAGAACAAGGAAGCCCATAGAAATGTCTTAGGAACATTATATATACATTATATAATATAAGATCAATAAGTTGGGCTTGTAGGAATATTTAATTACAAATATTGTAAGGATCCAAATTGAATAAAAAATCCCTTACAAGAATAAATTCAATTAACTGGGCTCTTGATTAGAAGAATTAAATTAGGCTTAAGAATACATATGTACAAGTATATATATATATATATATATATATATATATATATATATATATATATATATATATATATATATATATATATATATATATATATATATTAAATAGAAAGAATTAGCCCAATTGGACTTAATTAAATTGCCCAAGGAATTAATTAACGAATGAAAGGCTTGAACGAATTTACGGGGTGTTACAGTATTGGCCAACTGATTGTGTTGAGACGACAACGGACTCCATTGAACAAGATGTCGACACTACATCCAAACCACCTGCTGCTTCAACCGACGAAACTAACGGCCCCTCTTGTTCTGGAATATGCACATGAGCAGGGGAGCTAGCCGTTGGGGAACCTCCAGTAGGAATAGCCGAATGTGAAGCCGCCGAGGTAGACGAAGGAGATGCAGTGCGAGCCGACAAAGCACTACCAGACACAGTAGCCTCCAGCGTCCCCTGGCCAGTGCTCGGAACCTCTAGAGGCAGCGCCAGTGGACTAGCACTCGACCTGATATTCGGCGGGGTAGCCACGGTTGGACCGGATGCCGACGCTACTGCCGGCAAAGGAGTGGCAAGGCTTGGCGTTAGATTGTGCAGTAGTGGTTGTAGAGAGTTTGTACCTGTAGTAGGAAGATACAAAGGCACATCCAAATTCACACACACGGGTATGGCCGACGTTGCAAGAGTGGACACGGTACAATGACTCAACTTTTGAAACGGGAACTCATTTGGGACTCAATTTAGCTGGGAAATAAGGTTTCAGCCAGGGATAGCATAAACACCCGAATGGTTGAATCTTCTAGTAATTCGGGTGTTTACCGAACAACTGTTGATAAGGCGAAGTATAATTTAGTAGTGCAGTGGGCATGCGATTTATTAAATAAATGGCAGTGTGAAAGGCATAGGACCAAAATGAGGAGGGCATGGACGCGTAATGCAATAGCGACATACCACTCTCGACGATGTGCCTGTGCCACCGTTCAGCCGAACCATTGTGCTCTAGAGTGTGAGGATGTGTAGTAAAATGGGAAATTCCTAAATCATTAAAGATAGGAATTAACTTAACATATTCTCCCCCATTGTCAGAAAAGATAGAAACAATTTTATAGTCTAGATAAGTCTCGACCATACGTTTAAATTGAAGAAAGACCGAGTGAACTTCAGACTTAAATTTTAGGGGAAACAACCAAACATATTTAGTGTAGTGGTCTACAAAATTTATGTAGTATTTGAAGCCATCTACAGAAATTGTGGCAGAACTCCACACATCTGTGTAAACTAACAGTAGTGGCCAAGTACTGGACATAGAACTAAAGGAGAAGGGGAGTTTGTGACTTTTATTGACATGACAAGAGTTACATGCAAACATTCGAAGCTCTTCAGGTTTAAACTTTACACCATTATTTTTAAGCAGACATGCTAAAATTTGAGAATTCGGATGACCAAACTTATGACGCCAATTTGACAATGATGACTTGGTGGTAAAATTGACCTGAGACCGCTGGACAGGAAGGATGTGGACATCACTCACGACCGGTCCTCGCCGCACGAGAGGAGTGCCCGACTATCGATCCTTAACAATAAAATGTGTGTCAATGAATTCAACAGAGATAGAGTTAGTCTTACAAAGTTTAGAAACTGAAATAAGATTTTGTTGCAGACTTGGAACACACAATACATCAGACAGAATAAGAGACCGGCTATTTGAAGGTACAGAAACTGACCCAGTGTGTGAGATAGGAAGTGACATACCATCCCCCAATATTATCTCGTCAGGTCTTGTGTAGTCAGTTAGTGAGTGAAGGGCCATGGCATTGTTCACAGTGTGATGCGAAGCCCCAGAGTCCATGAGCCACAGTTGTGGGGACGTAGCAGTGGTAGAGACAGCATAAACGGTAGGTGACTGACACCCGATACTATGCGGCTTGAGTACAACAACATTTTTCTCCTTCAAAAAATTTGCTAATTTTCGGCAGAATTTGGTGTCATGTCCGGGATAGTTACAATAATTGCAATACCGATCAGACCGGTTCCCTGAATTTCTGAACTGGTTCTGGCGACCATTTGAGGAAGCAAAACCACCTCTACCACGCCGATTGGAATCAGCCAAGCCATATTAAACCGTCGTTGTGTGGCATTGACTGTAGGCATGTGAATAGTAGAAGCGGCTTCGTTGTCTTTCAACAACCTTTCGTAGTCGGTGAGAACATCATGCAACTCACCAAATGATATAGCCTCCGTCTGGACGCAGAGAGCAGCTACAATCAGATTGTATTCCTCCCCAAGCTGCGTGAATATATGGATCACGAGGTCTTCATCCGTGACCGGGCTTTAGGCAAGAGCCAAATCGTCAACAATCGCCCGCATATCTCTCATATACGACTAAATTGACCAGTTGGCTTTTGGATTTTTGGCTAGCTTCGTTTTCAACGAAACTACACGGCCGCAAGACGCAGCGGCACAACTAGTTGACAAACGAGCCCACTCATCAGAAGCAGAAGTAGCAGATGAAATTACCGGTTGCAAAGTATCTGAGAGGCTTCCCAAGATGGCACTCAAGATAATTTGGTCCTGCCTGAACCAAGTAGTATATGCAGGATTCAGCGTACTGTGGGCGTCATCGGAGTATTGAGCCGGAGCAGCAGTAGAACCCGTGACATACCCGAGAAGATCAAGTCCTACGAGCGTGGATTCTACCTGTTTCTTCCAAATAGGGAAATTCATAGAGGTAAGCTTGATAGGTAGGTGAGTCGGGGCGTGGATGTGAATGATAGTTGGGGACGTGGCAACAACCATGAGTAATAAAGAGGAGGGGGGGAATTTTCTCGTTTGGAGGGAAGGCTCAGATACCATATGACAATATGAACTTCTGTGTTTATTCATTGTAAGCCAAAGAGCTTTAAATAGTAATAGAAAGCCACAAAGGTAGGAGAAGTTACACCAGAAACATAAGACTAGGAAATAAGACTAGACTAATTTTTAACATCTTGTGCTCTGTAACAACAAAAAGCTATTTGAGAGAGGGATTACTCTTGCGGTAAAGAACTAAAAATCAACTCTCCAATGTCAAAGAATTTTAGACTAATCAACTTCACAGCCACCCTCGACAAATCAAATAAACGATATATATATATATATATATATATATATATATATATATATATATATATATATATATATATATATATATATATATATATATATATATATATATATATATATATATATATATATATATATATATATAGGGCCATGTTCAGGTGTGGCCGTGCCTTCCCGTGCGGCCGTGCGGTTCACACCACTCAATGTTACGAAATACCGTACACCACTCAATGTTAGGAAACACACCACACAAATATGCACTGTAGTGTGTTTCTTAACATTGTGGTGTGTTTCATTGTTTTTCATTGTGGTGCGTTTCTTAACATTGAGTGGTGTATTTCGTAACATTGAGTGGTGTGTGACCGCACGGCCGCACGGGAGAGCACGGCCGCATTTGAACCAAAATCTATATATATATATATATATATATATATAGGTTCAAATGTGGATGGCGCGCCCAGGTGCGAATGCGGAGGTGCAGTGAGATGAGAGCCATTGATCTTGCCTAAATCAATGTCAAGGATTACGGTTTTTTTTCACTCAACAATACATGTGTTTTTTAGTTTTGGTTCACAGTTCACAATGATCCAATCTAGGTTTTGCTGTTTTTTATTATCTGATTCAAAAGAAATAATAATATGATAGCAATATAATAACAAATAGTGGAGTTGTTATCTTTGGAGTAAACAAGAAGAAAATGGATGCAGTTGAGGACACGCGTTTTTTTTTTCACGTGGGAGCATTTCCGCACCAAAGCTCATCCATAATAAATAAATAAATAAATAAGTCTATTCAGGTGAGGACTAATGTATTTTAGAGGATTTTGAGGATCAATCCTTTATTTTGTAGGTACGACATGGTTTTTACACCGTTCACAGGGATTTATAACCACAAGAAAACATTACATTTTTTATGTGTCTTGCCTTAAAGCATTACATTTGTTGTTGGATTGTTGACGAAAGAGGACATTGCATCATGTGTTTGGTTATTTGAACACTTCAAGAAGGCAATGGGTGTAAAGCCAAAAGTAATTGTTACTGATCAAGATCCAGCAATGAGGCTAGCAATTCCAACAGTATTTAAGGAAACTAAGCATCGATTTTGCATTTGGCACATTATGTGCAAGGTGGGTGAAAATGTTGATTATGTGCTAAGTAAGAATGGTGTTTTTATGAAGAAATTGAACTCTATTGTGTGGAGCTCATACTTGGAACCTCATTAATTCGAGAATGAATAGAAATCAATCATAGAAGAGTTTGATTTAGTTAATAACAACTGGTTTGTACAAATGTTTGAGTTGCGCAGATTTTGGATACCAGCCTATTTCAGAGATGTTCCTATGGCTGGTTTATTAAGGACTACGTCATGCTCGGAATGAGAGCTTGATTGATTGACACTGTGAGAGAGAGAGAGTTACAGATAAAGAGGTTACACTGAACTACCTCTACAATAGGCTACATACTAGGAGTCTGACTCTAACAATAATATACTAAGTCTAATATTATTTACATGACTAACACACCCCCTCAAGCGCAAGGTGGTAGAGAAACAACATTGGGCTTGCCTCGTAGAGTCCCAAACCGGGCTGCAGGAAGCGGCTTGGTGAAGATGTCGGCCAGCTGATCCTTTGTTGAGATGAAGTTGACAAGGAAATCCCCAGATGCAACTTTGTCCCGAACGAAATGGTAGTCTATCTCAACATGTTTAGTTCTGGCGTGGAACACTGGGTTGGCACACATGTACGTAGCTCCGAGGTTGTCGCACCAGAGAGTCGCGGGGCGACCAGAGTGAAGTCCGAGTTCACGCAGCAGGGAGATGACCCAGGTGACTTCAGCTGTAACATCGGCTAACCCTTTATACTCAGCCTCAGTGGACGACCGAGCAACTGTGCGCTGCTTCCGAGATACCCAGGATTTAATATTGGCCCCAATAAAGACAGCGTAACCACTGGTGGATTTGCGATCAGCCGGACACTCGGCCTAGTCGGAGTCGGAATAAGCATGTATGTCAGTTGAGGTCAACGAAGATAGACGCAAGCCGTGATCCAATGTGCCCTTAACATACCGTAGAACCCGCTTCAGTAAGCCCCAATGCTCACCTGTTGGTGCGTGCATGAACTGACAAAGCCGATTGACTGCATATGAGAGATCGAGGCGGGTGATGGTGAGATACTGGAGTGCCCCTGCCAACCGTCTGTACTGAGTCGGATTATCAAACGCATCAGTAGTCAGGGAGACCGCATGAGAAACAGACGTTGGTGTCGCAAGGGGCTTACAATCAGACATGCTGGCCCGAGTCAATAAGTCCTTCATATACCAACGTTGAGACAGAATCAACCCGCCTGAAACGGGTAGAGTTTCAATCCCAAGAAAAAAACTTGGTGTGCCAAGGTCGCGGATCTTGAACGTGTTGGAGAGCCTCTGTAGCAGTTTATCAATTAATACAGGATTGTTCCCCATCATTATAATGTCGTCAACATAGACGAGTAAGAACACTCGGTCAGTACCATCAGTGTAGTGGAAAAGTGATACATTAGTCTTGGAAGCGGAGAAGCCTGTCGACAACAAAAAATCATGCAGCCGCTTAAACCATGCTCGGGGTGCCTGTTTGAGGCCATACAGTGAGCGCTGCAAATGGCAGACATGGTCGGGGTGAGCTGGATCCTCGTAACCTGGCGGCTGCCGCATGTAGACGGTTTCGGCTAGGTGTCCATTCAGGAATGCATTGTGGACATCTAGCTGACGTAGTGTCCAACCCTGTGAGACAGCAAAAGAAAACAAGAGCCGTACTGTTGTTGGTTTAACAACTGGACTAAATGTGTCGAAGAAGTCCTCACCGGCAACCTGGTTGAACCCCTTGGCCACTAACCGAGCCTTGTATCGCTCGATTGTGCCGTCGGCTTTCCGTTTAGTACGGAACACCCACTTGCACCCAATGATATTCATACCTGGTTTGGGAGGGACAAGAGACCAGGTACAGTTATGAATGAGGGCATTGAATTCTTGGTGCATGGCATCACGCCATTGGGGATGACCAATAGCTTGAGTGTAGCATGTGGGATCCGCGACGTTAGCCGTGAGAGCCTGAAATTGCTCACTGGTGCCCTTTGTCATGTGACATAGGCGCATGTTGTGCCCACGCTGTTGCGGTAGGGTTGTTTTGCGCCACTTTGTCCCTCGGGTGGGCGGTGGTAAAGCCGGAGCAGGAGATGGCACACTAACAGGTGCTTGCACCGGACCAATTGGACTAGAGCCCCACGGTTTAGTTAAGGGTGCTTTGTCACCTGTTCCCTGAACAACAGAAGCATAGGGAAAAGTAGTCTCGTCAAAACGGACGTGCCGACAGATAAAGGTTTTCCCATTATCAAGATTTAAACATCATTACCCTCGGAAGGACGTAGGATAACCTAAGAAGACACAGGGTGTTGACCGGAACTTCAGTTTATGGCGGTTATATGGTCGTAGGTGAGGAAAGCACAGACACCCGAAGACCCGGAGTGAAGTATATGTGGGTGGAGTTTTGAACAGTCGGTAGTGTGGAGTATCAAACTGTAAGACTGATGACGGTAACCGATTGATTAAGTGGGTAGCAGTTTCAAAGGCAGAGTCCCAATGTTTTAGTGGGACGGACCCTTGGGCGAGTAAAGCTATGCCGGTTTCGACAATGTGTCTATTACGGCGTTCTACTCGCCCGTTTTGTTCGTGCGTGTATGCACAGGATTGTCTATGAACAATTCCAAGGGACTGAAAAAGACTATGTAATCGGCGATATTCCCCGCCCAGATCGGACTGAATGGCCTTGATAGAACGTGAAAACAAACGTTCTACCATAGCCCTGAAACTGTCAAAAATTTTATAAATGTCGGTTTTTACACGTAAAGGATATAACCATGAATAACGCGTATGATCGTCTACGAAAAGCACAAAATACCGAAAACCACCGGCTGAAATAACCGGGGCCAGACCCCAAATATCAGAATAAATCAAATCTAAAGCATTTAAACTAGAGTGTTTTATTCGTTCTAATGGAAATCTAGACGACTTTCCCATTTGACACGGGGTACAAAGACTTGGTGAACTCAATTTTTGTGGAGCAACCGGACATGACTGAAGGACACGCTGGAGGACACGAGCATGCGGGTGGCCTAGACGTTGATGCCAGATGACAGAAGGAGCCCGGGCGGTCAGGTAAGCCGAGTGAGCCCGGGGAACGGATAGTGTGTACAAGCCACCCGAACTGGAACCTTTAAGCAGAACCGCCTTCGTGCGGCAATCCTTGACAACAAAAAAAGTTGGATGGAATTCAAAGAAAACGTTATTATCAGTAGTGAATTTACTAACAGACAATAACGAAGCAGATAATTGCGGTACATGCAGAATGTTTGATAATTTTAGAGATTTAGAAACGGAGGGAATCGAGTTAAAACCGATATGAGATATGCCCAAACCTGCTCCGTTACCAACTCGGAGTACATCTGTGCCAGAAAAATTCTCCGAATGCGACATCATGGACTGATCTGGAGTAGCATGCGCTGAAGCTCCCGTGTCCGGGAACCACGTCGACGCATCCACGGGGAGTCCATCGTCGCCAACAGCAGCCATTTTAGCCTGCGCCGATGGTTGATCGGAGTAACGCCGGTAACAGTAGACTGCTGTGTGGCCGTGAGAGCGGCAGATCTGACACCTCGGCGATCCTACACGGCCGCCACCACCGCCGCGATTCTGCCCGCCGCGGCCACGGTGAGACCACTGGTTGCCACGACCTCCACCACCGCCGCGATGACTACGGCCTCCTGAACCTCCATTGCCGTTCTACCTACGACCGCAGGTGGCTGCCATCGCCATCGTCTGAGCAGGAGGAACCACGGCGTCGCCCAGCGCAAGCTCATCAGCGTAGATGAACTGCTGCGCCTGCAAGCAGTCCGACAGTTGCGGAATCGTCACCGGTTTGCTGGCAACGACGAGCGAAGCCGCCATCGACCTGAACTCAGGCCGGAGTCCTCTAAACACGTAGAGGTTCTGTTCATCGAGCGACACCGGACGGCCGGCCAGGGATAAGTCCTCGATCAAGAGTTGTGCTCGACCAAGGTATTCGGCGGTGGTCATGTCACCTTGCCTCAGCGACTGAAACTGAGCAAGGAGATTGAGACATCGGGCGCGTGTGGAGGATCCTAACGCCATCTCGATGGATCGCCATAGCTCCCTTGCGGTGGTGCGGCCAACCGCAAGGTACATTACCTCTTCGGAAAGGGAGGAGATCAACATGGACATGATGGATTGGTCCTGTTGCGACCAAATAGCGTACGCCGGATTGGCGACGGCGGAGGCCTCATCGGCGGTCGCCGGCTCTTGCGTCGTGCCGCTGGTAATGACGAGTTCCTGCGGCGGAGGCAGGTTGGTTCCATCCACATAACTGAGAAGGTTTTGGTCTTTGAGGAATGGGATAATTTGGGTTCGCCAAAACAAAAAGTTACGTGCGGTGAGTTTTATGGAAACATAGTGATGGGCGGAGACGAGGGAATTGTGGGAGGCTGCCGGCGCCGGTGAAGCGGCAGCGCTGACAGTGCGTTCGGAATCGTTGTTGGCCATCGGAAAAAGAGGGAGAGGAAGCGGGAGATACCTAACGCTAATCTGATACCAAATGAGAGCTTGATTGATTGACACTGTGAGAGAGAGAGTTACAGATAAAGAGGTTACACTGAACTACCTCTACAATAGGCTACATACTAGGAGTCTGACTCTAACAATAATATACTAAGTCTAATATTATTTACATGACTAACACTCGGAAGGTGAAAATGGTGTGTTTAGTCGATTTACTACACCTCTCTCTAGTCTTATCAAATTTTATATGCATAAAAAACCTGAAATCAAAGGCAAAATATTAGTTTAATAGTCCTTTAACTATTAAACTCTGCATAAAATGTATGTATTTGAGCCTTACTGTCAAAAACAAAAGTGGACCACTGAAAATAGCTTTCGTACTCTTTGACCAAGCAAGCTGAGACTCCATCAAACTCTAGAGCACATAATCACACCAATTCAACTCCTTGATCTAATCAACATCTGATAGATGGTGAAAGATATGGGACCTAACATATTCATTCTAGGGTGTATCTCTGAATAGGGAACATATTAAGACAATAAATTAAAATTTCTTTTAAATCAAATACCACCATCCTTGCAACAGTGTATGGCTTTAATAACATCCGTATAACTAAAACCCGGGTTAACCTACCAACCAGCCATTTCCACTCCTCTAACAAGTTAATGTTGTATACCCTAGACCACTTCGCGATCTTTAAATCCCCTTTGGGAAAACCTAAAATCAATTGAACATCTTCTTCAGTAATGCACAACCTAGTGCCATCAGCAATATACAACGTACTATTCCTAGGATTGTAGTTTTCAACCAGCCAATACCCCATCCTTGTCAGAAGCTCTACAATATGTAGATGCAATAGACTCCCAAATCCCATCTCTAAAACAATAGCCGTCTGTGCAGCATTCAAACCCTGCAACGCATCTAAAAACTGGCTTGATGAAGCCCTTGACTGTAAGGCAGGGTAATTCTTACGCTTCTTACAAGTTTTTCTTACTCGCGAGGTTGCTACAACCAATGAATCTAGCGCATTACTAGGGCCAACTTCACCTGCATCACTCCGAGCCTTTTTCCTAGATTTTTTGATGACTACTACCTGCTTTGAACGAATTTCATCCAGCCTTTGCCAAGGATTACCAGCTAACATAAAGAAAAAGAACAAAAACCAAAAAAAAAAAAAACAACCTATTAGATGACAGAAAAATGAGCACACACTGATAGGCACTAGATGAGTCTGTATGGCACAACAATTTGAACTCTAAGACTGAACAATTTGCACTGTTAGGTAGAAAAATATACAATGCTAGGCACAACAATGTGCACTACAATAATAAAAATAATATGAGATCTATACAATTTTATTTGATTAGCTATAAGAATGTGTAATGGAAGGCACATAATTGTGCTTTGTATGGCACAAAGATGTGCACTACTGACGAATGACGAAATCCATCGCAAAACATAATCAAGTATAGAAAACGATGCTCTCAAATGCACAAAATAATACTCTCAAATATGGATTGGACATTCTACACACAATAAAACATTTGGAAATTATTAAAAACACAAACGCTAAAATAATATGAATCTAAAGCATCCGGAAATGACGATCATAAACAGACATCAAACAATGAAGAGCATGCAACGCTCTTTTATTACAAATTTACCTTGTCTATTCACAACACGTTGAAGCTATGGCGATGAATCATTAGCTGACACCATTGTTTTCAATATTCCATATTATATGTATGCAGAAGCGATAGACTTTGTCAAAGCTTTGCCGTCTCGTCTTCTTCGTCGACTTCGCCTGAAATTTGCTCGCTAAATTCGTCGTCTTCATCGAATTCACTTCGTCTTCTTCACTGGAGAGTAGCTTGTTCAAGGGGAAACGTAGAAATCTTTGGTGTAGTGGCAATAGTGAAGAAGCAAGAAGGTTAGTGGGAAGGCTACGGACAATTTTACCCTCAATTGTTAATCAAATTATAGTTAATATAATGCGCGAATTTTGAATTTAATGGTTGAGATCATCTATCAAAATTAAATCCAATGGTCTATATTTTATCCTATTTCTCGTCTAAGGGACTAATTTCACATGATCATATATATATATATATATATATATATATATATATATATATATATATATATATATATATATATATATATATAGAGTCATGTTCAGGTGTGGTCGTGCCCTTACGTGCGGCCGTGCGGTTTACACCACTCAATGTTACGAAATACACCACTCAATGTTAAGAAACACACCACACAAATATGCACTGTGGTGTGTTTCTTAAAATTGTGGTGTGTTTCATTGTGGTGTGTTTCTTAACATTGAGTGGTGTATTTCGTAACATTGAATGGTGTGTGACCGCACGGCCGCACGGGAGAGCACGGCCACACTTGAAATTATTTCTACACACACACACACACACACACACACACACATATATATATATATATATATATATATATATATATATATATATATATATATATATATATATATATATATATATATATATCACCCAAAAGTCATTTGTAATTTATTGAAGAGTTATTACCCAATTTAGACCTTGACTATAGTGATTTTTTTCAATTTAGTCCTAAATAATTTTTTGTGATTAATTAGTTCATTAACTTTGATGATTTTACTTAATTCAGTCCTCAACTGTTAGAATCAAGAACTAAATTGAAAAAAATAATTATAGTCAATGACTAAATTGGGCAAAACCACTATAATCAAAGATTAATTTGGGTAAATTCCTATAGTCGAAGACGAAATTGGGTATTAATAGAGGTAAAATTACTAAGCTATCTTAACATAGGATTCAATTGGGTAAAACCATCGAAATTAAGAACTTAATTAAACACAAAAAATTGTTTAAAACTAAATGAAGAAAAATTATTATAGTCGAGAACTAAATTGAGTATGTCGTAATGTAATATTAGACTATTAGTGCGGCATATAAATGAGCCATAATACATCAAGAACGTTGTAGTCATTTTTATTTATTTATTTTTTATTTTTGAAAGCAACATTGTAGTCAATTTTTGAATATAAGAAAAAGCAGAAAAGCACAATGTAGATCGAGATAGGGAGGTGCTGTCTATGCTGAGTTGCTGACAACATGAAAAACTCACAATGATTAAGGTAATAAGCTGTTGACCGATGGTGTCAATTCTGGTGCAAAAACAGACAAAATTGGCTCCAATTTTCAAACGCACGACTCGGTTTTGACTGTTTGATTAAAATAACGTTCCGTTTCAAAAGCATAGTTTTGGAAGTCAAGAAATGCACGTTACATAACGTTTAATTTGCTTTTTCCAACCATACGTTGCACAATGCATGAATTTCTATATTTGTTACCGTTGCTAGCTAGGCAGCTCATAATAGATTGTGATTTGTGCACAACGGACGTTGTTTCCGCGTTCAAATTAAAACAAAATCAATACGAAATTGTCACGGTCTATATTCTCCTCGAATCATAGTAAGAGTTGTATTTTAACGTGTTAGCTCGATCTTTATATATGATCGATTTATGCCCACAAAAAACGAAATCTCTCGCTTCAGAGTCCTACACCGTTGCCAGACAAGATACTGAAAGGGGGTCCGCACGGACTTGCGCCCGCCTCAACCTACTGAAGAAAATCACTGAAAAATAAAGAGACAGCAACGCCTCCACTAAGGCTCGAACCCACCACCTCCCGTATACAAGGAAGGGTTTGATGCCACTGGACCACAAGGCCCTTTGCTACTGACTCTATTACAATGTAGTATCTGTTCATAAACTACTTAACTACTTTCTCAACCTACTGAAAAATAAAGAGACAGCAACGCCTCCACTGAGGCTCGAACCCACCACCTCCCATATACAAGGAAGGGTTTGATGCCACTGGACCACAAGGCCCTTTGCTAAGTAAAGGTGATTTTTTTTTAATACAACTGGCCCTATTACATTGTAGTATCTGTTCATCTATACTTTTCTCAACCTGTTAAAGCACAAAGAGTCAATTTCGAGATCTCCACCACTGAGACTCGAACTCATGACCTCCTATCTGAAGGTGGCCACTACATGCCAATTGAGCACAAGGTGCTTGGCAAGTAAAGGTGATTTAATTGCTCATTTGGTGATAATCTTGTAATGTTAATTTCAGAAGATGCTAGTATACTAGACTATGTATAATAAATGAAAATGAAATGGTTGATACGATTTTGATGTTACAATTTATGCATTTAATTATGATGGATATATATCTAATCCAAATTGGTAATAGAAATTTAATAGCTAGTTGAGATGTCACTACCACCTCTTATACAATTATTGATGAGCTTTTGCTATGCAAATAGTAACTTATATTAATCTAGAAATTTAGAATTATGGATAAATGTATTGTTAATATATACAAATGTAAGGTAGTTTCTTGTAAATGGTTAAAAAGTTGTATAAAATTTTTCTCAAATAAGAGTCAAAGATTCATGAAATAAATTTTCAGCATTTAATTTAATTATATTATGTTCGCTTTTTTTTTTTTTTTAATAAAAGCATGAAATATATTCAATAACATTTATAACTTTATACTCCAAATTAAATAGCCTTGAAATAACAATCTGAACTAATAAAATATTTATTACTTGTTGATGGACAAAATTAAAAATAATTTATGTGTACGGTCCAAAAGTGAACAAAACTTTGGAGTGTCCAACTTAGATACTATTTGATTGGTGGTATTTTTAAAAAATAAAAATAATAATAATAAATTTTTAAACAGTATTTTGAATATTTATAGATCCATACACTTATTGATTTCTTAGGATATATAATTTGTTATCATATATATTTGAGTTGTTGAGTCTAATTTGTCGAAATGTAATCATGTCTTTATATATGGTAATAAAATAGTATTTCCACGTTTCAAAAAACAAAAAGAGAATAGCATTTCCACTAAAAATATAAAAACCAAAAAATAAAAATAAAATGCAAAGGGTCCCATTTTATAGTGATCTCTAACTCAGCAAAGCCATCACCAGATCCAAAACTCTAGATAAAACAATGAAAACAACAACAACAACAACAACAACAACAACAACAACAACAACAACAACAACAACAACAATAATAATAATAATAATAATAATAATAATAATAATAATATTATTATTATTATTATTATTATTATTATTATTATTATTATTATTATTATTATTATTATTATAATTCACAATCTTTGTGAAACGTATAATTAAACTATAATTATAGGAATATGATTATGGGCAATTCTCGTAATCATAATGTTTCAAAGTTTGACTCCTCAGACTAAATAATTTTCCTTGTGACATTTTACCCAATTTTTTTTAGATCAAGAAGCTCAAAACCCCCTTACAAAGAATCATAAATATTTATTAAGGAAAAAAAAACTCAAAACCCGTTATTTTGGGTAAATACATATAATTTGTTCATTCAAATTTGTATTTATTTACAAAAACGTCACTACATTCTTTATAAAGCTAAATCTTCATTCATTTATTTTTTAAAAATAGACGAAGAAAATTTATTCTCGTTTTCCAAAATGGCTAACTAGATTCTATCCTTTCTTCTTAAATGTTGAATCCTCAATCCCAAAGGCCCCCACGTCCCGATCTAACAAAATATACTAACGTAACCTTTGCTTACTGCGCACAAGAAACCCACTCAATCCCTGATATTTATTTTCAAACTTCACTCATGTGACCATATGAGCTGTCAATGCGGATTTATATGATTCTATTCTTTTATATACATAATGGCGTGGAAAAGAAAACAAAAAGTGGTAGCACTTGAGCTAGATAGTTTGGCTTTTGCTACTAGAAAATTGCACAAGTTATAGAATAAAGTCAATAAACTATATATACTCCGCGTAATATTTATCTATTCTTGGTCGTTTTAGATAATAGGCCACAAAAAATGAAATAAAAATAGGAAAGGAAAAAATAAAGAAAAAGAAAAAGTAAAGTGAAACAAAAAATGAAAATGAAGCAAACTAAAGAAAAGTTGAAAGGTGAGAATATATTAGAGATTTTAGCATCATATCGTCACGGGAGTTTGTCCGTGGCAATATGAACAAGCTAAGCTCAATGTTATCAATCACTCCTCTCTTTACTCACATTGCAAACTTACTGTTTGGAAGAAAGACAGATGCTGGCAAATTATATCACGAATTTCGATTCACTAAACCGCTATTTAATTAATTAAATTAATTAATTACGCCATGGTAATAAATGTTGTGAAACGATTTCCATTTTTTTTATGAGGACGCGCATAACTTTTCTAGCCCCAAATGGTTGAATTCTCACGCCCGTTACGATGACAATTTTAATCTGTCCCGTGAATATTCACCTAAATTCACTTTGCATAGGTCGAATGTTTTTAAGTGATAGTGGATGGTGAGTCAAGAGTGGGTTTTGAAAAAATAAATTCGATGTGGGTCAGGTTGGATACTGATTATATGTATAAAATCTGTCTAGAATCCCACTTGACCCACCACAGTATTTATGTAGTTATTTATGAAAGTTTTTATGACTTCGTGTAACTTTGTACTATTTTTATATATAAACTATTAAGTTTTTTTAAAAAAATTAACAATTTAATTATTATATTTAATATTTTTATTATTTTATGTTTTAGTATAACTAATGAATTTTATTATTTTACTGTGTGTAACTAATTTAAATATTAATTTTTGAAAAATAATAATAAGATGATAAGTGGTGGGTACTCGTAGACTGTAGTGGGGTGGGGGGGGGGGGGGGGTTTGAAAAAGCTCACCCGATGCAGGTTGTGTGTGGGCATGTGGGAGTGGGTGGAGAAAAAATAAGGTCAGTTAGGTGATAGATGTAGCCCTCCCGACCCACCCTCAACCTATTGCCATCCCTAGGCCCCCTACACCCTGACCCAACAGAAAATGTAAATCAGGATAACTCAGTGCAGCTCAACAGATAGGGCCAAGTTGTTGATGCGCAAAAGGAATTTGCCTAGTTTGATAAAAGGCACACACTATCATTGACAAGTTTCAAAATTTGATTTCTTGCCTCAAATATTGCCTATTGAATTATTGAGCTAAGTCGTGTAATGGCGCGGATCACTTTTCTATCTCTGTGGATGGTGAAATCCCAGCCTCTTGTACGTCACGGTGCATTTCTCTAGGTCAAGAGTATCATTTTTTGTATTTTAGTCCGTTATTACTCTTATAATTTGTAGTGAATATCAATTAGGCATTTTGCCCTATAAGTCTATAACAGATAGGGATATACTCCATGCATGATCCCTCAAAGATTTAATGGATCAGACTCGATTTGTAGCAAAAATTTACTCACAATTCAAATTTGTGTTGGTGTTAGAATCAAGTTAATACTTAATTTAGACATTGATTATAGTGATTTTTCTTGATTTACTCCTAAATGACTTTAATTTTTGTGATTAATTAGACCATCTACCTCTGTTGATAGTTAGAATCAATGACTAAATCAAGAAAAATTATTATAGTCGAGGACTAAACGGGATAAAATCACTATATTCGATGATTAAATTAAATTATACATGTAAAATCACTATAATTGATAACTAAATTGACAAGTTATCCTAACAGATGACTCAATTAGGTAAGATCATCATCAAATTTCATGATCCAATTAACGCAAATTATATCGTGGACCGTGATCCACAATGCATTGTGGACCGCGGTCCCAAAACGCCGTCGTTTTGATTAATGAAAACAGACGGATGAATTCACGCCACTCACTTTCAGTTCATATATACTGCAGTTACATTTCAACACAACTGCAGTTACATTTCAACACAACTACAATTACATTTTGATATAACTACAGTTTCATTCGATAATATAAAAACACAAATGTGAAACTGTTATTCAGTATCTGTTCATATACACTGCAGTTACATTTCAACACAACTACAGTTACATTTCGATATAACTACAGTTTCATTCAATAATATCAAAACAAATGATGTAAGGCAGTATCTTTTGAGATGAACTGTAGTGTCAATTACGGGCTCCATCTCTCACTTACTGAAACGACGTCGTTTTGTAACCGCGGTCCACAATGCATTGTGGACCGCGTCCACGATATAAGAACTGATTAAATTGCGCGTCCACAATGCATTGTGGACCGCGTCCACGATATAAGAACTGATTAAATTGTATCCATCGACATATTAAACAAAAGAGCATAAAATAAAGACAAAATTGGCAGTAATATTTATGGAAAGTTACACATATAAGCCAATGGGGAGAATTTCTAGTAGTGAGTGATTGACCGAAAGAAATTATTTATTTAAAGAAAGAAAAGAAAAGTGCAGAAATAGGTAGCTAGGTAAGGCTTTGGGACAATAGCAGTAAGAGAACAAAAGAAAATGAGGGCTAAAACGCGTTAAGGGAGGGAGGGGGGGAAGGGCAGAAGACGACGGAGAACCAACCACTTGAATCCACTACTTGTGAATTCTATACGCGGCTTCCTCTCTTATCTGTCTCTCACTACCACAAAATTCATGGCTTCCATTAACCCACAAGCCAAACAGCCCCTTTTAACTTGTCCATTGGCCGGGCAACTAAACCCCCCACACCCCCCGCAGGCCCGCATATACATGAATCAACCACTATATGTTGTTTGGTTTAACCACTTCCTTGCCAATGTATTGAACTCAGCGATGCATTATGCTTACTTATCGTCGTATCGGCGATTACCCATCATCAGATGGTTGTAAGTCAAACAGGCTTAATTACAGAGTTTTTTTTAGCTTTCTAATTGTCATATTCTACTTAAAATCAATTGGTGATAAATAAGTGAACAATAACCATTTAACCACATTCCTAGCTTTATGGTGAGCCACAACGCGACGTCTCGAATCGAGATGGAACTGAACTCGGCCAACTTAGCCCACGTCCAATAAATCCAACTATAAACTTAAACTTTTAGTTGAAATATAACACATGCTTCAATATAGTATCAAAGTCAATCTCACGCAAGATGTCATGAGTTTGAATCTCTGCGCCACCTGAAAAAAAAAAAATTATGGCCCACGTGTTGCTTGAAACCTGTCAAAAGTAATCGATAAATAAAAAGAAACAATCGTTCACGTGTTGCTTAGCGCTTGTCAAAAGCACATGCAAGGGGACGTGTTGAACATTTAATATAAAAATATAAATGTGCAACCTAACTACTAACTTAGACTTTTAATTGAGATTAAGCATGTGTTTCAATTGTAGTACCCTCTAAAATACACTAATAATATAAGGTGGGAAAAATTTTTGGCAATTGAATTGTTCTCATTTTTGAAATTTGGTCATTGTTTATCAATTTGAGCAAATTTAAGGCTGGCATTATATGATTGAAGCACTGAATGTGCAACATTGTGCACAATTGAGTAAATCCTCCATTCCTCAAGGTAAATGTGAATACTAGCTTGAAATTTAATAGAAAAATTTGTTATTGAGCTATGCCATGGAAATTGAGTTTGAAACCATACATTTGTACGAAAATTAAACGTTTTTTTTTTAATACTATTGACCCTGTTACATGTAGTATCTGTCCATATACTTTTCTCAACCTACTGAAGCCCAACAAAGTCAACATTGCCCCCACTGAGGTTCGAACTCATGACCTCCCACTTGAAAATTAAACGTTTTAAATAACAGACTTTTACTATGTAATAATTATTATTATGTATATCACTAGCATTTTCTTTTATATATCATAATTACTAGTTACGTACAAGCATGTGCGACACACGATTGAGAAATGTCCAATAAGTTAATCATTGAAATATGCAAATCCACTTAATAAATCTTATAATATGCAACTCTAATGATAAATATAATACCTTATGAATAAATAATAGACGCCTAAAAAATTCTTCTAAATAAAATTCAATCGAAATTAAAGATTGAAAAACACTAAATATTATTTAAAAAAAAAAAAAAAACCAGAATCTATAAAGACATTAAAGGTAACAGCTTTAGGTTGCCTTTTCAAAGCCTCTTATTCTGCCACTAATTTTAATGTACAAATAACAATCAAACCCCTAAACTTGTGCCTACGATGGTGAGATTGAGAGTGAAAACACATTTCTCTCTTTATTATTTTCAACAAAATTTCCATTTACACGTACGTAGTTGATTAGTGTCATGCATATATAGTATGGTTTGCCCACATAGGGTTCCATTTTTTAGAATAAATCCCTTTAGAAAAGCTAATTAAGCTTCCTCACCAAGCAAACAGCCATAGAAAAGGAATGAGATTACATTACCCATTAATGTACTATTATGGTAACTATTGCAAAAGAAGTGAACAAAAGAAAGCAAAAGGGGACTGCATGTATGAAGATAATCACCACACTTGATTTAACCTATTTGAAATTAAGTTTGTAATGATTGTCCTTTTAGCGAGGTTTTCTCCTCGCTCTGTGACCCTAGCCGGCAAAGAACCACAAGGAGGTAAACCAGCCTAGGTTACCCATAGTTGACCGGCTCAAACCCAAGGGTTTGAGGATCGAACCTCCAACCTCTCGATTGTAAGTAGAGCACTCTTACCACCTGGGTTGTCCTTACGGACAAGTTTGTAATGATTATTGGGCGGAGGCCTGGAAGGCCAAGTTCAACATCTTGCAATTGAAACGTAATGTTGACTGTTATGTAAATATAAGAAAATAAAATTATATTTTCGCTATTTGCTATAGCTTTCAATGTAGTTGTAATAAACGCTTGATTCTGATAATTGATATTAAAGTAGGTCGGTTGAGGCTGGCATGTGTTGACACAAGTATAAAGTTACGTCTGTGTGGGATGAAGTTTGGGATGAAATTAAAGACTAGGGATCGAATCTCACAGTGACAGTTTGGAAGCAATCTCTTAAAGTGAGGGGGCTCTCTGTGTGCAGTAAGCAAATGTTTAGTCTATGTGTTTACCATGATTTACATCTTCTCAGATGTTCTATCGGGTTGGGGCGTGGGGGCCATTGGGGTTGGGGATTCAACATTTTGGGAAGAAAGTATAAAGTTATGTATTCGCTACTTGTTATAACTTTGTGCATATTAATTCACATTTATTAAAATCCATTTCAATCCTTTGGATTTTAAGTAATTTGATGTGTTTATGGCATAGTGAATTTTGCATAATAATTTTTATAAATTGAATTAGTTAATAGTATTAGGCAAAACACTAGTGTGAAAGGAGTTGATACTGTGGGTAATTAAAGCATGTGCTCCCATCTCAACTAAAAGCTGATAGTTGGACTGCACATATTAAATTTACCCCTCAATTCGAACCCATGATCTTTTGCATGGTTCTGATACTAAATTAAAGCATGTGCTCATCTCAACTAAAAGCCTAAGCTGATAGTTGGACTGTACATATTATATTTATGCTCACATGGATAAAATTATAAATTTGGGGGGGGGGGTGGGGTGGTCAAAGAAACTTCTAAAAGAATTGCTAAATCTTGTAAAAGTAATATGTTCCCACGACAGTAAAATAATATTCTAATTAAGAAAACACGCAAAACCAAACATACTTAACCAAAAAGATTTTAGAAAAACCAAAGGCGGTGCTAACCATATACAAACCTGAATGGCTAAATTCCAACAAGAAAAGGAGAGAAAAGAAAGAAAGAAAGAAACGGTGTGTATTAATTAATTAATTAATTAATTAATTAAAGATTTTATTTGAGAAATAGAAAATTAGAGAGAAAAAAAAAAGAGAGAATATATTTATTTGTATATTTAGAAAATAAGATAGAAGGATATAAAATGAAAATTAGAGAGAAGAAAAAAAAAAGTAGGTTAAAACTTTAAAACATCTCTATTTCAAGACTCGACTATCATCTTCAAAAACATAAATTCGATAATTATACAGAGATTACAAACTCAATTTCATAATGTTGAGTATATAGGTATACAATTCATACTCTCTTCAATTAATATTCTATACACATTATGTCCTTTGTGTGTATGAATTGAATGTGTTTTGTCTCAAATTAAAAGTAATAACACTAGACTTTAATATTTACACTCAACCATGTTTATCTCAAAACATTTAACAAAGAATACCATGTATGATCATTATCATCATTAAAACAATTAATACTTTATAATAAATAACTTTTTAATATATTTTTGTTATTTTTTAGAAAATGAACTAAACAAGTAAAAAAATATAATTTTCCAATTTCAGCCAACGAAACAAAAAAAAAAAAAAAAAAAAAAGAGAGAGAGAGACTATTTTGATTATTTTCTAACCCGTTAGCCAAATACTAAAAAATGAAAATATTATCGAAAAATCATTTTTTTAGAAAAAATATTATCAAAAAAATCATTTTTTTAGAAAACATTTTTTCTATTAAAAATTAAAACCGACAATATGAATATGGTTTAATATTTTATACTTATGATATCCTTTGTGTGTACGTACTGATTAAATGTGCTCTGTCTCAAACTAAAAGTAACAAGACTACACTTTAATATTTACACTCAAAGTTCTGCATTTCAAAACTTTAACAAATATAATCATGAATGATATTACAAAATTGAATTGAAAGACCCCAAAAAGCCCTATTCTCTCATACAACTGTAGAGTTTGAAGTATATTAATATAGGAATACATATAACATAGAATACAATATACATACCCCAGTGGCGACTGGCCCTCACCACCTTTCCTGTCCACATCTCAACTGTTTGCTCTCTCTTTGCCCTCAAAACTCTCACTATAAAATTTGTGCTTCCAAACCATAGCAGCACAGCTTCCTCACTCTCAACTAACACTAAAATGCATCCTCTCTCTCTCTTCCTCCTCTTCTTCTTCTTCTCCGCTTCATCTTTCAATGTAAGTCCGCTTTAATTTCCCAATGTTCTTGATTTTGATTTTTTTTTTTTTTAAATAATTTTGTGTTTTCTGATTTGGGTGTGCGGTGAATTGAATGTATGTAGGTGATTGGGGTTAGGGGCGGCGAGGATTCCGGCAAGGATTCCGGCGAGTTGTCGAATCCTTTTACGCCCAAAGCTTACCTGATTCGTTACTGGAAGAAGCAGATTTCGAATGACTTGGCGAAGCCGTGGTTTCTCCTCAACAAGGCGTCGCCGTTGAACGCCGCGCAGTACGCCGGGTATTCGAAGATGGCGGCGGACGGCGGCGAATCGCTGTCGACGCAGCTCCCGGGGTTTTGCTCGTCGGCGAATCTCCTCTGCTTCCCGGATTTATCCCCCAGCCTCGAGAAGCACGGCGGGAACGTCAATTTCGCGTCGTATTCTTTCAAGAATTTCACCAATTACGGCACCGACCGGGCCGGGGGGGTCGACTCGTTCAAGAATTACACGGATAACGAGAACATCCCGGTCGACTCGTTCCGCCGATACAGCCGCGACTCGGTGGGACACGAGGATAGATTTTCCAATTATGCCCCTGACGGCAACGTGATTGACGAGAGCTTCAATACCTACGGCACGAGCTCCACCGGCGGGAAGGGAAAGTTCTCGAACTATGGCCCTAACGTCAATGTCCCCAATATGCGATTCGCTTCCTATTCCGACGCCGCCAACGGCCGGGAACAGGGATTTTCCTCGTATTCCGACAATGCCAACGCCGGCGACCAAGGGTTTACGAGCTACGGCAAAAACGGAAACGGCGCCGTTAATGGGTTCTCCAGCTACGGAACCAACTCCAATGTGGTGGGCTCCACTTTCTCCAACTACGGCCAGACCGCTAACGGCGCCAATGACACCTTTTCCTCCTACGGCTTCAACGGCAATGTCCCGGAGAACACCTTCAAGACTTACGGCTCCGGCGGCAACGCCGCCGTCGAGACGTTCAAGGGCTACAGAGACCAATCCAATGTGGGAGACGATTCTTTCCAGTCCTACGGCAAGAGCTCCACCGCCGCCACCGCTAATTTCCAAAATTACGGCAAATCTTTCAACGAAGGGACCGATAAATTCACAGGGTACAGTGGGAACGAGAAAACCACCTTCGCCGGCTACGGCGTCAATAACACCTTCAAGGACTACGCCAAAACGGGAGTCTCCTTCTCCGGCTACATGAACGAGAGCTCCGCGGTTGCGGCCTCGCTCGCGGCTGACGCAAAGGCCAAGGGCAAAAAGGTAATTAACCGGTGGGTGGTGTTGAATTTTCCCTTAATAATATATAATTTATTAAAAAAATTACATTTTTGGTTATTTAATTATACCCCTGATACAAGTCTGAGTTATATATGTGATCATTTGAACTTCTAAGTTATGCATTTTAGTTTATTGAAGACTATTTCAATTACCAATTAGTCCTTCAAGGACTAAAATGTATAATTTAAGGGTTAAAATAGTTAGGCATATAATTAAGAGATTAAACCTGTATTATGAGTATAATTAGAGGGTAAAAGTGTAATTTTTAAAAATTTTGTATTAAGACCTTAATTATGCATGAAGTGATGATTTTAGTTTATTGAAGACTATTTCAATTACTAATTAGTCCTTCAAGGACTAAAATGTATAATTTAGGGGTTAAAATAGTCACGCATATAACTAAGAGATTAAATCTGTATTACGAGTATAATTGGAGGGCAAAAATGTAATTTTTAAAAAATTTTATATTAAGACTTTAATTATGTGAGCTAAATTGACTAGACTAAATATTTTGAAGTTGTTAGTGGCTGATATAAAGTTTTATATTGATTTTTATTTTTATTTTTGAAAACTAAAGTTTTAAATTGATGGGAAAAGGTAATAAACCGGTGGGTGGAGCCGGGAAAGTTCTTCCGTGAGAAGATGTTGAAGAGTGGGACCATTATGCCAATGCCGGACATAAAGGATAGGATGCCTAAAAGGTCGTTTTTGCCCCGCGTGATCGCCTCCAAGCTCCCCTTCTCCACCTCCAAGATCGGCGCGCTGAAGCAGATGTTCCACGCCGCCGACGACTCCACCATGGCTAAGATGCTAGCCGACGCGCTGAGCGAGTGTGAACGCGCGCCGAGCCGCGGCGAGACGAAGCGGTGCGTGACCTCCGTGGAGGACATGATAGACTTTGCCACCAGCGTGCTGGGCCGAAACGTCGTCGTTCGGACGACGGAGAATACTGAAGGGTCAAAGAAGGATATCAAGATCGGATCGGTCAAAGGAATCAACGGTGGGAAAGTCACCAAGTCGGTGTCTTGTCACCAAAGCCTGTTCCCGTACCTAGTGTATTACTGCCACTCGGTCCCCAAAGTCCGGGTCTACGAAGCGGATATTTTGGACCCGAAATCCGATTCCAAAATCAACCACGGCGTCGCCATCTGTCATGTTGACACCTCCTCCTGGAGCCCCACCCACGGAGCCTTCATCGCACTCGGGTCGGGTCCGGGCCAAATCGAGGTCTGCCATTGGATCTTCGAAAACGATATGACTTGGGCGGTTGCTGATTAAGTAAACTTAAACTCTACCCACCCATGCCCCGTTTTTCTCAATTTGGGTCGACCCAGGCGCGTTTACAAAAAAGATTAACCACTGGTTTGACCTATTTGTCCTCCTCATAAACTCATCCAATTTACCCTTTTCCAAGTTACATTTGTAATGTTAATCAATTAATGTTTTGCCTATTATTTCTACATATATATATTAGTAATATATGATTATGCAACAATACATTAATCCTGTGTAGTGTGCATTATATACGTTGTAATATCTAGGTTTTCAAAGCCCAAATAACTTATAGACGTTGTCCTTTATTCTAATCCAGAGATTATATTTTCAATTTATAGTTATAAAAAATAGAATCTGGTCATAAAAAATCATGCCAAACCTCAACTAGATTCGCAACTAATAGTTAATTGAATCTTTTTAACGAACGAAAATAGAATAGGTGACAGACTAGGTTGCACGGAAATGAGGAAATAGGAAACGTAAAACACATACCAAAAAGTATAAATATGAATTGTTTACAAAAAAATCCATTACTATTATCAAGTATTTGATTCTCATTTCAATTCTGATTCCAATGTGCAAATCAAACACACCCTAAGAATGTGTTTGTAAATATTTTTGTATAAATATTAATTGTTTACTAGATTCGTTTTAGAAAAAAAAAGTATTTTTAATTTTTTTTTTGAGTACTACTGACTCTGTTACAATGTATTTTAAAATTTTTTAAAATTAGAGTAAATGACTTTTGAACGTTTTACAAAATTTCATAAATTTATGAAAGAAAACGTTTTGAAAACACTAATGATTGAGAATTTCAGTGCAACATAATAAGTGATGTATAATGGCAAGTGAAAAAATTTTGAGTATTAATTAAGAAGGTAGGGAATCTTTCTTCCAAAAAAGTTGAATCACCAGTCCTAAGGATCCTTCACGTCTCAATCCGACAGAGCATTCAGAATGATGTAATTCATGGTAACTCAGCTGAACACATATAGTAAACTTTTACTTACTGTGTACAAAAAGTCCCCAACACTTTGATAGGTTACTCTTACCTTGCAAAGGTAGGGAATCTTGTTAATGGAGTGAAAGATGTTACGAGAACCATCTTTGTAAAGGATTTAATAATTGGTTAATTAAATATTATTTAAAAGCTTAATATTATTACTACTGAATATATCATAAAATATTTGTCCTGAATATAAAAAGAAAAAAAGGGGTAATAATAACATTAATAAATGAAATAATAATAAATACATAGAGACTCACGTGTAGAAAGTTATGTGGCAAGCATTAGGTGGTCCTGAGAGCAACCACTAAATGCTGGCTAAAATGTATGGGATAGATAAGCCATTCACCAGCTGTTAATGGGCCACAGTCACGTATACTTTTTTTAAAAATTATTTCTTTTCTTTGTTTTTTTGTTCATTTCCTAAATTTCTTTGTTTTTAGTTAAAAATTAAATACTCCCTAATAATTAAATAATTGAGTAATTTATTTTGAAAAATAACACTGTAGACACAGAAATTTTGACGGAATTAAATTGGCTAATTAATATTGGACCGCATATTATTTGAACTTGTATATCAATTAATTAAATTAATTTAGGTTATATTATTTGCCTAATTAATTTAATTATTTGATAAAGATTTAGTCAAATTATATATTATTATTTAAGATATTATAGTTGTGATAGGATCATGAACCTAGACATTATGATGACTAAATACATTTTGGATAACTCTTTATATTATCTCAAATATTTATTTATTAACTTTGAGATAATATCAAAGAGTTCTAGATGGAGTGGGAGTCTCTCATTCTCACCCCTATAAATAGAGGCATTCATTTCATTCTCAATCATCACTTGAAGCTCCACTTCTCTCTAGAGTAAAGATTTCAGAAGTCATAAAGAAGCCCTACAGAAATATATACCGAAGCTCGGCAAAAGTGGATTGAAGATCAAACAATTCAAGTGATCAAGTCAAGCTAAAGTGAGACTGAAGATCAAGCCAATTTGAGTCCGGAGGCCCTTCAACGAAGATCAAGCAACAAAGCCCTTCTTTGAAGAACAAGCCGCATTCCGGAGGCCCTTCAGCTAAAGTTTCAAGTCAAGTTAACTAAGTGGAGAATCAGATGATTTCCTTGATAGAGATTTTGTACCCGCGCACACTTTGAAATTCAAATATATATACTTTTCACATTTTCTTGTTCACAGATTTTGGCACGTCCAGTGGGACAGCTCTACCTCTCATCTCTTCACTATCGATCAACTCAACAAGCAACTCTACCAGCAATCTGAATGGCGTCAAGAAGCTCAGTGTTCAAGAAGTCCTTTGCCCAAGCTGCTAGTTCCAAGTCTTCATCAACAGCTAGTTACAAAGTTAGTCGAGAGACCGAAGGACCATTAACCAGGAGCAGCCTAAAGAGCTTAGGAATGCGATCGTCTAGACCTGAGTCAATCGTTCGACGCATGATTCAAAGATTCGAAACGACCCCTACTATCCCGAGGAAGGCTACCTACGTTGCGGATCAACCATCTTCGAAGGGAGCAACTGGTAGCGAGATGCCGACTTCTTCGAAAGGAGCAAACGATAGCAAAAGGTCGACTTCTTCGAAAGAAGCAGCTGGTAGTGGAATGTCGCCTTCTTCGAAAGGAGCAAACGATAGCAGAAGGTCAACATCTTCAAAAACAATAACCAGTAGTGGGAAGCCAACTTCTTTGAGAGGAGCAGTTGATAGCGGTAAGTCAACTACCCCAAAAAGAGCGACAGATAGTGAGAGCCCAACATCTCCGAAAGAAGTGGCATATTGCGAGAGCCCAACATCTTTGAAAGAAGCGGCATATAGCAAGAGTCCAACATCTCCGAAAGAAGCGACATGTAGCAGGAGACCAACATCTTTGAAAGAAGCTGCTGATAGTAGGAGTCGAACATCCCCAAAAGGAAACGTTGGAGGCTCGTTACCAATATCGTCGACGTCCAACATGTGGAAAGCTGCACCAGAATGGTCACGCATCTATACCATCATGCCTGCTATGATAACAAGCGCAACATCTATAGAGGATCAGCTTGCGAGCATCACTAAGGCTCTTGAAGGGATGACCAACCTCCTTCAAAACCAAGAAAAGAGAATTAACGACTTAGCTGAAAAGGTCGAGAGCACAAGAAATGGCGAAACTAGCAGGGCTCCTGGGAAACAACCCGAGGTTCAAGGAGAAGACATCTCACACTCTCCAACTCGCATTGGGCGAACTATGATACACGATGAATCAACTTCTCACATACCAGCTTCGAACAGGAGCATTCCAGTCACTGGGGGCATGATACCAGTAGATCGGCTTAACGAGTTCATCATGGGAGCTATCAAAGGAAAGCTCGAGGGAGGACAACATTCGTACACTTACTCCAAGCCATACACCCAAAGGATAGAGGATTTGAAGATGTCCGTTGGCTATCAACCTCCAATATTTCAACAATTCGATGGGAAAGGCAATCCAAGACAACACATCGCCCACTTCGTGGAAACATGCAACGACGCTGGGACATATGGAGATCTTCTTGTCAAGCAGTTCGTCCGCTCTTTGAAGGGCACTGCATTCAACTGGTACAGCGACTTGGAGCCTGGTTGCATTGATAGCTGGCATGACATGGAGCGAGAGTTCTTGACCCGCTTCTATAGCACGAGAAGAACCACCAGCTTCTTAGAACTCACCGCCGCCCGCCAAAGGAAGGGTGAATGCTCAGCCGCTTACATTGAAAGATGGAGAGAGTTGTGCTTGAATTGCAAGGAAAAGATATCACAGAGCTCCGCGATTGAAATGTGCATTCAAGGCATGCACTTCGAGCTCTCCTACATCCTCCAAGGACTCAAGCCTAAAACCTTCGAGGAATTATCTAGTCGCGCCCATGATATGGAGTTAAGCATAGCAGCTAATGGTGGACAAAACATACCCATCCAAAGCTTCTACAATGGGGGCAAGAGTCATGATGTTGAAAATGGAGGCAAATCCTTTAAGAAATACGAAAGCATGGATGCTATGCATGTGAATACTCAACCATCTCGGATATTCACTAAAGTTGCTAGTGGGTTTAAAGATGCTTCTAGGTCATTGCGGAGCGGTAGAAGGCTTTCTCTAAGGGAAAGACAAAACAAACAGTATCCATTCTTGGATTCTGATGTCTCACATATGTTTGATGAGCTGTTAAAGCACAACCTCGTTGATTTGCCAGAAATGAGGCGACCACATGAGGCATCAATGGTAGATGATCCGAGTTACTGCAAGTACCATAGACTCGTCGGACATCCAATTGAAAATTGCTTTGTCTTTAAGGATAAAGTAATGGAGTTAGCTCAACAGGGGAAAGTTGAACTTGCAGATTCCATAACAAGCGCCAATCAAGTTTCCATCTCATGCGATAAATCTACTTCACTACTCGTTAAGAGGAACAATGTGAAAGGAAATGAGAAACGACATAAGTGTCCACTACCCCTTAACGTCAAGTCATATGATGTCAAAGCTAAACATAGTACTCGTTTTGGTGTTAAGCATGCTAAACAACACCACATTTGTGAGGCAACACGACCACCTAAGCAAGTTATGAAAAGGTGGGTCAAGAAGAGAGTGTTAAAGGACCCTATTGATGGGAAAACTTCTAACCACCATATGAAAGTACGAATTCCAATCACATTGGCGGATTATGTGCCGAAGTGGTTCCATACTCCAACTAACCAAGAAATGGAGATGAAAATTCCTCAAATCAACCCATGTGATGGAGAAGAATGTGCATCACCATATTATACCACTATTTGTGATGGAGGCAATATTTGTCAAGCTTCCTCAATATGAATTGAAAACTCATATTTATTCAAGACTCCCCGGCACGAGTCGAAACTGCCTCATATTTATTCAAGACTCCCCGGCACGAGTCGAAACTGCCTCATATCCTTCAATCTCCTTAGCACGAGGATAAACTGTTTCAAATCATTTCAATCTCCTTAGTATGAGGATAAACTACTTCATATCATTTCAGTCTCCTTAGTACGAGGATAAACTGCATCATATGGAGTCGAGACTTCCTTGAATTATACACTTTCAAGCTGGATGCGCTCTCATGTGACATTCAAGCAAGTCTCGAGGGGGCAATTTGTAGACACAGAAATTTTGACGGAATTAAATTGGCTAATTAATATTGGACCGCATATTATTTGAACTTGTATATCAATTAATTAAATTAATTTAGGTTATATTATTTGCCTAATTAATTTAATTATTTGATAAAGATTTAGTCAAATTATATATTATTATTTAAGATATTATAGTTGTGATAGGATCATGAACCTAGACATTATGATGACTAAATACATTTTGGATAACTCTTTATATTATCTCAAATATTTATTTATTAATTTTGAGATAATATCACAGAGTTCTAGATGGAGTGGGAGTCTCTCATTCTCACCCCTATAAATAGAGGCATTCATTTCATTCTCAATCATCACTTGAAGCTCCACTTCTCTCTAGAGTAAAGATTTCAGAAGTCATAAAGAAGCCCTACAGAAATATATACCGAAGCTCGGCAAAAGTGGATTGAAGATCAAACAATTCAAGTGATCAAGTCAAGCTAAAGTGAGACTGAAGATCAAGCCAATTTGAGTCCAGAGGCCCTTCAACGAAGATCAAGCAACAAAGCCCTTCTTTGAAGAACAAGCCGCATTCCGGAGGCCCTTCAGCTAAAGTTTCAAGTCAAGTTAACTAAGTGGAGAATCAGAGGATTTCCTTGATAGAGATTTTGTACCCGCGCACACTTTGAAATTCAAATATATATACTTTTCACATTTTCTTGTTCACAAACACTTTTGAGTTTTGACCTTTCAGTTGTACTCTTACATTGTGTTTGGTTCATAGAATAGGTCGGGAATAAAATAATATTCCGCGGAATAAACCTATTCCATTGTTTGTTTTGACCTTTTATTCCTGAGAATAGTATTCTCGAAAATGAGCTATTACCTTTACAAGGGGAATAATCATTCCTAGCGGACCCTCCAATATTCGCTATTCCCTAGTATTTGGAAATAACTTTTATACTATAATACCAAAAATACCCTTTTTTATTATAACACTTATCTATTTGTTTTGAGAAAGCATATTTGATTGGGGTTGGCTTACTGATTGACGTTTTATGTTGAGAGTAGAAGAAAAATACACACTATAATCGAAAGGAATTTGCATAAATGTGGGAATGAAATTGTAATTCCCTCTAACCAAACACCTTAAAAGTGCTCAAATATGACACATGGTGATATATCAAACTTGCATTGAACAAAATCTGTGGTCTGTTGTGCTAAAAATGACGTAAGTCAAGGCGTAAGTCAAGTAAGAAGATATGCAGAGAAAATATTGATGCTTAAACGATCGAACTAACTTTGCAAGATGAGGATTTTCAATATTTTTCATTTAGAGCTAATGAAATTTGTGTGAAAGACAAAATATATCAGTACGAGAAAGGGAGGGGGGTCACATTTACACAATGCAACTTAGAAATCAATAATGATATTTTTCATTTATTTATTTAGTGATCACATAAAAAACTAGGTCACTACTACAAATAACACTTTTAACGTTGATTGTTTAAACACTTTTAACGTCAGTTTTATTTTCAACGTCATTCTAACAAACATAGTAAATAAATTGAAGTTTTTTTAGTTATTAGTAACTCAATACTTAATAAAAGACTGGATATCAAACTGTAAAGTTGCGTGACATCCTTTTAGTATACAAACGATGAACTAGTTCAGAACGCGGTGCAGAGTGGATTTTTGAAACATGCCAACACAACCATTAAGCGAAAGGTAAATCATGCACAAGACTCAATGAGTTTGATAACCCAGTTCGGAATAACCATTCCTACATCTGGGGGTACCACAATATGGCTAGCCCAACTTTTCATTCGATAACTAACTGAATTTACCAAACAATTTTTTATGAGGCAAATACTTCATACATCCACAGCTGAACCACAACCTTCATATAGTGTTGAAGTTTTTGAAGAGTCGGTGCAAGATTTCCCAATCTTCACAAGTTGAGGCTCCCCCTCAACAATGTTCTCCCGAGTTTCCAAATGTGGTAGACGACCCATAATCATCAATGATGAAATCAACTTGATTAGGACAACCAAACTACTCAGATTAATTCTTTCAGATCATGTACTGAAAGGATAAAGGAGTAATGTATCAGAAATCATCATAACGATCTGAATGTTGATGTAGAATATTTATAATAAGAGGTCTTTCCGGATATTTCTCCAACTAAATAACTGTCTCGAACTTCATCTTGAATTCCCTCTTAATTGGATTATCTCATGTCTTGGACTATCTAATACTGGTATTTTCTCTCCTCAATTTCGGTTTCTCTAGTTATCTATTTGATTGTCAGTTTGTCATACTTGTTACCAAACTAACTTATGGCATAAGTTTAATAACATGATTTATGTTTTATTTCTTAAAAATGCCTAAGTTTGTTTGAAGGTGATTTTTGTCAAATAATTTCCAAAGGGGGAGATTGTAAGTGTACAAATGATACACGATCCTTTTTAATTGGCTAAATTATTTGTCAAAAATACACTTAGTCTATATTTTGTTATTATAGTTTTTGGACCGTCAGTCAGGTTGTCCGCCAGTGTTGAAAGGGAAGCTAAGCCAGCGTATGCTGTCTCAGACAGCAAGCTTTCAAAAAAAGAATTAGTCCACATATTTATTTTATGTGGCTAACAGTTTTTTGAGGTGTATGGCTCTCATTAAATCAAGGCTTATTCAACTCTATTTTTGTGAGGTTTGTTAAGGGGTTTCTAAGCTATAAATATGAAGGCACTTGAAGCTCTAATTTCCATCCCTTCACACATTAAATATTCAGAGCTTCTCACGTGAAATCTAAGTGATTTTTTTTGGTGGATTAATGGCGTTTTGCTGTTGTCTTTGATACTGGCGTTGACACTGAGTCGTGGTGATGATTATTGAAGAATTCTCGGCTTGCAGTTTTCCAATTCAAGTGTAGATGTTGAAGGTTGTGTTGGTTTAGGACCATTGTATGTTTGGGCATATATTCCAACTGTTGTAACCTTGGTGATCATCTAGTGGATTGGGCGAAAGCTGAGTAGCCCCGCAGACGTAGGAGTTTTAGCTCTGAACTGCGTGATCATTTCTTGTGTCCGGGTTCTTTTCTTTTACTTATATTTTTAGATTTATTTGTCTTTTAGTACTCCCTCCGTCCCATTTTGGTTGTCTGGTTCGTTTAACGAGGCTTGACTAAAATTATTTTTAATCCAATTTTTCATAATATTAAGTTTAGTATTAATATATAAAATTTATATATTTAGAAACTACATCAAAAGTACTATTAAACACAAAAAATTAAATTTAAAAATAATAAAAAATTACTAAAGAAAATAAGCAATGAAGAAAGAGTTGGTTTGACCAATGAATAGTAAATAGGACAGGTAAAATGGGACGGAAGGAGTATTATTTAATCTTGACTAATAACTATAAAAAGGTTAACTAATTCTAAACCCGTAAGTCTTGCATTAAAGATCCACGAAGTAATTTCAATTGGTATCAAAGCTCGGGGACTTAATTTATTAGTCTAATCGATCTGGCTATATCGTGTTTCTTGAACACAGGACTTGGGTGTGTTTTCCTTTTATTACTATTTTAGTTGTTTTGTTATGTCTTATCGTTTGTTAAGTGTTTCAGAATGTATAAACAACCTCCTGAACTAACTGGTGAAAATTACTCATATTGGAAAGCACGGACTAGGATGCATATCAAAGCGTAGGGTGAACTTATCTGGAGAGTCGTACTAACTGGTTGGGACCATCCCACTAAAGCGGGTGAAATAGAAAATGATCCCAAAGTTCTTAAACCAGAAGTTGAATCGGATGCAGCTGAAAGGACCCTTGCTGGATATAATAATAAAGCTTTAGATATAATATATTCACTAATGCATGAAAGCCAATTCACTTTGGTTAAAGGTTGTGACTCTGCGAAAACTGCGTGGGAAATACTGGAAACTACCTATGAAGGCACTGACTCAGTATGATTTCGAAGAATTACGAATGAACGAAAACGAGGACATTGTGAGTTTCAATGAACGTGTTCAATCGTTGGACTAAGTGCACACACTCTAGATTGTATGCATTCACGTAGTAAATTATGTTATATATATATATATACATATATATATATATATATATACATATATATACATATATACATATATACATATACATGTATGTATATATGTATATATATTGTACATATACATACATGTATATATATATATGTATATATATATATATACATACATATATATATATATATATGTATATATATATATATACATATATATGTATATATATACATGTATGTATATATATATATACGTGTATATATATATATATATATGTATATATGTATATATAT
>CP025651.1:12347890-12358831 GCA_003576665.1 Ipomoea trifida | reverse complement strand
TTATACAATGAGCATCAATATTAAGTGCACCTAATGTTATAACTAGGTGCACCTATTGCTATAACTAGGTGCACATAGGTTGCAACCAGGTGCATGAATGTTAACAAAGTAAATTACTTGCACAAGTGTAAGAAAAATGTATTGCAGATGCAAGTAAAATGTATTACAGGTGCAAGTGAATTGTACAGTGAGCATCAATACTAAGTGCACCTAATGTTATAACTAGGTGCAACCTATGTTATAACTAGGTGCACCTAGGTTGCACCCAGATGCATGAATATTAACAAGGTAAATTACTTGCATTTGTAAGTGAAAGTATTTGCGAAAATAGGTGCATGAATATTAATAAGGTAAATTACTTACACTTGTAAGTGAAAATATGTGCGAAAATAGGTGCACTTGTAAGTGAAACTAGGTGCACTTGTAAGTGAAACTAGGTGCACTTTTAAGTGAAACTAGGTGCACCAAAGTTCCAGTTATTTACGAAAATGCCACCGTGTCATTTTTTTAAAATTGCATCTGATTCGTTGATCCGGACACGTGGACGACTGTGGAGCGTTCTCATTTCCTACCTGGGCGAGAGTTCTCACGAGAGTGCACCCCTACCTATATATATATATATATGTATGTATGTATGATTAAGAATCAAATGAGAACCTATAGTTAGGTGAGAACCCTGTGAACTTATCTGATCCTTTGATTTAAATAATTCAATGATTATGATTAATTCTATGCAATAGATTTAATTTTTCGTGCTCAGTTTGTTGTGCATTTGTACTCGCTTTGTTGGGCATTCGCTCTTAGATTGGTGTGCATTCGTCATCACTTTGTTGTGCATTTGGTCTTAGTTTTATGTGCACATCCCGCCCACTTTGTCGTGCAATTGCATTCACAATCGTTAGATCACTCCAAATGGATGATATAGATTAATCCACAGGGTCCTCACCTAATGAGAGAGAGAGAGAGAGAGAGAGAGAGAAGAGAGAGAGAGAGAGAGAGAGAGAGAGAGAGAGAAAATTTTATTCATATGCGACCTGCACAGTACGTGCGGTCGTGTGGCCCAACATATGCCGTTGGATTGAGGTGATCTGACGGTAGATGTTATGTATTAAGATTTAGGAAGTTTAATTCGTGTAAGGTAGGTGGGGGCTTTATGATAATTGTAAGCGGGGAATGTAATGTTAGGGTACAAAATGCACCAACAAACGTATTAAAACGCACCATTCGACGTACTAAAATGCACAAGATCTTAGATTAAAACACACAACTTAACCACCACACACCAAATGCAATTACTCTCGTAAAACTCACCAACATTTGTATTAAAATGCACCACTGGACAAATTAAAATACACCCTTCTCCACCATACCGAAATACACCTAGTCAATTCAAATGCACCAACAAATGTATTAAAACACACCACCATTCTACATTGTAAAATGCACCTGTTCTCATATTAAAACCCACCACTTAACCACCACACACCAAATGCAACTACTCTCGTAAAATTCACCACCATGTGTATTAAACCACACCATTCTATGTTATAAAATGCACCAGTTCTCAGATTAAAACACACCACTTAACCACCACACACCAAATGCAACTATTCTCGTAAAATTCACCACCATGTGTATTAAAACACACCATTCTACGTTATAAAATGTACCACTGGACAAATTTAAACACACCATTCCCCACCATACCCAAATACACCTAGTCAATTCAAATGCACCAACAAACATAGTAAAACACACCATTATACGTTATAAAATGCACAATTTCTCAGATTAAAACACACCACTTAACCACCACACACCAAATACACATAATATTGCGAATTACACCAATATTATCTCAAATATGAACCAGATTAATGTTGACGGAGCATTCGTTGCTGGTGATGGAGTCCTTCTATGCTCATCTGGCGTTCGTTGCTCAGTGTTTGTCGACTTCAAGTGTCAGTCGTCGTCTAATTTGGTTTTAAAATTATAGTGAATTGTCAACATTATCCTTCCAGTTCGTGTAACTAAAGATCAAGCGCCTTTATTGTTTGGATTAATATGATGCCTTAGATCATGGAACCCAATGGTGCAAATCAGGCCACACAGTCGCACGTGGGAGGCTGTTCACATCTGATGAGGCCTATATATATATAAAGAATCTCAATACAAGAACATCAAACACTACAAACACTCCACCTTGCGGAACTTTACACCCTTTAAAGTCAAAATATATACTTTCAATGAATCTCTATAACTCCTATAAGACCGTTATAACTTATATTTTAACTTGATAATCATCTCAAATTAATCAAATGATTCAATTCACACATTTATCTCATATTAGTCCGAACATTAAGTCACTATTACAATGTAAGTATTGTGAGACTTTTTCCCTAATACAATATATATTATATATTGTGGGCGTTAATAATGTGGTGCAAGTGGACTAGGCCCATTAAGTTATAGGTTGGATTGGACATCTGATCTAGGTTTAGTCCAATCCACCATTATGCTTATACAGACAATTATATAGCACCTAAAGACATGGTACTCATACCGCGCAGAAACTACCAAGGGTTCTGAGTTAAGTGTGAGACAAAACGGTTAACACCTTACAGATTTACAGTTCATGAGGCAACACAACAAGGCATCAACTATGGCTGGAGATCAACCCGATTTATACTTCCGCTACTACTTGGTTAGGTTACTCGTAGATTCATTATGTATGTTTAGACATATTTATGATCTTACATTTGGTATCAAGAGCATTTATCAATCTCTGTCTGGTTGATTGTTTGTCTAAAACAATATTAAAGTTTTCATATACAATAATTGTTTGTATATGATTTTTGGACCGCTAAAACTTATTATTATTATTTTTAAGCATTAAGCATTATTGTAATATTTGGATTGTTGAATTAAAAAAAAATCAGTTTTCTGATTAATTTTTTCCGTAGTTTTCAACTATGTTCGTTGGTTGCTACAAGAGTTTTATCCTTCCTTGTCGGTTTGCATCGTTTTCCCTCCGGTCACCGGTTGCCATGAGCAACGAGGGCAAGATGACAGAGGATGGTGTTCGGTGCTACAGGCAATCGGCCGGTGACTGGTTTTGGCTTTTCCTCAAGCATGCGTGGATAACGGCGAGCTCGAGGAGTTGACGCGTGCGGTGGGTGGCATTGGAGGACCTGGAGGTGCGACGATGAGACCTACAAAGGCGAGCTGGACTCTCAAGGTAACGCCACTGCCTTTCTTCTCCTTCCGGCGCTGCTAGCTTTGGGCCGCCGGCTGCCATGGCGAAAACGACGACATGCCTTAGTTGTCGACGTCACGACTTAGAGTCCCGGGCAATGAGCGGCGTCGGCGGACCAGCGCAGTGGTGAAGAGATATGGCGATGGCGAGCACGGTCTTCTGGTGGTTGTTGGCGTTGCGCGCAGAGGCGAGACATGGAGGAGGTGGAATGGTCTCTCTCCTTCTTCAGGCTACATCATCGCATCTTCTCCCTCTCGTCCTTCGCGTTCTCCTCTCCGTAAAGCTGTCGATTGTGAAACTGGTTTAGCGATGATTCCATAGTTGGTATATTGCTCTTAGAATGGTAATTTGATTATTACCCTAATTTTAGTCTCCCTAAAAGATATTATTGTCTTGGTTAATTATTATGTGGTGAAATGAGATTGGCATTAGGCATCCCTTAATTACAGTTTTGCCTTTATAGTTAATTGGCAATATTTGATTTCTGTTATTAAGTTTAGGAGCTAATCTCATTTATTACCGTTCATAATAATTATTATTTCTTGGTAATCTATTATGTTTGGAAAGATTACCTATTTGGTGATTATTGATAATGGTAATTAAGGCATACCATTAAATCATTAAGTATAATTGGACGTTGCGTCGAGGTTACTAGCGGTGAAGATGGAGAGAATTTTAGCACTATGGGAGATGCAGTTTGCATCATTAAGGTAAGTCATTAAGTTTTTTATCATTATTTTTTTTGGTAATTCGTGCTATAGTTTTAGTTAACTGCTATAAATTGTAATTGCTGTCACATTTTATTTCTTTAAGAAAAAAAATGGAAACATTAAAGAAGGTGTATTACCATACTTTGGATGTTATTATTAAATCTTAATGGTGATTATAAGGTTACCTATTACCATTAATACTTTAATGTTAACATTATCATGATTTTATTTATGAATCCTGAATTGTTTCCAATTATGTTTGTGGCAATGCTTAAGGTATGTAATTTTTTAGGCAAATGACTATTGCCATTACTGTACATTTATTCCATAATTCATTTAGTCTTCGAATTATGATTAATATTATTGCCCATATTTGGTTATGTATGATTCATACTCTTTGGATTGTTTCATGCATTTGATCACATTAAGTGCATAATATTAGGTTTAATTATGCAATTAGGGTTTATGAGATTTTGATTTACAAATTACAACATATCCTTTTGGTTTGATATTGTTCAAATTTGTAAATTCAGTCTATTTCTCATCAATTTGATATTTATGCATTAAAACATTTTTCCATGGGCTTAAAGTTTGAAATTTCAAAGTATATATCCATTGTTTCATTATTAAAAAATGTTGGGTCTCTTTGGTTTGGACTCATATTAGTATTTGGATATTAATTCTATACTTTGAAAGCTCATATTAAAAATTGTTTTAAGTTATGCAATTTGTTTGGAATATATGAGTTTAATGTTTTAATTTTATGCATATTTGTCCTAAGCATAATATTTTGTTTTAAATTATGCAATATATATATATATATTTTATGCCTTTAGCAATGCATAAATTTAGGATGAAATTATATTAGTTCCTAATTAAGTTGGACTTATGCATAAACTTTAGTTACGGTAGTGCCTGAATTTAAGCATATTTAGTCCGTTGATTTAGTTCACCAATTTAAGCTTTAATCATAGGTGAACCATGCAGTTTTGGTGTATACCCTACAACTTTTAGGCTTATACCCCAGACAGTTATACATTGAGTGCATATGAATTGAGGAGGCATACTAGTTTTATGGCCCTGATTTAAGAACATCTTGTGCCACTAGTCTCCTTAAATATCATATATTTGGATTTTCCCATTACGATCTGGTATAATCTGTTTGTTAAAATTTTTAATTATTCCTTGCTAATGTGATTTGATTTCAGTTCATTAAAGAATAGCCATATATAGCATCTTTAATTTACTGATTTCTCTTAAGCTTCAATCACATAAAGGTTATGCAATGATTTGATAAATGTCTAGTGATCTTATAATTTTAATTTGGTTGGGGAGTAGCCACAACATCCTTAATTAGTTAAAATTATATATAGTGCGGTTTATTTTGATCACATAAAGTTTTAGACATATAAGTTGTGATTAATTGTATGTAATATGATGGAATTTAGCCCACATGCAATTTTATTATATTTGTATGATTAATTAGGATGAAATACTGGATTATGATCATAATTTAGCCCACATGCAATTATGTATCGGAATGTAGTTTAGTAGTTTTATCAGTAATGATAGAAATAAATAAATTTATTTATTGTATGGTTATTTGTAAATAATTTCCATCTCTATTATAAAGTTTAATTTTACGATGCAAACTTTATATCATATTTCTTAATTTACCCACAGGGATTAAGAAAAGGAACATGATTTATTAAGTTTTATCATAATAGTTGTAATGAATCTTGTTGATTAAAACTTTAGCCTACAAGCAAGTCTTATATCACTTTATTCTTCAAAATGAACGGAACATTATGAGTACTTTTAGGCATTAAATAACAAACCCTATGGTTTAGCAATTAGTCAATTATAATGCAATTATGCTGGAGAAAATTAACACACTAATCTAATATGGCCTAATAGTAGAGGCCAAGAGCCAAAAGATTTGGAGCGACAATGTTGACGACGGGTTGCTTTCGTTCTCACTGTTTAAGCACACATTTACTTAGCAATTTATTATTGTCTTTTTGTGTTTGTTAAAAGATCACTTCATTAAACAGTTAACAGTATATGCGCAAAATTGATTTATATATATATATATATATATATATATATATATATATATATATATATATATATATAGGGTCATGTTCAGGTGTGGCCACGCCCTTACGTGCGGCCGTGCAGTTTACACCACTCAATGTTAAGAAATGCACCACTCAATGTTACGAAATTGAGTGGTGCATTTCGTAACATTGAGTGGTGTAAACCGCACGGCCGCACGTAAGGGCGCGGCCACATTTGAATAAAAATCTATATATATATATATATATATATATATATGGGTTGACTTCATATGAGACAAGCTATTTAGGTGAGAAATGCGAACAACGTGAATGCACATAGTCTACTTCACGAATGCACACACCCTAAACTGTGTGCACTCACGTAGGCTAAGTGCACACACTTCGGGCTGTGTGCATCCGCGTAGTAAACTGTGTGCACTCACGTACTAGTTCGCATTTCTCACCTAAATAGCTTGTCTCATTTGATTATAATTAATATATATATATATATATATATATATATATATATATATATATATAGGAGGCTTCACATGTAAAGTAGCTCATAGCTAGGTGGAACATGAGGTGAGATATGAACCATTGAATCTGTCAATCAAGAAAAAGCATGGTATTTTTTCTAATTCGATTTGTTTAATTTATCATCCTATATTGACAAAAACAACATGCGAAGTTATGTAGCCTAAGATTTAAAGTTATATCTATCTCATATTTTGTACAATCACTAATATGGTTTGTGTATATGTTGTAAAGACAATTCCTTGTTTACATGGTAAGGTACATTAAACATTGGATAACTCACGGATAAACCACAATCACTCCAATTATATTTCGAAGTACTCCATCTAAGGGACAATTTATTAATCAAACATTTAGTCATAACCAATTCAAAGGCCATCCATTTCGATGATCAGTAACACACCTTTCCTTTCACTGAAGGTGACATGATTTGGTGTCTTTGACAAGATATATATCAATATGACGATGAGAACTGAATATTCTGAATTAGTCAAAGAGTCAAAGAACACAACAAAAAAAATAGAATATAGGAATCACAAGAAAACTATGAGATATCGACCTAATTGTTGGAAATCCATTCATAAGAAGTCTAGTCAACATGCCTTAATTTTAGGACATGTCCAGACTTGGGATTATTCAACTCTCATTTCCCTAATATTGTGCAAAATTGTGTGGTTTATATGAATTGATTTGTTGAGCTTTGTGATATAATATAAATAGCTCTTCATTTTGTTCAAATAAAACACAGAACTGAGTTTCATTCTCTTCCTTGCCTTCTTTTGTCTGAGCATATAATATATAATCTGTGTAGCCAGTTGAGTGCGTCCCAGACCGTCATCGGAAATTAAACGCTTTTAAGACAGTGTTATTATAACACGACACAGATTTTCTTGCGCCCTGATTTCTTCTTGTTTCCTAAAAGTTGCACCTCCGTTGACGTTGCGTACAACTTTCCCAACAGTTAAAAGCGTTTAATTGCAACAGTCAACCTTTAGAATCGATGGCTCCTTCTGTCATACCCAATCTATCCAAGATCGCTACCCTAGATGGGAAAAACTACGAAAGATGGGCTCAAAGGATGCTTATTCGTTTCCAACAACTGAAGTTGGTCTATGTGTTGTTCTCCAATCCACCCGAACCCACTAAACTAGTGTTCCTTTTTCTTGGTCAAGAATCGAGAGAAGTAATCCCCGAACCGGATTACACCCCCGGACAAGCATGGGGTGTAACCCCGATGCAATTTGAAGATGACAACATTGCAGCCAGAGGATACCTTATGTCACAGATGAATGACAAACTTTTTGACATCTATGTCAAACAAGACTCGGCAAAGATCATTTGGGAATCACTATCAAAAAAATTTGGTGCAAATGATGCTGAAAGTCAAAGTGTCAAAAATAACAGGAACAAAAGGAGTGGAAAAATCAAGAAGCTCAAAGGAGTCTGCTTCATGTGCGGTAAGCAATGGCACCGAGCATTTTAATGCTATTACCGCAAGGGCAAAACTAGTGGAGGACAAAGTTGAACCAGATTGAACCACAAATCAATTTGACAAGAGCAAGATGAGTATAGCATTCCCTTAAATAGTACGTAGTTATAAATAGTAGTTATTTTTGAATAACTCGTAGTTGCTCTAGTTTCTGAGAGCTCTGATAAAATGAGATATTATTAGTAGTAAATTTTAGTTGAGTTGTCTAAATCTCTGAATACATGTTAGTACTTATTAGTGTGTTGATAGCATGAAAAAGTCATCATTCTTGAATACTTTGTCTAGGAAGGTTGTTTTTAAGTAAATTGTTTCACCACAAGACCTGGGAGTATCTAAGATGTAGTGGGTTGATCATGCATGCTAGTTGAAGCGCTACTTGATCCTCACCTGAAATCAAGTTGACTTTATTATGTTGTTAAACAATCAAAGCCTTGCGATGGATATTGCTTGAGTAGTGCAATAATTGCATTGATTTAAATTGCCTTTTTATAAATAAGTAGGAATTTCTTTTGAGAATAAATATGAAATTTGTATTAATTTGCATTACATCAAGGCTATAAATGAGCTATGTAGTGAAGGGAAAATTGTGATGTTGAAATTAACTTTGAATAGTAAAGTTATAGATGTTAAATTTCATCTGTTGAAATTTATGTAGAAAAACTTTTCTCTAATACCTGCTAGTTTGGATCTTTGAGTGTGAGATCTAATTTTCTCGAGATAGTATGTGAAACTTATGATTGTGATGTAGAATCTGAAGCAATGTGCAATAAATATTATCTCTTTGCCGTGCTGACAATGAGTATTTATACATATTAATTAAATTCTTAATTTAATCCTTTTGAAGATTTGCGAAGAGTCCTATATAAAGGAAAACCTTAGTGGCTTAAGACAACCTATTTGGTTGAAATATATTCCACTATTAAGTATGTATTAACCAAGAGCATAGTAGCTATAAAGTCTGCATGACATAGTATGCTCAAGGTAAGAAAATAAATATTTTGAGAAAAATATGTTTAAGTGTTGCATTGTGGGGGTAACTATCTCCGCACATTTCTTGTTTAGAAGACTGTTTGTGGTACCTAGAATGATGAAAATAGTTTCATGTTAAGCATGAAAATCTCAAAAGAATTACTTGTGAGTAAATAACGTGCATGTCAAAGTGTATGTAAGTTTGATCGAGAGTATCAACTTACTTTAAAAGAAAAGACTAATTATGAGGTTAGTCGCTGAATTATTGATGGGATGAATTAAAACCCAAGAGGTGATGATTCGTGGTGGATCCCAGTTTTGTGGTCAAACAAAGCCATGGAAAGAATCACAAAGTAGTACACTAATTGGTTATTCCTATGATGTGTGTACTGGTGAGGTTGAGCTACAGCTCTTAATGAATTTAGAACTCAATGAGATGGATAGTCCTATTGAGATGGACTTAATGAATTCACCGTTTAATAATTGAGAGGGCGAGCATAAAATGCTCTTAATGATTTCATACCCTAATTTGGGTATAGTCTATATTGAGATAAACCTAACAAAATCACCTACTTGAGTGAAAATGGTTAACCACCTTTTATGAAAGATAGTGGGCTATCTTTCTAAAGCACTCATGAGCATTTGAGGTTTAGTGATAAGTGGATATGTATTCACAATGTGTGGTGTAGCCACTTCGTGAAAATCCACCAAACCAACCTTGCATAGCTAAATCAACTATGAAAACAAAATTCTTAGCACTTGGTCTAGCAAGCAAGCCAAGAAGCTGAGTGGTTAAGCAATATGTGCAGTTGTGGGGGAGTCCCACAACTTCAGTACCTATGCATTATGATTCACAAACTGTCATTTGTGTTGCAAAAAAATAGTGTCTAAAATGGAAAGAATAGACACATAAGAGTTAGACATGAGTCTATACGGCAGTTAAGTGTTAACGACTTAACGTGGTGATCATAACGGAATATGTGAAGTCCAAGAGAAATATGGCAGATCTTCTCGCAAAAGGTTTAAACCGAAAAGTCATCCTTGAAGCATCAAGCGGATGAGTTAAAACCTATGCGGTAAGGAATTCATAATGGATACCACTAATGTGGTCAAAATGAAATCATGGAAAGGCTTACGACTGACTAGTAAAAAATAGTCATAATTTACTCTATAGCACTGTATTGGGTGGTCTAGGTTGAGATAGACTTGACAGAGTTAAAGGACTATATTGAGATAGACTTGACGGATTTGAAAAGTGTATATTCAAACAATCATGACGGAGAATTTTTTAAAAGTTGATGTGTGCATTAGAGTTCAAAATTTATCTAACCAAAAAGTTCAAGACTCATATAACTTTTTGGGAAGAAAATTACTTGATGTCACTATTTGTTAGTTCAAGAGCTAATCCACTAACATTAAGGTCAACTTTGGTGTAGTGCTTAGACATCTCTCGTTTGTTCTAGCCTTCATTTGAATGTGTGGGGGATTGTTGGAAGTCCATTCATAAGAAGTCTGGTCAACATGCCTTACTTTTAGGGCATATCCAGGCTTGGGATTATTCAACTCTCATTTCCCTAATATTGTGCAAAATTGTGTGGTTTATATGAAATGATTTGTTGAGCTTTGTGTTATAAATAGCTCTTCATTTTGTTCAAATAAAACACAGAACTGAGTTTCACTCTCTTCCTTGCCTTCTTTTGTCTAAGCATATAATATATAATCTCTGTAGCTAGTCGAGAGCGTCCCAGACCGTCACCGAAAATTAAACGCTTTTAAGGCAATGTTATTATACCACGACACAGGTTTTTTTGCGCCCTGATTTCTTCTTGTTTCCTAAAAGTTGCGCCTCCGTTGACGTGGCGTACAACTTTCCCAAAATATAACTAGAAAACATAGAGTCCTAATATCCCCCCCCCCCCC
>CP025651.1:12333836-12344705 GCA_003576665.1 Ipomoea trifida | reverse complement strand
AACATTTGGTCTCCGAGACCTACATCACATATTTTTCCTATAGCTTTGCTTATTCTATTATTCATTTATACTTTCCTTAATTCATTGGGTTTATTAATTCGGGATACCCCGGGTAATTAAATCCATCATTGGTGCTTTCATTGAGAGCTCGACATACAAGCTCGAGCATGCTCCTAAACAATGTCTCCAACGAAATCGACCATCCATGACGATTTCACACGAAAACCTTGGACAGTAATGGTTTGGAGGGGCATTTACACCAGGCATGCTTAATCACAAGCATGTGTTGGCAAATTTCGATCATGAAGAGATTTTCAGCAATGTACGACCTCGGACATCAATGAAGACGACCGCTCAGAGTGCTTACCAGATCTTTGGCCCTGCTCTTCGTAATTTCCTTCTCTTTCTCTTTACAGTTGCCTCTGTCAATGATATGATGAGTTTGAGGAGAGATTGACGAAATATAGATGAGTATTCATTTTGCTTATTCCTCTTTGTGCAACCCTCTAATTATCCCATTACCCATAACATTTGCCAGGCGCAAACCCGTATCCCACAATCATCTCATTCTTAAACACACAAATTATGTGTTATGATGAATTTCTACGTGAAAAAAAAAATTGTCTTATGCTCCAGTGATTGAAGCCATGAAATAACCACATGCTTTTTCCTTGGTTTGAATTTGTTGGCTCCGCACAATTCAAGAGATCCAGATGATTGTTGATTGTTGATCATCGTTACCTCTAAAAATTCTACCAACGTAGATCTTAAGGGAAATATATAAAAGGAAATTCATGTTGAATATATAAACGTGGATCTCCCATATTTCTCTTTACTCTTTGCGACTTTCCAGCGATGGAAAGAAAGGTGAGAAATCAGCGCAATGGGTTCCGCGACCACAGAAATTCTCCGGCGTTAAGATCGGCTCACAACTTCAAGGATGAAAAAATCACCACCAAAGACGAGCCTCCAGCACCAAAATTTAGAATTCTCGAATTATCAACTCCAAGACTTAGCTTCATCCCGAACATATTCATACGGTACCTGATTAATCGCAGCCCTTAGCCGGAGGGAAGAATATGTGTATAATCTTCCTACTGGACCTAGAGTTCACATTCTTCCAAAAACTACCATGGTGGCCATCATGGGATGCAAGGAAGCTGCAAAGGACCGCCGTGAGAGAAACTCCGCCACTAGCGTCCCTTGCATGTTGTCGATCGAATTGCCATTACGATCGCTCCACCACCCACTCCACCTGCCAGAAATGTCAATCTCCCATGGTTTGATCATCCAATTTTTTCGGTCGCACGGAGATTCCAGCACATTCTATCACACAAGATGATGCCGCCAGATTTGGATCCGAGTACGGTGCACCAGAAGCCAGATTAACGAAATGCGTCGACTTGGTTTCGTATTCGGTTCCGCTCCCTCAGAAGTCGACGCCGTTCACTCTAATGCCGATTGGCCAGGTTCCTTGCGGTTCAGGTTTAATCCGGCTAGGAGATTTTTGCGCGGAGGAAGAGGGTGAAATATTGTTGGTTGAACCGAAACCACCGCCCTTTTTGCCCGAGCAGTTGCGGAAATTTCGGGTCGCATAAAGGAAACTCGAAGTGGAGCGCTTTGATCTCTCTATCGGGTATCTGAATTCTACAATTATGTTACTTCAAGCACGGCGTACGTAGTCCACGGTTGCGGCAAAATGGGAGATGATTAGATGAACCATAAACCACCGATCACATTGTGACTACTTTGCACCATCGCAGTGAACTTAAATTAAACCCAGTCATAGATCAAACACATCCACCTTGCATGCTGGCCGGGCTTCCATTTCAGACATGGGTGGTCTTACATTTACATGCGACTGAAGATGCAAGAAAGCCACCAGAATTCCTCCACACCTGCAGATCGATTTCCATCCCCGCGACCATAAGACCGGCGCTGGTGGCGGGGCCTGAAATTCTGACGCACAAGCTTTTCCGATCTTCATTGGAAGATTATTGCAGATACGATCCCCTGTTGCACGATGGGTCGGGGCCCCGGGTCCATCTAACTCTCTGTACGTAAGTTGCACGTTGATGTACACGTTCGCGCTCAGGTCTGCCAATATGAACTGGTATAAGTCTTTTCTTCTAGAATCTCCTACTCCTATTCGTTGTCAGTTGGGAAGCTCGTGCATGCACTCATGGATTCTCATAATTGTAAATCCTACACGGAATCATATACCGGAAGATCAGCTGATTCAGTTATAGGAGATGGAATAATGGTTTGGAAATCGCAGACAGGATGATCTGATAGAATGGAACGTAGTGTGTGGCGTTAGAGAGAAAAAAGAAAGCGATCATGATTCTGCTGCCAAGCTAAGCTGAAACTATCTTTGAAATGATATAAAAGGGGTTCTAGTGGAATATGTTTACGTGGTCGAAAGGTGCGGTTTGTTAGTTTCCTTTATTATTATTATTATTATTATGGTTATGGTCATGCTTGTGCGGCAGAAGATGAATCGGAGAAAGTTAATCTGTTAGTCATCGGTAGACAAACAGTTCACCTCTCCTAGGGTCAAACTCCATCTAACAAGCAGCATGGGAGAAACGAGATTAATGCATTTGTCAATGGAATGGGGCTTATTATGAAAGGCAAAAGTATGGTGGATATGGATATTATACCTCTCATAATAGGGATCACTTTCCTAATAGTCAATCTTGATTTAATCCGAGAAGAAGTGAACTAATCACACTTTCTTCGTACCTCTGCATGCTTTGTTGCCATGTATTCCAATGAGACGACAAGCTCAGCTGTCAATATTAGGCCACAAATGCTGGACAATATTCCTTCTGGTGATTTCTTCTGGTGGTACAGGTGTCCATGAGATATATGGGAGTGGTATTGGCAATAATAATAATAATAATAATTATTATTATTATTATTATTATTATTATTATTATTATTGGTTCTCCGATCCCTAGTGGCGTTGTGAGGTCCGACCTCACCACCTAAAGCTAGAGTAATCAATCCATGGTCACGGTCGTGCGCGCCGGTCCTAACTTTGGCATTCTCTAGTGGTGATATGGGGTCCGCCCCCCCTCACTACTTAACGGAAGAGTCTATTATTGGCTTATTGCACATAAGGTGGTCCGGCCCCTTGATAAACTCGAAGGCCGACCTCTCGGTCAAAATATTTTAGCCTACCTCATTTAAGCGGCTAGTACCCTAGGGGTGATACGAGGTCCGACCTCGCCTATCGCCGAACGGGCGAGTCTTTAAGTCTTAAAAAAAAAATCAAAGGATTTACGACTTAAAACGACTAAATACCCTAGGGGCAATACAAGGCCCGACCTTGCCTATTGCCGAACGGAAGAGTCCCTAGACGCAGAGCCGGAAGGCCTCGACTTAGGATCACTAAAAGCCCTAGGGGCGGTACGAGGTCTGACCTCGCCTATCGCCGAACGGAAGAGTCTCTAAGTGTAAGACCGAATGGTCTCGACTTAGAACGACTGACACCCTAAGGAGGGTACAAGGTTGCACCTTGCCTACCATCGAACGGGTGCGCTAAGGGCTGAGGGTTGAGGTACCTTGGTCTAACGCCAACGCGAAAAAGCAAACAATAAGAAAAAAGCAAAAGAAAGAAAATACAAACACAAAACAAATAACAAAAATATATATATACAACATTATGCGAGCAAAAATCTAAGCAACCCCGCGTTGCTCGGACGGAAGGGCCTTAGATAGCAAGGTTGGTGGTGCAGGCTTAAAAGGTCTCTAAGCAAACAAAGTACTTTCGTTCAAGTGGACCCGGAAGCATTCATCCAAGCATAGCGCCCCGAGTGGCTTCGATTGGGCCGGACGTTTACTCTCTTTCATTGACAACTTCTCGCAGCTCAGAGAGTGGGGGACTGATGATGGATATATTAGACACGACCCAATATGATAGACACCCGGGGTTCGGAAGTGCATAACTCCAGGCCCATCATGATGGGCCTTGACTTAGTCTTGCGGGCCCATTATATGGGCCACGACTTAGTCTCTTGGCCCAGCACATAGTCTTGTGGCCCTCCACTAATTCAGCCTAATTCGGTGGGCATTCCCTTGTATAAAAGGGCTTTGTCTTAGCATTACAGGACATCTTCATCATACTTTGTCTAAGCAATTCATGTAACAGCATTATACTTCTTTTGTAATAGCTTTGCGGCTATGAATCAATACAACATTTGGTCTCCGAGACCTACATCACATATTTTTCCTATAGCTTTGCTTATTCTATTATTCATTTATACTTTCCTTAATTCATTGGGTTTATTAATTCGGGATACCCCGGGTAATTAAATCCATCACATCTAACACATTGATATATTATTATTATGAACACAAATATCGCTACTAATATGCATAAACAAATATAAATCACATAACTAAATCAAGTAATCCATGAATCACATAGATCAAGTATTCATAATTATTATGACAACATTTATAAGAAATTTTAAAAAGATTTTGCACATAATAACACTTACTAAAAATGATTTTTAATTGGGGTAAATAAATTTTAGGTAGACATAAATCTTACCTATGAGACAATAGTCTCATCATCTACGAAAATATGCTCAGAATTGAATTTGAACTTGTAATCTTCTAAGCAATAGCACACACTCAAACCATTGAGCTACAAGCACCTTTGATAAAACAAATTGTAAATTAATCAAATCATTATCTACACGCCAAGGACCTTGTAGTCTAGTGGCATCAAACCCTTTCCTTTATACGGGAGGTGGTGGGTTTGAGTCTCAGTGGAGGCAATACTAACTCTTGTGCTTCAATAGGTTGAGAAAGTAGTTATGAACAGATACTGCATTGTAATAGAGTTAGTAGTATTCAAAAAAAAATCATTATCTACACTATTAATACCATTATTTTTATTATTATTCTCATTATTAACCATTTATCTAAACGTGGCGGTAGCATCCCTATTTTCTATCGTTTTGTTTTTGGGCTTCCGCAATTAAAGGTGATTTTTAATTAAATAAATCCTGTTTTAATAAAATATTTTAGTTATGAAAATGGGGGTGTACGACAAGCCATTTGGGATACTTAAAATCCTATGTATAGCAAGTGGGCTCAATACGATAACCATGAGCAGCCAAAACTACAGGAGCAGCACGAGTCATGCTCCTAATGACTATGGCACCCACCCGTGTCATGGGTTTTGAGGTACAAACCCATGATGGTGGAACTGTAGGAGCTGATAGAGCAGAATAATTGCACAGCAGAAGTAGAGATAGGCATCACTGTGGTAAGAGGAACAAAATAATACTGCAATGTAGACACAGCCCAAAGACAAGACTGTGAAACTGAGGGTGCCTGCAAAATAGTTTTAGCAGAAAAGGGAAAATTGTCTCATCAAATCGTACATGCTTGCAAATATAGATCTTATTAGTGTATAAGTCCATGCACTTATACCCCCGAAAAACTCTGGATAACCTAAAAAGACACATGAGGAAGACCTATAACTTATTTTATGACGATTATATGGTTTTAAGTGAGAAGAACATAGACAACCAAAGACATGTAGAAAAGAGTAAGATGGCTGAGACTTGTGTAACATATAGTAAGGATTGGAGTTTCCCAAGACACTAGAAGGTATACCAGTTGTTTTTCTGTTGGAATACACTCCAAGTCAATCTCCTTATCCTCAGCCAACTCCTTTATAAAGTGACGCTTGATGCCTGTGTTTGGTTCTTGAATGTTGCACTGGTTTCTTTGAGATATTTATGGCACTTATGTTTTCACAATACAATGTCATTGATTCTTGAGTAATTCTCTAGTCCAACAACATCTTTTTCATCCATAGGAGTTGGGTGCAACATCGACCAACTGCGATCTACTCGGCCTTAGTGGTACTTAGTGAGATGGAGTTTTGTTTCTTACTTAGCCATGACACAAGATTCCTTCTAATAAAAAAGCATCGACTATATATACTCTTTCTATCATCAATATTTCTAGCCTAATTAGCATCAAAGTACCCAACCAAACACACTTCGCTCTCCTTTGAATACCATAGGCCATATGTCTTTGTTCATTTCACATATTTCAGAACTCTCTAGGCTGCAGTCATGTGCGATTCATTAGGAATAGATTGGTACCATGCACACATCCCAACACTATACATTTTGGTTGGCCGATTGTTTGTTATGTATAGAAGACTCCCAATCAGACTTCTATACAATATCGGATCAACTAGTTGACCAGAATCATCCTTTTAGATTTTTGAGGAAGTTGATACGGGGGTTCTAGGAGATTTGCACAACTCCAACTCAAATATTAGATTCTTTGCATACTTCTTTTGTGATATGAAAAACGCATCTATGCTTTGATTGACTTGTAAGCATAGAAAGTATGTCAGTGAACCAACCATAGACATCTCAAACTCCTTCTTGATTACTTCCACAAGTTCATTAGTGTTTGTCTATAGTGTTGACCCAAATACAATGTCGTCAACATATATTTTATCAACGGTGATGTTTTCTCCAACTGTCTTAACAAACAAGGATTTATCAACTCCACCTCGCTTGTATTTGTGTTGCAAGTTGCAACAGATACTCTGTCAGTCTTTCATACCATGCCCTTGGGCTTTTTTGAGTCCATACAACGCTTTCCTCAGTTTGTAAATATGATCTGGATACTTAGGATCCTCAAATCCCTTATGTTGTGGTACGTAGATGTCCTCAGGTAGATATCCATTTAAAAATGCTATTTTGGCATCCATCTGGAATATAGTAAAGTCCATTATGCAAGCTATAGCCAGCAAGATATGAATAGATTCTAGCCTTGCGACTGGATAAAATGTTTCATCATAGTGTATTCCTTCAACCTATGTGTATCCTTGTGCCACCAATCTAGCTTTGTTTCTAACAATATTTCCAGCTTCATCAGTTTTGTTCTTAAAGATCCATTTGGTACCAATAATTTTAACTCCTTCTGGCTTATGTACTAGATCATAGACATGATTTCGTCCAAACTGAATAAGCTAATCTTGCATTGGTTTGATCTACTGGTTGTCTTGCAATGCCTCCTTTACATTTTTTGGCCCTATTTGAAATGTGTAGCAAGAATATCCAGCAAGTTCAACTAAATTGGGCATGCAAATGGCTTCTCAGTTAACCTTTAGAGGTTGATAGAGGGCCTAAAGTTCGTCAAAGACAATAGTTAAGATTCTATCACGGTGGAGCTGGACTCAATTGTAGTTTTTGTAAGCTGTTTTGAAGGATCTAGATTTGGATTATGTTTACTCTACTTTGGTGGCAGATTGCAGGAGACTGATGACTTTCTGTGGGATCACCATGATCTCCCACACCTTAAGGGAAGGTAGCAATCGTGCGAATAGGCTTGCCAATCTTGGGCAGGAAGGGGTTTTGGGGACAATGTATTTCATGGATCCCCCGGAGTCGACGAGGGACCTCCTTCGAGCAAATGTTGTCGTAGTCTCAAGGAGCGTTTGTTTACTTTAGAAAAAAAAAAAAAGAATGCACCGAGCAACGATAATAAATGCACATATCATTATCATTAATTGTAGCAAATGTGAAAACTAATTTAGTTTTGGGTTTACCTTCTAAGTTATTTTATTTTATTTTTTCTATTTGGTTTAACACTTTTTACACCACTCGAAATTAGTTTTGGTGATGTAATTAGGTGAGGTAGTGAGTTATAGTTGGTGCTCGTGAAGTGGAATTATAGCTACTGAAGGGGTGGGGGTTGCAGTAGCAGACATGCATGCAGCAGTCGCTAAGGATAATAATGGATCCTTTTTCTACCAAAACACAAATGTCTATGTGAAAGCATTTAAAGGTTTATTAGGCTGTGGTGGCATTAATTTGGAAGTTGGGATGTCACAATTTGCAGTAGTAGTCATTATTGGAGTGTACTAAGTGGATAGGGATCCCATGTAGCTTTAGTCAACACTTCCCAGTTTTTAGTTTCAGCATTATTATTTAGGCCATGTTTGGTAAATAATCAGTCTATCAGTCAATTTTGGCTTATTTGATCACTATTAGTTGGTAAATAATAAGCTTTATGTAACTTCAAAATGCTAAAATTTAAAAGGTTACTCAAAGTAGCCTTTTCAATTAGCTTTTTGAGAAAAGAAATTATATCAAATAGCTATCAGCTAATTTATCAAACAAATTTCTATAATCAGTCAATGCTATCAACAAATCATACCTTCTAACCCAAACAGCCAACCCAATCAACTAACAGTCATTTACCAAACAGGGCCTTAGTCTTTTCAAAATGTCTGGATTTTAGGTATTAGTGGGGAATCTCTATTTTTTTTCTTTTTTTTGAAGCTAAGAATTATTATTATGATATGTAAACTTGTACCTTTACCTCAATCATTTGGCATTGGTGTTTGTTTTCTTGTTGTAGGATTATTTTTCAATAAGATGCACATGTGCCTTCATGGATTGATTTGATCGAACGATGTGGCCAACGCTGCAAGAAGGAACTAATAATAATAAAGTTTTAAATAATTCAAGAATGGTGATAGTATCTCTCTCATATATTTAATGCCACGTACACATTCAACAAAAGTTATATTCATGGGTTGATTGATTAGTTATGAAAGTTACTTACAAGTTTTGGTATTACTTTATGATTTTTGTTGAATGTCTGACATTATATATATGTGTGTATAGGAAACGGATCAAATGAGAATGGGGCACAGGAAAAAATTAGTAATAGATTTATAGAGCGCAATATATTCAAGAAAAAATGTATTAAAGTGCAAGTAAAATGTGGTAAATGTGCAGCAATATAATGTATATTGAGCCACAATATTAAGTACAACTAATGTTATTGTTAGTCGCATTAAACGTTATCATTAAGTGCATCAATGTGAAAGGAAAAATTACTTGCACTCTTAAGTGTAAATGGTTGCACGTTTAAATGAATTTACTTGCACATTTTACTAGTACACTTGTGCATGTTACTTGCACTAAATCAAACGATGCACGGCTGAAATTAAAAGGAACATATCACACGGGTTAGGAAACAAATCCTTTTAAAATATTAGAAAATATACAATTATGGGTAAATTAGTCTTATTAGAAGTAGTGCATTTCTATACGAAATATCATGCATTCCTATATCAGAAGTTGTGCATCGATAACTCTCTAATTGTACATTTAAATGCCACCAAAAAATTCTACCATGGACATCTCAATATCCTACGATGCACCGCACTATGTGCACTTATGCACACCTCACCAGCCTACGATACACAACTCACAACATTTGGTTGCACAACCAGCACACGTGGACACACATGCTTACTATCCAAACATGTGTACATATACACTAACATCCAAATATAGGCAATATTATACTCAAACAACGAGCGAAAAAATAAAAAATAAAAAAATACTGATAGCTTTGCATGAACGAACACTCGATCGATAATGAAGAAATTGCGACTCCAAATCACAACAGTGATGATCCTAAGAAAATAGGAAACCAATTTGGTCAAAGATTACTCATGTGTTCACACTTAAAAAAAAAAAAAAAAAAAAAAAAAAAAAAAAAAAAAAGGTACTACTACCCACTCCCCCACTTTAACAAAAAAGTTCAATCAATGTCAACTTAGGAAATCAAATCGGTCATCCAAATACATCTTCACCTAAGGATTGGTCCTCATTTGTTCACAAATATGTGTGTGTGTGTGTGTGTGTTGGATCAAGTCTTTAAGAAAAAACTAAGAACCAATCTTAGCATTAGATATGAAAAATCAAACGGGTCATATCAAATTATATTTAAATGACATATGGTGAAAATTTCGTAATTATCATCACCTTTACTACGCAAACTTGAACACTTAACTATGCAATTCTCAAAATTTTATGCTTTTACACATTTAGTTGTTACAAAATGCACTTAGGGTTTGGATTTTAGAATTTGTGACTAAGTTTTTTATTTTATTAGGTTTAGGATTCACTTTTTACTCTTAGGGTCTAGCATTTACAGTTCAGATTTAAAATTTAGTTTTCATTGATTTTTTAAGATTTATCCAAGTTTGCATATTTAGTTATTATAGATTTTATATTTAACTGTTCAAGTTTGCAAAGTGAAGTTGATAATAGTTACAAAAATGTCACTGCATTTTTTAAATCTGATCTAATCCGTTCAATTTTTACAACTGTGAGGCTCAGATTGATTCTTAGGTTTCTCATAGGGGTGTGTTCTCATTGGATCACTACAACAACAACTAAGGCAATCCACAGCAACATCAAGGCAATCTACTTAAAACAACTATGGTTGGAGGTTAGTCATGTATATGTGATTATATGAATTTACTTACATCTCCAACATCATAATTATTTTCAAATGACCTTTCTTCATCGAAATATAACAATTTGAAATTATTTAACCCAATAAAGAAATTCAATATTATTTTGAACACAATATTAATACTTAGTGGTGAAAATGATTTTAACTATGGGATATAAAAATGAACAAATATGCACTTACCAGTGCACCTTGTCATGGCCTAGTGCGTACTTTGTGTTCATGTGATGTGTGTGTATATTGTAAACTTGGAGTGTGCGCACTATAGTACATTTGCGTGCACATTTGCTTATAGTGGTGCACAATGCGTATCTATGCATTTCCATGTGAGGTGGATGGTGTTGCTACAAATTTGATACAAATCATCTCAAATTGTTTATTCCAATACAAAATATGATGTAATATCATATCACCCAATTCTCATCCCTTTAGGAATGAACTATTTTTCTTGTAAGATTGTGCATTTAGTTTCATGTTGTGGTCCATTGGATTAAAATATTTACCCCAATTGGATAAGGATTTATTTCAATGGGGGCCTAAGCC
>CP025651.1:12234041-12333686 GCA_003576665.1 Ipomoea trifida | reverse complement strand
TTGCGCTATATAATATTCGATGTTATAATTTATATAATTGTATATTAATTCAAATATTTTTAAAATATTATAACGAATACATTCCGTGCAATGCACGGGCGAAAATACTAGTTAGAAATAAAAGCTCCAATCTCTTAAACCACTTTTAAGGAGAAATCTACACTTCATCAAAGCACTATCGACACTAACCATTCGACCCCTGTGAATCACTGACTAATCGATACATCAATTGTAGACGATAGCTAACCAGAGGTGGGCGATAGAGGATTGGAACTTTACTGTAATCTACGATATAGTTGATTTTTGCAGTAAAGCATCCATATCACATGAATCGATTGTTCTACAATTTTTTAAATTTGCCTATTTTAGAGTCTTCGATTTTGGATATTTAAGATTTATACAATTTTTGTTGTGTCGATGTGTGTTTATGATATTCTAATTTCTTAATTTTGCAATACGCATTGTGCATTTCTTAATTGTTGTCTTTTTTTTTTTGTGGTGTCTTGACTACTAAGAGAGATTTAAAGATGGATTTAACCATCTTTTTATGTTTTCGTCACTCTCTTAGTGAAGGGGAAAATCTTTTGGTCTCTATTGAGTCTTTTACTGAAAAGAGCTTTGTAATGGGGGGTTTCGTGGTGGAGTATATGGACAACATTTGGAGTTAGAGTCTAAGTGATGGTAAAGGATGGTGGAGATTAGTGATGGGAAAGTTGATGGAATAGGTCTACATTGATAGTTCTTTTAACGAGGTTTTCTCCTGGCCCTGTGACCCTAGCCGGCAACAGGGTCGGTCCAAACAGTTTAGAGGCCCTGGGCGAAATTAAAAAAAGGGCCCCTTATATGAAAAATTAAAATTTAAATGTAATAATATTAAAAAACAATAAATATCAAATAATATGAAATACTATTAGAAAATTTTTAACATTTTTTAAATACAAAAGTAATCATGATAAAAAAAATTTACGTGTTATGAAAAATCATCGATAATTGCATCAAGATTAACCTTCTCTAGCATATCATTCTCAATACACAAAATCGTCATTAGCATGACCTTGGTCATTCTCAATATACCTCTTTGTGTTTATATTAGCTACTCTCCTTTTTTTTTTTCACCATCACATAAATGCTTTTTAGGTAACTTTATATAAAACAATTTTAAAAACTGTGTATAAGAAAAGAATAAAAGCACATGAATATTTTTAAAAAGTTCCCCCCAGTCATCAGTATCACAAACAGATCCACAACTACGATTTTTTGTTCATTTCTTCTTTCACTATCCATCCTATAAATTTAATGGATTAGACAGAACTCAGTAACTCAGGATAATTATAATTCAAAACTATATATTATTATATATATATATATATATATATATATATATATATATATATATATATATATATATATATATATAGGATCGCGTTCAGGTGAGAACTGGCCGCCCAGGAGAGAACTGAGAACGAATCACAGCGCGCCACGTGTCCGGAATGTAGTTGCAACTAACGTTATAACTAGGTGCACTTCATGTTATAACTAGGTGCACATAGGTGTACCCAGGTGCATAAATGTTAACAAGGTAAATTACTTGCACCTGCAAGTGAAAATAGGTGCACACGTGCAAGTAAAATGTATTACAAGTGCAAGTAAATTATACAATGAGCATCAATACTAAGTGCACCTAATGTTATAACTAGGTGCACCTATTGCTATAACTAGGTGCACATAGGTTGCAACCAGGTGCATGAATGTTAACAAAGTAAATTACTTGCACAAGTGCAAGAAAAATGTATTGCAGATGCAAGTAAAATGTATTACAGGTGCAAGTGAATTGTACAGTGAGCATCAATACTAAGTGCACCTAATGTTATAACTAGGTGCAACCTATGTTATAACTAGGTGCACCTATGTTATAACTAGGTGCACCTAGGTTGCACCCAGGTGCATGAATATTAACAAGGTAAATTACTTGCATTTGTAAGTGAAAGTATTTGCGAAAATAGGTGCATGAATATTAATAAGGTAAATTACTTGCACTTGTAAGTGAAAATATAAATAGGTGCACAGTGAAACTAGTGCACTTGTAAGTGAAACTAGTGCACAACTTGTAGTGAACTAGGTGCACCAAAGTTCCAGTTATTTACGAAAATGCCACCGCGTCATTTTTTTAAAATTGCATCTGATTCGTTGATCTGGACACGTGGACGACTGTGGAGCGTTCTCATTTCCTACTGGCGAGAGTTCTCACGAGAGTACACCCCTATATATATATATATATATATATATATATATATATATATATATATATTATATATATATATATATATATATATATATATATATATATATATATATATATATATAGTCATGATCAGGTGCGGCCGTGCGGTTCACACCACTCAATGTTACGAAATACACCACTCAATGTTAACAAACACACCACACGAATATGCACTGTGGTGTGTTTCTTAACATTGAGTGGTGTATTTCGTAACATTGAGTGGTGTGTGACCGCACGGCCGCACGGGAGAGCACGGCCACACCTGAAATTATTTCTATATATATATATATATATATATATATATATATGTATGTATGTATGTATGTATGTATGTATGTATGTATGTATGTATGTATGTATTCTAGAATTCTAGAATTACAAATATCGAATTTCACTATTCAAATAAACATTAGTCATTAGATGATTATAGATTTATAGCACTAAATCCCTACTGCCCTATAGGTGTGTTGTGTTGAATAGGAAATAAAGAAAGAACAAATTACAAATGGAAGAAAACTTACAAGTTACAACGGACAATGGGCCCAAACGGGCAAACAAATGAATAATCGTTGATTAATCGAATTGGAAATTTTTTTTATTGAAGCAGACGAATAGGTTAGCTGGTTAGGGTGTCGATTCTAATAGATAAAAGATAATTAGGTGTCCTCGACTCGCCGTGTCAATTCTATTTCTAAATTATTTAATTAAGCATCGATTCTAGCTTCCTGCAGTCTCATCTATTCTTAATTTTTTGTTTTCTAATATAAATATAACACTAATTTTTTATTTTTTAATATAATTATAACAGACCTCGTACAATAACTGCACTCGGGTTTTTCTATCTTTTTTTCCAGATCTTCTGGAAAAGTCAGAAACGCGTTTTTGCTAACCAAAATTCCATGTCTAATCTCAGCTGTATATTTCTAAATCATCTCATTTTACAGCAGTTGCTTAACACTTGCATTTTACCAAGTTCAGCGGCAAGGAGATTAGTCAGCATTTACACGTTTCGATCCAACAACAAGATGTTATTCGTAACAAGTTCTTTTTTTGCCTGGTTCATTGGCCAAATTTTAGTATGCGAATTTTTTGAATTGGCAGGAAAACACATACGTATTGAATTGGCAGGAAAACACATAGGTAAAAATCGTTCTATTAGATCGATCATTCGATCTGACTATTTTCATTTTTTCTTTGTGATTCTCTTTTTTATGATGAGTCTCCACTCTTTTGGCAGAATACCCTCACCCATTTTTATGATGAGTCTCCACTCTTTTGGCAGAATACCCTCACCCATTCTTCTTCCTAAAATCATATATATGAATGGGCCCCTGGGCGGTCGCCCATCCCGCCCGTGCTCAGGACCGGCCCTGGCCGGCAAAGAACCACAAGGAGGTAAACCAGCCTAGGTTACCCATAGCTGACCAGCTTGGGTTTGAGAATCGAACTTCCAATCTCTCGGCTGTAGGTAGAGCACTCTTACCACCTGGGTTGTCCTTACGGACGGGTCTACATTGATAGTTGGTCTTATGATATGGAAGTGATGATGATATATAGCCAAGATAGGGATGACCCAACAATAGCGAGGTAAAAGTGTTGATTGAGTTTGAGGGAATCACTAATAGATCTTGATGGTTTTCATTGTGGAGTACGTAGGTATATATTGGTTGATGGGTATCATGGCTAAATGATTTGATGAAAGTGATGGTTTTGTATATGTGAGGGATGATGGCTAGATTGTTGGAATTGGAGGCGAATATACAAAGAAGATTTTAGTGTTTATTGTTGAAGTTATAGGGCTAGTTTCTATTGCTAATTTCGTGACCGAGGATGAGGCTAGAAGACTCGGTCTTCGTTGGACGAAGGGGGATGGTTGGCTCAAAGCTGCCAATGCGAGAGCTCGACCACTTAACGGCGTAGCGCGAGGCGTAAGGCTACGCTTAGGCACTTGGGAGGGCCAAGTGAATTTTTCCGTAGCACCAATGGACGATTATAAGATCGTGCTTGGGATGGACTTTCTTCAACAAGCCACAGCCATCCCAATGCCATCGGTTAACACATTGTGCATATTGGAGAAGGGGGCAACATGCATGATCCCTATCACTAAGGGCCCTATAAAATGGGTGCGAGGAGCATCACATATATCGGCCATGAGAGTTGTGGAATGGGTAAAGAAGGCCGATTCCTTGAGGATACCAAAACGCACACCACCTGTGGCGACTAAGTCTTTTGAACAAGATATAGAAGAGGTGTGCAAGACAAATGGGCTATCCGAGTACGAGGCAACATGGGAACGCAAAGATGATCTCTGGCACGTCCGAGACGCTTGGAGGCATACAAGGCGACGAGGACGTCGCCGAAATAGGTGGGGGAGGATGTAACGCGCAGGGCACTTTCCTACACATTTCCGAGACGCGTGGGACATCTTGCCGAGGTTTGCTGCACTTTTCCGGACTTTTCTAGAGGTTGTGTATAGGTTTCCATAATTGCTAGAATGATCTAGAGTTATGTACATAAGTGTAGAGGTAGTAGGAAACCATAGAATATTCTAGAACTTTATAGAATCCTCAAGTGTGTAGAGATTAATATGGAGGATTCTAGATAATCAATATTAGCCGTAGGATTGAATAGATCACCACCATCCATTGAGGAGGTGGAATAGGTATAAATACCCCTCATGGGGGCTCATTTGTAAGGAATCGAAGGAATCCAACGAACCATCCAAGTGTGGAATAAAGTGTAGAAGTTTTACAAGTTCCCTACCAAACAAGGCTGACTTGACTATTAGAGGGGAAATATAGTCAAGGCCGCACGAGACATCGTTAAGGGAAAACGAGTCTGTGACACTAGGCTACCCATAGCTGACCAGCTTGGGTTTGAGAATCGAACTTCCAATCTCTCGGCTATAGGTAGAGCACTCTTACCACCTGGGTTGTCCTTACGGACGGGTCTACATTGATAGTTGGTCTTATGATATGGAAGTGATGATGATATATAGCCAAGATAGGGATGACCCAACAATAGCGAGGTAAAAGTGTTGATTGAGTTTGAGGGAATCACTAATAGATCTTGATGGTTTTCATTGTGGAGTACGTAGGTATATATTGGTTGATGGGTATCATGGCTAAATGATTTGATGAAAGTGATGGTTTTGTATATGTGAGGGATGATGGCTAGATTGTTGGAATTGGAGGCGAATATACAAAGAAGATTTTAGTGTTTATTGTTGAAGTTATAGGGCTAGTTTCTATTGCTAATTAGGCTTAATCATTATATTTGTTAGCACATTTTGTATTTTTTTATTTAATTATTTAAACTGAAAGATAACTTTTCTTCATTTTGAAAATGTTTCCCTATCATTTCATAATAAGGCAAAAGTTTCTAAAACTTTTTTGGGTTGTTTCTTAAAGAAAAGAGTAAGTTACCAAAATGGTCCCTCAACTATGTTGATTTCTCTTTTTGGTCCTAGTCATTTAACTTTGCTAATTACATTCTTCGACTATCAATTTTTTAACCATTTTGGTCCATCGGCAACTTAGACAACAATTTTTTAGGGATATTATTGGAAGTTCTCTGTGAATTGGCCATTTTCTTTTGGGCTCTCCAGTGCCTTCTTCTCTTGCTCTTCTTCGTGATCGCTCCTCGATCTTCTCCCCAGGCTTTGCCATGTTCATCTTTAATTTGCTCTCCCTCTCAAAACCTACACCAATTCCCCCATTATTGTCGCCTTCTTGTTTCTCCAATTCTTTATCAGCACCTCGCTGATGTCCATCCGCATCATCTCCGCCACCTCAATCACATCCTCTAGCTCGTCGGAGAGGTTGTTCTCTACCTTGGCGCCGTCGTAGCCCAGGTAGTTCTTGAGGAGGATTTTGAGGGCCGGAAAAGTATAGTAGTTCATGTGGATGTGCATATATGTTCATTCCCCTTTGCACAGCAATGCGGGATCAAGTTTCTCAACATGGTTGGTGGTGAACACAAAAATCCTATCACTATCGCTTAATCACATTTATATTATATTGCACCAACATAATAAACCAAGTGCACATATCTAGTCTAGTCTATATATAAGGTAGCAAAAGTAAGTACAGCTAGCTCAGATGAAACTACATATATCATACATTAATATCTTCTAGACCACACCATCTTAGGCAAACTTTGTTTATTATAAACACACCAATACCAATACTAATAGTACAATTAAGCTAAGAAACTTAATTATTATTCAATAAGTTTGAGATAGATTGAGTTTGTGATCGTAGCTAGCTAGCTTGCGAGCGGGGACCACATATCTGATACGCAGCTCACAACTTCACTCATAACTCCATTGTTATTTTTCAAGCTACTATCAGTATAAGAATCAACATTATTATTTTGGAGTCTCATAGTTGGAGTTGGCCCCCCCTGCTGGATTGGTAGCCTTTGAAGCCCTTCGGGGACACTTATGATTGTAGAACACATATTATCCAACCGGCATACGTTATTATTGCCTAGGGCTGCTGGAGCGGTGAGACAGTTTTGAATAAGATGGCTCAAACTAGAATTCACTGATCCTCGAGTAACCATATCTTCTGCTAGCTTCACCTAATTACATTACATTTACATACAAACCAAGATGCATCATTATTACATAAATAAATTGTAATTACTTTATATTATTATAGTATACTATTTCAAACTCGATATATATATATACTTGGGTTTAAATGAGAACCAGCATTTCCATGTGAACTTGTAAACTTCTGAAGGAATGCACTATACATTCTACATGAATGCATAACACTGTATATATAGTTGCACACAAGTGAGACCCAACATTTTCATGTGAACTTGTAAACTTTTGAAGGAATGCACCATAAGTTCTACGTGAATGCACAACACTGGAAGTACTACATCTACATACATGGATGTACAACAACACGATGCGCATTCGCGTAGTAATTTCGCTGCATTCATGTAGTAGTTGCTATGCATTAATGTAGTAGGTGCAGTGTATCGCGGAGCTAGTTTTTGTGTATTTATGTAGTACTTATCGTGCATTCATTCAGTTCGTAGGTTCGCATTGGAAACTTGGTTCGCACTTGAACGGGACCCTAGATATGTGTGTGTGTGTGTGTGTGAAGTAGTATTAATTAGTTAATTACCTTGGCTCGCAATGCTTCCACATCTGATTTAAGCACTCGATTATTTGTTGAAGAGTCTTTATATTGCTGAGCAGCATCTGTAAGCTGCTTGAACAAAGATGCATTTTCTCCCCGTAGTTGATCAACCTGCCAGGAAAAAAAGAAAATTTAAAGAAGCAATAGTGCTAGCTAGCTACACATACATATATGAAGCTCAGTTCTTATATCGTGGACCGCGGTCCACAATGCATTGTGGACCGCGATCTCCAAAACGACGTCGTTTTGATTAATGAAACAGACGGATGAATTCACGCCACTCAGTTTCTTTTCATATATACTGCAGTTTCTTTTCATATATACTGCAGTTTCTTTTCATATACACTGCAGTTTCTTTTCATATATACTGCACTTTCTTTTCATATATACTGCACTTTCTTTTCAACATAACTGCAGTTTCCTTTCAACACAACTGCAGTTACTTTTGGATATAACTATAGTTTCATTCGATAATATACAACTGTAGTTATATCAAAAAGTAACTGCAGTTGTGTTGAAAGGAAACTGCAGTTGTGTTGAAAAGAAACTGCAGTATATATGAAAAGAAACTGCAGTATATATGAAAAGAAAGTGAGTGGCGCGAATTCATCCGTCTATTTCATTAATCAAAACGACGTCGTTTTGGGACCGCGGTCCACAATGCATTGTGGACCACGGTCCACGATATAATTTGCGTATGAAGCTAGCTAACAAAAAAAAAAAAAAGCGTTTTTTAGGGTGATAGACTGATATATAGTAGCCGTTGAAAATGATAATTATGATGGGAACTAAAAATCTGTCTATTAATATCATAGTTGAAAAAAACTGTTAGGCGCTCCCCGGGCGCTTCAAACGCCTAGGCAGCGATTAATCGGCATCTAAGTGCCCGTTAACTTTTTATTTAATTTTTTATTTTTTTAAAATTTATTCAAATTTTTGAAGACTAATAATTATTACTACGTACTATTTAACACTTTAATAGTTAATTCTAAAATATTAAATATTAACCTAAAAAACATCTAGAGTTTGAAAATTTAGGATTATTTCGGTCAAAATGATGTCGTTTTGAGTGAAATAACTTATTAAAAAAAAACAATAGCTAATCAACCAACTAGGCGGTCTAGTCGGTGCCTAGGCGGTCCGCGCCTAAGCGACCTAGGCAGTGCTTAAGCGGCTGGCCGACGCCTAATGCCTAGGCGTCGATTAGTCGGTCCTGGACGGGATTTTCGAAACACTAATTAATTAATATTAATTAATTAATATATATATATACCTGGTTTTCCAGTTCTGCCAACTGCTCTTGCTTTCTTCTTCTTGAACGCCTAGCAGATTCCCTATTGGAAGCCATCCTGAGAGTTGAGAACACAATGTAGCACACTTCACCTCTTAATTAATGGGTAATTAGATATTTATTTACTAGGGTTTAATTAGGTTTAATATTTAATAAATAAATAACACAAACCATCATTTATATTATACGGAGTACATACTAATTATTAACTTAATTAGTTTTTATGCTTATATTAGGAAGATTTAATTATTATTTTTATTTACATATATATTTTATCTATATGTATTTCTAATAAATATATATTTGTCTAGGTAAATAATGTGAACGATACGTCATATAATATAAAAATATCAACTCTCATAGTTTCACACTATAAATCTTGCATGCTTATGAAATTTTAAATTGAGTACTTTTTTTTTTTTAAATACAATTGACCCTATTACGTTATAGTATCTGTTCATAAATTGAATACCTCTTTGTGCGTTTCACATCAGTATTATTGACCCCGCTTTGCTCGCATGCATCTCCTCCTTCTGCTTCCATGTCATCATCCTCATATAGTTCGTGAGAGGATCCACTGGTGGCTCCAGTCATTTGATTGTCACTTCCATTTGGTTTAATACTTGAATTTCGAAACCCAACTATGCATTTTATGTATGTATAGATCAGACATGAATTGAGCATGTTCAGTATTAAAATAATATATAATTGAAAATATTGATCAAAGTGTGTTGATAGAGGAAACTCGCTATTTATGTTACATTTTTTACTATCCCAATCATGGTTGAAAATATTGCTAGACGCTCCTCGGGCGCTTGGGGAGCGCCTAGGCGCCAGTGTATTTTTTTCATTTTTTTAAAAAAATTTGTTTAAGTATTTTTCATTTTTTAAAGACTAAAAATTATAAATTATATAATACTTTAATAGTTAATACTAAAATATTAAATATTAACCAAAAAAATATCTAGAGTTTGTACAATTTAGGGTTATTTCGCTCAAAACGATGTTATTTTAAGTGAAATTGCCCATTAAAAAAGAACAATAGTTAATTGGCCAACTAGGCGACCTAGGAGGCCTAGACGGTAAGCGCCTAAGCGGCCTAGGCTGTGGTTAGGCGGTTGCCTAGCCGGCCAGTCACCTAGACCACCATTTAAGATGATACGCTAGGCGGTCGACCGGCGCCTAGCACCTAAGCGGGGATTAATCGGCGTCTAGGCGGGATTTTTGCAACACTGATCCTAGTGAAATTTAGTATGACACTTTCTTATATTAACAAATTAAACAATTTTATCATAAAGTAACTAAACAAAGTCAAGTTAATAGTTTTCAAAAAAAAAAAAAAAAAAGTCACAATTTGTTTAAAAAAGTATACAAATAACATTACTATTTTTGTTTTTGTTTTTTTTTTTTTTCCATAATTTGAATCTTAAATGGTTGTAAATGACTAATAAGTGTGTTCACGGTCTCATTTTATCTATTCTATTGGGCAGTTTTTATTGCAAATCAAACCCAATTAAAAAATGTAACCAAGCAAACCGACCAAATTAAAGGTTTCAGTGTTTTGATTTGGCATTTAAAATATTAATAATTTTCACACATACGTGACCAATTATAAAAATCGAGGTTAGAATATCATCATATAAAAAATATGTAGTATTATTAATGAAAAAAAAAATGTCCTTGACTTGCTATATATTAAAAACTGTTAAAATTGACATCTGAAAGTGGTTTCTGAACAGATTAATAATAAGTTTGCAAGTTTGAATGTACGTAAAATATCTAAATTGTCAATTATATTTTTATTACATAATTATCAACTCAACTTAACCTAATTTCATTAGGCTATATTGTAGATCGATTTCCCTTGTTGATTAATTTAGTATTTTTCGTAATATCTCAAATTTATTTTAATTTATCTACATATATAAAGCATAAGTGACACTTTAATTTGTGAAGTATATATTAGCTAGGATGGAAGCAGTAAGTGTTGGGCGGGGCCAGTAAAGGTCAAGTTTAGCACTAGGTGGCTAGGTGACTGGGATATTGTTGGGTGTAGTCATAGATCGGTAATGGGTCAAATCCAACACCCAACATCTCGAAAATGTGATGGGGGTACAGTTTATAAGAAAATAAAATTACGCATTCGCTACTAGTTATAACTTTTGGCCTAAGTGATAAACGCTCAATTCAAATGATATTAAAGTCAGATTTAGATTAAATTTAACATTTATACATTTGTACTTAAGGATTATTGTGCAGAGGCCGGTAAAGATGCAATACGTACCACATGTTGAAGACTGTGCATCCCCAGGTCCATGGGTGGGAGTTGTTTTCTTAGACCAGTAATTGTCATGATCACTCAAGGGATTGAAACTAGAAAGCCCATGCATTATATCCTGTCGCGTATCACAATAAATAAATAAATAAATTGACTATTTGTGTTTCAATAGATTGAGAAAATATGTATGAACACATATTACATTGTAACAGAATCAATAGTATTAAAAAATTACTTAATTGATGTATACGTGGATTTCCAGTAAGACACCACTCAAACAAAAGGAAAGAGAATTGCACAAAATTCTATAAATAACGTTGTTGTCTACGAAAGAGAATTCATTGCACAAAATTCTATAAATGTTGTTGTCTTACACTCTTACTTTTTTTTTTTTTTTTAATTATTACTTGTCTTTAAAGAATTTTGAATTTGAAAATTTTTAAATCAAAGAAACTGATTAAATTAGAAAAAACACTTATTACCAGTGAAAAATATTTGAGAAAAAATAGAATTGAAATTTTATTTTAAAAAATTTATTAGGAAAATTGATTTTATTGTTTGATTGGAAAAAAAATTGCTCAAAATATTGATTTCAATGTTTAGTTGGGTTTGAAATTGTAAAGAATAAAGATCAATATATCTCTACACAATAATAATAATAATAATTATTATCATTATTATTATTATTATTATTATTATTATTATTATTATTATTATTATTATTATTATTATTATTAAGGAAGTTCTATAAGGGAAGAATTTTTCTACCAAGTGAGCAAAAAAAAAACTATTGAAAATAAAATACATTGTAAAGAAAACTTTTTCCTCAAATTTAAGGAATTTTATTCCCTTTTGAAAAATAAATTAGTATTTCCCTCAAATATTAAGAAATCTTTAAAAAATATTTTCCGATCTATCCAACCAAATATGCTCATAATTTCTCATTGAAATAATAAATAGACCGTACTGACTAAAATTATACTCCGTAATAATTATTTTTGGTTAAGTGATTTTACAAGTATACATAGTGTGTGTGTGTATATATATATATATATATATATATATATATATATATATAAAAGACACTTGACACTCTGCACACGTTACGTTGATTGGTAAATTGTTACAAATTAGCCAAGTTGCAGCTAGCGCAGCACTGACTTTTTAATGTACTTTAAAAAAGTTTTCTAATAATCACTACCCACTTATAATATAAATACTAAATAATAGTGCTGAACTTTAGATTAATTAGGAACCAAAAAAAAAAAAAAAAAGTTCTTAACTACGGCCCCAATTCCAAGTGAGCTCTCTTCGTGGGGAGGAATTTCGGGAGAGTCCGGGTTTAATTCCCACAAGTGACGATTCCCCCTGGGCCAGCTCCTGTGCCTCTCGGAGCGAACGTGAGTGGACCCCGGACCGTTAAACGGACGGAGAGAAAGTCCCTGTATATTTACCAAAAAAAAAAACATCTCTACAAGAAGGTACGAGTTCAAATCTCAAACTAAACCATTTTATTTTTCAACTGGTTGAGAAAGTATAGATGAACAGATATTATAATATAATAGAATCGGTACGGCAATGAAATACATACTTGATTTATGAGGAAGAGGGAGGGATGCTGATCAAGATCACCAGAAGAAATAATGTCCTTATCGCCTCCATTATTCTTCCCCCCAAAAAGCTCCGCAAGGGCCTGCTCAGAAGGACTTTTCTTCATGTCTCTTACACCTAATTCCCTAATGTTTTTTGGGACTCCTGCGGGCTTTCTTCTCCACCGATCTCTTTCAACCTAAGCTACCTATTATTGTATGGTAATTTCTACAGCAGTTCCTTAGCTTAGAAGTAGCTTAGCTTTGGTTGCAGAAAGGGAAAAGGGGGGAGAGAGATGATGAGCAAGTGAATGGTTATATAGAAGAAAAGGCAAGCTAGCTAGGGAAAAGCAAAAGGGAAGCTTCCGGACTTTGGAAAAGAAGACAGACTAATGTCACGCCTGACCGTGTTAGATTCAATGAATGAACGGACCAACTAACTAACTTGTCATATGGGTAGGGACTCAATGAACGAACGGGCCAACTAACTTGTCATATGGGTAGGGGCGATAACAACATTAAAGGTTGTTCACGCTAATATGTGACTGAGTCAGGCATGTGTCAGGTTAATTAAGTTCGGGAGTTTGTCTCTAATCTTAAATTTGACTATGAAAGAGACTAATGCGGGCGCGATTCGAATGACACAACTGTTTGGGAGTTATCGCCGTTCCCCTGATAATCCATAACTAGTTAATTTTGACACATATGAAGGGTAAGGCTGATCTGCGAGGTAGAAGGGCTAGCTCCGAGATGCTGCATAGGCGTTATGCACTGCATGTGCCTAACTCTAGTTAGGCCCGTGATACATACTAAGCTTTAACCTTTTTAAGGAGTACTTTTTCCAATCTATTACAATCTTAACAATTAAGATTTATTTGTATATATATACTTTTACATAATGACATAGTTTTCTCGTTACCAAAATAAATAAATAAATAAATAATAAACAATATCAACAAAGAAAGATGTTGGAAAGAACTTTTTCTTTAAGCTAGTGTCCTCGCTCCTTGCATGCATTTAGCGCGCTAGTTAGTGGAGAATTAATGAAGGTAAAATGCTTCGTTGCATGCGCTGCACTGCACTCTAGCTTAGTATTGCATTTTAAAGTAACTACGTTGATACCCTACTGCACCATATGTGTTGCACTTACTTTTGCCTAAAAAAAAGCTAGATGAAGTTTATTTTAGAAACTGTTTTTTTCTTTTTTTATTCTTTAATTTTTCAATTTTCATTAGCGATTTTCTATTTAGAAAACTTGTTTACTAATAACATTTATTTTTTAAATTTATTTTCTTAGACTAATGTTTCAAAATTAATACAAATTTAATTTTGAGTGATTTTTAGACCTTAGCTTATATTTAAAATATTTTTGCATATGTTTGGTTTAAATGGAATAAATATAAATTTTACTTTTACATCTAATATATGTAAGATGTTCACATTTGATATTCGAACCAATTCACTTTATATATGTATATAACATAACTAAAATATATCCAAACCAATAACATATTAAGTTGACCAAAAATTTAGTTTAAATAATGTAATTTTTTGAGCTAATATTTAAAATATTTTTGGATATATTCATTTGAATGAAATGTGTATGTGTGTATACATATAATTTTTACTTTGAAGTCTAGTGTATGTGAAATTTCAATATTTGATATCCAGACTAACATTATAATTGTATTGTGATATAACATAACTAAAAATATCTTAATTAATAATCTATTGAGTTCGTTCTCAAAAAATAATCTATTGAGTTCAATCAAAATCTAAAACTTGGTGTAGAGTTCAAGTTTTAATTGTGATGTAAATAATGTCTAGCTTTAAGGGTAAGCAAATAAGTTATGTTTATATATATAAATGCGAGTATAAAAGATAGAAGATTGTGATAAACAAAAGAAGATGATAATGAATTGAAGGTAATCATAGTAATGAATAAATATATAAGTAGATAATGACAAAAATGTGGTTATAGTGATATATGGTAAATGATTATATTTTTATTTTAGAAACCAGTTTTTAAAATTTATTAATGTATCCACTTTTGTGCTAGTATATATTATGGTAAACATGCTTTCTTTATTTATTTATATATATATATATATATATATATATATATATATATATATATATATATATATATATATATATGTTATCTAATTTTTTTTATTTTCTAGAAAACTTGAGAAATTATCCAGTTAGTAAATGGACCTAAGTGTCTATAAAGTTATATAAACTAATTTCGTTTTAATGTGAATTTTTCATAATCTACAAATACTAAGTGCATCTAATGTTATAACTAGGTGCACCTAATGTTATAATTGGAGGTGTACCTATGTTGCACCCAGGTGCATGAATATTAACAAGGTAAATTACTTGCATTTGTAAGTGAAAGTATTTGCAAAAATAAGTGCATGAATAAGGTAAATTACTTGCACTCGTAAGTAAAAATAGGTGGGAAAATAGGTGCACTTGTAAGTGAAACTAGGTGCACTTATAACACAATTACTTGCACCAAAGTTTCAGTTATTTACGAAAATGCCACCGTGTGACCACACGGCCGCGCGGGAGAACACGACCGCATTTGAACCAATATATATATATATATAATACTCCATTAAGGAAGAGAAGCAAGACCAGTCCATTAAGGAAGCTAAGCTAGATTCACTTTGATTACCTTGAAGTATCCTAAAAAGCAAGCACCTTTTGCTTTTGCGAGTTGGCCGGCGGCCTAAAGTCTCTGTCAATGGCACTTCACATCCACTTTAGTTTGCAACTTGTAAATCAACAGCACTCACTTCTCCACAAAAGTGAAAAGAAAATTTCCTTGAATTACATATATTGCTTCTTTTCTCAAGTCTTGCAATAAAACTACATGTGTTGTGGCCGATCTTTTACCCTTAAGGGGGGTTTGGTTGGATATAATTTGTTTTTCAAAGATTAAAGATTTTCTTTTTTGAAGAAAAAAAAAAAAGGATAAATTTATTTTCTAATGGAAAATGAATTCATCACATTTGAAAAAAATAATAAAAAACAAAACAAAACAAAATTTTAGTATTTTTGCCCGTGCGTGGAATGAATTTTGTTATAATGTTTTAAGGATATTTAGATCGATATATAATTATATAAATTATAACATCAATATTATATAGTGTAAATGATGAAAATGGTTGGATGGATTATGTTTTCTAATGTTATCCTTGCTTGAATTCAAGCAAATAATTGGTCAATTACTCGTGCGATGCATAGATAAATATTTTAAACTATATATTTAGATAATAAAATTAAAGATAGAATAATAAATAAATTCTAATATTGAATGTGTACAATTATTTTATTATGTGATTAGTATAAAAATATCACTCAATATAATATTTGTCCTCTTGTAATATTGAATTGCTTGTATATATTGATCGTCACAATATTTTACCAAAAAAACATATTATAAAATATTATGTAATTAGATACAACACGTGATTTTAAAACATTTGAATTTAAATAAATCAAATGTGCCTAGAATATAAACATAATTATGCAAATTACACATACATAAAATATGCCAGTAATATGTATAGTCCACATATATTGTATACATGTCATTTAATATAGATACATGTAAAAGATAATCATTGCTATTATTTTAGTCATCTAATCTATGTAAATACTAAATAAATAAATAAAATACAATAAATAAATGAATAAATAGAAAGTCCAATGAAATAAATCATATATATATATATATATATATATATATATATATATATATATATATATTTACAGCAGCTTATTAAAATTGTTTTCTATAAAACAAAAAAAAAATTATCTCAATCTTTTAACCCTAACACCCCGTACAATCGAATCAATCGTATCCTAATTGTCAAAGCAATACATTAGGCATTTATTCCATTGAGTAAAACGAAAGTAAGAACCATTTTGGGTAGAGTTTTAATTATGTGGCTGAAAAAAGCAAGAGATACAATAAAAAATGGTTATGGTAAGGTAAAAAAAAGTCTTGAAATGTAATGATTTATATATTAGCTTCAAAATCAATTAGAGACAAATTATATTAGGAAAATTATATATATATATATATATATATATATATATATATATATATATATATATATATATATAAAGGTTGAATAATTATAGTACATTAATGTCGAAAAAATTATTCAATTATTCATTAATTATAATTATAATAATATTATACTTTTATATATATTACTTAAATAATTACACGGAAGAAGGGAACAAGAATTACCAATTTAGCATAATGATTACAATAAATAAAAATTAGGCAGTTATATTAATATTTAATTATTAAGTTAAGTATTTGCACCTAAAGAAAAGATAACTATAATTTATTTTGTGCCAATAATATTATACTTAAGTATAAAAATATGTATATAGATTATCATATATAACATAATCATAAAAATCACATGGGAGTAGGTGATGAGAATTACCATAATAATTATTAGGCAATTATTAACACATGAATAATTGATTTTGTACTAATATATATATAGGTAGGGAATGTGAGAATTATAAATTAATAATGTCAAATTCCTTTTTCAATTTACCTCTTAATCAAATTAATAAAATTTTCCATCAATTAATAAAATTTTCTTACCAATTAAGCTTTACTAATTATTTTACTAATAAATTATGTTATTTTACTAATAAATTATGTAATTAAATATTAACCTATTATAATCAAAACCACATTCTTATTTCATTAATATTAGGAATAATGCTCAAATTGGCCACTGAACGAAACCTAAAAGTGCAATTAAGCCACTGAACGAAAAAAAAAAAGTGCAATTACTCCCCTCAACACTTATATGCAATTTTACCTGATAGCAGGTTAACACTCCATCCAACAGGTTGCATGTTGACGTGGACGATGACTTAGCATTTTTTTTTTATTTTCTTTATTTCATTTCCTTCTATTTGTATGTAGAACCAAAAGCTGGCATAAAACATAAACACCCAACATAACACATACTATTAAAATAGACTGAAATTAGTGGGAAATACATACCTTAAGGAATTGAAACTGCGAACTGATGAACCTTTTTTTCTTTGAAAATTTGAACTGATGAAGCTATGAACCGATAAAGCTACAAATTGATAAACTGTAGGGATTTAAGGTGTGATTTTGAAATTTCATAGTTGATTTGGAAATATATAATTGAAGCTTAGTTGTTTAATGGAAGATTAAGTGTTATACATACGGTGATGGAACATTGAGTGTTTAATGGAAATTTCTAATTGAAGTTTAGTTGATTTGGAAATTTTGATTTGGAAATTTCATAATATACCGTATTAGGTTGCCTGGTACACGTACGGCGGAAAATAAAGGAAAAAAGAAAAAAGAAAAAAAAAAAAAAAAGAAAGCCAAGTCATCGTCTGCGTCAACATGTAACCTGCTGGATGGAGTGTTGACCTGCTATCAGGTAAATTTGCATACATTTGGGGTGTTGAGGGGAGTAATTGAACTTTTTTTTCGTTCAGTGGCCTAATTGCACTTTCAGGTTTCGTTCAATGGCCAATTTGAGCATTATTCCTTAATATTATTTTATCATAATAATTACCATAATTACTAATAACCTATTATAATCAATTATAATTAAGATTATTCTATCATTAATATTATTCTATAATAATAATAATAATTAATATTATTAAGGGAAAATAACACTTTTTACCCCTATGTTATATGTTTATAGCACTTTTTCCTCCTGTGTTATTAAAGTGGCACTTTTTCCCCCTCAATTATTTTAGAAGTGGTAGTTTTCTCCCTTGTAATGTTAAATTGACATTTTTGTCCTTAAAATAACTATTTCATTTATTTTTATTCTCCAATCAATTGCTACTAATATGTATGGAAGATTACGGTTCGATATGAACCAAATCAAACACTGTAGCAATTGAACTTAAATAGTATAGACGGTTACGGTTACGGTTACGATTCAGAACCGAAAAAATAAAATAAAATAATTGTTAAATTTAGACTATTTTTAAATAAGAAATAAAATTATAAAAATAAATACGTAGTAAATAAATACATAAGTTTTGATTGGCGGTTTAAAATCGAAATTCGAACTGAACCGTACCGACTTATCAGAATAGTGTTTGATTATTTTCACTATATATGACTGTGGTTAAGTTCCGGTTCACGGTTCAACAATTATTTAATTTTAAAATTTTCGGTTCTGAATCGTAATCAGAACCGTCCATACTATTTCGATATGATTGCTACAGTGTTTGGTTAGGTTCGAATCGAATCGTGATCATCCATACATATAAATAATAATTTGTTGGAGAAGAAAAATAAATGAAATAATTAGTTTTAAGGGTAACAATGACAATTTAACATTTTAGGGGGGAAAAGTGCCACTTTAATAACACAGGGGGGAAAAAGTGATATATGCACATAACATAGGGGGAAAAAGTGCCATTTTCCCTATTATTAATCAAATTAATAAAATTTTCCATTAATTAATAAAATTTTCTTACCAATTAAGCTTTATTAATTATTTTACTAATAAATTATGTAATTAAATATTAACCTATTATAATCAATTAAATATTGACATAAATATTAGTAAATAGATATATAGATTATATATATATATATATATATATATATATATATATATATATATATATATATATATATATATATATATATATATAGAAAATTAATCAAATGCGGCCTGTGCATTAGGTGCGGTCGTGTGGCCAAAGATAAGCCGCTGGATGGAGGTGATCTGACGGTGGTGGTTATATATTAGGATTTAGGAAGTTTAATTCGCGTAACTTAAGTGGGGGCTTTATGGTAATTGTAAGTGGGAAGGTAATTTTAGAGTACAGAATACACCAACAAACATATTATTAAAACACACCATTCAACATACTAAAATTCACCAGTTCTTAAATTAAAATACACCACGTAACCACCACACACCAAATGCAACTACTCTCGTAAAATTCACCACCATGTGTATTAAAACACACCATTATACGTTATAAAATGCACCACTATAGAAATTAAAACACACCATTCCCCACCATACCGAAATACACCACTCAATTCAAATGCACCAACAAAATTAAAACACACCATTGTACGTTATAAAATGCACCAGTTCTCAGATTAAAACACACCACACACCAAATACAGTTACTATTGCGAATTACACAAATATTATCTCAAATATGAACCAGATTAATGTTGATAATGCACAGAGTATTGCGAATTACTCCATTCTCGTTTCTCTGTTGGAGTCGACCTATGCGTTTTGTTCAGAACGGAGTGCTCGTTGCTGGTGATGGAGTCCCTTCTATGCTCGTCTGGTGTTTGTTGCTCAGTGCTCGTCGACTTCAAGTCTCCGTCATCGTCTGATCTGATCTGGTTTTGAAATTGTAGGTGAATTGCCAACATTATCCTTTCCGTTCGCGTAGCTAAAGATCAGCGCCTGTATTGTTTGGATTAATATGAAGCCTTAGATCATGAGATCTGATGGTGGAAATAAGGCCACACAGCCGCACGGGGGAGACTGGCCGCATCTGATGGGGACTCTATATATATATATATATATAATATGATTGACATTACCATAAATTGTAACAATCAAAACCACATTCTTATCTCATTAATATTATTCTATCATAATAATTACCATAATTACTAATAACCTATTATAATCAATTATAATTAATATTAAGCGCTTGCATGATTTTAATATAGCCCGGTTGGCCAAACAAGGTTGGCGTTTTTTGACCCATCCTCATTCGATAGTTGCTAGAATGTTTAAAGCTAAATATTTTGCAGATTGTACATTCCTCCAAACTAAGTTGGGTGCTAATTCGAGTTATGTTTGACGATCTATATTGGCTGCTCAAGGCCTTCTCCAGAGAGGGTGCTTTCGCAGAATTGGTAACTGGGTTAGTACAAGCATTTGGGATGATCCATGGTTACCTAACAATGAAGTCCCCCCCCCCCTCCAAGCATTTGGGATGATCCATAGTACAAGCTCTCGAAAATGATTGAAAGATTGGATGATGTTGTCATATGTAGTAGTGTGGCTTTGTGTTGGTCTATATGGAATCATAGGAATGATTTGGTCTGGAAAAATAAATTGTGGTCGCCGAGTGATGTTATGCGATCCTAGTGGTCTGTAAATGATTTTTTGTTGATGTGTCGTTCCATTTTGTTCCTAGATCAGCGAATCGTTTAGCTCATGCTTTAGCTAGAGCGACGGTTTCTCAGTCTGGTCCTCGTTCTTGGTTTTCTACTTTTCCGGATTGTATTCAGCACTTATTTTCAAGTAATTAATATATCTCGGTAGTTTGTTTTTCAAAAAAAAAAAAAAGATTACAAATAAATTATTTTCCCATTTTACTAATAATATAATTACATATCAATTTTTCCAAGAGAATTTCATTGAGCGTTCCTTTGCTCTCTGGCTGCTACGACGAAAGAAATAGGAAGCGGAGAAGAAAGACGGAGGATTTAGGGTTATAACGCGCTTGGATCGGGCAAAAGACGCATGTGCCCTCGCACTTGCGGACCACTCTCACGGAAGGCTTCGTACCGCTACGCTGCCATGTTTCCTCTTGGCGGAGCTACCTCACGGATGACTCCCTTCCGCACACACTCACGGGCCGCCTTCACGGAGAGCTCCGTTCCGTTTTTCCCAACCGCACGGTCGTGACTACTGAGCCTTTAAAACAAAAACAGAGACTTGCGTTTGAGACCCAACGAGTCAGGCTAGTCCAATGGTTCGGTCACTTCAATTAATTGAGTGATAATAAATATTATCTGTGCATTGCATGAGTAATGCGAAAAGAGCTCACTTGTCACTTGAACTACCATATTGGGTAATTAGTATATATTTTTTTTTTTGGTAAATTTACAGGGTCTTTCTCTCCGTCCGTTTAACGGTCTGGGGTCCACCCACGTTCGCTCCGGGAGGCACGGAGCTGGCCCAAGGGGAATCGTCGGGAATTGAACCCGAGTTCTCCCGAAATTTCTCCCCACAAAGAGAGCTCACTTGCCACTTGAGCTACCCAACTGGGTTTGGGTAATTAGTATATGAGTATATGGTAGGACTGGAAAAAAAAAATCTCTTTATTTGCATTTGGAATTTTGGATGAGTTGGTGCCTTGGTGGTGGAATGCAAATGGTTTTGCCCAGATTTTTCATCAGCTACTCGTGAAGTGAAGTCCTCGACTTCTCCGACCGCACACTGCCACGTGACGTTGAACTTCCCCTCGTGCGGCCTCGTGCCTGTTCTATATCTCGACACCATAGACATTAGACATAGTCCACATAACTCGAAAACATTTTATTATTTATATAAAATTTATTTATTATTTAATTGTTATTTATTTTATATTTGGGTCCTCTTCCTCGTCCTCGAGCTTGGCGTGCTCAGCTTCTCACTTCACAAATTTGGGGAAAAGCAATTAAGAAGCAGTAGTGTAAGTGTAAGTGTAAGTGTTTATCAATTCAGATCGCTGGAGCTCCACATGGCGGCAGCGATGGAGTTGAAGTGGCGGGGACCGGTTTTCGCACTCGTCATCCTAGTTGCCCTAATTTGCACTCCGATCAAAGCTGACGTTGACGCCGATGCTGATGTGGAGTTAGTCAGATCGGGCGATCCTGATTTTTCCGGTGAATTGGAAAGTCTCAAGACTATGATCCATACTTTGGGTTAGTTCACCATCTCTCATCCGCTAATTATTGTTTAATTTTGTGATGTTTTATTACTCCACTTAGTATCTCATGCAGCGGGAGGGATTGCTAAATTAATTAGTTTAAATTTAATTTTTTTTTACCTGAACTGAATTATTGCCCAAACTTGGTTCTAAGTTTTTAATTTTAAATTTTAAGTTGTAGTAGTTCAAATTTCAAACTATTCATCCCTACAACTCCCACAAAATTTCTTATCAAATTTCCCCTTTATTCCAAAGTATAATGAGGCCTTTATTCCAACTAACATATTTTGAGCTTAGCTTAGTGATGAAAGTTTGTATCTTTAGAGAGTTTCCACATAATTTTAAAATGCCTCAGAACACACAAGTAGACAAAGGAACTTTAATTGGAAGTTCTGTGTATCCGAGGATTGTATCTGTAGCTCAGATTTTTAAAGAATTTCATTATGGATAATTGACTTTCCAAATCCAAGCATGGAGCTCTGATTTAACTTAAAGATTGGATTTTTAAGTAGTAGGAATGCTAAATTCAAGCATTTAAAGCTGGATGGTTAAGGTTTTGCAGACCTTTTTTTGGGCTATGTAAGGTGAAAGCATTTTTTTTAAAACCTAGTCTTAGGGTTCCAATCTCTTTAGCGTCTTCATCAAGCAGAACAAGTAAACTTTCTGGAGGGTCATTTGATAGAACCATTTTTGGATTTCTGTTTCCCACCAATTTATTTCCAAGCAATATGCAATTGATGCAACAGTGCTACCACTGCATGGACTTCCTTCAAGTCACCCACACATTTTAAGGAATTAAGTTAGAAGGATGATGATATAACATTATACTTAATACTTTCTGCATCTTTTATGTGTTTCTTTAAGCATTTATGTATAGAAGTTATTCATAAGTATTGCATTATATTTTTTTAGGTGCTAAGTCTAGTAAGTGCTTTGTGTTGGATTTTTGTTCATATTACTTGAATATGATTTGTAGATATTCATATTAAAAAAATGTTTTTTGTCCTGCACTGCCCCTCAATGCTGGAGGGATGTCAACATGCTTGCTCTTTCCTCTCATGTTTGACATACAAAAAATGATGGTAATTGAACATTTAGATTTTTAATATGAATTCCACTTGAAGAATCACAAGTTGAGGAGAAGGCTCGGGAATTGTATTTAAAGGATCAGGTGATCGCTGAGAAGGAGAATATCATAAAGGAGAAGTCAGATAAAATTGCCTCATTGCAAACTGAATTTTCTTCTTTACAGGTGAGCGATATATAACTGCAAACACTTCTCTAGTATTTGCATATTCTGCTACATTTACCTCTATTACATATGTGTTTTCATTAACAATTTTGTTTATTTTTTAATTATCATAGAAAAAGGGGTCATTGGATGCTCGTGAGCAGGTTGGAAAAGCACAGGCACGAGCTGATCTTTTAGAAAAACAGGTTGACAGTCTTAGAAAGGACATTGAGCGGAAGAGTGAGGAGAATAAAGAACTTGAAGCCCAAAAAATTGTAGCAGAGAAGGAATTGACTGAATTGAATACAAAAATATTGAAAGTAAGCTGCTTTTATTTGCATTTAGTTTTTCATACTATATGGTTACATTTTTTGAATGTTTTGTATTTTATTTCTTGTGCATCATATTTTGAAATAACAGCTTTTTCTTCATTTAGTTATTTTGTTTTAACACCTAGCAATGGCCAATTGATACTTATATTGTATTTCCTAAACTTAACCCCTGAAAATTCTTCTGAAAATGTGCTTATCAAGCATAAAATGAAATGTATAATATTGAGAAACGTATTCACATACTCTTTTGGAAATGTCAAGGGCTGAGTTTGACATTATGTTTTTGCATTTCTCATCAAATGCTGTTGTGTGCTGGATTATGCCGACAATTAATAAGTGTGTTTAATAGTGAAATATAAAATGTATTCTTGAAGAGAAATATAAGACACACTATTGCATTTTGAACCTGATCACTCTGCTCCTTCTTTTTAAAATGAAGTTCAGGGTTAAAATCTAAGCTTAAAAAATATTTTCAAGGTTAAAGTGCACTCTTGTATTTCATTTTGGTGTTTTACTTTATTTTTATTTTTAATTTTTGAACATACTCCTGCTAAATAATGTAGTTTACATATCCATATACTAATCCTTTGTTTAAATACCTTTTTCAAGATGAAAGTGTACAGTTGTATTTATTATTGGTACTTTACATTTTTATTTGTAATTTTGTTGAAGGTATTTATGCCGCATGTCACATACTAACAATAAACAATACTTAAAATTTGTGTCCCTAGTGCGTTGTGTCTTATTTTTCTGAAATGGCATATCTTTATTTCTATTTCAGATTCTAACATGACTGTTTTATCTCTATGTGTGCTCCATAGATAACTAGACATTAATCATGACTGGATGGTGGTCAGTTACATATGTTTGCTTCTTCATTAAATTTTATTAAGTACTATAATTCATGAGTCTGATATGTATCATATTCTTTGCCAGTAGCCATCTGATGGACCATCATATTATGATTTCTTTCACAGCTGTCAAGTCTCTTTCCTAAGCTAAACCTAGAATATAATTACATACTGCCAAAAAGGTTTGGAATCTATAAACCCTTTATAAAACAAAGTATAAAAATATCCTACATTCCTACTGCATTAGTTCATTGCAGATTGCAATGAAGGCAAAAGTAGAGGTCATGCTTTTTGTAAAATGAGAGCCTGGTAATCTGGTATACGATAAGAACCTAAATAACTTTCTTTGCCAAGAATTCAAGAAATGTTAAGCAGAACCTACAAAGGGAAAAGATTAATGGAACATAATGCATTTACTAGGAAAGCTTATCATTGCTCAATGAAGTCTTCTACAATCTGCTTCATGGTGAATTCCAGAAAAGAGTTATTTTATTCATGATTTCTTTTAGTAATAAACTTATGAACCTATAATAACAATTTTTATACATCAAATGGAGAACTATGCTAATAATTTATCAAAGTTTTAAAGATCTTTTCTTTATACAATTCTGATCTTCTTTTGTTTTGTTAATCTGCAGTTTCAGAAGATCACTGAAGAGCAGACTGCAAAAATACAAAAAACTGAGCGGGCTCTTCAAGTTGCTGAGGTATGCTATCTTATACACCCCAAAACTAGTAAAGGTTTGTATGATTAATTAATGTTTTTGATTGTAGTTTCCTAAATCTTATAGGAGGAAATGGTGAGAGCACGATTTGATGCCACAACAAAAACTAAAGAGCTGATGGAGGTAAGACTAGTTGATTAATCTACCTACATTACACACATGCAGTTTTAAGGTTGGAACTTTTTTTCCCCCAAAAATTTAATCTGTAATTGCCTATTTCATGGGTAGAATTTCATTTTTATTTGTTACTAGTCCAAAAAAGGGAAAAGAAAAGAATAAAAGAAACTTTGTTGAAGACTTGTCTAAATTTCTAGAGATTATTGTGAATTCCCATTCTGTTGTAAGAGTGAAGTAATTCAATTTGTTGTTAATAGTTTTGGAATTCACCACTCATGTGGGAGCGAGCTGTGGTGTGTACTTTCTCCTACATGTTTTCTGCCAGTGTCTGTATCAATGTTTAATCAATTTGATGCCTTTTAAGAGTCCCACATTCATAAAACAAGAGAAAACATATGAGTTATAAGGCCAAGAGTTAGACTAGCTACTTGGTTGGATTTAATCTTTTAGTGTGGTTTGACCCATGTGCATTATAACCCAATTGAGTGACCCTAGCCCAATCTTAAATTATAACATGGTATCATAGCCTGTTCGGTCCACTTTGGATTCACCGGTTATGGGTATTGCTGGCGTCCAAGCTTTGATAAGCCCGCTTGTTCGGTCTGCTTTGGTGGCGTCTAGAGCTTTCGTTTCAGGGAGGGTCCGGTCCAATTTCAAGTGGTCAACCAGTAGATTCAAAATGGCCCGGTTGTCCACTTGAGGGGGAGTGTTAAGAGTCCCACATTGATAAAATAAGAGAGAACATATGGCTTTATAAGGCCATGAGTTAGACTAGCTAATTGGTTGGATTCAATCTTTTAGTGTGGTTTGGCCCATGTGCATTATAGCCCAATTGAGTGACCCTAGCCCAATCTTAAATTATAACAATGCCAAAATCCTCATATTGAGTAAACATTCATAATCAAGGTAATACAATATAAACGTGGAAACAAGTCTTGAAAGTGCTGATATTTGTACTATTTTTTAGCTTCGCACTCCTTTATAAGCATTGAATTTCTATAATGATAAAGTGAAAGAAAGGTCCAATTATCTCTCAATAATTACATATTTACAAGTATTATTGCAAATTACAATAAAAGGAAAATGATTATTATGTCAACCTTGTGACAGTGAAATGCATGTTCTTGTCAGTTTCTGACTGAAAGAAATGCTTATGTCAATGTTTCTAAATATTCCATCACATGTGATGTGTGGAGTTTGTAGTAATAATGTTGAACATCTAAATTTGAGAAAGCATAGGCTTGTGAATTCATCATGAATACTGAGACATTTATCAGTGGTACACTCGAAACAAGCTTGACATGTTTTCGTTTGCATTAGAATTTTTCTCCTTAATTTTATTAAAACAATGCTATTTAGAAAGGTGATGGTAAATCATTATATATGCAGTATGTAGTTTGTATTGTTCAAGAGGCTTGCTGTTAGTGGTGTTTTACATTGAGCATTGAGGGTATATGTTGCTTTTTCCTTGTGTGTTTTATGGTGTGTTAGAAAAATGTGATATTTTAAAAGAAAGTATATCTGTGTGTTACACTCCTGCCTTGTAAAAATTGATGACTCAATTTCATTGGGTTAAATAGGAAATGATATATATAGGACTAATAAAAGCTTTGAATTATGAAACAAATTGTATATCAAAATTTACATTAAAACATTAAGTCAATGTCAACTCTTCTTGATTGTATATACACAGCGTTACTACATTTATGTTGGCCTTGCTATTGTGGCTTAAATTTTAAAAGGCAACTTTTAATATGTGCTAATATGCTTCATCCATGGATTAGGTGCACAGTGCATGGCTTCCACCCTGGCTTGCAATTCACTTGATACACTACCAGGTACATTTTGAGAACGTTAATGCTGATTTGTATATGGATCTTTGACTAAATTATCAACTTGTAGGAAATTTTGGAGAAGCACTGGGAGGAACATGTAAAACCTGCTATGGATGTAGTGCTTCAAAAGGTACCTTCATATTGCATTGGACATTGGATGTCCTTGTAAAGGATGGAAATATGATATGGTTGATTTGAAGCTTTGTAAATGTGACCAGTTCATCCTTCTTGGGTTCTTTTCAGGCCATTGTGAAAAAGGCTCAGGCTGAAGCATGGGCTGCGCCACACATGGAAAAAATCAGAACTGTAAGCCAGCTTACATAATTAATATCTATGTACTGTTTTACAAGATTTTTCATTCAGTTGACTTCTAACAAGAAAATATGTTAAAACTTTTGACATGTAGAGGAAGGCAGTGCTTTGGCTATCAACTATTTTGAATTCAAATGGAATGAGCAAAGAATAGTTGATAATTATTTTAGGGCCTGTTTAGTTACAGTTTTTCACTACCATTTTCCATTTTTAGCTTTCCAAATTCCAAGTTTTCATTTTCATTGGATAGCTAGAAAACATGTTCAAAATTTAATGATTTTCCAAATTATAAAATAGAAAGTTATTTGTACTCAAATTTATATAAAGATACAAATGCCTATATCAAATGATGATAATATTTAAGGGTGGGGGTGGGTTGAAGGGTAGATAGGTGTAGGTTATGGTAAATAGATAGTGCTGGGTAAAGTAGCTGGTGATGGTTATGAATTTAGTTGTGTTGGTGGGTAGGTAGATGGTGGTGGCGTGGTCAGGTGCATATAACTGGGGGTGTGTTACATAGGTACGCCATAGTTGGGTTGGTAGGCAGGTAATGATGGGTAAAAAGAAGTGAATTAAAATGGAGGTGACAGGGGTGGCGAGTGGGTGAAGGTAGGAGTAGATATATAAGTGAGATGCAAGTTTGTAGGCAATAATACTGTTGATTATAGTAATGTATGTTCTCGTATTTGGAAAATTTTTGACAATGTGAAAACAAATGCTTTTGGATTTTTTGTTGTTTTGTTATGTTGGAAAATAGTGTATTCCAATTTCCATGTTCTAATTTGGAAAATAGTTGATTTTGAATAGAATTGTGTTCTACTTTCTATTTCCTATTTTCTAGAAAGTTGAAAAATCCTCCAGTTACTAAAAAGGCCATTAATGTCTAATTAATTTTGCATCCACTTCATGATATTTTGTCTACTTAAATTCTTAATCTCCTTTTTGTGGTGAATGGATTTTTTAAAAAACTTGCTGTTGCTGTCTTTGCCTGCTTTGTGAAGAAATGGGTTCCAACTGTGAAAGAACAATGGCTTATAGCTACCACCAATGTTGAACCACATCTTCACTCTCTAAAGACAAAAACTATTGAAATTTATGTATCGTCCAAGGATGCTGTAACCCCACATGTACTCAAGGTTCAGGAAATTGCAGATCCTTATTTTCAGGTGATATATTTTTGCTCAAGTCTAAATAAATTGTGTATAACTGTATATGTTATTCTTATGTATGTCAATGCTGCCAGCAAATTAGGAAATTCAGCAAGCCATACATTGACCAGATAGCCACTACCACAAGACCTCATGTAGAAAAAGTACGTGTGGTCATAAAGCCTTATACAAAGAAGGCAGTTCATGCTTATGGAAAATTCCTAGAATCTGCAAGTACATACCATCATCAGGTATATATAGCACCTTTCTTTTGGATTTCAATAGTAAATGGAGGAGAGTGGTAGTTTACAAGGCATGCTACTCCTAATGTAACCTAAGGTATCAAAATACCTGTGCGTGATATCCTGAATATTTGGATCACATATATATGCAGAAGAAACAAAATGCACAATTTGCTGCTTTAGTTACTATTTTGTTCACACACACAGTCCTACTATGGTGGCCTTAAAAGTGTTCTTCCCTGATTTTTCTACTAACTCTAGTTCAGGTTTTAGATATTCTGAATCATGGAAGCAGTTGATTAGCATGCTTTTTATTATGATTTTAGTTTGAATTATTGAAACTGCTGGACATGTTTAGTCTCTGTTTCATTAAATAACTAAGTATATGCTAATTATTTAATTTGTTTGTCCCCAGAAGCCTCTATAATATTTCTGATTTTCTTTTTATTTTTGTAAAGCTCTAATAGGTTTGACATAATGTTATTATATAGTTCCTCATTTGGTTTTGTGTCATTCTGGTCCCAGATGTCAAGTTAGTATCTCTCGAAGACAATAAGTTGTTCATTGAGAATTTTATGAAGACCTTTTTGTGTCTACTTTAATTTTCTGGATAAGGAGATATCAGTTGATAAAAGATTTTCTTGGCAGATTCTAAAGTAGATGAGATTTTCTTGGCAGATTCTAAAGTAGATGATATTTTGGCCGCCTTTATCTTTTGTTGATGATTGTATCTGTGGCATTATTGTTTCCATTGATATCATTTTGGGAGGTGCTCCCTTGGTGTGATTAACCGAGTAACGTCTTTACTTATTGAGTTAGTAGTCTCTTAAAATTTCAGTTTTTTTTTTTTTTTTTTTTTTTTTTTCCATTTGTCCTGGTGTTAACTTATACAGTAATGCCAACTCTTGGAGTCTATAAATATACTTTTGTACTTCGCTAATATTAAATCATGAATTGAGTTGAAGTTTTGTTGCTTTTTTGCTATCATTTTATGAGCCTTCTTTTGCAGATTGTTCTAAAAAATTTCTAGATGGGATTCCCCGATTATTTCCTTCTCCTATATTTTCTGCTACATCTATTATATTGTTTGAATTGTGAGCAAGAAGAAACAATCTTAAACTATAATCGAGAAACACATTCTTAACCTAGGCCTACACAACTAATATCTGCCGCAAGGGCTTTCATGTTCCCTACTGCCACAGCCATGAAACAAGTCTGATCAGCCCAAATAACTTCAGAATCTTTATCTGCTGACCACAATGTCAACTAAGTTGATTTAACTGACAAAAATTGAGGGAAATGTCTGTGTTTTTATAAGTAATCCTTGATTCCCTTGCATGCCAAATGTGAACTTCGTAAGTTTTTTTTTCTTTTTATATGTTAAATGCTACATAAGATTTAGCATCCGGCTATGGTTTTGGTTGGGAGCTTGCGCAATATTTTGTTAATTCTTTGTCTTGTGAAGCTTCAAGGCACTGTCCAAGAAACACTGAAGAAACATGAGCTTACAAGGCCTCTTGCAACAAAGGAGCTTATCTGGTTTGCTGTATGTATCTGTTTACTGACTGTCATAGATTAGCTCTCGTTTTTGCTTGTTGACTTCAATGCCAATCATTTTGTATCTACAGCTACTGTATTTAATATACTTCAAATCATTTGGTTTTATGTTGTAGGCCTCTGCTATGCTGGCTTTGCCAATCATAATTCTATTTAAAGTTTTCTCTGCCATTTTCCGGTTAGTTTTTTCATTGTTATGGAAAACCTAGAGGAAATAGAAATGAATACAAGTCTCTGTATTTGTTGCGTTTGTCATTCCATTTAGGCTAAAGGTTTTGTTTTGCTATTTCAAATAACATATTTCAGTACGAAGGCCAAGCCATCCAACAGAAGTAGCTCACACCATTCACGTCGTAAGGCAAAGCGTGGACATCCAGAGAAATAGTTGTGAAGCTTGAAACTTTTAGGAACATGATGGCTGTTTAAAAATCTCACAGGTATGAGTTTTAGAGTTGTGCTACACTTCCTCATTTTACTCCATTATGTATTCCTGTTGACATGAAGCACATTAACTGACCCAGAACAAGGGACCGCGGTTTTTCTTTTCTTTTTCTTCCAATAAATTTAGGAAATACGAGGTAGTGTTTACTTAGCATTTCCCCGAGTTTTATCGTAATACTTTAATAATACGGAAAAGATAATACATTAATGATGGAACTATGGGTGTGTTTGGTTCATGGGTTTACACATTAGGAATGGAAATCAAAATCATAGTTAGTGTTTGGTTGACAACTTTTTAAAACACAACTATGGGTTTTGATTACCCCTTCAATTAAAAATTTCATTCCCTAATTAAAAAGGGGTATCATTCCATCTTATTGGTAATCTAATTTTTAAGTTTGGATTAATACTTTTAGATTTTTGTTTTGATTTTTTTTTTTTCATATTGATGCTAGATGTCATTATATTAGTATCAATTAGCCAAGCACCCTGTGCTCAAATGGCATGTTGTGGCTCTCCCATATGGGAGGTTATGAGATCGAGCCTCAGTGGAGGCGATACTGACCCTTTGTGTTTCAACAGGTTGAGATAGTATATATGAACAAATACTACAATGTAATAGGGTTGTTGTATTCAAAAAAATATTAGTATCAATTGTCTTGATTTTTTGATTTTGTTTTTTTAAAACATTTATTCTCATTATAGGGTCATACACAACCAAACATCAATATTGGTAATCATTCCAATTTTACCCTACTACCAAACATGCAAAATACTTTCACCAAAACCTAATTATTACCATTACCAAGTATTTGATTCCTATTCCGATTCCGAAAATCAATAAAAAAAATTCATATAAATTAATAAATTCTAATGTTTTAAAAATTCAATCAAGTAATTATATTGAAATAGCAAAACTACGCCACATAATTTTCAATTTTATTTATAAGATTTTCATTTCCAAGACTTCAATATATTTGGTAAGGTATGATGCAAGTGCAATCTTAAAACCACACCTACACTCAACCTACCATCCCTAGGTTAGATGTTATATGATATTGAGCAAATTGAAATATTACTTACCAAGTAAATATGCCATTAGGTAAATTCCAATCTCTATTCTTTGGTATACTGATTCTTTATAGCTACTTTTCCTGGTGATATATTTCAGATGCTCGTTTTTCCATTTATGTATGAAGTGGCTGATAATAAGGGGAAATGTATAAATGAAATGCCATTGTGTTCTCAATATATGCTTTGGAAAACTAATGGTTTTCCGCATTGGAGAAATTGATTGCTTTGGTCTTGCTTTTAGTCTATTCAACTCTTTATTGAGAGGAGATATTGTAAACATTAGATGAGTTCTTGGAAGCTTCACTATATTTCCATCCAATTTCTTTCAGGTTGCTTTGCGTTTACTATACTTCAGTTTTTCTAAATATCCACGAAATAATTTTGAGGGATTGACACGATTATTATTCATAACTGGATTTTTATCAACCATTTTGCTCTGATAGCGGGATTTCAATAGCATTACAGGGTAGATTATACCTAGAAGCAAATTTCTTTATCTGCTTGAACATTGCTAATTAATTACTACCTTTGTTCCATTTTACCTGTCCTATTTACTATTCATTGGTCAAACTAACTCTTTCTTATATTTTCTTTAGTAATTTTTTATTATTTTTAAATTTAATTTTTTGTGTTTAATAGTACTTTTAATGTAGTTTCTAAATATATAAATTTTATATATTAATGCTAAACTTAATATTATGAAAAATTGGATTAAAAATTACTTCAGTCAAGCATCGTTAAACGAACCAGAAACCATTTTGGGACGGAGGTAGTAATTTATTTTGTTTTGTTGCAGATAGGTTACGTAAATACCATGGTCTGTGGAGCCCCCAAGTAATTCTTTTGTTGTTCTGAGGTGTTTTGATTGTGTCAACTCATTGATGTGTATAATTCCTGGATTGTGTCATCAAGAATAGTATCACATGGCAGATGGTTTTGGAGAATTATGTATCATCATATCATATTTTACTTTTCTTTCTCTGGGTAGTTTGAGCCACAGACAGGAGGATGTTCATATTCAGATTAATATGGTATGTATTATTGTTGACCACGGGGCATGTAGAAATGAGCATGGTGATTATTGCTATTAATTTTTCGTTTTGGATTTCTGCTTTCAATCATACTCTTTAATGTTATTGCTTTATGCAATTGTTATACGGTGGACCATGATCCAAAACAAAACGCAGCTGTTTTACCGTTTCAATCATTATGCTTTAAGCTTGAATACATTTTAGAGTATACAATCATTTGGAAATAAATGTAGTTAGAAATTATTTCGAAACCTATGAGATGATTGTTGTGAAGAATAAAGGGATTCATAGTATTCAGTGTAAAAAATTGTACAGATATATATTATTTATACAAGAATAAACTATTAACCTAATGAGTCCATTTTTAAAAGAGTTTATAAGGGATTTTTGCGCGATATCAGCTAAATGATATGTAGAATTAACAAAGTTAATTTTAATACACCTTGACACGATCTTCTCCCTGATGAAGTGACAATCAATCTCGATGTGTTTGGTCCTTTCATGATAAACTGAATTTGAGGTGATTTGTAGAGTTGCTTGGTTGTCACATATCAATGTCATTTGAGCAACATTGTCACATTACAACTCTTGTAGTATGTGTTTCAACCACATGAGCTCACACATGGCAAGGGTCATAGCCTAGTATTTAGCTTCAAACACTGGGCCTAACAACGACATTCTGCTTCTTACTTTTCAAAGATATAATATTACCACTAATGAGTACACAACAAATTGAAATAGAGCGCCTATCAAATGGACAACCGAGTCAATCTGCATCAGAATACCCAACAACCTAAGCATGTTTTGTATCTTCATATATTAAACCTTACCCTGGTGCTCTCTTGGTATACCTTAGAACACGAACAACATCCCAATAAGTATCATAAGGGTTCTCAAGAAACTAACTCAATACACTAACTACAAAAGAGATATTTGATGGTGTGATTGTGAGATAATTCAATTTCTTAATTAATCTCCTGTATCATTCTCGATCAGGCAAAGACTCTCCTTGTACTGGTAGAAGTTTAACATTCAGATCCATTAGATTATCCACATGTCTATAATCCAACATATTAGTTTCTTCTAAAATATCAAAGGCATACTTTCTTTAAGAAATGACTATACCACTGCTAGACTGGGCTACTTCAAATCCGAGAAAATACCTTAGCTTGCTCAAATCCTTGGTTTGGAATTGATTGAAGAGATACTCTTTCGATTGAGATATGTCCTCTTAATCACTCCCTGTAATAACAATGTCATCCGCATACACTACAAGGTATATGCATTTCCCATTAGTATGACAATAAAAAACAAAATGATCAACTTCACTTCTAGTCATATTAAACTCACACACCACTGAGTTAAATCTCCCAAACCAAGCCAGTGGAAACTGCTTTAAACCATATAAGGAGCGATGAAGTTTACATACAAAACCAGACTCCCCTGAGCAACAAACCCAGGTGGTTGCTCCATATAAACATCCTCTTGAAGATTGCTATGGAGAAAAGAATTCTTGATATCCAACTGATGCAATTTTAGCTACATGAGAAAAAAATCAGTATAATCCAAACCAAAAATTTGAGTATAGCTTTTTACCACTAGTCATGCCTTAAGGCAATCAATCTTGCCATCAGGGCCCACCTTCACAGTATAAATCCACCTACAACCAACAACAGTTTTACCTAGACGGAAGGGGACTAACTCCCATGTGTCACTAGATTGTAGGGAAGATACGGGATGATAACTCAAAAATGTATATATAGGATGAGGGTTATGAGTATAACGCATACTTTTCCGAATATCAATGGATGCCTCAGTGGGATCAGTGTCAGATTGCAGTGGAAGTGGTGGAATCGCAGCTCGAGAATCGGATAGTACAAGTGAGTCAACAGAAGCCTCAGTAGATACAGGGTGAGGATGACATTGGTAGACTTAAAGGGGCGATCAGGAGCAGTTGGAGGATCAGGATCCTTGTAAGAGGAAGTGACCAAGATAAGGAAGAGGGAGAACCTCTGAAATAGAGACTATGTCACCTAGTGAAGGCTAAAAAAAATGAAGTGGATTCAATAAGGAGACATCTGCAGACAAAAAATGACGTTTGAGTTCTGGAGAATAAAATCGATAACCCTTTTAGAGTCAGGAATAACCCAAGAAAACACACTTGACAACTTTAGGGTCCAATTTTGAACACCCAGGAGTGATGTCAGAATAAAACAAGCACGCTTGAAAACCCGATGGGGAAGAGGGAAAAGAGCAACAGAAGGATACACAATGTAATATGGGATATCATTGTTAAACACTGAGGATGGCATGCGATTGATAAGGTAACAAGCAGCAAGAATAACATCCCAAAAATCAGAAAGAACATGAGAGTGTAAAAACATATAGTGCGGGCGATTTCAACTAAATGCCTGTTTTTATGCTCAGCCACCCCATTTTGCTGAGGTGTGTAAACACACGACCTTTGGTGTAACATACCCCGAGATGTCATATAAGATTGAAAAGGATTAGAGAGATATTCCTTAGCATTGTCACTACGCACAACACAAATGGGTTTTTACCAAATTCAGTTTGTAATTCAGCACAAAAATTTTGAAAAATCTAGAATAGTTCAAAGCGATCTTTCATAAGGAAAACTCTAAGTACACCTCAAATAATCATCAATAAAAGTTACAAAATAACAAAATTCTGAAGTAGAATTGACACGACATAGACTCCAGACATCTGTATGAACTAAATCAAAGAGGGACATAGCCCGATTTGAACGGAGCAACAATGGCTTCTCCATTCTAAACTTACGGAGAAGTCTGCAACTTTCTATTTTTTTAATTAGTTAGTTTATTTTTAATTTTGAATGAAATGCCATGTAGGATATCAACGGGTTACATGTTGGTAACATGTTAAATATGTTAATAGCACATTTTAATCAATGTAAAGATTTAATTGAAGACTTTTTTAGTTCAAAAGTCTAAGGAATAAGGGTCAAATAGGTCACCGAACTACACACGAAACTGCAATTAGGCCATTGAACTCAAAAATAATGCAATTGGGTCCCTGAACTACACAAATCCATGCAAATTAACCCAAAATGACTTGTTTGACTTGATCTTCCGGTTACCAACTTTAAAAATAATATTTTAAAATAATTTTAAATAAAATAATTAATTAAAATTAAAATTAAATTTAAAATTTAAAATTAAAAAAACGACCCAATTTAAAAAGAAAAAAAAAAGGTTTGAAGTAACAATTCAAATAGGAATCACAGATTCCGATTTGTCAACATAATTAAATTGAAAATTTTATATAGTGTAACCAGTTAGGCACGTAACTTATGTCGAACTCATTTTAACTCAACTTATGTCAAATTAATTTTAATTTTAGAAAGATTTAAAAAAAAAAAAAAAAAGTTTAGGTACGTTGTTTAAAGAAATGTAATGTTGTGTTAATGATTATCGGTTTCTACCATCAAAGCATGTGTAGTATGTAGCCTCTTCAAAACCTATGATCTTTTTGGAATGCTGCTCTTTATCCTTCAATAAATCTTCATAGTTTCCTCCTATGCACAACAGAAGAATAAGAAATATAAATAAGACGATAGCAGATTTCAATCATTTTTTTCATAGGTAGAATGCATTATACAAGCATCCTGTTGGACGAAAACGACTGGTAACAAACTTGCCTTTTGAATATATATGCAGGTCACCAATCAGCATCCATGAGTGAGGGCTTGGAAGTTTTTGCCAAATGTAATCATGCACTCAACCTCGATTTCAATCAACTTTTCACAAATTATAATTCGGGCTTGGAAGTTTTTGCCAAATGCGAGCATTATCAATCATGCGCTCAACCTTCATTTCAACCAACTTTTCACAAATTATAATTCGGGCTTGGAAGTTTTTGCCAAATGAAGAGCATTATCAATCATACACACCTCCATTTCAATCAACTTTTCACAAATTATGATTCGGGTCATATGTCGTGACCTGCATAAGTTACTACATAAAAATAATACTACAGGTACATAAAAATGACACAAACGATAGTGATTTTATGTACTTATTGTCGTGACTTGCATAAGCTAGTACATAAAAATAATACTACAAGTACATAAAATGACACAAACTATAGTGAATTTATACACCTACAGTAGTAAATTTATGTACTTACAGTCTTTTACACTTAGTAATAGATGCAAGTTGATTCCAAACAATAGGAAGGCATTGATATATAGATACATATATACTCGGTATATATATGCTGCTGCTAATACATATAGTTTCCAATGTTACAATTGTAATAACTGGGATTAACTGGAATAGTGAATACTATGGACCATGGAAGCTATCTCCATTGCAACACAATGTTTTCTATCTATACATCAAGTATGAAGAAGACTAACATTATATACGAGGCCAGCAAACCTGAATACTAGCAAAGCCGCAGCAGAAGTCCTACCCCTGTTGCCATTTCTCCTTTGCTGTAAACAACTTCCTTCCCTCTAGCATTCGGTCCCCCGAACGATCTACCAACTACAATAAATAGTAACATGCGTACAAGTACAAAAGCACTGAACTTACCAAAGGAACATGGATTGCGAGCCCAATTTGCCCCCGATGAGTAGGCAAACGAGTTTACCTAGTCACAGAGACACTCTCGAGTAACTTGTTCTTATATACTTCAAATGTTAAATAGCAACTGTGGTTTCTCTTATGATGCTTCCCAGACCTTGTAATCACTGCCCTCGAGAGCCACAGACCAGTTCTGGGGTCCACTTGGGGGTTCGTAATAGCCTGGTCCAATTTTCACCACCAACTTTTCATCAATCATTGCTGCATAAACATCCCTTTCTGCCTTGGTTATTTTGACCTGAATTACACGACAACAGCGCAAATATTGTCAGAGAGAACTTCTTTCTTCATACTGTTTTCACGTTTATTTCATAATCAAATATAGGTTCTCTCCGTGTTTATTTTCACACTAGTCAATCAGTATGAAGTGGTGGAAGTGGAATCCCACAGGCCACACAGGTATAGATATGTTAGTCAATACGATGTTTTCCCCATTTATAACATAAGCGTATACAAAATCAGAAAACTACAGAAAATTTTTATGGCTTGGTTCCGGGACAATAGTATAAGAACTTAGCCTGCATTTTATAGAAGCTCGTATTCATTTACAAAATTGGATGTCTAACAATATAATATGAGTTTGTTTCATTGGATGAACAACTTTTATAAACAAAAGTGGTGCTAAAATTAACATTGTGCACTTACCATACTCCGACAGTGGATCTTGTTCCGCTTCCTGAGGGAGAGGAGAGATCCTATTTCAGATTGATACCCAGAGAAAACATGGTCGTAGAAAACGGATGGGGTTCCTGGGTGTGTAAGGATGTAAGCATATCCTTGCATTTCCTTTCCACCTGGAAATCTCCAATGACCCTTCAGGGAAAAACGAGATGATTGAAGTAATAAGTAATAAGATACATTTACTTTGGTACAATTTTACTATAAAAATGGGGAAATAAAAGATGAAATCAACTAAATGACAAGAGGTGATGTGGATTTCTACACCCATAGAAGGCAAGGGTAACAAGAATTGTTTGTTGAAGGCTTGAATCTAATATTTAGAAGGGCATAGGTCGAAGAAAAGAGGTATGCACCTGTGTAGAACCTGTATCATGATTCTCTATAAAGGTCACAGCACGAGATGGCCACCAGCCAACAACTCCTGGAGGCTTACCTTTCGTGTCTGATAATCTCCAGTATTCACATCTCTCAATTGCCTATACAGTGGATATTATAAACAGATTATAATTTAGTAAGAATGGCATTTCAAATATTCTTGAACTTTGTGCTCAAATCTACAAAGTTCACAACATAGTCATAAGCTTGAATTGAAAGAATGTTATTGGGTTGAATGCTTACAGCATGAAGAATTCCCTTTGTTGTGACATCAAATGCACCAGCGGTTCCATTAGTTGCATTAATCCAGTCAACAATTCTTTGTCTATGAGCATCTTGATTGTGATCCATCTCTCCATAAGTATAACTAAGGGAATCCCAATACTCACCAACAGCAAAGTAAGGCTCACTTGTTTCCAAATAATCCTTCACATAGCCACCCCAGAATCCCCGAACAAAATCAAGTCTCCATCCATCATAACCAATTTCTTCCCTGATCAACCATATATTAGAAGATGTTCACATTTTCAAGTAACCTATTCAATTATATGATTCACAACTAAAAGGCATAAGAGATTAAATCTAGACAGATTTAGCATTTTATTTGATCAGCATCCTCAACAATACCCTGCCCCAAAAGCCACCCAAAACAGGAACAGAACATGAATAATAAATTGTTAATTGGTAGCCTGTGGAAGTCAAAACAAGGACATTTGCTGATACCAAATAGAATTATATGCTCTACCTCAACACAAAGCTTTTTCTTTCTTTTAGTATACTGGATGTGGGGTTTGAAATCCAACACCTAAACTAAAAGCTAAAGCTACTTGAGAGGGGTAACATCCTCAACATAGTCTATTTAACTGGAAATAGAAAAGGTCCTTCATATTTGCTAGATAAAGATGTGGCCAAGGTTGGGATCAATTTTCATGTTCCTTAATATATACGCAACAAAAAAGATTTTGTTCCATGATGAATTTTGACATTTATACTGACAATTGCACATTTGCTTGTAGTTAATGGAAATGGTGCTAACATGCATAAATGCAACTGTTTGATAGTCATAAACAACAGGTCATCATTAAACAAGGATAGTAAGTAAAAGAGTAGGTCTTGTGTGAGACCATCTAATGTGAGACGATCTTACACAAGACTTACACTAAGGAGATATATGTACATTTCAAGCCAAAATATTTTACCTCAGCCAGCATAACCATTCCTTGAGATCCTTCCTCACAAATTCTTGGGAATGATCAATATTTGGAGCAGCATGGAAATTATCTCCACTACTCTTGTTGCCCCTTCCCTGTAAAGAAGAGGCGGAGGAAAAGAAAGGTGACTTGTGTATCTGGATTTAGGAATATATACTCAGGCTACAAAAGATCAGATTTGTTGAGTAAGTCATAATAAGTCCTGACTGAAGGCTTTCCATCCTAATTTCTGTCTTACAAGTTTCATGATTGATTAAAAAATAAATAAAATAAAAAAGCATCAGAGAAAATTATAAACCTGGAAATGTGGATCGTCAGCAACAACTGCACGATCATCCCAATTAAGACGACCACCAAAGATATTCCAGACACCATTTTGATTCCGGAAACTAGCACACCGATGGTTTAAAACAACATCCCCAAGAACCTGGATTCCCACTTCATGGAATCTCTTCACAATCATTTTTAACTCATCAATAGTTCCATATCTGAGCATTCAGGGAAATCATGGCAATATCAGATGAGATGGCTTCATGTAGAGAAAGTTATTGAAATGTGTTGGGATGGGGGAGGAGGGGTGGGAAAGAAACAGGCACCCAGTTTATTTAGTATCACTTTCATTTATATACCCTTAATCCCTTATCAACAATTTTCCATCCCCACCCCTAGGGGAAAAAAAAGATTCAACAAAGCATGCAAGGCTCACGCATGAGAAAGTAACCAGAGGATAAATATCAGAGGTTGGGAGAATGGAGAAGAAAATTCTGCCCCTACAACAATAACAAGCCTACTTAAACAACAGGACAGGAATTAGAAAGTCTTCAACAAGAGGACTTGCTCTGATTGCCAAAAGCATTAAAAGGATGAAAAAAAATTGAGATGCAGTTTTTTTTTTTTTAATATTATCAGAGGGTAGGACATCTTTTCTTTCTTCCCCAACTCCTTGTTGTGTTCCTATGGCAATGAGACATTTATTTGGAAGTTAGGAACAGTACCATAAAACAGTTCAAAAACATGACCAACTACAAGAATGCACAGTTTGCATGAATGAAAAAAGTAGATACATCGCAAACAACCTAGCAGCATAAAACTTAAATTTGCATTTTATTCTGTACTATTAATTTTTCACTGTAGCATTCATTTTTAGTACCAATGAGTTGCAGAATCAGGTTGAGAAACAACATACCTAGAGTTTAAATTATATAAATCCTTCGGCATGTAGCCTTCAGGTGATACTGACTCTGTAGGAGGAGGTAACCAGACTACGGTAAAACCAAGCGATGATAACAGTTCAGCCTTTTCTTGTAGCTCCAAATACCACCTTCCAGATTTATGAGACTCCCAGTTAAAGCCCTGGCATAAGATCTCATGTCCTGAACCAGTTCCTGAAGATATTTTGACGGGAGGTTTTAAATCCTCGGCTTCTAAAAGAGCACTTTCAGAGAATGTTGGAACTGAGCTTCTGAATATACTGTAGGCTTCTGCAGCTAGCTTCTCAATTTCCTGAAGGATGCTCTCTTGTGCTTCTTTGGTTTTTGTTTTTCTGTTCTTTTCAGAAGAAATGTCACTGACCAAACTTCTAATCTCATTAATGATTTCATCAGTGTACAAAGAAGCCTCCATTGCTTCGGAAGTAGAGCCAGATGCCCCTAAGGAATCCAGCTCCTTGTTTTGCGTTTCAACTTCAGATTCAATCGAGCTTAGTTGACCTTTTGTGCTCCTAGGCAGAGGCACATAAAAGTCATTGCCCTTGCAATTCAACCATGTGCCGTCATCTAGCTTCAGTACAAAAACAAATCCTGCAGGTCCTTCATCCAAAGTAAATGATCTCTGAGAACCAGATCCATCATCTTTTTGCTGCAGAGCAGGAGAATAAAGAGTCAATCAACAAGCAGAAGGAGAAAGCTCAAGATAATTATTCTAAGAATCTAAGATAGAACCCAAGGCAAGCTCCTTCTATTGAACAGTTCATCATAAAGCTTATAAACCTGCTTAATCCTCCTCAGGAGGATAAGGTCCAAAAAAGTTTAATCTCTCAAAGTTCTTTTCTATAGTTGTTTAAGCTTTCCAAATCACTTTTCTTAAAGATTAATCATTTAAATAACATTAATCTGCAGGGCTCTTTCAAATTACTCTGTATTAAATTAAACAATCAACTACAAACTTCTGAAGTTCTGATTGAGGCCATTTCCACAGAGAACTATGTCCTAGGTTGGCCATAGTGTGCTTCAGCGTTTCAAGTTGCAAAACTTTTGAAACACTGTAGCAGGAAGTAGCTAGATTGAAGGTTTATGCAAGTATGCTGAAACCAGATTCACCACTATCATATAGTTACTCCAAAGGATGATCATATACCTGCAGCGAAGTTCGTAGTGCCTTATTCTTGAATATTGTAGTTTCTGTTGGATATGGTTTAGCGGGAAGTTCCCAGTTTTTACCCTCATCTCTGCAGACACCCCAGTGAATGAGTACATCTCCTGGTAAATCAGTATCTATCTGTAAAAGATTTTTAGCTGTCTCTGGATACTCTTTTACTGAGACAGTAACTGAATTATCAACAAGAGTCTCTTTGACAATAACATGCTCTTCATAGAATCCTGCAAGGCACCTAGTTTTTTCCCTAGGTTCACTTGAGCCATTGCTTCCATTTTCACCTTTAGTATGATCGACTTCAGATTTAAGGAGCATGTCAGACAGCTGCCCAAGCGCCCCTGCCACAAAAGAACAACTAAATTTTAGTGTCTAAATCCTCTAAAACTAGGATGGGGAAAGACGAGGTTTTTTTAATTAAAAAAAAATTAAAAAAAAATTGATATCTAGATCCTAGATACTAGTTTTTAATGCTTAGCAAGCTGATGCAATAGTTTAGAAAACTGAACATTATGAGTATCTAGCCCTATGCAGAAACTTTGTTATTTCATTTTTGTAAGGAGAAGTCATGAGATCTACATGTTACAGTAGTTAACCTTTGCCACAGAATGCAACTACTGAAAAGACAAAAACAAAGATGATATTTGATAAGATACACACGTAGCAGGAAGTGAAGTTGAGGCATACAGTGTATAAGACAATAAACATGGAATCTAGAGAACCTGTCCATATTCCGAAGCCTTTTTTTCCTCCTACCATGCTATTATCATCATGAGCATAGTCCATGAGAGGCACTTTGAAGTCCATCCCTCTGTGTTGATACCAAGCTCCAGTTTCCTCATCCTGCATAAGTTCTTACATAATTGAAATACTTGATTAAAGAAGCAAATGTTCTAAACTATCGCTAATGAAGCAGACCTTCAACACAAAATTTATAGCTGCAATTTGACTGTTAATATTTAAGTCAATCTCCACTTCATAAAACGATTCTCCTTCCAAAGCTGTGGACAATCTCTTTAAAGGAGTCTCAATTGCATAATCCTGAAATGATAAAAAATTGGTATTTAGAGAATAAATATGTGAAGTTTAAAAAGAAAAAAAGTAATACACAAAACTGGTACCTTGATGGTAATAGAACCTTGGGGTCGCATCTCTAGAGGCGGTTGATCCCACTCACTGCCACCTCAAAAAAGTAACTCATCGTTATTTAATATCTAGTTCCAACAGAACCAACAGATAATGAAAGCCAGACTACTCTCAAGAGAAAGGTGATCATAGATAAAACAGGCAACAAAACAACGAACATCAAAACATTAAAGTCCATAAAATACAAAATTCCCTAAATAAATACTAAGTAGCTGCTTACTACAATACAAACATCCTAAAACTTGAGACTCAATCTAAAACTTTTCTGAGAATAAACTTTCACATGAGATTTCATGTGAAATAGGCAGGTGGTAGTAGATTTGTAATTTTGAAACAATAGCAACTGCCTCACTAATTAAACATATCAAACCTTCCAGAGTCTCCCGCATAATGAACTCCCCAATGAAGAACCCACTTCCCTGGTAGATTGCACCCTATAGTCAGCTTCCAGTTCTCTTCATCCCTCCCACTATCAAATCTGATTGCTATCCTTCCCTCTACCTGCAATTCCAAATACAGTAAGTGAATCACTAAACAAAACATTTTTCCCTTTTTTGCTACTTCATATATATTAATACAATTTACAAAATACAATTAAAGAATAAGAAATTAAAATACTGGTAGCTCAAATTAATACGCTCAGATCTAAAAGCTAAATGAACTTTACTATATGTCGTATTTCCAGAAAACAAACTCAGAATTTTGAATTTGCTGTTTATCTAGTTCCTTGTGTAAATAATTAAGAAAAAATAGCGTTAGTTTCATTAATTCATTAAATCTGTGTGTACATACACAAAAACGTATCCATATAACCAAAATTTACATATATTATGAATTTCGATTCATCTCCCTTCATTTACTCAGTAATGATCCTTCTTTCACAAACTCGGAAATCACTTATATACACTAGAATAATTCATTAAACCTGTATATACACATCCACATATTCATATAGCCACGTTTACACACTTAGTATTTGCAAATACACCAACTGAATCTCTTCACTTACTCTGTGAGGTCGTTTCAAATCGAAAGTCTCTTCGAAGACGACGTCGGAAGTTTCGATAACGGTGGAGCTAGCTCGGACAGCAAGAGCTTTCCTTCGAGGGCGATGCTTGCAGTTGCAGAAGCTCAACCTCGCAGCGCCAACCGAGAGCGCCCTCCGCGTGCAATTTACAGAAGACGGAGAAGGCTGTCGGTGATTTAAGCAAAATTTCGGTGTTCGCCGGAAAGAATGGTGGATTAGAGGATCAATAGTGACCGTGGACATGATTTTTCCGGCGTGTTGATCCTTTTGAATCACCTGAAAAAGCGTGATCCTGAAAGAAAAAAGTGATGGTAGTAGATTCGTATGAAGATATATATATACGAACTTTCTGGATTAGATAATTGTTAATACTTAGTAATTGTTAAATACATAAATTATTAAAATTTTCAGTTAGTGCTATTTCAGCCTCTTCTCTTTTATAGTTTTCATTTGTGTCCCAAAAAAACTTTGATAAACTATAAGCTTTATTAGGAGTGTATATATATATATATATATATATATATATATATATATATATATATATATATATATAATATTCCTTTGTTATTTCTTCTTCACCAGGCGACCGCAGCTCCTGCCCCCACCGTCATCCGGCTATTCTCCTCCGTGGCTCCGTCGTGACCATCCGTTCACCATTCCTCCACCGACCACGGGACCACCATTATAGATTTATAGCCTCAGTCCTTAGGTTCAAACCTCAACCAATCTCATTATTCTTCAATTTATTCTCTTAATTGGTTGCCCTAATGACTAATTTTGATAATTGATATTTCATATTCGATAAATCCCTAATTAGCTAATTCCCTAAATTTTCTCCACTGAGTAGAAGGAGTTGTGAAAATGTGGTGTTTTTTTTCAGTGCAAAATGGTTGCTTTTGTATTGTTATGGATTTCATTTGAGTTATGATTTCTGTTGGAACCCAATTGCTAAAGAATCCATCGCTCTCAATCTGAGTTCAAGAGTATTTGAGTTCATTTTAGACCCAATGTGTGTGAATTCGTATGCTTTATGTGCAGTTAGGGCCTAGGTTAAACTAAATTAGCTGAAAAGCCTTACTCTTGTGTGTAGTGTATCTCATTAGGGTAGTCTGAGTTTGGTGAGTTTGATTTCTTGCACTTGGTTTCAACTTAAGCCTTTGTGGTTTCTCCATTGTACTAAGAATTATTCAAGTTAACTGGTACCAGTAATTAGAAATTGTGTTATTATGTTTCTCAATTGTTCTATGGCAGATTAATTTTGAGGTTTGGATGGTCTGTTATCATTGCAATATTTTCATTTGTCTTTAGTGACATCAAGCAACTATAAGATGTTCTCATTTCTCAATAGGCGCATTTTTTGTTGCTTCAGGTTTCATTTTGGCAAAGGAAGTCATGAATTTCACGACACTGTTTAGGAGGTTAAATATCATAGAGTTGGTATCAAACACACCTGTATACAGTTATGGTAGTGGTATGAGTTTGATCACATGTTTTTATGTACCTTTGGTCCTTTAATTACACGCAGAATATTGGTGGTTGGTAATTGCATTCTATTTTGCATGGTTTAGATGTATCTGGGGAGGGATTGAGCTTAGTACTCCGGCGTTGGGCTACCAAAAAGACACCAGGATCCACAAAAATTGGACGTGACTCAAAGCCCAAGAATCTTGGAGTAAAGAAATTCGGTGGAGAGGTGAGAATTTCTTTTTGGCCTAATGGTGAAGAATGGTTCTAGATTATGAGATTGATTGTTGTCCTTGTATTTTGCTTGCTCAAGTAGTGTTTATGCTGCAGAGGGTGATCCCGGGAAATATCATTGTTCACCAAAGAGGAACCCGATTTCATCCAGGGGATTATGTTGGAATTGGTAAAGATCTCACGCTTTATGCTTTAAAAGAAGGGTGTGTCAAGTTTGAGCGTAACAAGCTGACTGGACATAAGTGGGTGCATGTTGAGCCCAAAGATGGTCATGTTCTTCACCCAATATATTCGACTGCTGCAGATCCTGAGCTGAAGACTGCTACTTAGATTTTTCTTTCTCCAATTGTAAATCACTTACATCTACTTATCTGGAACTATGGAGTGATCATCTATAAGTCTCTTCGTGTTTGAATTCTTGTTTCCGTTTATTCAATGCTCTAGATACACTTTCTGTACATCACATGGCCTCTTTATGGCATACATTTTTGTTGTTAGTAATAATAGTCATCTTTTCTCTTCGGTTGCTATATTTTGTAATTCTGACTGAGGTAGCAATGGCTGTGCAAAAATGGATTTGCAAAAGGATGCAGTTTTGCATTTGAGAGCTACATAGGTTTCTTTTCTTACTTTTTTTTTTTAACTTCAAATCCCATTTAGAACACATCTGCATAATTTGACTCTCACTCGAAAAAAAATTGGCTTGGAGTCCAAACTTTACTTGTTTATCATATTCAACTCTCACTCGAGAGAAAATTTGGCTTAGAGTTCAACCTTTATAGGAGTCCATCCTCTGACCTTACAGTTGAGAGCTACAGAGTTGGTTCACTACCTGTCCAACTAAATAACTGTATTGAAACAATAGAAAAACATTGGAAAATGAATACACTCACTATATACACACAGTTACAGACACACACACACACAAAAAAAAAAACATGTTCATTATTACAAACGTTGAAATCAAATATCTTTGTTAGTTTTCTTGATCTGTTTCTAATCTGTTACTTACAGTTACATTGATGATTGAATGAGAAATTTTCTACAGGCCATTAATACTAGTGGTTGATGGCTTGTCATAGCTGATGCCACTCTCATATATCCTGCGTCTTTCCACTTTATCCTGAACCATTTCTTCAAATTTTTCGTCTGTGCTTTTCAGCATATATCGCAGCTTAAAATTTGTCCGATTTTCTACAAGGACTTTGTGTCTTGGGATTATTCTATCTTCAAGGGAATAACTGAAAAACCTGTAAAAATTCCAAAGTCATCAGCTTGAATAATCTAAAGTATATTTCTAATGCAACCATTATAGTAAACTGTATAACTTGGGAATTCAATTAGATCCTCTAAAGGGCGAACCATGGTTCGTCGCAGGTATTTGTACTTGGGACGAAGATGTTTTTCTATATCGTATCGAAGAATCAATGGATAGTCAGCAATCATCTCACCCAATTTCCGGAGAGGTATACCAAGCGACAGAAAGAACTTCATATTGGGATCCAATTTGTGTGCGATGTTGCATCCCAGTAGCTCGGGTTGGAAGGCTATTACTTTCCCAACATTTCTCTGTGAGACTCCAGCTTTTGTGAGGAGGAATATTACCTGTAGGAATACCAAACATATTTGTCAATACAAATTCCTAAGACCTGCATTCTTGACTTGATCTATGATATGATTCTATGTTGTTCAAATGAGACAACATATGTCAAGACAAAAGGAAGCAAAAAGAGGAATGGATAGACCGTTGGTCGTATTTTCTTCTCAAGGCTATATGTGAATATTCGGGGAAACCTGGCAAACACATCTCCAACGACATCTTCCTGAACGCCTATTTCTCGCAAAAAATAGACCTGCACACAGAAAGAGGATTAAATATCATTACGAGCACGATAAACATAGTTCAATAACTCGACAAGAAATGCTAGCAAATCATACCTTAGGCACAATGGTGTTCTGCAAGTCAATGCAGAATACTATTGGCCTGGCAATAAGAATTCTTCGCATTCCTTCTTTAGAAATCCCGATGTAGTAGAAAAACTTAACAAGGGGCTTCCACTTCTCCTCAATGTTACAACCCATCAAATGTGGTTTCAATGCAATCACTCTTCCAACATCTTCGTTACTTAGGCCAAATTCCTTCAGATACGCAACCTGATGTAAAACACAGCCAAAATTAACCATTCCACATCCTCGCAAGACAAGAAAAATACTAAAAGTTGTTATTATTTCTATATATTAGCAATTCAATCTCAAATCCCAACCAGGTGATCTTCATTCTTTAGTGCAGTTTATAAATATAGCACTCGGGGAAATATGCTTCGCAGCACACGTTAACAAGAGAGTTTAAAACAGGTACCTTTTGGTTCATCTCTTCCATACTCAAGTAGCCGAGCACCTTAGGATGGTCAAAAACCATTGTCCCGAAATCATTCTCATTCATTCCCAGATTCAAATAGAATTCAACACGCATCTTGAGTTCTTCCATGCTAAATGACAATATTTCAGGGCATCTGCTAATAACAAAGCCAATCCAGTCCCTCCGAACCCCGCTCTTCTCCAAATACTCAATATTCTCAACCAAATCATCAAAGCTGCGGCTGAAGACATTCTCTCCTGATCTCAGCATTGCAACCCCAATGAATCTCCCCTTCACGTTTACCGACTTTAACCACGCAGCAAAACGTCTTATGTGGGTAACATCTCGTCTTGATTTACACACGAGGTTCCCAATTTGAGGAAATGATAATGAATTGTGTTTCAACCACCTAAGCAGTTCATGGCAAAATGCAATACAATAATAGTTCACCAAGAAGAAAAACCACTAGTTCAAAACTGAAAGTAGTTGAGCATATAATATATAAACATAAATGTGCAATCCAAATATCAACTTAGGCTGTTGATGGAGCGCATGCTTCAATTTGGTGTCCAGAGTTGAGCCAACTCTGGACACGTGAGGGGCCTGTTGAGCATATTACATATCTACTATACTAATAAGAGACAAAGAGAGTTAGGCCTAAAATGGGTAGAAAAAATGGCGGTAATCAAATGGATGGTTCAGATGAATTATTTAATCAAATAGATGGCTAAGATAATTCAGATTAATATTATTCATAGAGATTACCTAATTTAACCTTACTTTTATGATTTTCCGTTAAGTTTTCCGTTAAATATTCTCTTCTCTGTTAATATTCCGTTAACTTTTAACTTACCCATTAATTTCTATAAGAAAGATCTTAGGTTCGAACCTCATCTCAATCAAATTTGACATAATTAAGTTTCTCACTCTATTTACTCTTATTAAATTAAATAAATTAGTAGCTACAACAAAAAATGATACATATGTATTTCTTTAATTTAGAATTATGTGTCTACAATACTTTTATTTGAAAAAAATTATTCATTATCAAAAAATTAAATTAAATAAGAGAAATAATTTCATTAGTTATATTGTCTTTAATTTATTTAATTTAATAAGAGTAAAATAGAGTGAGAAACTTAATTATGTCAAGTTTGATTGAGATGAGGTTCGAACCTAAGATCTTTCTTATATAAATTAATGGGTAAGTTAAAAGTTAACGGAATATTAACGGAGAAAAGAATATTTAACGGAAAACTTAACGGATAATCATAAAAGTAAGGTTAAATTAGGTAATCTCTATTAATAATACTAGTATTTTTGCCCGTGCGTTGCACGGAATGAATTTGTTATAATATTTTAAGAATATTTGGATCGATATACCATTATATAAATTATAACGTCGAATATTATATAGTGCAATTGATGAAATTAGTTGGATTGATTATGTTTTCTGATGTTTTCTTAATATGGAGTACTATTTATTAATATAATTAATTAAGTAATATTTAATTTATATAATTATAATAATATAATTGCATATTATATTTCCAATGAAATATTAATATATTCATTTTATTTTTCCTAATATTTTAACTTCCTTTTGAATATATTCATTTCCTTTTTCCTTTATAAAAAGAATTATTGATTGTCATTCATTTTTCCTTCATAATTTTTTCGTAATATTTAATTTGTTGGTTACTAATTCTTTTGTAGGGAAAGCTATGCTATATTTTCAGTGAAATATCAATATATTCATTTCGTTTTTCCTAATATTTCATTTCCTTATAAATATATTCATTTCATTTTTCCTTCATAAAAAGAATTAATATTGATCTTCATTCCTTTTTCCTTCATAATTTTTTCCTATTATTTCATTTGTTGGTTACTAATTTTTTCATATAGAAAGTTGTGTTATATTTCCAGTGAAATATTAATATATTCCTTTCGTTTTTCCTAATATTTCATTTCCTTATAAATATATTCATTTCCATTTTCCTTCATAAAAAATTAATATTCATTTCTATTCTTTTATCCTTTATAATTTTTTCCTAATATTTTATTTGGTGGTTACTAATTTGTTTGTGGAGAAAGCTGTGTTATATTTCTAGTGAAATATTAATATATTGATTTCATTTTTCCTAATATTTCACTTCCTTTTGAATATATTTATTTCCTTTTTCCTTCGTAAAAAGAATTAATATTACTAGTATTTTCACCCGTGCATTGCACGGAATGAATTTGTTATAATATTTTAATAAATATTTGAATCGATATACAATTATATAAATTATAAATGCAATTATAGTATGAGTCTTCCTTGCATGCAACAAATATCACAAAAATTCAGTGTTCTAAAATAAGTGTATAAATGCAATAGGTAGATAATTTACATTATTGCATCATATTCATTAATTTAATTACTTGTCGGTTAGTTATTGCAAGATCTTGAGGTACACTTATATTTTGATATTCAGTAAGTATAACTATATCAAAGAAAAATTTACATGGGAGTAATGGATAATCAGTTGAGTAATTGTTGGTTGACCGTAGAGCGTTGTGTTGGAGGAAAGAAGATGATATATAGTGAAGATATATCATCTTCTTCCTTCAACATGTTGATATTCTCTAGACAAATAACTGTTGGAAAAAAATTAGCATAAAATGGCATTTTACTGGCAATATTGTGGTACAAATATATGTGGGTCCACTTTCGATTTCGGTCGGGTCAAAGTGGATTCGTGTTCTTCATAGTTAGACGAAAAGATTGATATATTGTACGCTCAAAACTGATAATGGGTGAATGAGAAATTGGTTCTCAAAGTTGACCCATTTGAGTTAGAAAAATATAGAGAAAAACCTTTCAAGTAACTTTTGTCCCACATTGGTTTGAGAAGTGGTTTGCACCACTACTTATACAAGAGTTTTTCTAAGGCTTATTAAATTGTATAGCATAGAGGCTCTCTCTCGCGCGCGGGGGGTGCAAATGAAATCCCAAAATGAACTTAAAAAGCTTGACTCGTGCGCCGGCACCTGCATGCACGAATGTCGTTCAGAAATTTGGTTGGCCTTGCGGGTTGAATTATGCCAAATTTTCTTTTTACAATATTACGCAAACCATATAAGGATATTGTTTATTAATAGTATAGATTGCATTGCAGAGAAATATATATATATCTGAATTATTACCATTAGTAATTCTAGTCTAGAATTGTATTACAAATAGGAACGTAGGAAGAATATATTTATTAGGAATTCTATTTGAATTTACAATTGTATTAGGGATAGGAATTGTATTACCATATTTTACAATATTACGCAACCAAAATATTATAGGTCTGTTTTGGGCGGGAAGTTAAAACTGAGGATATTGTTTTTATTAATAGTATAGATTGCATTGCAGAGAAATATATATACTGAATTATTACCATTAGTAATTCTAGTCTAGAATTGTATTACGAATAGGAACGTAGGAAGAATATATTTTATTAATTCTATTTGAATTTACAATTGTATTAGGGATAGGAATTGTATTACCATATTTTACAATATTACGCAACCAAATATTATAGGTCTGTTTTGGGCGGGAAGTTAAAACTGAGGATATTGTTTTTATTAATAGTATAGATTGCATTGCAGAAATATATATATACTGAATTATTACCATTAGTAATTCTAGTCTAGAATTGTATTACGAATAGGAACGTAGGAAAGAATATATTTTATTAGGAATTCTATTTAATTTACAATTGTATTAGGGATAGGAATTGTATTACCATTTTACAATATACAACCAAAATATTATAGGTCTGTTTTGGGCGGGAAGTTAAAACTGAGGATATTGTTTTTATTAATAGTATAGATTGCATTGCAGAGAAATATATATATTCTGAATTATTACCATTAGTAATTCTAGTCTAGAATTGTATTACGAATAGGAACGTAGGAAAGAATATATTTTATTAGAATTCTATTTTAATTTACAATTGTATTAGGGATAGGAATTGTATTACCATATTTTACAATATTACGCAACCAAAATATTATAGGTCTGTTTTGGGCGGGAAGTTAAAACTGAGGATATTGTTTTTATTAATAGTATAGATTGCATTGCAGAGAAATATATATACTGAATTATTACCATTAGTAATTCTAGTCTAGAATTGTATTACGAATAGGAACGTAGGAAAGAATATATTTTATTACGAATTCTATTTGAATTTACAATTGTATTAGGGATAGGAATTGTATTACCATATTTTACAATATTACGCAGACCAAAATATTATAGGTCTGTTTTGGGCGGGAAGTTAAAACTGAGGATATTGTTTTTATTAATAGTATAGATTGCATTGCAGAGAATATATATATACTGAATTATTACCATTAGTAATTCTAGTCTAGAATTGTATTACGAATAGGAACGTAGGAAAGAATATATTTTATAGAATTCTATTTGAATTTACAATTGTATTAGGGATAGGAATTGTATTACCATATTTTACAATATTACGCAACCAAATATTATAGGTCTGTTTTGGGCGGAAGTTAAAACTGAGGATATTGTTTTTATTAATAGTATAGATTGCATTGCAGAGAAAATATATATACGAATTATTACCATTAGTAATTCTAGTCTAGAATTGTATTACGAATAGGAACGTAGGAAAGAATATATTTTATTAGGAATTCTATTTTAATTTACAATTGTATTAGGGATAGGAATTGTATTACCATATTTTACAATATTACGCAACCAAAATATTATAGGTCTGTTTTGGGCGGAAAGTTAAAACTGAGGATATTGTTTTTATTAATAGTATATAGATTGCATTGCAGAGAAAATATATATAAACTGAATTATTACCATTAGTAATTCTAGTCTAGAATTGTATTACGAATAGGAACGTAGGAAAAAATATATTTATTAGAATTCTATTTGAATTTACAATTGTATTAGGGATAGGAATTGTATTACCATATTTTACAATATTACGCAACCAAAATATTATAGGTCTGTTTTGGGCGGAAGTTAAAACTGAGGATATTGTTTTTATTAATAGTATAGATTGCATTGCAGAGAAATATATATACTGAATTATTACCATTAGTAATTCTAGTCTAGAATTGTATTACAATAGGAACGTAGGAAAGAATATATTTTATTAGGAATTCTATTTGAATTTACAATTGTATTAGGGATAGGAATTGTATTACCATATTTACAATATTACGCAGACCAAATATTATAGGTCTGTTTTGGCGGAAGTTAAAACTGAGGATATTGTTTTTATTAATAGTATAGATTGCATTGCAGAGAAATATATATACTGAATTATTACCATTAGTAATTCTAGTCTAGAATTGTATTACGAATAGGAACGTAGGAAAGAATATATTTTATTAGAATTCTATTTGAATTTACAATTGTATTTAGGGATGGAATTGTATTACCATATTTTACAATATTACGCAGACCAAATATTATAGGTCTGTTTGGGCGGAAGTTAAAACTGAGGATATTGTTTTTATTAATAGTATAGATAGATAGATTGCATTGCAGAGAAATATATATATATACTGAATTATTACATTAGTAATTAGTCTAGAATTGTATTACAAATAGGAACGTAGGAAAAAATATATTTTATTACGAATTCTATTTGAATTTACAATTGTATTAGGGATAGGAATTGTATTACCATATTTTACAATATTACGCAGACCAAATTATTATAGGTCTGTTTTGGGCGGGAAGTTAAAACTGAGGATATTGTTTTTATTAATAGTATAGATTTTACATTCATTTTTCCTTTATAATTTTTTCCTAATCATTCATTTTGTGATTACTAATTTTTTCGTAGGGAAAAGTTGTGTTATATTTCCAGTGAAATATTAATATATTCATTTTATTTTTCATAATATTCCATTTTTGTTTAAGTATATTCATTTCATTTTTCCTTCATCAAAAGAATTAATATTATTTTCCATCCATTCATTTTTCATTGGTTTGATTCCTTGCCAATTAGTAAGGAAATATTAATAACAGATTCCTTGCCAATTAGTAATATTTATTTTCTTTTCGTTCATAAAAATTTATTTTTAATTTCCATATGATTAAAAAGTAATATAATTATAAAAATATAATTGTTGAATATATTTTTAGTGAAATATTAATAAATTTATTTTTTTCTCATTCTAAATAATTAATATAATTATAATTAGAATATAATTTTTGATTATATTTCCAGTGAAATATGAATATATATTCATTTCATTTTTCCTTCATATATTCATTTCCATTTCTTTTTCCTTCATAATTTTTTGCTAATATTTCATTTGGTGGTTACTAATTTTTGCATAGGGAAAGTTATGTTATATTTATAGTGAATTTTTATTATTAATCTTCTTTTTCATTTGGCCTGATTCATGTGCCAATTAGTAACATTAGTAACATAATATTAATAATCGATTCCCATGTGTAATATTTATTTTCTTCTTCATTCATAAAAATATTTTAATATTCATTTCCATATAATTAATAAGTAATATAATTATAAAAATATAATTGACAATTATATTTCCAATGAAATATTAATATATTCATTTTTTTCCTTCATAAATATTAATATTATTAATATAATTTTAATAATTTAATTGTCAAAATAAATTCAATTCCTTTTTTTTTTGTTCAATTTTCAATCAAATATTAATATTAATTTACTTTTTCAAATGGCCTAAATTCCGTGCCGTTTAATTTTCAGTTAATTATTTTTTAATATTCTTTTTTTTAACTATAATTTCACCTCTGAACATGGTATGAATAAACGAATAAAACAATTACATATTAAAAGTAATGTAAAACCATGAAATGTTAATATTTAAGCAAATTACACAAATTTAAAATTTGAAATCTTTAATGCCCAAAAACATAAAATGACAATGATTTCAACAGGAAAATATTCTATTAATTGCTTCTCAACTTTCACATCTCTTAACAGATCCATTATCCTTTGCATCACTTTGCTTATTAGGCTCCAAATATCTACATTTGTAATTAAAGAATCAAGAGAGCTGGAAATATAAGATTTCAAATATGAACGAATAGTTTAAAAATATCAATTAAAAAAGAATAGTTAATACTTAGAATAAAAGTTGTAGTTATTTGACAAATTAGCTTACCTTTCGACAATTGAAGCTACCAACAATTAACTCCCTCGCTTGTGATTGCAAAATATAAGAACCTGCAATGAATTTAACCAAAAAAAAAAAAAAAAGATAAAGATAAGAACAGTAAAAAAAAAAACAGAAAACGTGTTACACTTTTTTGGAGAAGGGTGGTTCTTCCTAGGGGTGTAAACAAATCAAATAATTTTGATTCGATTCGTGATTCGAATTCGAATAGTTATATTCGAATTCGAATATTTCGAATACGAATCCGAATTCGAATACACATTTTGATTCGAATGTTATTCAAATCCAAATACAAATCAGGATAGATTCGATTCGAATAGTATTCGAATATTCGGATATATATATATATATATATATATATATATATATATATATATATATATATATATATATAAAGAAACTAATTTAGTAAATGCATAAACCCTAAGCTAAAATAAAAGTGAGAGCAGTCGCTTCAGTGCTTCACCCTTTAGTCTTCCCAATAATCAAAATTTTTGTTATATTTTATCTTAATTTATTGAAAAATTTAGAAAAAAAAAATTAAGATAGTCATTTCGAATTCGAATATTCGAGTCGAATCGAATATATTTGAATAAATTGGTCGAATCGAATACGAATCGAAATTTAAGATTCGAACACTAAACGAATTCGAATTCGAATACTCATCAAAATAATCGAATTCGAATCGAATACTGAAGTATTTGACTCGATTCGATTCGTTTACACCCCTACTTCTTCCTATGTACATTGATGCTTTCACAAATGAAAAACAACAGAACTAAGAGAGATTAAAATTGGTGGTGGTTGACTGGGTTTCTTCTTGTATTTATAGCCATAAAGAGAGAGAGGCAGAACTATTATTGGTAATTGGTAATAATTGGTAATTGGTAATTCATTTGATTGTCATTCATATGTTTTCACCATTAACGTAATAATAACATATTTTTTGGTAATAATTGGTAATTAGTAATAAATAAATGGAATTGTAAACAAATAGGTATTGGAATATAATATATATGGAATTCAATTATAATTAATAGAATTCCAAACAATTATAACTAATATATTTTTATATATTATTATATAGATATAGATATAGATATAGATTGTTATTTTCTAACATAATAAATAAATAAATAAATCTAACCATAAACATTTGTCAGTGGTATTACATTAATGCATGTATATGTATTAATCTATAAAATACAAATATTAATAATTAACTACCATAAACAATTTTCAGTGGTATTACATTAATGCACGTATATGTATTAATCTATAAAATATAAATATACTATCATAATAATTAATTACTATAAACAATTTTCAGTGGTATTACATTAATGCACGTATATGTATTAATCTATAAAATATAAATATACTATCATAATAATTAATTACCATAAACAATTTTCAGTGGTATTACATTAATGCACGGATATGTATTAATCTATAAAATATAAATATACTATCATAATAATTAATTACCATAAACATTTTTCAGTGGTATTACACTATTACATTAATGCACGTATATGTATTAATCTATAAAATACAAATATACTATCATAATAATTACCATAATTACTAATAAGTAATTACCAATCTATACTATATATAATATATTATGATTACCATAATTACTAATATTATGATAGAATAATATTAATTAATGATAATTAGAATAATAATTACCATATTACTAAAATGCCCCTACGCTTGGGCGGGAAATTTTGAAGGAGGATAATGCTTTTATATATAGTATAGATTAATCTGAATTATCTTAACCATCTATTTGATTAAATAATCCATCTGAACCATCCATTTGATTAAATAATTTGACCGCAATTTTTTCTACCCGTTATAGGCCTAACTCTCTTTGGCTCTTATTAGTATAGTAGAAATAAATAAATTAGTAGCTACAACAAAAAATGATACATATGTATTTCTTTAATTTAGAATTATGTGTCTACAATACCTTTATTTGAAAAAATTATTCATTATCAAAAAATTAAATTAAATAAGAGAAATAATTTCATTAGTTATATTGTCTTTATTTTCTCTCATGCAAAGATTCTTGACATTCAAATTTATCAATTGATATTCATTACATTGTCCATTATCTTATTTTTACAATATCTTGTAATTAAATATCAAAGTTATAGTACAAAATAATGTTATATATTTATTTACCAAGTATTTTATTAATACTATGAAAAAAAATTTAAAATAATTTGAAACTAATTATATTAACTACTTGGAGATTGGTTGACAAATTAAAGAGAGTACTCAAATAATAATCCAACAAATTGAAGCGGAATCACTCTATTTTACTCTTATTGAATTAAATAAATTAGTAGTTACACCAAAAAATGATACATATGTATTTTTTTTAATACCATAAAAAAATAAAAAAGAATAGTTTGAAACCAATCATATATATGTTGACCATGAAAGTACTCAAATAACCCATTACCCAGCAAATTGAAGCGATAAACTACCTTTTAATATCTTTGGAATACATAATATTTTAAATTTTCAAATTTTTATTAATTTATTTAATCTTTTTTCTTAAACTATGGATTTCTTTATCCACAATAACTCATTCAACATTAATGGTTGAACCAAATGAACTCCAAGCAGAACACCTAAAGGAAAGTTCATAGCTCCTATATCATAATCTCATTGCATGACGTTGTCATCTATGCTACCAACAATATCCGAATTGCAAATAACACACTACCAACAAAAATGAAGAGAACAAATAGTAATTTAAAGATGAAGACAATGACAATGTTACTCAAAAGAGAATTAAAAACACTTAGAAAAATTCAAATTAAAAGTAGTATTTATTTAGACTATCATTTTTAGACCAAATATTTAGACTATCGATTTTACAATGTTGCAAACATTTATTTTAGTAATAATTATAATGAATTTTCTATATTATCTTGGATTCATATACTTTGAGTTAGATATTTAAATAAAAAAATTTGACATTCAATTACCCATGTATAAACTTCTCCTATATAATCTTACATTGATATACTTTCAAATATTTATTTAAATATAAACATTGGGCATTAACCCGTATAAAACTAGTATATAATAATAAACCCATAAGAAAATACCACCATTACAACACTATAAATATAAAATAACAAATTATAAAATCCAAAAACCGTATATATTTAATTATTTATACATATATTCAAATTTTTGGTTAACCATTTAATTAATTCGTTTAACCAATAGTTTCGAAACGAAATAATTGTTAACCAAAATTTTACTAATCATTTAATCAATAATCGAATAAAAAATTTTCACTTAAAGAATAATTAACCAAAATTCTTCGATTTAATCGGTTAATCGAATTTTCACCAAAACTTACACACCTTATTAATTTAAAATTTAAACAATTAAAGATGGTTTAAAAGATAATTTAAACACATATTATTTCCAAACAATTATTAATCTAAATTAATTAAATGTATAATAATAATCTAAATCTTAACTATAATAAAGCAAAATCGTGGCCACAAAATTTTCCCTCCAAAGTGTGAAAGCATTTTGATAGATTTGTAGAATTATTGTGTTCACATTTATTGCAACAAACAAAGCAATCAGATTTTGTTTACTATCTCATTAATTACATTGAGATTTAAATATATTGAAATTTGAAATGGTATTTGAATATCCGATTTTTTGTTTACAATCGGATTCAAGTTGGCTCTTCGTATACTTAAACCATAATTACAAGACAATAAATTAGACAATAAATTTAAATTTGAAATGACTTATACAATTTTCAAGACTAACATTTAATATACATAGACTTCTCTAATACTACACAACACTATAAATAAGCCCTAACAATTCTCAAGATGGCTAACTCTCCGGGTTCTTCATTAGGAAAGAATGGCTCAGAGATGTTGAGAACAATTCTGAAAAAACTTTTGATAGTTCGTTGTTTCATAGTCCCTGCTCCACTGTACATGCCCTGCACTGAAATACCACATTTACATTGAAGCCAAGGAAGCTAAGGTAATAACTCATCAATTCTCTTTATCTATATCATTTTACAACTCATCAATTCTCTTTATCTATATCATTTTAATGCTCTATTTCAATTTCTATATTCTCTTTATCTATATCATTTATGCTTATTTCCCAGGGGGTCACCCATCCCGCGACTGCCGGAAGTCAAGCACGCTTAACCACAGAGTTCTTTGGCTAACTAGTTGCCATATCCTTCCTAAAACCAATTGGTGATAGGTAGGTGGACTAATACCATTTAACAACATCCCTCCATGGTAAGCCACAGCGCCACGTCTCGAATCGAGCAGGGGCTGAACTTGGCCAACCTTGCCGACGCCCAACAATCCCCCTCCCAGCACCTGCATCAACCTTTGATCACCAAGCCCAGCTATGCAGCATGCCTGACTCGGTCCTTAGCCTACGCGCCCAACAATCCCCTCTTGAGACTTGGACTTGGCACGACCTACGCCCACATCCCACCTGGGATTTGACCTCGGCTCTGATACCAATTGATGGATCTCAGCGCTGCACTATGCTTACTTCCCAGGGGGTCACCCATCCCGTGACTGCACCCATCCCGTGACTGCCGGAAGTCAAGCACGCTTAACCACAGAGTTCTTTGGCTAACTGGTTGCCATATCCTTCCTAAAACCAATTGGTGATAGGTAGGTGGACTAATACCATTTAACCACATCCCTCCATGGTAAGCCACAGCGCCACGTCTCGAATCGAGCAGGGGCTGAACTCGGCCAACCTTGCCGACGCCCAACACCAAGCAATATAATTGCCATTGACACCGGAAGAGCATATTATGATCATAATAGCAATGAAACTCAAACTCAAGTAAGTGCCTTAAATATATTTTTTGCGTTTGTCTTCTTTATATATATATATATATATATATATATATATATATACATATATAAAGAGTAAATTGCACTTTTGGTCCTATGACTATAGGGGTCTTGTTAATTGCAACACTTGACTTTAAAAACTAACATTTTAGTTCCCTAACTATGCATTTTTTAACAGATTTGGTCCTCCCGGCCAAATCACCGGCCAAATTTGGCTGGAAAAACATAATTCATTTTTAATTAAATATAAATGAGGGCAAAATAGTCATTTTACGAAGCCTTCTCCTTCCTTCCACCTGTTTGCCGGATCCGCCGTCCACGACCAACCAAACTAAAGGAAATGAAAATCACTGTGGCTTGATCCAAATTCACGACACTGTTTGGTTATTGTGGGCCCTCTTATGTGGTCGAAAATCCATGCAACGTCTCTCTCAGTGCTAATTAGCCACCAGCATTACTCTCTCTCCGACGCCGATCGACGCCATTCTGGGAAACCCGAGAGCAGGGGCTCGGCGGAGATTTGATTGAAGCGGGAGAGTGTTTGATTTTTTGAAGAGATGAGCAGTGCTTTCACAGCTACTACGGCCGTCGGGTTCAACAGTAATCAGCGAATATGGAGATCGAAGCCGTCTCCGTTGATTCCGTGTGGACCGGAACAATCTGAATCAATTGGGGGTTGGAGCGGGTTTGTTGTTTCGAGGGCGACCGTTTCAGAATGACGACGACGAACACCACCGTTCTCGTCGTCGGAGCTACCAGTCGTGGTTGTGGACGGATCCGGCGTGGAGGTGCAAGGAAGGAGAAAACTTCGTAAAATGACTGTTTTGCCCTCACTTATATTTAATTAAAAATGAGTTATGTTTTTCCGGTCAAATTTGGCAGGTGATTTGGCCGGGAGGGCCAAATCTGTTAAAAAATGCATAGTTAGAGAACTAAAATGTTAGTTTTTAAAGTCAAGTGTTCCAATTAACAAGACCCCTATAGTCATAGGACCAAAAGTGCAATTTACTCTATATTTGAAAGATTGCTAGCATACCAGAAAGTTCATATGCAGTTTCACCTTGAAGCCACTACTACAATTTCTCTCGGTGACAAGCTAGAGGTTTGTCTCTATCAAAACATTTAAAAACAATGTAATCATATAACGATAAAAATACCGGTATTACGGATGACGGTAATAATGTGTTACCGGATATATTATTTGAGTATTATGTTTATACAGTGTTTGAGTGCAGTGCTCAGTGTACAAGATGAGTTGAGTGTTGTTTTGTCTAAGTTCAAGTGTCGTAAGAAGTGTCCCCCTTCTACAAGTGTTGTGAGCCTTTTTATTTCCTTCAGCTCAGTAATGGAGCGTTAATGCCAAGGGCTGAGGAGCCGTAGAGCATTAATGCCTTGAGCTGAACGTTGGGTGTCAATGCTGAGGAGTTGAACGTTGGACATCAATGATGAGGGGCTGAACGTTGGTCATCAATGCTGATAAGTTGAACCGTTGAGCATTGATGCTGAGGAGTGAGGTGTCTTGGGCTTTGGATCTTGAACGTGGTTCCGGGTCGGGTATCCAATTATCCTGTCAACGGAGTACTTACTATAAAAGTAATTAAGCAAACATTGTTTAATCTGTAAGGTTACCCCTACTTTATGCATACAATTTTCAAGGGAATTTACTTATTAAAAAAACCACACTATTAATTTTATTTTGGGAGCGTATTCAACTTTCAATTTGACAAAATCAGCTGCTTCAACTTCAAGAGTCCATTTATGAAAGCATTCAAACATCAAAGACGAAAAAGAATAAAGCTATTGGTATAAACTAAGAACTATGGGCTAAGTTTCTCTCCACAAGCTAAAACACAAATACATACAAGGGCATGCTGGAGTTCGCAGTGTAGCAACGGTGGGCAAAGCGGCGGCGGTTGTCTGAGCAAGCAACGGCGGAGTAAATCAGTAACCTAAAATGAATAAATGACACTGCTTCCATTGACAATTAGAAACGAAGCTAAAGCTGAGGAGAGGCAAACAATTGAATAAATGAAAAATTGTGAAAATTGAAATCAAAATGAATATTTCAAGAGCAAGCAACTGTAGCCGTTGAATTTGAAGTGTGTGAGGAGAGGCGGTGGCTTGATCGGTTGGGGACGGTTGGAGCCTGAACTGGCGGCTGACGATGGATCTCGGAGTGCGTGATCGACTGGTTGAAGCTTTAGCGTGAGGTCGATGTGGCGAGTGGCGGCGGTGACTCCGGTGAGGCAAGGGACTGAGACGCAGATGCAAGACTGCAGATCGGCCTAGGGACTGAGAGATTGAGGGATTAAATCCGTGAATGTGAGGATGAGGAAGTGAGGAGACACAAAGAAGCGGAGATTTGGGTTTGTACCCAGATGTCATGAAATTAAAAAAAAAAAAAAATTATACAAACATGTATATGTATAATGTATACTCTTAAATTGTTATGTGATTAAAAAAGTATATTTGTTATATACGTGGCCTTAAAAGATATTGAAACCTGATTTTTTCAATAACAAAATTTTGTTTAATTTTTTAAGCTAATATCTATTGAGTTATAAAAAGTTTGTATTGATTTTTCTGGGTAGTGAAAAAAAAATATTTTAAAAATGAATTTCAAAAATAACTGTAATGAAGTAATTGCAGTATTCATATTTTTGTAATAAAAAAAAGTGATATTTGTGCCATTGTGTGTTATCAATTTTAGTTTGCGATGAATCAAAAAACATTTGTAATTCTATTACTGATGTAGTTTATAAAGAGATTTTTAATAGTTTGTAATTTGTGTTTTAAATAATATAATTTTTTCTTATTGACAACAATATTTCATTTTAATATATTGATTTCCAATGACTTAAGTACAATTTCTACATCTACCACAAACACTATATCATAAAAATTTTAATAATTTGTAATTTTGTAAAACACTGTTTTTAATATTAATATAATTTGTATTTAAGTATTTATTATGTACCATTTACATGTTTTTTTTTTATTAGTTTCATTCACAAATTAAATATAATTTGTAAATTTTATTAATGTTTTTTTGAATATAATAGATTAAATTTTTATTATTCCATATAATTGGACAATAGGTTTAACAATTTTTATTCCGTGCATTGCACGGGCACTGTACTAGTTAAAACAAATGCTATACACACACCCAAACACAGCACAACCCTACCCATCTTCTCTGCAATCATTATTGCATGGACCATGGTCCACACAACTGTGTGGACCAAAAATAAAAAGTACATTATTTTTGTACTGAAGGTATATTATTTTTATACTGTATGTACATTATTTTAGGGTACATTATTTTTATACTGAAGGTACATTATTTGATATATACTGTCAAATAATGTACCTACAGTACAAAAATAATGTACCTTCAGTATAAAAATAATGTACTTTTTATTTTTGGTCACACAGCTGTGTGGACCATGGTCCATGTAATAATTTGCCTCTTCCCTGCCGCCCATACCAATCCCGTCCCTCTGATTCTCCGCTTCTCCTCACTCGGCGTCTCCGCTTCTCACTCGGCGTCTCCGACTCTCTGCCTCGGCGGACTCATTTTCTCTCTCTATCTCGCAACCTCTCCGGTTCCGGTTCTCCACCCTAGGCGCCTTCCAAGTTCGAAGCTCCTCTCTCATCACACCTCTTAGGCAATCCATCGAACAGGTGGGTGTTATAACCGGTTTATTGTAAAGTACGTGTTTCTATATTCCAAACTGCTTGTACGACTTAGAATTAGGGTTAGGATTTCACCTTTCAATTTCTGTTCCATCGCTCTTTTCTCCCTTATCTATCCATTCTTCTTCCAGTTTAGAAAATTCCTTTTCCAATGTCAGAAAATAAGTTTAAATTTATATGGCGTCTTTCTTTCCTGCTGGTTTTCAATTCTTTGTGTTGGCAGTTTTCAGGTTAATCAGAAAGTATATTAAAAAATTAATTATAAAATATAGGACTTTAATATTTTGTTAATCCGCTTTGTATAAATTTAGTAATAATGTTTGCTAAATTGCTACTCATAAATATAATACTGCATACTAATTATTTCCAGGAATCTTGGAATTTCTCAATTTTGATTGCGTTTGGGTGTCTATATGACTATGAGTATGAATATATATAATACGTAGTAATATAAATATACATAATTTTTACTCAAATTTTAAAACATTTAATCTGAATGCAAACAAAATATAAAAATAAGGTTGGGTTTATGTTCTCATATTCCAAACTTGAACTTGAGATGTTTTAAGCTGTTTTGAGCCCACAATTCTTCAAGCAAAGACATTTTTATCAGTTCTCCCTGTTTTCTTTTGCGGCTTCTTCCGTATTGCTTATTATGTAAGTAGTTAGCACAAAAAGCAAAAGATAAATGCTTACTGTTTTTTAGCATTATTATTAATCAAATTTATTAAAACGTTTACAAAATCCATATATGTGTACTGTGTAGACAACACGACTGCATCTTTCTCTTGCATGCTTATAACAATATCCTTAGGATCAACAGTTTCCATATTTTTTGTCTCATATTCCTCTTGCCTGAAACTGGAATTTGCCATTCATTATTGGAGTGTTTTAAAATCATGCTTTCTATTCACAATTATGATATTTAAATAATTCTGCTATCTTACAGCATACATAAAATCATTATGTATGTTGATAGGTTTAAGAAAAAATTAATAAATATTTCAGTACAGAAGTTTTTGGAACTAACAATATATTATATTTTTTGCTGGTTTTCATCATACAAAAGTTAAAGAAGATTTCAATAAGAGGTTGTTACCATTATTGAAGTAAGTACAATGTATTAGTAGAATTAAAGAAATGAAATCAGGTATGGCTTTAATTTTACCTCTATTTGTATAGAGCTCTGTGTTTCCTCTTACCGTCAATGATAAACCCCTTAAGCATCTTCACTATAAGTGGATTACAGAATTTACAGTTTATTATGATTAAAGAATGGAAACATACCAATGGTTTTTCAGGCGTGATTGTTAGAGCCTCCTCTACATTCTACCTTTTTCCTTCTCCTCCTCTACCGCCGCCGCTAAAATACACGAATGGTTCTTTTACATCTTTGAGCCATTTTTTCGGATGATGAACTCCAACTGGTAGCTATCTTGCAAATTATGAGGGCTTATTTATAGTGTTGTATAGTATTATTGAAGCTTTATGTATATTTAATGTTAGTCTTGAAAATTGTACAAGTCATTTCAAATTTAAATTTATTTTGTATTGATGTCTTGTAATTATGGTTTTAAGTATACGAAGAGGCAACTTGGATGAGATAGTAAATAAAATCTGATATTCAAATAACCTTTCAAATTTCAAGATATTTAAATCTCAATGTAATTAATGAGAGAGTAAACAAAATCTGATTGCTTTGTTTGTTGTAGTAAATGTGAACACAATAATTCTACAAATCTATCAAATTGCTTTAACACTTGGGCTGGAAATTTGTTGGCTCTCTTTATTTTGCTTTTATATTGATAGAGATTTGAGTTTGTGATTTCTGTTGGGACCCAATTGCTAAAGAATCCATTGCTCTCAATCTGAGTTCAAGAGTATTTGACTTGATTTTAGACCCAGTGTGTATGAATCCGTATGCTCTATTTGCAGCTAGGGCCTAGGTTAAACTAAATTAGCTGAAAAGCCTTACTCTTGTGAGTAGTTGATCTCACTGGGGTAGTCTGAGTTTGGTGAGTTTGATTTCTTGCACTTGGTTTCAACTTAAGCCTTTTTGGTTTCTCCATTGTACTAAGAATTATTCAAGTTGACTAGTACCAATCATTAGAAATTATGTAATTATGTTTCTCCATTGTACTAAGGCAGATTAATTTTGAGGTTTGAAATTTTGAATGGTCTATTGGTCGGTTATCGTTGCAATTTTTTCAATTGTCTCTACAGACTTCAGGCAACTATAAGATGTTCTCACTTTTCAATAGGCACATTTTTTGTTGCTTCAGGTTTCATTTCGGCAAAGGAAGTCATGAATTTCACAACACTGTTTAGGAGGTTGAATATCAGAGAGCTGGTATCAAACACACCTGTATACAGTTATGGTAGCGGTATGAGTTTGATAACGATTTAGCAAACCAATGCCTTAAGCCACTCAGCCATACCTCCAAGTTTTTGGTGTTTTTATGGACCTCTGGTCCTTGAATTACATGTAGAACATTGGTGGTTGGTAATTGCATTCTATTTTGCATGGTTTAGATGCATCTGGGGAGGGATTGAGCTTAGTACTCCGCCGTTGGGCTACCAAAAAGACAGCGGGATCCACAAAAAATGGACGTGACTCAAAGCCCAAGAATCTTGGAGTAAAGAAATTCGGTGGAGAGGTGAGAATTTCTTTTTGGCCTAACGGCAAAGAATGGTTATAGATTATGAGATTGATTGTTGTCCTTGTATTTTGCTTGCTCAAGTACTATTTATGCTGCAGAGGGTGATCCCGGGAAATATCATTGTTCGTCAAAGAGGAACCCGATTTCATCCCGGGGATTATGTTGGAATTGGTAAAGATCACACCCTTTATGCTTTAAAAGAAGGGTGTGTCAAGTTTGAGCGTAACAAGCTGACTGGACGTAAGTGGGTGCATGTTGAGCCCAAGGATGGTCATGGACTTCATCCGATATATTCGACTGCTGCAGATCTTGAGCTGAAGACTGCTACTTAGATTTTGCTTCTTCCAATTTTAAATCACGTACATCTACTTATCTGGAACTATGGAGTGATCATCTATAAGTCTCATCATGTTTGAATTCTTGTTTCCATTTATTCAAGTTCACATGGCCTCTTTATGGTAGACATTTTTGTTCTTAGTAATAATAGTCATCTTTTCTCTTTGGTTGAATTATTTGGTAATTTTGACTAATGTAGCAATGGTTGATTTGAGTTCTACTGTGCAAAAATGGATTACTGTGCAAAAATGGATTTGCAAAAGGATGCAGGAGTTTTGCAATTGAGGGTTACATGAGTTTAAACTTTACTCGTCTATTCTCGAGAAAAAAATTGGCTTAGAGTTCAACCTCTACAGGAGTCCATCCTCTAACCTTACAGTTGAGAGCTACAGAGTCAGTTCACTACCTGTCCAACAAAATAACTATATTGAAACAACAGAAAAACATTGGAAAATGAATATAGTCACTATATACACACAATTACAGAAAAAAAAAAAAAAAAACAAAACATGTTCATTATTACAAGTGTTGAAATGAAATATCTTTGTTATTTTTCTTGATTTGTTTCTAATCTGCTACTACATTAGATTGATGATTGAATGAGAAATCTTCTACAAATTCATTAATACAAGTGGCTGATGGCTTGTCACAATTAATGCCACTCTCATATATCCTCCCGTATTTCCACTTTATACTGAACCATTTCTTCAAATTTTTCGTCTGTACTTTTCAGCATATATCGTAGTTTAAAATTTACGCGATTCTCTACAAGGACTTTGTGTCTTGGGATTATTCTGTATTCAAGGAAATAACTGAAAAACCTGTAAAAAATTCCTAAGTGAATAATCTAAAGGACATTTCTAATGCAAGCATTACAGATTTATAGTAAACTGTATACCTTGGGAATTCAATTAGATCCTATAGAGGACGGACCATGGTTCGTCGCAGGTATTTGTACTTGGGACGAAGATGTTTTTCTATATCGTATCGAAGAATCAATGGATAGTCAGCAATCATCTCACCCAATTTTCGGAGAGGTATACCAAGCGACAGAAAGAACTTCACTTTGGGATCCAATTTGTGTGCGATGCTGCATCCCAGTAGCTCGGGTTGGAAGGCTATTACTTTCCCAACATTTCTCTGTGAGACTCCAGCTTTTGTGAGGAGGAATATTACCTGTAGAAATACCAAACATATTTGTCAATACAAATTCCTAAGACCTGCATTCTTGATCTATGATAGGATTCTATGTTGTTCAAATGAGACAACATGTGTCAAACAAAAGTAAGCAGAACGAGGAATGGGCAGACCGTTGGTCGTATTTTCTTCTCAAGGCTATATGTGAATATTCGAGGAAACCTGGCAAGCACATATCCAATGGCATTTTCCTGAACGCCTATTTCTCGCAAAAACTGGACCTGTACACAGAAAGAGGATTAAATACCATTGCGAGCACGATAAACATAGTTCAGTAACTCGACAAGAAATGCTAGCAAATCATACCTTAGGCACAATGGTGTTTGCAAGTCAATGCAGAATACTATTGGTACCTTGACGGTAATAGAACCTTGGGGTCGCATCTCTAGAAGTGGTTGATCCCACTCACTGCCACCTTAAAAAAGTAACTCATCGTTATTTAATACGGAGTATCTAGTTCCAACAGAACAAACAGATAACGAAAGCCAGACTACTCTCAAGAGAAAAGTTATCATTGCAATTTTTTCAATTGTCTTTAGTGACATCAAGCAACTATAAGATGTTCTCATTTCTCAATAGGCGCATTTTTTGTTGCTTCAGGTTTCATTTTGGCAAAGGAAGTCATGAATTTCACGAGATTGTTTAGGAGGTTGAATATCAGAGAGTTGGTATCAAACACTCATGTATACAATTATGGTAGCGGTATGAGTTTGATCACATGTTTTTAAGGACCTCTGGTCCTTGAATTACACGCAGAATATTGGTGGTTGGTAATTGCATTCTATTTTGCATGGTTTAGATGCATCTGGGGAGAGATTGAACTTAGTACTCCGGCGTTGGGCTACCAAAAAGACAGCAGGATCCACAGAAAATGGACGTGACTCAAAGCCCAAGAATCTCTAAGTAAAGAAATTCGGTGGAGAGGTGAGAATTTCTTTTTGGCCTAACGGCAAACAATGGTTATAGATTATGAGATTGATTGTTGTCCTTGTATTTTGCCTGCTCAAGTACTGTTTATGCTGCAGAGGGTGATCCCGGGAAATATCATTGTTCGCCAAAGAGGAACCCGATTTCATCCAGGGGATTATGTTGGAATTGGTAAAGATCACACCCTTTATGCTTTAAAAGAAGGGTGTGTCACCTCGCCAAAGAGGAACCCGATTTCATCCAGGGGATTATGTTGGAATTAGTAAAGATCACACCCTTTATGCTTTAAAAAATGGGTGTGTCAAGTTTGAGCGTAACAAGCTGACTAGACGTAAGTGGGTGCATGTTGAGCCTAAAGATGGTCATGTTCTTCACCCAATATATTCGACTGCTGTAGATCCTGAGCTGAAGACTGCTACTTAGATTTTGCTTTCTCCAATTTTAAATCACTTACATCTACTTATCTGGAACTATGGAGTGATCATAAGTCTCTTCGTGTTTGAATTCTTGTTTCCGTTTATTCAATGCGCTAGATACACTTTCTGTGCTTCACTTGGCCTCTTTATGGCAGACATTTTTGTTTTTAGTAATAATAGTCATCTTTTCTCTTTGCTTGCTATATTTGTAATTCTGACTGAGGTATTGGATTTACGGGATCCAAATTTACTTGGACGAGAGGAAGAGATTCCACTACTTTCACTGGTGCTAGACTGGATCGAGCTTTATGCAACACGGAATGGTTGACGAAATACCCAAACAATTCTGTCACCCACAAGACCAGAATCGCGTCTAATCATTCTCCGCTAGTCATTGATTTTAAGAAGGAAAATGTTGGTCAAAGGAATTTCCCTTTCCATTTTCAGGCAGCATGGACCAGACATCCTGAGTTCTTGAAGTTTGTTGATACTGGTTGGGTAAAGAACAGGACTATGAATGAAAACCTGGAGACAGTGAGGGTTAAGATTAAAGCCTGGAGCAAAGAGAAGTTTGGTAATATTGACAAAAGAAAGAAGCAGCTTACAGCTAGAATTGACGGCATTCAAAAATGCTTGGAGAACCAACCGAGGAACAGTCTTATGAAGCTCGAGAGGAAGCTTCGGGAGGAACTTGATGAAACTCTTCATCAGGAAGAGTTGATTTGGTTTCAAAAATCGAGGGAAGATTGGATTCAGTCGGGTGACCGGAATACTAAGTTCTATCACGCGGCCACCTTAGTCAAACGTGCTAAAAACAGAATTCGAGGCTTAAAGGATAGTAATGATAACTGGGTTTGGGACCAAAGCCAAATCAAGTCCATGGTCTAAGATTATTACAAAAATCTCTTTGATATTGATAGCCAAGTTATTCCTGAGAACGCTATTATTGGGGCTTTTCCCACTCTTACTGCGAGCCAATGGGAGGCCATGAACATTTTGGTCACTATCAAGGAGGTCAAGGACGCTTTAATGGCGATGGCTCCTCTAAAAGCGGCTGGCCCCGATGGAATTCATGCGTTATTTTATCAAAAGGCGTGGAATACTGTGGGTGACAATGCCTTTGGGCTTGTTAATGATTTCTTTACCAATGGAAGCCTCCCAGAGGGCCTTAATGACACAAATCTTGTTCTTATTCCCAAAGTTCAGAACCCGGAGAAGGTTACACAACTGAGACCTATCAGTCTGTGCAATGTGACTTATAAACTTATCACCAAGGTGATGACGATTAGACTCAAGAAGATCATGCCTGATTTAGTCTGCCCGAACCAAAGCAGTTTTGTGTCCGATAGGCAGATAACAGACAACATTGTGATCTACCAAGAGATTCTCCACTCTCTTAACAAAGAAAAACGTCAACCTGGTTATATGATTCTAAAAATCGATCTTGAGAAGGCATATGATCGTCTTGATTGGGGTTTCATCCGTTCTACCCTCCAGGACATCGGTTTCAACAGTAATTGGGTTAGGAATATCATGCATTGTGTCGAGACGGCTTGGCTGTCAATTCTTTGGGAAGGAAAAAGCATGGACAAATTTAAACCGAAAAGAGGAATCCGACAAGGGGATCCAATCTCCCCCTATCTCTTCGTTCTCTGCATTGAGCGTCTTGGACACATGATCACGGAAGCAGTTAACAATGGCCTTTGGAAAGGGATCAAACTGTCAAGGGAGGGGCCTAGCATATCTCACCTCTTCTTCGCGGATGACATGGTGCTCTTTGCCGAGGCTGGGGAGGACCAGATTAAAACTATCATGGAATGCCTTGATAGATTCTGTAAGTGTTCTGGCCAAAAAGTCAATAAACTTAAATCTAATATTTTCTTCTCCAAAAATGTGTGCAGGGAAAAGGCGGACAGAATCGCTACCTTAGCTGGAATGGCGAGAACTGACGATCTCGGGAGATACCTTGGTGTACCGTCTCTACACGGACGAATCACTAAGGAGCATTGCAAGAGCATTCTTGACAGAGTTCAGAATCAATTGGAGGGTTGGAAGATGCAATTCCTTTCATTGGCAGGACGGCAAATATTGACCCAATCAGTCATTAATGCCATCCCTTCCTTCTCCATGCAAACGCTATTACTACCTAAAGGTGTTTGTGATACCATCGACAAAGCCACTAGAAACTTCCTTTGGGGTGGTAACGGCCAAAACAGGAAGACAAGTTTGGTTAATTGGAACACGGTCACGAGACCAAATGATGAGGGAGGTCTGGGTTTGAAATCCATGCGCAACTTGAACTTATCCATGTTAGCTAAACTTGGATGGAGGGTCATGGCCGAGGAGAACAAGACGTGGGCACAAATCTTAATAAAGAAATACATGAAGAACGACGCCTGCATTGGTAACATGAAAAGGCAGAGGAATGACTCTAATATCTGGAAGGGAATATGTGCTGCAGCACCTCTACTGGAGAAAGGAGCCCAGAAAGTCGTAAGAAATGGCCGAGACACAAAATTCTGGACGGACCGTTGGATAGGAGAGGATACGCTCAGAGCTTGGATGATTGGTCCACTCAATATTCATGAGGAGGATCTTAAAGTCGCAGACATGTGGGAGGAGAGGGGGAGATGGAACTGGGACCGGATTGGAACAACGTTACACCACGAAAAGCGTAGCAGACTCGCTGCAATGGCCATCTCAAACGATATCAACAATACTGATTTTGTTGGTTGGAGGCCCAGCCAATGAGAATAACAGATTCTCGACAAGCTCGGCTTATAAGCTCACTCTGGACAATAATCCTCTACCCGACAAGGTGGAATGGAGGAACATTTGGAACCTGCGAGTGCCCAACAAAATACGCGCCTTCATGTGGCTAGTCCGACGAGGGAGAATTATGTGTAACTCTGAAAGGAAGAAGAGAGGTTTTACTCACGATGAAACCTGCAAAGCTTGCGGCATGACTAAGGAAGATGTGGAACATGTGATTAGAAGTTGCCCGGCTGCTAGGGAAGTGTGGCGTGAAATAAGTCTGAAAAATGATTCAGGTAATTTCCTTTCGATGGATTTTAACCAATGGCTTGATTTAAACTTGACAGGAAATGGGCGAAACCGAAGAGGCACAAGGTTTGCTATTGCTGCATGGTGGATTTGGAAGTGGAGGAACGAGGTCGTGTTCAACGATAAGAAAACTGATGCGAAGAGCAAAGCAAGCTGGCTTCGGCAGCAATTCAAGGAAGTCGAAAAGGTGCTTGAGAGAGCATCAGGCCCGAGAGACCGACAAGATCAGGATTCGAGGAGGCAACACCCTTGGACTCCCCCCGAGACTGGTTGGATTAAAGTCAATACTGATGGATGCTCTGTTGGAAGCCAATCTAGAGCAGCTTGCGGTGGAGTCCTGAGAGATGACAGAGCAAATTTCCTTGGAGCTTTTTCGCATAATATCGGTACGTGTGGCCCGATGGAAGCTGAACTATGGGGTGTTTATCAAGGTTTAAAGAGAGCTTGGGATTTGGGTTTCCGCAGAGTGATCATTGAATCGGACTGCGCCACGGTTATAAGCTTCATGAACAACAGTGTGAATGTAGGAGGTGCAGGGAGCAATCTAGCTGATAGGTGCAGAGCTATGAGGGAATGGGACTGCGATGTTTGTTTCACCCATGTTCCGAGGGAACAAAATAAGACTGCCGATGCAATCGCAAAAGATGCTCTCCACCAGGACGACGACTTGCGGATCTTTGATCAATTACCCCAGAGAATTCTTAGATTCTTTCGGGATGATGAGATTGGACTCCTCGGAGCTTCGAATACTATGAGGATCACATACTGATCCGGGTAACCCCTTTTTTTGTCTAAAAAAAAAAATGAGTTTGCAAAAGGATGCAATTTTGCATTTGAGAGCTACATAGGTTTCTTTTCTTACTATATATATATCTCCCTATAACATATAATTGCCAGTTTCCATTTGCCCCTGAAAAATGACACCCCTATCCAACCGTTTATCTCACATCAAATGGCTGCAAATTTTTGATCTAATTTTTTTCTTATTAATTGACCTCATTTTTTAAAACAATTACAACTTTGCCTCTCCCTATAACATTGCCATTTGCCCCTGAAATATGGCACCCTTATCCAACCGTTTATTTCAAATCAAATGGCTGAATATTTTTGATTTAATTTTTTTCTTATTAATTGACCTCATTTGTTTAAACAATTACAACTTTGCCTGCCATTATCTCCTTTCTTTTTCTTTTCCGACATTTCTCCCACACTCTCACCCACTCCACTTTACCTTTACCTTTGTGTTATGCTTCTCTCTCTTCCTATCTCTGATGTTTCGAATTTCATCCAGCAGAATATGCCTTGGGAGCCATGGAAATCGTGGATCTTCTTCCTCCCGTTGTTACAACAGGACTCCATCTGAAGGGATTCATATCCAGATACATTACACTAGAAGTAGTACTGGCAAACTCTCCTCCGCCGCCATACACCGCTACCTTCTCAAACAGCTTCACCAGTACAAGCCCCCCAAATGGTGCGGTGCAGATGGGGTGAGAATTTCCGTTGCCGATTTGTGTTGTTCTCTTGAAGCTTAAATATTATTTTTTTTGTGGCCACTTGTGCTTAATCCAAATTAAGTTTTCATTTGTGTTTGGAAACTATTTAAGGTATCGGGACAGCAGGAGTTGGTAAACAACGGTTTTCAAGAAGCTACTAATGACGCTGACAACGACTGTTGGCGGCACGGTCGCCATAAGAACAACAGATATAAGGACAATTTACCTTCTGGTAAATGCTTTTCTTTTTAATAATAGCTTAGTTTTTAGCTATATTATGAGTTTTAGTCAGTATAGTTTAATTCAGCTGTAAAGCTTTCACTTAATTTAAAGTTTATGAATTCCTATATGTATTCATTTTATGGAAAACTGGTTAAATTTGCGACAATTTAGGCTAAAGATGTTAATATCATAAGAAATTGTAGCTGAAATGCAACTTGAAAAATCTTGATTGTACAACTAGGAAAAAAAAAAGTGGTGTTTGACCTTGAATTAAATTATGCGTTGTAGATGACTGTTTGTCTGCAATTATCTTTTTGAAATCATGGGTTATGGGAGATTTAAAGTTGGTGGATAATAATGAAAAGGCGTGGTCAATCTAAGTAGTAGTGATAACTTGCAGTTTGGAAATGATAAATTCATTTGATAAGTATATTTTTGCAGTGGTAACTTGCTACTGTAAAGTTATTTTTAAATTTCTATTATTGATCCAACACATTTTTAATATATTGTCTTGAGTCTTTAGCTTGGAAGTTCAGATTCTAGACAGGAAAGAACATATTATGTTCTGGGAAGCTTCATTAAAAGCTTTGGACTGGGTCCTAAAAATTTTATACATTCTGCGTACTGCAGCGGCAACAGCTCAGAAGTAAGTTTACAGCTAAAGAAAGAGAAAGTGGAAGAAAACAAAAGGAAAAGGATGGAAAATATGGGAATAGTGTCGGATGGGGATGTTCTAAAAAAAAAAATGTCTGATGGCAATGGAAAGAAAAACAAAATTCCATCCCATTACGGCATTACCCCATAAAGTATTCCATCCCATTACCCGTAAAATATTCCATCCCATTACCCCATAATAAAGTATTCAATCCCACTACCACATAAAGTAGCTTTGTCTGAAGTCAATTTTTTTTTTTTTTTTTTTAAATCAGTCTGAAGTCAGGTTAAAATGGAGGTCATTATGCTTTGAAAATTTCAGATAATATTATTGCATGAACTATGTATAGTATTTTTTTGGCTATATGCTTTGTTCCGTTTTTTTTTTTTTTTTACTATTTTACCTTTCTCTTGAAATGTGATAATTTGATCAGTAGACCAACTTCTCTCCCATGATTGAAGAAGATTAATTTTCCGTGCCATATAATAATTGAGGTTGGCTGTTTTTTCAGGACAAATTGGGTATGCTGCCAGCTGCCTTCCCTCTTCTTTTATACATTAGTGTGCTTGTGTCCCTACTATTATTTACTGTGACTAAGCAATTTGCTGAGTTTCTGGCACCTGATGTACAAGGTTGCTGGTAAGAAGAGCATATATGTTTTAGCATTTCTTGGCTGTTACTCATGCTGGCTGTGGGTCTTTGGACAGGGCCGTACGTAATTTTGTGCAATTTTTTTGAAGATGGGGGTATTTTCCAGTCCATTGGCCGTAGATGAGTATTTACTGGCATCTTGGCCGGTGAACTGTCAAAGACCAAAACTGCACCGCGCTCGAGACAACAAATTTTTTAAAAAATTTAAAATGTGCAAGGGCAGAATTGGTTGCTGGACTAACTTTTGACAAAATATATACGGAGTATAATTATATATAGATTTAGCCTGAAAGTTTGTGTCTTAATTTTGAATTTCTTTTTATTTTTGATTGCCCTCATTTTTAAAGAAATAACAAATTACTGTTTTATTCCCCTTCCTTTTTAAATCCGTGAGCTGCTGGGTCCAAGTCCAACTGAGAAAAGAAAAGGGAAAAGGTAGTGGAAAGCAACGTTACATTTGGCATCATGTGGAAAAGGAAATCATTTTTATTCCTAATCATTTTGGTAGTGGAGAAAAAAAAATAGAAAGAATACATTTTTTAGAAAGTAGAAAGAATACGTATTCTCTCCATCATTCATTCATTCCATTAGGCAGAGGAAAACCAGAAAATCAATTCTTTTCTTCCTCTCATTTCGGCAGTTCCCAGCAAGAAGGAAGAAACCATTTTTCTTCACTTTATGGCTTTCTTGAATACATACAGATTAACCAATTTGAATATGGGGGATTTTTTCGGTGAAGCCTTCTATTGAGTTCGGCAGTTGCGGCCGCTGGTTACACCCATGCTTCGTCGGCGGCCTGAGTTCGTGAGTATAGCCGACAGCTTGGAAGGGAGAACAACATGAAAGCCAACAGCTTGGAAGAACACTTGGAAGCCAACAACTTGGAAGCCAACAGCTTGAAAGGGAGGTGATGTCAAAAAGCACAGTAAACAACATTCCTTCTATGTTTCGTGGTGATGTGAATTTTGACTTCCAAAGTAAGTTTAATGTTGGCTAAAATTATTTATTTGTCTCAAAGTTATATGAATATTTATTATTAATATTCACAAGATAATTATTCACCAAAATTTTATTACCAAAATTAATAATTTCTTTTAAGTGTTTGTGTAAAATAATTTATAATGCCATAATAATATTTTAGTAACTGTAAATATCTAATTTATGTGATATTTGGAATTTTAGTTATTGAAATGATTAGAATTTTAAGTGTTCACTAAATTTTGGATTCGAGAGTAAATTTAATGTTCACTAAAATTATTTATTTGTCCTAAAGGTAAAGGTATTCGCTACTGCCCTCCTATGAGTCTCCGGCCGGAAAGAGTGCAACACACTAAAGCTGTCTCGAGTCAACATAGCACTCAAGCTGTCTTGTTCACTAAAATTATTTATTTGTCCTAAAGGTAAAGGTATTCGCTACTGCCCTCCTATGAGTCTCCGGCCGGAAAGAGTGCAACACACTCAAGCTGTCTTGAGTCAACATAGCACATAGCTCGAGGCAAGAAAACTAAATCTGTTTGCTTGGATTCTCCGCCAAACGTCTCCACTATGGTCTATGGGGTTTCCAAAAAAAAGGAGAAAAGTCTTCACTATGGCAGAAAATGGGGAGCCAACAATTCTTTAAAGAGTTTAATAGATTATTTTTCACCAACATTTTGTTACCTAAAATTAATAATTTTTTAAAAGTATTTGTGTAAAATAATTTAGTAGGACTCTAAGTGATGGTCTACAAGACAAAAATTTTGGGGCCCCAAGGATTTTGGTCTTTGATTAAGATAATGTTGCCTCTAATATGAACATAATATTGCTCACATGAGTTTCTTTGAAGTGGTGCCATGGTGAATGTGTTAGGGAATCAATGTGTTTATGTATGTTTTATTTTATCATATAATTATTAAAATTTACATATACTCAGTATTATCGTTGGGCATTCGCGCAAAGCGCGTGCCTGCGACTAGTATATATATATATATTTAAGAGTTAATAACCAAAATGGTCCCTTGACTATATCTTAATTACCAATTTGATCCTTGACTACTATTTTTACCCAATTAAGTCCTCAACTATGTAATCTTTACTCAATTTAGTCATCTGTTAATTGACTGTTTGTTGACTGTCGAAATTGAGGGCAAAACTATAATTTCACAAGCTTTTCTTCCTCCTCTCATTTAGCAGTAGTTTCAAACCTTGCTGTAATAGTTAATAGCTTTCGTCCTATCTAAACAAATACTGAGAATATATATCAGCTTCGAGTATTGATGAAAAGTCGAGTGATACAGTACAGATATGTGTGCATTTATGTACTTAATAATGAACCCAGATTTGTTCCAAGCTGATAACTTGAGAAGGTTTGCAACATTTGTAAAGAAAATGAAGGAAGGTAAATATGTGGATTGGCAATGTTAGGAGGAAGTAGAGCAGGAAGCTGAGCATTTTGTGCACGTAACTCAACCACTGGTGCAAGAAGCTTTTGTTGCCATCATCATCTCTATTGTTATTTTATTTCTTCTGTATTTTGAAATGTATAATAGTGTAAGATAGGAAGAGGGATTTCCTTTAAAATAAATAATATTGCACAGCAACTTTTTAATCTTAAATTCATGTTAGTACGTAAATTCTATTTCATTGCTTCGAATACTACACATACATGTCTTATATTCGTTAGGTTACTTAGGTATAAAATATATAAAATAATAAACATAATATGAATTATGAGTTATCATTGAGATGATAGTAATTAAAGAGATCATCATTATTCATTAAGGTTTATGTATATCCAGAACAAAACTTTAGAAAAGAGGATTGGATCACTGAGGTAGTGAGGTCTAATGATCTTTTCATATGATTTTGTCTTGGCCCGCAGCCATCCAAATGTCAGCTTGTATAGTATTTTCCATATATGAACATAATATTCATGCGGTTTTGAGTTGTGGGTAATGAATTGAAGTGATGGAAATATATGGAGATGGAAAGGCATATGTATCCTTTTCTGGAATCAAACATAGCATTAAAGAAAAGAGTTATGAACATCCATTTCATGGTTTCACATGAGTCTTGGTTGCTCACTGCGGGCCATGCATCATTCCGAGGTCACCAGGGAGTCATGCACGCTGGCAGTAGACTCGGATGAAAGCAATTAACTTTTGCTGCAAAGTTTGGAATTGCAGAATTAGAGATGAAGAAGAAAGCTTATAGAATTACAATTTTACCCTTAATTTTGACGGTCAACAAACAGTCAAGTTAACAAAGGACTAAATTGAGTAAAAATTACATAGTTGAGGACTTAATTAGGTAAGAATGATAGTTGAGGACCAAATTGGTAATTACGACATAGTCGAGGGACCATTTTGGTTATTAACTCTATTTTTAACTTCAAATCCCATTTAGAACACATCTGCAAAATTTGACTCACTCGAAAAATAATTGGCTTGGAGTCCAAACTTTACTTGTTTATCATATCCAACTCTAACTCGAGAGAAAATTTGGCTCAGAGTTCAACCTTTATAGGAGTCCATCCTCTGACCTTACAGTTGAGAGCTACAGAGTTGGTTCACTACCTGTCCAACTAAATAACTGTATTGAAACAATAGAAAAACATTGGAAAATGAATACACTCACTATATACACATAGTTACAGACAAAAAAAAACATGTTCATTATTACAAGTGTTGAAATCAAATATCTTTGTTAGTTTACTTGATCTGTTTCTAATCTGCTACTACAGTTAGATCGATGATTGAGTGAGAAATCTTCTATAGAGCCATTAATACAAGTGGTTGATGGCTTGTCACAGCTGATGCCACTCTCATATATCCTACGTCTTTCCACTTTATCCTGAACCATTTCTTCAAATTTTTCGTCTGTGCTTTTCAGCATATATCGCAGCTTAAAATTCACCCGATTCTCTACAAGGACTTTGTGTCTTGGGATCATTCTATCTTCAAGGGAATAACTGAAAAATCGGTAAAAAATTCCAAAGTCATTAGCTTGAATAATCTAAACGACATTTCTAATGCAAGCATTATAGTAAACTGTATACCTTGGGAATTCAATTAGATCCTCTAAAGGGCGAACCATGGTTCGTCGCAGGTATTTGTACTTGGGACGAAGATGTTTTTCTATATCGTATCGAAGAATCAATGGATAGTCAGCAATCATCTCACCCAATTTCCGGAGAGGTATACCCAGCGACAAAAAGAACTTCACGTTGGGATCCAATTTGTGTGCGATGCTGCATCCCAGTAGCTCGGGTTGGAAGGCTATTACTTTCCCAACATTTCTCTGCGAGACTCCAGCTTTTGTGAGGAGGAATATTACCTGTAGAAATACCAAACATATTTGTCAATACAAATTCCTAAGACCTGCATTCTTGATCTATGATAGGATTCTATGTTGTTCAAATGAGACAACATGTGTCAAGACAAAAGTAAGCAGAACGAGGAATGGGCAGACCGTTGGTCGTATTTTCTTCTCAAGGCTATATGTGAATATTCGAGGAAACCTGGCAAGCACATCTCCAATGGCATATTCCTGAACGCCTATTTCTCGCAAAAACTGGACCTGCACACAGAAAGAGGATTAAATATCATTACAAGCACGATAAACATAGTTCAGTAACTTGACAAGAAATGCTAGCAAATCATACCTTAGGCACAATGGTGTTCTGCAAGTCAATGCAGAATACTATTGGCCTGGCAATAAGAATTCTTCGCATTCCTTCTTTAGAAATCCCGATGTAGTAGAAAAACTTAACAAGGGGCTTCCACTTCTCCTCAATGATACAACCCATCAAATGTGGTTTCAATGCAATAACTCTTCCAACATCTTCGTTACTTAGGCCAAATTCCTTCAGATACGCAACCTGGATGTAAAACATAGCCAAAATTAGCCATTCCTCATCCTCGCAAGACAAGAAAAATACTAAAAGTTGTTATTATTTCTATATATTAGCAAGTCAATCTCAAATCCCAACCAGGTGATCTTTATTCTTTAGTGCAGTTTATAAATATAGCACTCGGGGAAATATGCTTGGCAACACACGTTAACAAGAGAGTTTAAAACAGGTACCTTTTGGTTCATCTCTTCCATACTCAAGTAGCCGAGCACCTTAGGATAGTCAAAAACCATTGTCCCGAAATCATTCTCATTCATTCCCAGATTCAAATAGAATTCAACACGCATCTTGAGTTCTTCCATGCTAAATGACAATATTTCAGGGCATCTGCTAATAACAAAGCCAATCCAGTCCCTCCGGACCCCGTTCTTCTCCAAATACTCAATATTCTCATCCAAATCATCAAAGCTTCGGCTGAAGACATTCTCTCCTGATCTCAGCATTGCAACCCCAATGAATCTCCCCTTCACGTTTACCGACTTTAACCACTCAGCAAAACGTCTTATGTAGGTAACATCTCGTCTTGATTTACATACGAGGTTCCCAATTTGAGGAAATGATAATGAATTGTGTTTCATTAGTTTATTTTTAATTAGTTGACGGGTAAAAATAATGTCATCAATTGAAGACTTTTAATTCGAGAGTCTAACTACATTTTGATATATAATTGAAACACTTATTTGACCTTATCCCAAAAAATATTTTTTTTAAAAAAAAAAATTAACATTTTATATACTATTCACGTGGGCATCATTATGCCACAGGTTAACCCATTCATAAGTAACGCGAATAGATTCAATTGTACTTTACAGATTAGGTAGTTTCAAAATTCCAATGATTTTTTTTTTTTTTTTTCAATTTAGAGTTCAATTGTTGTATTCACTTAAAAAGAAAAAGAAAAAATAAATAAACCTAATACTAATCAATCATAAACATAGAAAAACATATTAAAAATAAAATAAAGAGAATGAGGTAATATTCATTAATCCACGCTAATGTTTACCCTAAAACCATGTTTAAGCATTCATTAACTTCGACATCATACATTTCTACTCGTAAGTAATTATAGTAAATACATACAGCCAGAGCCAGCCATCGTCATTCTAGAAATGAACTCTGTTAAGTGTCCAGTCCACTGAAAAAAATGCTCACTCAATATCTAAAACCGCCATACCCTCCCAGGCTTGAAGATCCATAACCCCCTAGTGGCTGAGGTTGATAAGAAGACGATGAATAGTCTGGAAAACGCGAAAATGAGCCATGTCCCGTCTCTGCCTTGCCATACATGCTCGATGCTGGTTCTTTATGTTTGTTCATAAATTCCTACAAACAAAAAAATCCATATTTAATCACTACTGCTATAAAAAAAGATTTGGTTTTGTTTTTCCTACTTTTGCATCTTACTAGGATGTTGAACACTTGCAAAGATACATAAGCAAAGGCAATACAAGGACATTGGATTGAACACTAAAGGAGAAGTAAAGCTGTCCTAAAACAAAAAACTGGGTTGGATAAGATCTTGATAAGATCAATAAGTAATTGCTACTTAAATTCAAGAACATAGAAGTGAAGCAACAGCAAGAGCTAGTTTAAACAGAGCAGAGGTAACAGCTCCTGCAAAATTGATGCCAATTTCATTGTAACAAAATAAAGAGAAAAGAATCAACTAAGATGAGTGGCTACCTGAATAAGCTGTTCAGCAGTTTGAACTTGCGATGAGGTTCCTTTAATTTCAATAGTAATCTCATCTGGTAAACCTCTGCTCTCTTGCACACTAAGAATAGCCCCACTAGTACGGCGGATATATGCAATACTTGTTCCACCAATACCAATAATGTCCTCGGCATATGACAGGGGCACTTGCATTATCTTTGTCATCTGAACCAGCCAAACAATGAAGGGTGGGTATATTATTTGAAAACCAACAAGAATATTATAAGTGTGTCAAAACTAGTAGAGGTACATTTTACCATCCAAAGAGGATGATATGGAATTACATGAATGCAAGAAATAAAATCTCAACTTAAATCAAGGGAAAACACACAAGATTCAATCTGCTGTAAATTAATTGGCTGGTATTTATTAAGAGAGTTAACATTTATACCTCAACTAAGTTTTGATCTTGACCTAGGCTAGGATAGCTAGGTAGATCTTTTTTCTACATTCAATTCAATGTTAAAACCATCATAAATCCTTGTGCTCACATCTCTGTTACAAACTTCATCCAAGTGGACCAAGTCCATATTTCTTCCTCACCTATCTCTCGACTTTTTATTGGTTAAGAGTATTTCGTTGAAACACCAAATTAGTGTGCATGAACTTAAATTGTGAATTCGAATAATTCCCTATCTCCTTGGATTTAATGGTGTCTTCCACTTAACAGAAATTGTTATAGGATTCCATCACAGATCTGGCCACTACACTTTCTTGTTTTGCCTTCTTAACTAATTTTTTAGAATGTGAAGATACCATTGGCCCTATAGTTTGACACCAACTCACTGTCATCCTTCAAACTCAACCTCGAATATAAATAACTAATATTCATATTGTAATAAAAAATGGACCTATTTACATTATTGGAAGTTTAACTAAGAGAATCTTTTTGAAGAATAGACCAGAAGCTCATTGGTAATTCCATGCAGGACCTTCTCAACATCCCTACTATTATTCAATCACAAATTCTCAATAAAATGTTGACCGAAGTAGAATTCTGTAACCTATTAGCTTTCTGAAACCTGAAATTTGATCTCTCAAGGCAAGACAAGAGGTTTGAGGGCCATCAAGGGAGCCCATTTACAATGTTGTAAATCGCTAGGTGGAAAAGTAAAAGCCTAGGCCCTAGGCACCTAGGGTTTAACTTTTAATATCAAAAATAAAAAGGAAAAGTGGAAGAAATCCCTAAAAGAAGAGTTGAAAACCCGGTAACTTGGACTATGGCGTTGAAGGAAGAAATGAAGTTGATATCAAAAGACACCACTGTACATTATATATAAGCTCATCCACAGAATTCAAAAAACTAAAACTAAGGCAGGGAGAAACCCTCTAACTACTCCCTCCTAATTATTCTAACATGGCCTAGGAGCACCTAGGCCCTAGGTGGCTGCCTAGGCTGAGTTTTACAATAGTGCTTGTTTATGATAAAAGAGTTGGCCACCAGAAGAATAGAAAATGAACAGTTTTACTGCTGCCAGTTCTGTGAGTATTGAGAGCAAAAGTGTTACTTAATATCATCAACAAATTGGAGGATGGAATAAACTAGTATTCAATTGTTTCCACTAGGAGGCAGCTTGATTCCTGAACTCAGCAAGTCATCAAGAACATAGAATCTCTATCTTGGATTATAGCACAATTAAATGTTAGGAAGGTGGCTAGTCAAAACCATAAAGTGGCCTTTCATCACAATTTAGTAGTCTCCTTAAGGATTCTAGAGAAGATCATCATTATACAGCAAAACTCAATTAAGCTCCAAGCAATGATTCAATACAAATATCAAAGAGATGCATAAATTTTCTTCAACCTTGGAGGTTGCCAGATGCCACTAAGAAAGAAAGAAGAATGAAATCAAAACGAAAAAGAAAAAAGAACGGCCAGTTGACCAAGAAGAAAGAAGAAGTGTGAGGCTGGGAGGAGGGAGAGTCAACTGCGAAGACAATTGGTAGTGGAAGGGCGAGGCTGGGAGGAGGGGCGCTAGATGCGTTTGGTGGTGAAAGGCGAGTCTGGGAGGGTTTTCACTTTTTAATTTACAATTTTTTTAATAACACGAGTTGGACATGGGTTTTAGTCCAGGTTAGGCGTCTAAGAAACCGCCCGAGCTCACCTCATCCATTTCAGGAGAGGCAAGGCAAGCTCATTAGGCGTCCGATCTCCAGCACCGGACGCCTAGGCGATGCCTTGACAACCATGATAAGATCATTAGTAAAACAAATCTTATGCCTATTGGAAACAACCTCAATGCTTGAGCTACAATAACCAATATAGCCACTGCCTCCAACTTATCATTTTCAAGGTTAACTCATCCCACAACCTACTCATTCACATACCCTTCCTCAAAGAGAAGCTCACGAAATCATTTTATGTTGTTCTTGAACATGGAATAGAAGTTCATTTTGCTTCAATTACCACTAGACGTAAACATGAATCCAATCTCTGTGGAGGATATTTTATAGTATCAAAATCCCTTCAGACCCTCCACCAACACTTGCATCAAATGATACAAGTAACCCCCCATTGGGTTACATATCAAGACCATACTAATAAGAAGTTCTATGGCACTATTGAATTAGTGCTTTCATTTATGGCAATTGGCCGGAGACACCTTAATCTATTTATGAAATCATAGATATTCTTGACTGGAAATTAGCTTTCTTATATATATATATATATATATATATATATATATATATATATATATATATATATATATATATATATATATATATATATATATATATCTACTCATTTGTTCCATTCTCCATCTTTATTTTTCTTCATTCCATATTTCCATGTAATTCTTGTGCCCTTGCATTTCATTACATTCTTCCTCTTCTCCTTGACAAAAGAAACTCTACCACAAAGTAGAAATTGACAAAATAGTCTAGAATTATATATATTGAAGGAATATCTTTCTTATATAATCCTAGACTATTTTGTCAATTTCTACTTTGTGGTAGAGTTTCTTTTGTCAAGGAGAAGAGGAAGAATGTAATGAAATGCAAGGGCACAAGAATTACATGGAATGAAGAAAAATAAAGATGGAGAATGGAACAAATGAGTAGCGAAAAAGAATAAATTGATACAATCCCACATCAACTTCACAAGAGATTGTGGAGTAGTACTTAAGTTAGGGCTAAACCTCCACTCTTTAGCTAGCTTTTGTAGTAAAGTTAGGTCATTAGGATCTTGACTTGAATGCCGTATAATAATTTGGTGCTTCCATTTAGAGCCTGGTGTGTAGTGGGGAAAGGGCTACCTGGACCGAGACGAGTTTGGAGTAAAAGCTATCCAAAGTGAAGTCATCCACCGTTAGGTGCCAGCCTAGCAAAGGGGGCGACCTAGGAAAGGGCTACTTAGTACTTGATAAGGTTTGAAGTGAAGTTGTCTAAAGGAAAAAGGGCTACATGATGCTGAGAAGAGTCCAAAGTGTGAATAGTTTAGAGTGAGCCATTGTAGATGCCAACTTCTCAAGGGGTGAGCAATATGATCCCACATCGCTTCATATAAGTTGGGGCCACGCCTTCACTTTTGAGGTGGAATTAGGATCTTGACTTGAACACCATATAATTTGGTGTTTTCATTTAGAGGCTGGTATGTAGCAAGAAAGGGCTACCTGGTGCTTGATAACGTTCAAAGAGAATCGAAAAGAGTTTGGAGTAAAAGCTATCTAGAGTAAAGTCGTATGCCCATTCGATGCCGACCTAGCGGAGGGAGCAACCTAGGAAAGGGCTACTTAGTGCTTAATAAGGTCTGGAGTGAAGTTGTCTAAATAGGAAAAGAGCTACATGATGCTGAGAAGAGTTCAAAGTGTGAATCATTTAGAGCGAGCCGCCGCGAACCTCAGCTTCTCAAAGGGTGAGCAATATGATCCCACATCGCTTCACATAAGTTGGGGCCTAGTTTCACTTATGAGTTTTTGAGGTGGACTTAGGGTCTATATCATAAAGCAACAAAGTTTAGTGACATACAATTTGTTCTAATGTGTGTGAGCTCATAGTTGAGGAAGTCACTTCTTCAAGCAATAGAGAGGAAGGACGTAGATTATGCTTTTGAGGTTTTATGGGCAAATGAAAAATGCTCTAAGGTCAATATACTGTTAAGAAGTTTGTAATGGAGATATGAAAAGATACAAAGAATAGTATGCGGAGTATGAAGTTTGCAAGAAACTCAATTGGAAAAGCTCAAGGGAGGAAACGATTGAATCAATATCTTTAACAATATTTTTTAAAAAAATTTATTTGTCCTTTACACTAAATGCAATAATTTTCTTAGTTGATTCCCAGTGATACCTCTTTTCCTTAGATTGAAATTGATGATGTATGAAACAGGAAGTGTTGAATAATTGACACTAGACAGAACACATTGCACATTTCATGGTATGTTGGGTGCAAGTTTGATCTTTGAAATAAACTAAAATGCTTTTCACTGATTTTCTACTCACAGAGACACAAGAGTATCAGCTTTTATGCTCAGTATATAGGTAATATATATGACAAATAATAACCTTACCAAAGAATCAAAGATAACCCTGAAGATTTACAAGTTTAAAAGAATTAACAAAGGAAGGTATATAAAGATTAAAGCTAACCTGAGTAACTACAGGAGCAGCTCGTAAAGATATAGAAGAGCGTAAGCCATGAAGTACAGGATCTTGTCCAAAGAGTGAGACTGAAGAGCGTTGGTGCTTGGTGTCCAAAGAGGTTTCATGATCAAGTAAATAGGGATCCCGCTTTATAGGTAAAGAAAACTCGGAAAGTGCTTGAGTTGTTAGCACAGGAACAGAAGCTGGTAGATATGAGGCCTGGGGCTTCTCAGTCCAGGGCTCTGCTGCACGGTCCTGAGAGATATTTGAATTGTACTGCAATGGACCACTACCTCAGTAATTTTATTTCGAATTAGACATCAATCAACATATCAAGAGCATCATACTTACAGTCTTCTCAAATATAGGTAGAACACTGTGATCAACTAAAAACTTCCTTAACTGTCCTAATACTGCCTCCAAAGCTCTAAGAACCTTCAGAGCCTCTCCATGAATTTCAACAATTCTCTCATCAGAAGTGGCAAATGCCGGCAATTCATCTATGAAGAAAGAAGAAAGCTATAGTGTTATATTTCAGAATTGAATATTCATAGCAAAGAACAATACAAGATTATCAACTAAAAAACTATGGCATTCCTTGCATATTAGAGCATAAAGTACAATGAATCATGAGACTTAATCTTATGGAGCAATAGTACAAGCCTGAAACTATTATCAGGTTGTGAGTTGTAACAGATGAAAACATAAATATGTAAGTGAATACTTTACAATATGGAATCACTAAATAGATAAGAGAAAACTTGATGTCTCATGTTTCAGATAGGTCCAAGTCAGTGCATGTCCCGAGTTCTTAATAAAACTAAAACCATTCCAAGGAAAAGAATTTATGTTCAGCTTAGAAGTCACTGATATGGCAGGAGAAAAGTTTGTCAGCACACCTTCAGTCAATACACGTACTGATGCACCAGAACTTTCTTGTATTAATTTAATTGTGGACCCTTGCTTCCCTATCAAGTGAACAGCTTGTGAAGCAGCCACTAACAATTTAAGAGAACAGAATGCAGCCATGGTTGCTGTTGAACCTGCACCACTTTCCTCAGCAGAAGACAATCCAGAAACACGTTTAAATACTCTAAGTGTTGCATCCATTGCAGGGGATAGTGGTGCATCTGGGTCTTCTCTTCCAGAAATTAGGACCTGATATATATACATATAAACAAACTCATTAAACTTATTTTTTTCCTGAAAGCATGCCAACGTTTATTATAATATCAATGGTTGAGAGATGACCATAGAAAAGTTCAAAGACTTTGTTTTAGTAAATACCCACTTCCTTTGGTCTTATGGTTGAAAGAATAAAGCTTGAATAGATTATGGGCACAAAGGGTTTAGCTTTTTGCTCAGTTCTTTAGATTTAACAACTACATAGCTCTCTAGTTTGGGTAAGGCTTTATGTTGCTCTCTGCTCTCTTGATGGTATCTCCTTGCTACTATTTAAAGAAAATTCTGCTCATTAGAAAATTAAATAATTAACAACTATGGGAATCCTGTCCACAGTGAAGCACAATCAAAAGCAATACTATAGTATGTGTCACATACCATATTGAGAATCAGGGTGCAAAATATTACCAAGCAGTGTGTATTACATTACATGCTTAAATAATTTTTTACTGCTAAAGGAAATTAAGAAATGAGGGCTTTCTTAGCAACTAGTTTTTATACAAGTTTAATTTCTAGACCAACGGATTTTTAAGCAAATTTCATTTATACATAACCAGTTTTTATAGCAAAAGAATATATATATATATATATATATATATATATATTTCTGATATCATTCCCTTTATCTCTTCAGTGATGAGAGAGAGAGTTGTTGAAATTTGAAAAGAGAATGAATTGAAATGGCATGTACATGACCGGCCCAATGCAAAATTGCAAATCCGAAATGATTAGAGCCTATGAAACTAAAGCTAAATAAAGCTCAAACTAGTATTCCCAAGGATAAACCAATAGTGTATATTGCAGTAAAATTTGCAAGGTTTATAAACTACATGAGGTTGGCTTGACAGTTTTAGACCAGAAGAAACAGTTCAAGTAAAGTCACCAGTTGAATTTAGTAGGAAAATTCAGCATGTGCTTGGGATTGCTCAGAGTAGCATTTATAAATTAAGAATCCTTATGCAGCTAGAAAACTAAGCAGACACAAGCAAGCGGTCCTTGCTCACGATAGCATAATGGAGACTAAAGTTTGGGTCCAATAAAATGTCAGCACAATTACCAAAATGGTTTTTATTAAAAAGTATGTTAGAAGTTGAGGAAGAGGAAGACCAATTCTAGAATTGACGATGAAAGATACGTTATTTCAAGAAAAAAAACACGATTTAACTCTATAGCAAAACCCAACTCAATCACTGCTCATTTTTATTTAACAATAAACAAAATTGCAAAAAGGGAATAACTTAGGAGTTATGATGCGAACTTACTATCCGATCAGCGTTTCCAAGAGGGCCTTCGAGGATGCGAATGCGAGCTCGGCTTTCTTCACACATCTTCTTCACCAGCTCGCCCTTACGCCCAATTATGCTGCCGACTTTCAGAACCGGCACTACCAAACGGAAGACGTTATCTCCGGGCCAACCTGGCCACTTAGGAGTCGTCACCGATGCCGTGGGCTGCTCTATAGAAGCCGCCGCCGCAGCAGCGTCTCCATTATTAGTGTTACCGGCTGATTCCGGTAGGTTTGAAGCTACATCCACCGCAGACGTCGGCGGCGACTGTTGCGCTTGATTCAAGGGTTCCGAGGAGGGAGGCACTGTCTCAGATTGGAAGTTGGTTAACGTAGAGGAAACCATCGGAGATTCGCCGAGGGTTCGGTAATCGGTATGGGGATTGGGAGGAGAAAGGTGTATTATGAATGAATTTGATGATAGTGAATTAGTGATAGTGATTTCCAGAAGGACGAATGTTGAGCACTTGTGTTAGGTTTTTCTATATACTGCACGTCTGCACTGCACTCACATAAATCTTTTATTTCAAACTTTTATTTAGGTTTAGGATGACATGAGGACATATAGTTATGGAAGGACCCCATCATTTTATTTAAATAATTTAATGGTCGTGACTAATCTATATCTATACTATCTATACTATTAATAAAAGTAATATCCTCGACATTAATTTTCCGCCCAAAACACTATATAAGATTTGCTGGTAAAATATGGTAATACGATTCCTATTCAATTCATAATACAATTGTACATTAAAATATCATAAACTTTTAACTTCCCGCCCAAAACACTCCTACACTATATTACGACATATATTTCCCTGGGGTTTGCGTACCTATAGGTGTCGGCGCATACGGGTCAATCATTTTCAAGTTCATTTTGTGATTTGATTTGCACCCCATGCGCGCGAGAGAGAGCCTCTATGCTATACAATTCAATAAGTCTTAAAAAGACTCCTCACTTCCCAAACCAATGTGAAAGCTTTTTCTCTCTATTTTTCTAACTCGGTCAACTTTAAGAACCAATTTCTTATTTACCCATTATCCGTTTTGAGCGTACAGTATATCAATCTCTTCGTCTAACTATGAAGATCTTTGACCCGACCCAAATCGAAAGTGGACCCCACATATATTTTTACCACAATATAGCCACTAAAATGTCATTTTATGCTATTTTTTCAACAGTTATTTGTCCAAAGAATATCAACGCTCTACGGTCAACCAAGAATCACTCAACTGATTATCCTATTACTCCCAGATAAATTTTTATCTAATATAGTTATACTTACTGAATATCAAAATATAAGTGTACTTCAAGATCTTGCAATAACTAACCGACAAATAATTAAATTAATGATATATAATGCAATGCAAATTATCTACATATTGTATTTATACACTTATTTTAGAACACTGAATTTTTGTGATATTTGTTGCATGTAAGGAAGACTCATACTATAGTTTATTTGTCGATTCTTATATGTTATAAATCATAATATCATAAGAAACGGATACTTTGATGAAATATGAAGCATAAGTAGTCTACCAATCAACGGTTATGGACATCGCATTTCAACAGTTTGGATGACCATCATTCTAAAAAGTCATACACTCCATTTGGTAATCTGGAGTGAAGTTTGGATTAACAGTTTAGATATATGATTCATACATTATGATTTTTTTTTATTGCCTTATGCAAGTATGGTGATTTGAATTTAGAGAGCATAGAAACAAGCTCGAAACATGCTTATATGCTTGAATGGTCTTACCTCAAAGTTACTACCCATTATCACATAATGCTTTATGTTGTATGTTAGACTCAAGGTTACTAACTTCTCACAATAGTCAGAGATTTGCTTTATATGTATGAAATATTGACAAAAAAATTAGGTTTTAGATGTGAGTTTTACTTATATATACTTGGGAATCTAAAACATTTTGAAATTTAGTGATTGGTAAAATCAATATGTTTTACAGTTTGACTATCAAAATTAATTTTATGGAAAAAATCACAAAATATATACATGTAGATTATAAAATTAAAATTTCAGTCTCAATATTGTTATGACTCAATGCTTTGATTACATTAAAAGTGAATTTTTAAAATTTCAAGCTTAAGATATGGCACGCTTGATGAGTTGCAGCTGGAAGGTCAGTGATCCGCTCGCCGACTTTAGATGTCGTTGATCAAATTAATGAATACATGTGCGACATGAATATTGCAAAGGAACGAACATAATGAAGTTGTAAGTCTTTGTGTAAAGCAGAACCATGAATAGATGCACAACATTTTTAAATAGAAAATACTAATGTGTTAGTAATTAGAGAGGACGAAAAGTTGTTGTCAAGCTATGCAATTTACAATCTGCTTATGTGCCGTAAATAAGGATTACAATCAATATATTCTCAAATTTTGGCTGGAACAAAATCATTTGCAAAAGTAGTAATTTCAACAAATTAAATTAATATTGAAGCATTTCATATTGAATGTGTATACACAAGACAGACAGACCGACCTAGACAAGGGTTGGAGAAGAGAGGTATCAAAGTGGTCATTTCAACCACACTCAATAAGGAAGTTAAAGCCGGCCATCAACGGAGACAAGGTAGGAGAAATAAATAATTGTATTATTTATCAAATTTAAATAGTGTAAATAAATAAATACTCAAAATATTATATAATATTCTAATAATATTTTATTATAATAAAGTATGTATAACACCTAATATCAAATTTTGCTTTATAATGACTTAGTGTTGAGATTAAAATAAATAAAATAAAATAAAATAAAAACCATAGACCCATTACTTGTTAAACTACAAAAATACCATGGGCATACAAAGAGAACAATATCTAAAAAAAAAAAAAAAAAAAAAAAAAAAAAAAAAAAGAAGACTGAACCTAATTTGTGCGTATTTATAAACAAGTTAAGGAACATCTAAAAACTAGAGTGCAAAGTGACTTTGGTAGACACACATTTTGAATTTGAAAATTTTAATTAAATGTAGTTAGCACAACAAATAATGTATTTGATTGCCCAAAAGTATTAGAATTTGCATCTACTAAACTACTACACTAAATGTAATATTAGTAAGTGCATGTAGGCTATGTGTATTGTTTAAGATTTCCAAGATAATATATTTCTTTAGTAAATGCAGGTCATGCGCGTTGCTTCCATGGTGGATCCTGGTTCAAAACGACATCATTTTTTATCTAGGGTGTATTTGGAAAGTAGGAAAATGACTTCTGGCAAATGTTTATGGCAAATGAGTCATTTTCTAGAAAACATTTTCGTTTCCAGTGCTTGGTTGCATTCTAGAAAACTGTCTTGGTGTGTTTGCTTCAAGATAACTGTCCATAAAAACAAAGTTTAATGTATATAAATATTACTACAGATTCATTATGTTTAATAGCATTCATCTCGTACTATGTTCATAATATTTACAAAAAGAAAATTCACTTTTGGTCCATTGACTATTATACATACATGAATCACATTTGATCATTGACTATTAAAAATTTCTAATTGTGTGCATGACTATGTAATTTGTATTACACTTGGCATTGTTGTCTAATTTCCTAGCCAACTATTGCCGAAAGTGTTGCATTTGCTTCTTTTGGAATGAGTACTTCTGGAAGGAGCATTGCATGCATTTACTTATTCCAGAAGAAGCACTTCCGATAATAGTTGGTCGAAAAATTAGATGGCATGACCAAATGTAATACAAATTACATAGTCATGCACCTAATTAGAAAATTTTAATAGTCGATGACCAAATGCGATTCATGTATAATAGTCAATTGACCAAAAGTGAAATTTATTCTTCTATTTACTCTATATGTCTATAAACACAAAATCCTAAACTAAATGTACATCATATGTATTTCATTTATTTTATAGTAGGTTCATTTTTTTTTTGTGCAATAATGTTATTTCTATATGTTAGAAACAAAGCTTAATGTATATAAATATTACACTAAAATAATGACTTTATGTACCTATATATTACACTATTAGAGTTTTTTAATGATATATTTTTTTATACATTAATTTTATTTGTATAAAAAGAAAAGGAGAAAAAAAATCAAGTTGGAAAAAAAAAGTATAAGAAAAAAATAGGAGTTGTTAAATGCATGTATCAATTTCATTGGTAAAGTATCATATTGGATTTTTTTTTATGTTTGAAAGGTAGTTTTGGAGAGAAATTGAACCAATATTATTGGCCAAAACCTCTAGCTTTATTAGTATAAGAGATGTTGAAAAAAACGCTAAGCATCATTTTTTTTTTACCCAAAAAACCTAATACCTAATTACTTAAAACTCCTAAAAGTCTAAAACTAGTCTAAAATACATCTATAAAATTATTAATTATAATTGTAAATGCCTAAATGATATATAACTTTAAAGAATTACAATATAAAATTGAATATACAAAATTATAAAACCACAAGTTTCAACTCTCAATACAAAATAACTTTAATAAAGATTAAAAGATTCATCAAACATTCAATTTCTAAATCATTGTTCATTATGGCTCCATGCAAACTTAAAAGAAGTCCAAAATAAAGATTACAAAAAAACTTCTAAGTCTTCAAATTTCAAAACAAAGTAAATACTAGATAAAGGTTGCAGAAGAAGAGATTGATAGAGCCTTCGCTAGGCATAGTCGAAGCTTGACAAAGACAAGAAGCCACACAGTTAGTCAAATTCGATGGAGCGCATCCACGGATCACCACTACACTCTTAACGTGGACGGAAGTGTCAAAGCTGGGTGGGGTGGAGTAATCCGTAATAATAAGGGCGAATGGATCGAAGGCAGATCGTGTAACACGTCCTATGGCGACGCATCTCTGATTGAAGCTTGTGCAATTACTGAGGGTCTGAGCTGGGTTTGGCAACGGGGAATTAGGGACGTGGAAGTCCAATCCGACGCGAAGAACGTTCTGGCATGGCTCCGTGAGGATCTTGCGGGGCGTGGTCCTATTAGGCAATGCTTGGATAAGGCGAAGTGGTGGATCAACAAAGACTGGAAAATTTCTCTCCGGTCGATTTACAGAGAACAAAACAGGGTGGCAGACTGTCTGGCATCGTTCAGAGCGCTGCAAGGGGATGAGGTGAAGGTTTTTATGGAGTGTCCAACCATAAGCGAGGATGCTTATCTCGATGACTTGGCGTTCGTCACAAGAGCTCGTAGAGTGGTTGAGGAACATAATAGTTAACTCCCCAGGGGTCCCCCGTCCCATTTTACGTAAAAATAACAATTAACAACTAATAGTCTAATAATAATGTCAAAGTGTTCATGGATACATCAAATTCAATTTTCAAGGTTTTCTTCTCCATCTCCTTGCCCATATTGATCTATGACATGATTTTCATCATCTTAAAAGTCAACAACCACATCAACTTCTTCTTCTCTTTTGGATTCAAAGTTATCTTCTTCAAACTCCCTTAATCTACACCTTGTCATGGTCTTAGTGCTTCATCATCAAATTCTATTTCATCTTCAACCTCAACTTCATCATTATCAACAATCCAATCTTGTGCCAAACTTGCATCACTAGCAAGTAATAATTCAACATTTTGCTCTTTTTTCTTTTTGTTCATCAAATTTGCATTAAATTGCACAAAGGCTAGATTGTTTAGGCGGTTAGATTCCAACCTATTTCTTTTTTTGGTATGTACCTAAAATAGTAAAAATGTAAAATGCAAAACATGTTACATTAAAAGTTAAAACTTAAAGTATCAAACTATCAACTATCATTCTACCAAGTACCAAGTATGAAGTATCAAGTATCAACCATCAAAGATTCAAAGAAAATAAATAAGTAAAGTAAACAAAATTAAAAAATGAACTAACCCCTTCAAATGTACTCCAATTCCTTTCACATCCGGAAGAACTTGAAGTAAGAGAAAGAATCTTCATATTAATTCTTTTCAAGTTTGGAGTTCCCACACCAAAAGTTGACCACCACATTGCTACATCAAACCAATAAAAATATTAAATATAAAATATGTTATATCTTATATTCTTATATAGACATATAGTATGTAAAAGTGTAAAACTAGTATGTAACTTATAACTTATTTACCTGGATCATATTGCTCATCATTGGACTCACATCCTTTTACAGTAGTTGATTTTTCAAACATGACCTCTTTCAACTTATACTTGGACAATTCCTCATTTAAAATCTTGTTTTGCATTTCTAGGTCATCAAAGTAGTATGTCTCAAGGAACTCAACACATCCAATAGAAACTTCATCATCCCAATGAAACAGAGGATCCTTATAATGGTAATAAGGATTCAACAAGAAAACTATCAAATGAAGAGGAGTATCTAGCCTATTTTTCATATTCTCTTTGATTATTCTAATAATAGGCTCATAATTTTTTTCAACTCTATTTAATGCCTTCTTAATGTCTTCTTTGGCCTGCATAAGCTCACCATAACAAATCCCATTGAAGGTTTCTTATCCTAATCAACAATACGAAGCATCTCCACCAACGGTGCAAAAACTTTCAAGCATAATGCAACCCCTTGCCAAAATGCATGACTCAAGACAGTATAATAGGCTTGTTTTTCTTTAACTGTTTTGGCAAACTTACATTCATCCCATTCATTGCTTGTAAACATAGACTTTAATTCAACTTTCTTACTAGCTAAACCCTGTAATGTAAGAAATGCATAAGCAAACCTAGTCACACTTAGCCTAACAATGTCACGCTTCTTTGTAAAGGATCTCACCATTGCCAAAGTTTTATGATGTGCATAGATGAAGATAGTCAAACTCTTTGTTTGCTCAATAACTCTTTTAAGCTATGGTAAACCTACAATGCATTCAAGTATTAAATATTTAAAGATTTATCATATAGTCAATTAAAGATTTAAAGATTACACATTGCTTACACATATCTACAATGCTTTCAAGCATTAAATTAATGGAATGAGTTGTACAAGAAGCCCAAAATATCAGTGGGCTCTTCTCCCTCAACAATTTAGCAGCTCCCATGTTGTTTGAGGCATTATCTGTGACAAGTTGAACAACATTCTCCTCTCCAACAATATGCCATGATCAAAACATAGTGCCCAACCTTGAATTGACACACAAGTTCATGATGCTTCTTCTCTTCCTATCTATCCATGCATCGGTCATAATTGAGCACCCATTTAGTTTCCACTCCGCTTCATGTACCTTTAAACCTTCTCAGACTCGATCAACTTCTTTTTTCAAACAAGTTTCACTCATTTCATATCTATTTGGTACTTGAGCTCCTAGACCATATTGGCCAATAGCTTCAACCATCAACTTGAAGATATCTCTCTCAAAAGAATGAAATAGAATAACTACTTCATAAGCCCATCTGCATATGTACCCTTTCACCTGGCCTTGTCAAATGCCTCAATTATTCGTTGTTGTGCCTTGCCCTTTCATGAACTCAAAGAAGACTTAGGATTGATTGCAAACTTATCTATAGGGCCAATTGGACGAGGTGGTTTCACAGATCCAAAATGTTGCACCTCATCAACATCTATAGGGTTACTCATACTGTCATTGTCATGCGCATCGATCTTTACCTCCGCTCTAAGATTAACTTCTTCAGCTCTCTTACTCTTCTTTTTGTTCTTTGCCATCATGAGAGCTTCCCTACATTTCAATTCATCTTCCTTTAAAGATGTGGGGCATTTGCTTACATTTCCTTCTATTTTAGTGGTTTCTAAGTGTTACAAGATGATTTTTCTGACCTGTCATTTACTCATGCAATCATTTATGAGAGCTAAACACAATTGTCATTCTCTATATATGTCCTTAATTTTAGTATTGGTGTTTTCCTGAACTGACATTCATTTTAATAGTATAGAATACTTCAGAGCTTTTCTATGTCTTCAACTTAGCTCATGTCTTCTATGTAGATTGGTTTTGCATCATTCACAGGAAATTTAAATTTGTACCTGAACTCCCTTGTCTCTTGAACTTGTTGACAGTTGATTGCAGTTTTCGTTCATTAATTATAATTGAAGAGGTTTTGGCATCATATATGTTCTGGAGGTCCACGTGGCAATGAACAGTTAAGAATGCAACTCTTTGTAGTTTTTTCAAAATTTTCATGATGTAGCTTTATCTGGCTGCATATCTTTCTTATCTTATTTCTGCATGCAAAAAAATCAGGTTGATTTTCATGTAGTTTATTCTTTCTTAATAGAGGATAATATTTTGATAAATGCATAACCAGGGGCCTTATATGTGAAAACTCTTTCCATGTTTTGTGTTCTAAACTGTTGAAGTAAAAAATGGGAGGAATTTGACATGCCATCATTGGCCAATTTAATGTATAAAGTTTCCTAATAAATAGTAGGATGAATCCATGGTGATTTGTATCACCAAGATTAGCATTAGCTAGTGCACAATGCTTCTGGATAATTATAGTAACTACAATTAGTTAAGTTTGTCTATGGATTGCATAGTTGTTTGATATCTCTATCTGTATTCTTTAGGCACCTTGATATCTCAATTTTCCTTGTGTGGGTACAATCCTGCTATTAAATAATGTTTTATTCCCTTTCTTTTTAACATTATTGCACCTTTTTTATTTTGCATTTATCGTTTTTTCCTGATATTGACAGATATGCAACAATATTTGCAGCTTTTGTTGCTGGAATGGCTAGCTTAGTTGGTATTGACTTCTGTCAAGCTTCTAGCTTCTCTGGCAAGAAATTTTGAGGTTCATAACATGTTAACAAGTATTCAAGCCTTTTATTTATATGTTGCAAATGGTCAAAAGTCTCTAGCAGCAGCAGGTAAATTCAAGATTGCCAAGAAGGCCATTAACAATGTTGAAGGAGTACTAATGTGAGCGCTGATTGGATTGGCCTAAGCGATTATATTTATTTATATATGTAATAGGAAAATCTTTGTTAAATTTAGCTCTATTCTGTTTGAGGTACTTTTTTGGTACACTATACTGCTTACTTCCGTCCCATTTTATGTGTCTGATTCGGTTAACGAGTTTTAACTGAAATTATTTTTAATTCAACTTTTTATATTATTAAGTTTAGTATTAATATACAAAATTTATATATTTAGAAACTATTTTAGTACAATTAAACAAAAAAAAGTTAAATTTAAAAATAAGTAAAAACTAATGAAGAAAATAAACAAAGAAGAAAGAACCATAAAATGGGACAGAGAGAGTGAGAGAGTAATTAATTATACGGTACAAACATTCTATATGAATTGAAATCAATTGTCACATTACAATACACACCTTCTCACCAGCCTGTCCTGTGACTGTGATGTGATACATTCCGGCCAGCCTAGAGCAAAATATATATAAGTCAAACTTGAACATATCAAATTCCCCTGAGAATGAAGATCTCTTCTCTCAGATTTAGAGGGAATAAAATTGTGAGTATAAATACTCCCGAATTGTGTAATATTCTTCAGAAAGTGGCCCCTCAAGAATGATATGTTGTATAGCAGCAGCACCACCACCCTGAAAGTAATATCAGAATCTCAATTATGAAGTAAACATTACTACCAAAAAGTGCTCCCTCCAATGCTACAAAATAAAAAAACAATTGAGAATGAAGCATTCACCCTTTGGCTTGCATCTCCTACTTTTCGCAAAGTCACATACTCCCCACACCGTAAGGCTCCACCTGCAAATTCTACCTGAAAACACAAGATTTAACATTACTCCTGAAAACATTCTACCTGTAGTGACTCTCCCATATAGGAGGTCATGAGATCGAGCCTCAGTGGAGGCGATATTGACTCTTTGTACTTCAACATGTTGAGAAAGTATAGATGAACGGATACTACAATGTAATAGGGTCAGTCGTATTCAAAAAAAAAAAA